>JASUUG010000526.1:0-640000 GCA_030449905.1 Luvunga scandens | reverse complement strand
GGTCCAATGGAGAGTGGGCTTGGTGGATTAAAATGAATAGTAATCCCATGAAGGTAAAATAATAGAAAAAAAGAGTTAGAATTTGTTTTATGGGTTGGTTTAAGATCCAGTTCGAGTTGCCTGAATCGGTCCAATCCTAAACCGATCAACGGCTGACTGGTCAACGGTCAACATTAATAGTTGACTTTAACCGTTGACTGTTTACTGGACTTTGACCCAAATTTTTTTTTTGTAATTTGGTATAATTTTAAATTTAAATATTGGTATATTAATATGTATTTTAAGGTGATTAATTGAAGTAACATGTAACTAAAGTGACCTATTTTATAAAAATTAATTTATCTTAGAATATAAACATTTTGTATATGTAATTTTGTTAAATATCAATCAGCCCAAAGAAAGGTTTATATTTAACAGAATTACATATGCACTTGTGGTAATAAAAAAGTAATGATTATTCGATTTTACATGTGAATAATAAATCGATCCAAAGAAAGATTCATTATTTAACATGTTCTTATTATCAGTGTTTGATTACTACATGAAGATATCACTTACAAATTAATATTTTGTTCAAAGATAGAACATCAATGAAGTGTTTGGTATCTTGAGATGAGATTTACCTTTATTTGAATTTATTTTTATTTTAAGACTAATATGAATTTGTTTTGTTTGTTTACTGTTCTTTAATCAGTTATGTCTGCTGCTAACATTACTATCAACATCAATTCTATTCCTATATTAAATGGCTTTAACTTCAAATCATGGCAAGAGAACCTCTTAATAGTTCTCACTATCATGAATCTTGATCTTGCGTTAAAGGTTTATTCTCCCCCACCTCTTATGGATGAGAGTACCCGTGATGATAAAAAGGAAATGGAAAGATGGAAAAGATCAAATCACATGTATATCATGATCATGAAGAAGACCATTCCAGAAGCATTCATGGGCTTAATGCCTGAAAAGGCAATTACAGTTAAAGAGTTCTTTATAGAAACTAAATAAAGACTTATCAAGAATGAGAAGGGTGAAATTGATACATTTTTTTACAAGCTCAATTTCAATAAGGTATAAGAGCAAGGAGGAGGGCAAAAGAATTAATAAGAATGAGGAAGCTGTAAATTCACTACCTCAGAAGAAACAACAAGAGAAATCAGATGATCCAACAAGCATTAGTTGTTTCTTTTGCGGAACTGAAAAGTATAGTTTGGTTTGTTTTGAGGTTAATTTAACTTCGGTATCTAGACATACATGGTGGATAGATTTTGGTGCAACTACTTACATCAATGTGTCCGTGCAGGGTTGTCTGAGTTGCAGAAAACCCAGTAATGGTGAAAGATGCATCTATGTGGGCGATGACAAAATAGTTAAAGTTGAAGTAATTAAAAAATTTAGATTATTGTTAAAGACTGAATTTTATTTGGATCTTCATGAAGCATTTATTATTCCGTCTTTTAAGCGGAATTTGATTTCTATTTTCGCTTTGGATAAATTTGGTTAGTCTTATTTGTTTGGAAATGAAAAATTTGTTGATCTTATAATATTGATTTTGATTATAACAAAACTTATATATTCTTGATTAGAATATTGGAGTTATCAAAATTAATTTCTTAAAGCCATAGACATGTTTAAAGAAAAACTTAATGCATGTTAACTTGACTTGGAAAACCTTTTTCTAAGCAAAAGTTACCAAAAATATAGATTCTGGGAATTAACGGTGAACCATTTTTTAAAAAACGGTAAACCGATAATTCACAGAGAGGACTGAGAAGATTCTAAAAATTAACGGTGAACCATTTATATGAAAACGGCTAACCGATAATTTACAGAAAGGAGAAAGTCTTTTAACCTTGAGCCGTTTAGCAAAAACGAAAAGCTAAGTTTGTTTTGCAGGTCTCTGGAAACAAACGGCGATCCGATAACGTTAAACGGTAAACTGTTTATTTGCTAAATTTGTTTTGCAGGTCTCTAAAAACAAACGTCGATCCGATAACTTTAAACGGTAAACCATTCATTCAAAATCTAAGCATAAGGGCTATTTGGACAAGTCAACACGGTTAGCCGATAGAAGTAAACGGCGATCCGATTATTCTTAGAAAGTTAACAACGGCTAGTTTTCAGCTCCAACTATAAAATAGCTCAATCAAATTTAAATCAAAGTAGATCAAACAACTATCTTTGAGCTTACTACTGAGAAAACAATCTTTTTTTAGCATCAAACATTTTTTATTTCATTAATTCATACTTTAGGATTTCAATTGTAATCATATACATTGTGTGAGAGATTGATTGGTTTTAAATCTTTATAATTGAGTGATTGTAAGTGTTGGGATACACTTGGGTTAAGAGATTGAGGATAATCTCTTATTGTAAAGGTTCATTGACACCTTTGAAATCAATTGTAAGTGTTATTGAAGGCTTGGAGGCTTGCTTAGTGGAATCCTCATGCTCGGTGAGCTTGGAGGCCTGGACGTAGGCACGGTTGACCGAACCACGAAAAAAACTCGTGTTTGATCTCTCTTCCCTTATCTTTTTAATTTCAAGTATTGTTAAATTTATTGCTTTTAATTTTATTAAGACAATAGTTTTAATTGTTGTGTGGTTTTATTTGCTTATTTTTTAAAGAACCCAATTCACCCCCCTCTTGGGTAGCCTAGTTAATAGTTTAAAATTCAGTTTGTTTCATGATTTAAAACTGGTTAGTTTTTATCTTTGTTAGGCAATGACAATCTTTATTTACTTTATACAATTGCTTCATTTAATGAATCTCTGCAATTAAGTATACGAGATTTAAAAAGAAAATTAACCAATGAGAATTCGACTGAGGTATCCTATAAGAGATTAAGTCATATCTTCAAATGGAGAATAGAGAAACTTGTGTCAGATGAAATTCTCGACCCCTTAGGTTTTACAGTTTTTGATATTTGTGTTAACTGTATTAAGGGGAAACAAACCAATAAAAGGAAATTTTAAGCCAATAGGACTTTAAATATCTTATAACTCATACATACGAACATTTGTAGGGTCATTCCCTGCACCTGCTTAAAATGGTCAATAGTATTTTATAATATTCATAAATGATTTTTTTAGATATGCCTACATATATCTCCTTGATAAAAAGGCATAGTCTTTGGATATGTTCAAAAACTTTAAAGCTAAAGTTGACTGGCAAAAGAATCAAAAGCATCATATTTGACCGTAGTGGTGAATATTATGATAGATATGACGGTTTAGGTGAACAACGTCCAATGCCATTTGCTAAATGTTGTTGTGAATACGGTATCGTCTAACAGTACACTCTGCCGGGTTCGCCCACTATGAATGTTGTTGCTAGAAGATGAAATAGGAGTCTTAAGGACATGATGAAGAGTATAATTTGTTATTCTACCTTACCAAAATCACTTTGGGGAAAAGCACTTAAAGCTATAGTGTATATCCTTAATAGGGTTCTAATTAAAGAGACTACTAAAATCCTTTATAAGCTTTGGACGAGTAAGAAGCTTAGTCTAAAGCATTTGCACGTTTGGGAATGTCTAGGTGAGGCAAGGCTTTATAAGCCTAATAAGAAGAAACTGAACTCAAGTACTGTAAATTGCTATTTTATTGGATATTCAGAACGATCCAAGGGGTACAAGATTTTTTATCCCACAACTAAATCGATTTTCAAGTCGGAAAATACTCGATTCTTTGAGGATGTTGAGTTTGTGATGGGAGATATAGTTAGGGACTTTGTCTTTGAAAAGAAATATGTTGATATTCCTATAGATGTTATTGACATTGATCAGGATCTCATTCCTAACTTTGTTCAAGACATAACAAATCAAGACAATATTGGATAACCCTCTATAGAAGAAGTTGTTCCAGAAGAACAAACTCTACCATTTTAAAAACCTATGCCATTAAGGAGATCTATTAATGAAAGGAGAAGTGTATTCCCAGATGACTTCATCATATTTCTCTAAAAACATAAGGTATAGTTAGGGACTTTATGTTTGAAAAAGAATACGCTGATATTCTTATATGTGTCATTGGCATTGATCAGGGTCTCATTCATGACTTTGTTCAAGACACAACAAATCAAGACAATGTTGGAGAACCTTCTATAGAAAAAGTTGTTCTAGAAGAACAAACTCTACCACCTCAAGAACTTATACCATTAAGGAGATCCACTAGCGAAAAGAGAAGTGCATGGTCAAATGACTACTTTATATTTCTTTAAGAACATGATGTAGACATCAGTATGATGAAAGATGATCCAAACAATTTCTGTCAAGTTATGACAAGTTATGACAAGTTCTAACTCTCAGAAGTGGATTGATGTCATGAATGAGGAGATGGAATCTATAAATGACAATGACGTATGGGATCTTGTCCCATTGCCAAAAGATGCGAAACATATTAATTGTAAATGGATGTTTCCATTTACAACTAAAAGGGGTTCGAAAAGTAATATGAAAAGGTACAAGGCATATCTTATGGCAAAGGGCTTTACACAGAAAGAATGCATCAACTATAAAAAGACGTTCTTTTCGGTTTCTTGAAAAGACTTTTTCATTATTATAATGACATTAGTTCCACATTTCAATCTTGAGTTACATCAGATGGATATAAAGACAACGTTTCTCAATGGCGATATTGGTGAGACGATTTATATGGTGCAATAAAAAAAATTTTTATCCGAAAACCCAAAGATATAGCTTGTAAACTTAAGAAATCCATTTATAGACTTAAGAAAGCATCGCGACAATGGTATTTCAAGTTTTATTAAGTAATCATCTCATTCGGTTTTGAGATGAATTTAGTTAATGATTGTATATACCATAAGTTCTATGGGAGAAAATATATTTTTCTAGTTTTATATATCGATGATATTTTGCTTGCTAATAGCGATATAGGTTTGTTGCATGACATCAAGCGATTTCTAACTAAGAATTTTGATATAAATCTTCCTGACGCCTCTTTTGTATTAGGCACCGATACATTGGGATTGCTCTTATGGTATTTTGGGATTATTACAAAAGAAATATATTAAAATAATTCTCATGAGATATGACATGTAAGATTGCAAACTAGATGATACTCCTATTACTAAAGAAGACAAGTTTAATCTCAATCAGTGCCTTAAGAATAATTTTAAAAAAGAAGAAAATGTAGAAAATTCCTTATGTGTTAGCAGTAGGAAGTCTGATGTATGCTTAGGTTTGTACGTGATCGGATATAGCATATGTTATTGGGTTGTTAGGCAGATATCTAAGTAATTCAAGAGTAAATTATTGTAAAGCAGGCAAACGTGTCTTGTGGTATTTACAGAGAATAAAAGACTATATGCTCACATATCAGAGGTCGAATAAGCTTAAAATCGTTGGGTATACTGACTTTGATTTTGCTGGATGCCAAGATAGTATTCACTTCGAGTTACATCTATCTGCTAGCTAGAGGTGTTGTCTCTTGGAAGAGTGCTAAATAGTCTTTTATAGCCTCTTCTACAATGGTAGCAGAGTTCATAGGATGTTACGAGGCATCCAATCATGGAATATGGCTGCAGAATTTTATCACGGGACTACGTATAATAGACGGTGCTAATAGACCACTTAAATTATTTTGTGATAATAAGTCAGTAGTGTTGTATTCCAATAATAACAGGAGCTCGACAAAGTTGAAGTATATAAACATTAAGTTCCTAGTTGTTAAAGAAAGAGTTCAGATTGGACAATTGTGTATAGATCACATCGACACAGACTCCATGATTGCAGATTTGCTTACTAAGGGATTGCCACCCAAAATGTTTCATGAATACACTGCTCATATGGGTGTTATGTTATTTAAGGATATTTAATTTTAATGGGAGTTTGTGATTTAAATGCTCTTATAATATAGATATTTTTAGTTATTTCAGTTTCTGGATATTTAAGATTATTTTCTACAGAAATAAAGTTTTGGTTTGTTCACACTTTGATTTTAATATTGTTTGATCTCAATAAAGTTTAAGGTGGACTAGTTGGAAATAAGCTTGTTAAGATCACATTGCATAAAATTTCCATACTACACATCCACATCATGACCATGTCATTTAGTTATATTGGCATAGTAACCATTGAGGGTCGAGTTACAATAGATGTGACGAAGACCACTTTAATCCTATGTCGGTATGGTTGATGGACTGGATTGGTTTTAGATACATTTCAGTAATGACAGTAAAGTTGAGCTCATATAGTTATTTTTGCAAAACATAATTATAATGTTACACATATAGCTCGAGTAGGAGATTATTGGATTTTTTAATCTAATATTGTTGGATCCTTAATCCAACGTTAGGCTTATATGTGAATAATTATGTATTGCGAACTGTTATATAAGTTTAAGCCCAATTAAAAGTGATCTATTAAAATTTTCGGTGTTATGGGCTTTAATGTATCTAATAGGGTGTGAACTTTTAATGAGTAAAGACCCAATAGTATTTTAATTCTATAATGGGCAGAATTAGGAATACCTAATGACAACAGGAAACAATTGTCTATATAAGTGTTCATGGTTCCCAAGTCACATGTATCTTTTCTATTCTTTCTGACATCCCATCAAAGAGAGAGAGCGCACAGAGAACTAAAGAACTCTCTAAGAGAATGTGTAGATCTGGAAGGCCAACCACACAACTCTAGAGAGTTATTCAGCATTATGGATTTAGATACGCTTCCACATAATTTATTGTTGATTATTGGTGATACAACATGAATATTTCTGAGTTATATGTGATGATTTTCACTAAAAATTTTATTACCCCAACAAGTACTATCAAAACCTCTTTATGTTGAATCATTGAAAATTAAAATTATTTTTTATTAATGATTATATATTTGGTGTTCTTGAACTTAATAATAGTAGAATTATTAAGTTTGAGAATATATTAAGGATTAAATATTTTGATATTCTTAAATTTAGTAATTTTTGAATCAACATTTGTGGTTGTGTTATGGTAAACGGCGACTCCATAGTCAAGCCCGAAATTTTTATTTTTAGATTTTGAAATTATTTGTTTTTCGGAGAATCTTAAAAAGACCCTACTCGGCTACTCCTAGTGCCTGTGCAATCACAGAGAAATTTCGTCGTCTGTCGAAATTAAAAGAAAGCCCTTCTGTCTCTTCATCATTAAATATTTAAACTCTCCTCTCATCAAGGCAATTCCTGGTAGCTTGCTAGCTGCAACTTCTGTTATTGGCAAATGGACGAACGCCTGTTTGAGACCATACTCAAAGGGGACGTACCACATTTTCTGAATCTGGTTCAAGAAGATGAAGCAATAATCAAGCAAACTGTTCCAGGATCTTTGAACACAATCCTACACTTAACAGCTCGTTATGGGCACGAAGAGTTGGCGTTGGAGATTTTGAAGCTGTGTCCGGAGATGTTGGCGTCAACGAATGACAAATTGGAGACTCCAGTGCACGAAGCATGCAGAGAAGGGAGGCTACACATTGTGAGGCTCTTTCTGGAGACTGATTCTTGGGTGGTTCATAAGATGAATAGAAACAAGGAGAGTGCGCTTTATGTGGCGTGTGAGACAGGAAGGCTTGATGTTGTCAAGCAGCTGCTCAACTATCCATGGGTGTTGCTGCTGGAGATGGATGATGGATTGACCACTTCTCTTCATGTTGCAGCTTCGGCTGGGCATTTAGGTACTTCTCCTCACATGGTGGTGGTACTTGTTATGTTTAATAATTTGTACTTTTATACCAAAGTTTGACCGATAATAAATCTAACTGTGCATCTTCACACTTTACTCATCTTCACTCCGCCCCCATTTCTTTCTTGAAAATAATAAAGAAATCCCAAGGAAGACATAATGACGATAGAAATAACGGTAAAATCGTATAATATTATAGTATCAATTGAAAAATACTGCTGATTTCTAACTTAATCCTATAACCCTATATGATTTTATAGTTGATTGTTGTCATTATGTCAGAATCTTCGGTTTAAATATCAATATTCTTTTTCTTTTGGATGATTTTAAAGAGTATAAAGTTTTAATTCAACATTGTTTGATATAAGACCTCTTCAATTAATATAAAATTTTTTGTTTTTCATTACACGAAGAAAATATTTCTTTCCACACCTAAGTTTTACAATTTTATACATAATATTTCTTATATTGGGGTTAGGAATGAAAATTTAGGTGGTCAATAATGAAAAGACTTAAAAAATGGAGACTTTTGAGGGAGGGGAAGAGGCTGTACTAATCAGCGTTATACTGTAATCATTTACCATTTAAGAAGTCGTTGTCCTCAACAAATTGTGAGAAAATATGCAAAGATACGTGAAAAGTCTTCTATACAAGCATCTATAAACTTCGCTTTTGACTTCTAAGTATGTTACATGATAGCGATCTAAAACGTGAAACATTCCTCCAATCAAACACCATGTAAAGCTAAATTAAGCATAAATTGAACACGACTACAACATAGAGAGAGTCAGTCCCTTTGTTAAGCATCTGTCGATTTAGCTGTCACCATCGTTATTTAGCTGTTGTTGTACCGTATTGATATCCGCATCACCGTTAAAATTTGGCATCTTGGCTTTTCTAGTAGCCATGACCGAGTTCCCATCATGCATACGTTGCAGACATTGTGAACGAACTTCTAGAGGCCCGCCCAGAATTCGCTAGGAAAAAAGACCCCAATGGCTGTACGCCGCTGCACCTGTGTAGCAGCAAGGGCCATCTAGAGATAACCAGAGAGCTGCTAAAGATGGACCCTGATCTCTCTTATTCGCAAGACAATGAAGGTCGAACACCACTGCATTGGGCTACCATCAAAGGCAGAATAGACATTATTGATGAGATACTCTCTGTGAACATTGAGTCCTCTGAGATTAGAACATTGCACGGAGAGACAGTTCTGCATCTTGGAGTCAAGAACAATCGATATGAAGCCGTCAAGCACTTGATGGAGACTTTGAACACCACAAAAGTTGTGAACACGCCAGATAATGATGGCAACACCATCTTGCATCTTGCAACTGCCGGAAAGCTTACTAGTGTGAGTTCTTAGTTCTGACCATATTTCATTGAAGACTTTGGCATTCAGGCCGACTCTACAGCTGAAATTAATGTGTTTTTTTTTTCCTCCTCTCTCTCTTTTTGCTCCCCTCGGTCTTTTGGCTTGACATAGATGGTCATATACTTACTGAAGCTTGGCGTAGAAGTAAATGCAATAAATCGGACTGGTTTCACTGCTCTAGATATATTTGAGCGTGATGCAAGTAATGGAGATGCTTTTCTAATTGCATCTGCATTACAAGAAGCAGGAGCTAAGAATTGTGATCAGTTGCCTCCAATGTCCCCAGATATTCAACTTCAAGATGATACCAGCAAAAGCATAAGATTTTCAATGCCTGAAAAAGAAACTAAATCTTCGTCCGGAAATCACCCCCACCGGCACCAAAGTAACCTAGAAAAGCAGATTGAAGTCAAGAATGAGGGTTTAAGAAATGCACGTAAAACAATTATAGTTGTGGCAGTTTTAATAGCCACAGTGACATTTGCAGCTGGCATAAATCCCCCAGGGGGATATAGTAGCGACACTGGGAAAAGCATTGTGGGTAAGCAAACATCCTTTAAGGTGTTCATGGTCTGCAACGTCTTGGCATTGTTCCTCTCCCTAGGCATAGTCATTTTACTAGTTAGCAACATTCATGTTGGACGAAAATCACTAATGAAATTATTGGCAGTGATTTACAAATTGATGTGGCTGTCTTTATCATTAATGGCGGCAGCTTATATTGCTGCCTTATGGACAATTATGCCACATGGGAGAGGGACGGTTTGGGTATTGGTGGTTTTAGTTTCCGTTGGGGGAGTGTGCATATTGGCCATACTTGCAGGCCTGATAGTATTGTCAGTGAGGAGGCATTCGCTTAGAATAAGGAAATCAAGGAACATCTTACGTAAATGTGGAACTCCCGAGAGTAGCATTGCCCTGGCTGCAGGGAAGCAGATGATGCAGGTAGAAAGACACGAATCTAGTGATTCGGAACTTGATAACTCTTACGGAGGAGGTTACCATCTGTACTAGATGTATGAGGGGTGTACAGGGATTCTGTGACTTCTTGAACATTGCTAGCTTGTGTATCTTTAATATTATCAGATAACATACTGGGTAGTCCAGTCCCGTGAACTTTTCGATCTTAGATGTATTTTAATGTAAGTTACTGCAAAAATGAAAGCCATTTTGTATGGTATCAGTTACGAATTACTGGTGTTACCAAAGGGTGCAGCCGTACAGGTAAGTACCTGGCACTAATCCATTTTGAAACAGAGTGCTCTCTTTCTGCAAGGTCGGATTGGCTCTATTTCCCAACTGGGAATGTGAATAACAGCCCCGGACTAGTTATCCACCCGTGCGCATGTGTACATGAGGTAAGTATCAGTGCTATCCACCGGTGCGCATGTACACATGAGGCAAGTATCAGTGCACTTACCGGTGTAAAGATGGTTTATGGATTCTTTCTCTGATGAGGACAAGAATCGATGACGGCATTACAATTAGAAATTAATTTAAAATACATGCGATAGCTTATTTAATAGAACAATCAATAGAAAACCCAACAGAAAAACATAACTGTAGATGATGCTAGTTGAAAGCAACAAGTATTTGGTTTCTTTAGTAATGTAAAGTTGGATAATAGAACAAACAACTTGAAAAGATTTTGAAAATGCATAATTGAAGACTAAATAAGTTACTTGGAAATGCATGCAAATGTCACTAAAAATTTGCTTGGAATACATTTCGAAGTCATTGTCAGCGTCACAATCACACGTTCAAATCATGCTTTCTGTGCTCCAATTCCTGCAAGTTTCTTTCTCGACCGGAAAACCATTGAACCGTTCTCTGCACTATTGGCAACCACACCCTCCTTAGCCTCTCTTCTTTTCTACTTTCATCCCCAGCTGCAGCTTCTCTAATTTTTTTCCTTATATTGAATTCTCTAAGCCTTGCAAAGTTGGTGATCTCAGACATTGATCTCTTCTCTGTACCATTCAAAAGTTTCGATGAATTTTCATCATTATAGTAGGAAGAGCTTATGCTTGAACCTGAGACTGAGTGACTTTTTTCAATTCCACTGAACTTGGACTCATATAATCTCTTCCTCTCAATATCTTCTTTGATCTTGACCATATTAGCATTCACGGAGAAACCATTATCAGATCTTCCACTCTTGGAATTCGAAGCTGAGAATCTATTGCTTGACACAACACTGAGCATTTCTGAGTTCAAGGACAATAAGTCCGAGGAGTTAACATCACTCCATCGGTTCTTGATAACAGCATCAGCCACAGTGATCTTGTGCTTGAACTTGTGAAGGAGTTTTTGGTCACCATAACTTCTATTACCTGCTTCAATTAGCAGCTCTTCTTGTTTCTCATTTTGCTCAACATTTCGAAAGCTGCTTCTGAGGTTAAACCTTGATGAGCCTTGATGGCTTTGCTCTCTTTGGACGAAAATTTCGAGATTTGGTTCCTCTGTTAGATTTGATGGGTTCCCCAAGAATCTCAAGCTGTTCGAGTAAGAGATGCTTCCGAGGTCTCTCACGTCGAACTTGTACCTGCAGAGAGGGCAGCTAGCGCGACCTTCAAGCCACTGATCAATGCAGCTCGTGTGAAATGCATGCCTACATTTGGGCAATAATCGGAGAATTTCATTATCTTCAAATTTTGATAAGCAAACAGCGCACTCCAGGCCTTCTTTTGATCCCTTCAGTGAAGCAAACCTAAAAAGGGGAAGTGACTCAATCACTGCTTTATCAATACCGGAAAATCTAGACCCTGAACGTACAAGTTCTTGAAGATTTCGATGATGGGGATCACCGTTAGTAAAATTTGAAGGGTTTGACTGACAGAATTTTGCGTAGGCAAGTGCAATAAATGATAAAGAGAACGCAATTGAGAGGACCCCAATAACTACTGCAATATTTGGGTGGAGTGGATGGAGGAAATCTGGGTCAGAATTTGATCTTTCTTGAGCTTTAACATGAAAGAAAAAGCAAAAAAATATCGCAAGAAGCACGCAAAATTGATTCATGGCTAAATGATCACACTTCTTGCTTGAAACTTCTGTTAAATTTCTGGGCTTCTTTATTGAAGATCCTGCATAAAATTAAGTATATGTTAACAAGATACAATGTTTCAAAAGGGTTTGTTAACATTTACTCTCACTTTTTTTTTTTTAATTTGTTTTTTAAACTTCTAAATGGCCCCCACAAAGGGATCTTTCTGTTTGTCCTAAATCGATAGATAAATAATGCTGACCCGTAATCTTTATATTCAATTTTTCATATCAAATAGTTTATTTAATGGACTATTTGTCGTGTAAGAATGAAAGATTCTTCAAGCTTCTTTTATGCCTTACATCAGGTATTTTAACTGGACCTTATCCCCTGTGCCTAAAATTCGTCCACAAACATATTAGTGCCTTGTTTGCGAATGGAGAGTTGAAAGTTTTCAGGAAAAAGTTTCAGGACTTTCCAAGCCTTGCAGGGCAAATACCATGGAATGCTTAATTAATTAGTATATAATTTTTCAATGATTTGAATGACTTGAGCAATTTTCTTTGTCAATGGACGTTGTTGTCTTGCTTGAGACAAAGTTCGTTATTATTAGCGTAAAAGATTCCGAGAACAGAAATACGTTAGTAATTTCATGGTTATCAGGCAGTGAACAAATGCCTAGTGACAAGAAAAATTTAGGACGGGTCGGTTCGGTTCTGAAAATCGGTTCGGTTTGGTTATGATAATTAGGTCAATTTTGATTCTGAAAATCAGTTCATAATTTGATTTGAGCTTGGTTCGGTTAGAAAAAATACAAATAAAAAAAAATGAATGGATGTATTTAGTATTAAGAATGGGTTTGAAAGATTTTGAACTGATTACTTTTTGAGCTAAAATATCATTTTAACTAAACTTAATTTTTTCTACTAAAACAAATTAAGGCAAAACGCTCAGTACAAGAAATACAGTAGAATTGCTGCTAGTTGCAGTCTTCACCCTGTATTAAAAGCCTAAAATTCCTAGTTAGTACTTAATATATCAATAATTTGGGGTCAATAATAAAAAAAATTGAGATCTAAATGATAATTTGGAATTTTCAAAGAGAGTGGAAGACACCGCATAATGACTGTTTTGTGGAAAGGCATATTTGTAATTTTTTCAGCTGATCAACTCTTACAATCATAAATGTTCCCGACATTTTATTCTTTGCGTCAATTAGATGAATATGAAATAAAAGAGTCCTTATTGTAAATCTAAATTAAGCTTCCACTAACATAATTTGTGAGGATGGCTGAGCTGCTTTGCTTCAACTAATGAACTTACTTGAATCGCACCAGTATCCTCATTGTGGACAAAAGAAACAATCCAGCCGTCATCATCTTCAGAACCTCCATGATTACCTACAAACACAGTTCCACTGTAAAAGTTGTTTTCTGTAAACTTATGGTACTCCACTTTTATCAGCTGATCACTTTCTCCCTAATTCTTGTTTCAGGGAGAAATCAGTATTTATACTCATTTACGGATGGACGTAATTTCAGATAATGGGAAAAAGAGACCTAAGCTTCCAAGTTTTATTCTCAATACGTTTGTGCTGCATGTACGTATTCTATAATTTCTGACAAGAGTAAAATTCATTATGTCCTCTAATTAAGTGTTAATTTGCCTTCATTAATACATTCCCTTGTTTTACCGACATTAATTGGCCGAAAGAGTGAAAAACAAAAAGTTATTTTCACTTTCAAAGCAAATTAAAGGTAATTACAATATGACACCCACATTCATCCATTGCATGAGGCTTCATGGCCTATACTTATTCTCTGCCAGGGGCCGAGGTAAAATAGAACATAATGACAAGTCTAGTGTCTCTTTTTTTTTTTTTTTTTTAAAAGTATAGTGTCTCTTTTTCAACTTGTAAATCGATATATACCCAAGTAATAATTGGGAAAGAAGAAAATTTCTTTACATTTTAAAAGGGAAAGATTTCTCAACTCTCATTCCGTGATGCTTTCTGAGTTTGCAGTGGGATTGACATGAAAGCTCCATGGAAGCCATATGGTACTCTGTGCGACAGTGTAATTTTGGCAACTGGCTCATCTGTAAACTTCTTTGTATCAATTATATAAACCTGCAGTGAATTAGCAAGAACACTCAGGCTCCGTCATTTGGTATTTTGGATTTTGAGGCTTTTATGCTACAACTGCTGCGGAACAGAAGCAAATGAGTATTTAATAAACATCACTGGTTGTCAAGTAAAAATTTTTTGTTATCATGGGAAATACCCAGCTATTGACTTTGAAATCTAAGCTACAAAGAAAAGCTAAAACAAATGCAACTTTAAATACCCATCTCCATTATCATTATTGAAAGTGATTTCGTCAGCAAAGAATCAACTCACCTGAGATATGTTGGTATCTTCATTGTGAAGAAAAGTGATGATCCAACCATCATCTTCTTCAACTCCTCTTCCTTTAGGGACAAATGCAGATCCTGTGCAAAAAATGTTCTTCTCAAACTTGTGATATTCCACCTTTATCAGCTCTTCATATTCAGTATTATCAGGCTCTTCAAAGTATAACTTGGCTATACCTTCATATTTTGGCATGCCTAAGACAATCAAATTTAGAACCACATTATTACTACAGAGAAATAGCGGCTTATAACTTATAAGATGAAAGTTTTGAGTAACTTCTAGATAGATTCATTCAGTAATTACCTGATGAAGAACTTGCAATGGAATCAACAATTTGTGTGTAGCCATATTTATTTTTGATACCAATATAGCCTCCATTTATCATAGGAAAATCCATAGAGACTTTAGTTCCAGAGAGATTTCTTTCCTTAACATCTCCATTTTGCATATTTAATCTCCATTCATAAACACGAGAGAATAATGGTACGTCGTCGGGGCTTGTATCAACACTTTGATCAGCCACCTCTGTATGCCTAAATTTTTTCGAAAACCACTCAAATTTATTTAAACCCAGATCGGGTCCTGGAATGATTGATTCAAGAGCCCTACATCCCCACACAATGACCTGTTCACCAATATTAAGAATTCAAGAATATATATCAATAATTTGATAGTGAACATTCAGCAAAAATTTAAGAAACTATTGTTATAAGCTATACCTCATCATCATCCTCAAAACAGTTGATAATGTGAAATGTACAATTTGGTTCCACATCAAACCACTTGGTTGAATCCGCATCACCATACCGAGGCATTATGCCAATCCTGGCATGTCCTTCGTGTTCGTACTTTATTAATCTACATAGCATATGTAGTTTCTCAAGTAAATTTGAAATTTTTGAGTATATTCATGAATCCATCGATAGATCAAAAGCTGTCTACACTCGGAAGTTAAAGGATGTGCACTCACGGGCCTCCAAATGCAAGTCTGGTTAAGTCTATAGACAGTGGATAATCCAGGAAAACATTATACCTGCTTGCAGAAAATCCATGATAATTTTAATCAGAATTTTGATTGTGAATTACATTTGTAGATATTTACAAGTTAAAATAAGGAGAAAAGATCACTAAATACCTCTGCGTAACGCCGATTTCATGGCAAAGCGAGCACCTACTGAGTTTGAGGTCCACTTTGTGAACTAATTTATCTCCATCAGCTGAAAGCATATACATTTGAATGTTATATGGCTTACAAGATTATGTGCAAATCTTGATCCAAAAGTTGTTCATGAAATGGGCAGCTTACCAGAAATTACTCCTATTTCAACAAAAGGTTTAGTTGCGTCCACCCCCATTGTAACCAGTTCCCCAGTACCAGGAGCTTTCTGTTAAAACTAAATTGAACTTAGTGAATTATATAAAACTACAGTAATTAAAACAGAAATGGATAGTAGTTCTCTGCTGAGATATGAAAAATAACCTTTGGATGACTGGTAAAAGGTCGATTCCAAGCTCCATTGACATCCCAATTACCTAAGGTTTCTAGTGTAAAGATGTCAATCTCTTGTGGCATGTGATTTTCTGCAACTGAGTAAAACTTTCCCGCATGCTCAAAAATATTGGTGTTGCTTATGTATTTGTTTATCTTGCCAAATCTCAGCTGGAGAAAGGAAAATAAGAAGAAATATTTAGATGTTGGGTATCGTACAAGTTCCAAGGCTTAATTACTACAAAATTTCCTGCTTTTGAATCTTAAGTAGCCCATGTCTGAATTTCCTGAAGTGTCCAGTTCCTAGCCTTTATAATTCTAAATAGTTTTGATCAGAATAATTGCAGCGTCTTTTCTTTTGTTTTTGGCTTTTAGAAAACATTTTGGCAAACAGCTAACCGATTTTGGAATGCCCACCAAATTTAGCAAGTAAGCTGACAGAATGGCCAGCGAATCGCCTTCGATTGCGGGAAGAAAAGATGGCCTGTTTCGTTGTTTTTCTTGCTTGAATGTTTCTGACTCAACATGTCTGTTCATGTAAACAACATTCCAGCTCCCATCAGTTTCTTTTTTAAAATACAAAGCATGAAGCATTCCTTCTCCTTCAACCCAAATGTGATTTGACCTCCCAAACATTGACTTCGTTGACTTCAGTCCTCCGAAAAGAGGATTTGGTCCTGCAGTCACATTAACATCCACCAGTTAGACCCAGATTCTTTACATCAGTGGACAAACTTAGCCTAGTTATCTAAACAATCAGATTGTTTCTTAGGAAACAAGTCATCGTCACCAATTACTTTGCGTCAGAAAAAAAAACAAGTATAAAATAATCGAAGAGTCGCTGGCCTTTTGGACCTTGCAAAGAACGTTACTCAGTTTAACTTTTTGGATTGTTATGAGAAGAATCGCACTGATGAAAAGCCAATATGATTCCTCTTGTTGTATTTACATGGGTTGGTTGACTTCTAATGATAAAATTTAACTTAATTTTCTATTCAGCGCATGGTTTTGAGTCAGTTTGTTGAAAATGACAATGATTCTAACCTAAAGATATCAATGAATATAATCCACCTGAGGATGTTGAGCCGTTAACAGGTTTCTGACTGACTATTTTCGTTTTTTGTTTTGAGACTTTACATGAAAATGAAATCTGAAAATGGTCAATTTGCATCCATGCGACCTTTCTTCGGTTGGTCCTAATCTGTATGTTAATTTATTCAATTTTAATCTCTTGAAGCCTTGAATTAGTCAATCAACAGATGGACATCTTAACCTATGTCTTGTTCACTGTCTCTTTGGAAGTAACCCCCAATACATTGTAAGCCTCCCAATTTTTGTTCTCATCTATTGCCTTTTTGCCTTGCCAGCTTAGCAGTGACTAAAGAAAGTTTCAACTTGAAGGCATAAATCACGATCATATGTGTATAAGAGAACTTTTCATATCTTATTATTTCGTAATCACATATATAATAAATCAATATACAGCAATAGGATTGAAGTACCAACCATTTCTTATATAAACACCTTCTAGAAAATCTTCAGGAATTTCTCCTTCAATGTTCGTGACCAGCACAGCTTCTCTCAATTCATCAACTGGAGCAAAATTTCTCTGTGAAAATGCTCAAAGAACAATTAGTAAATAATCTAACTCTTTATACCATACATGCGTGAACACAGGCTAGATGGGACGAGTGCCCATCAATGGTACCTGAGATGGTAGCAAAGGCTGATCAACAAATTCAAACATCTGATCAACAAACACATCGAGCAACTTCACAAACGTGTTCTTGGTCGTTTTGGGAACTGATATCCTCAAGGAAATTTGCTGCAGCTCTCCCAGCAATGGCTACGCATAGGGAGAGATCCATGTTAAACGTCAGTACAACTTTAAGCAGGAAGCTGTCTAAAGAGAGAGAGATAGATATCAAAACTTACCTCGAAAGCAGAGGAGAATCTGTTCTTGAGATGATCAAAGTTGCGTGAGATGAAAGGTTTCTCAAGATTGCAATTAACTTGCAGCTTCAAATATGAAGATTGCATTTCTCTTTTCAAATAATAATGGCAACCTTTCAAATGCTGTACATGCGTACAAAGTAGATTGAGGCTAAGTGCTTGTACCAGTATGTATCTTTATCTCAGTTTCAGGGTTGCTTATGGCTACACTGTGTCTGTGAGACCAAAATATAAAAAGAAAGAGCTAAGGTTAATATATATTGCCCATTTAAGAATGCATTAGGAGAATTTATTGAGTAGGACTGATGCCAACAAAGAGATGATAAAAGTTTCGGATGATGTTAAGAAGATTTATGGCAAACAACTGGACAGAAGATCTAATAACGAGAGTGAAGATTTGTTGTACTCAAAAAGGAATCTTTTTATCCTGTCCCTGGAGAAATTTTATGGGTTATTGAAACCTGATTTGGCTTTATTAATAAGTGATTTTATCAATTAGTAATAAAAATTAATTATAATTAGAATAAGTTATTTATATAATAATTAAATACTATTAATTATTTCTATTTTAAATTTGGATTTTCTAATACAATAAGTAAACACGCCATTAGGGGTAGACACTATTCGGTTTAGTTCGGTTCAGGCCTAGAACCGAACCAAACTGAAACCAAATGGTTAATGAATTTATAAATCAAGTACGAACTAAATTGTAGAACCGAACTGAACCGAACCAAATTAATTTAGTTCGATTCAGTTCGGTTCGGTAATTTGGTTTGGTTTAGTTTGGTTTCAACCTATATATAATATATTCATTATTTAATAAAAATGATATAATACTAATAAACTATTACTACAACAATAATCCTTAGTCTATAAATCCACAAATAATAAACAACATAAAAAAATCTAACAATAATAAATTAACATAATAAAATCCAACAATAATTTAGAAATCCACAAACAATAAATAATATAATAATAATAAATTAACATCATAAATCCAACAATAATTTAAAAAGCCACTCCATATTATAAAAGAAATTTTAAAATTGCATAACCAACGAGTATTTTTCTTATCACTACTTTTTTTTATTTTAATTTTAATTTTAATTCTTTATTAAACCATTTGGTTCAGTAATTTGGTTTGGTTTTAAACCGAACCAAATTAAAAACCAAATAGTTCAGAAATTTTGAACCATTTGGTTTTATGTTATGAACTGAACCGAACTATATTATCATAATATGGTTCGGTTCAATTCGATTTGGCCTGAATCGAACCAAATGCCCACCCCTACACGCCATGAAAGTATTGAAAGCCTTTGGAACATTGTTTTGATGATCAAAATTGCACACTTGTGCACCAAGTAGACCTCTAGAAACAATAGAAAAAGGCAGCCATGATAGTTAGCAACGTCAAGTAGTGTTGACTTAATTATGCGGAAAGGATCAATGGGTTTTTGATTCAGTAGGAGAACCCTTACACTTACAATGGTGAGAGAAAATTAAGCCTTCGTAAAAGCTTTACGGAGGTTAGTTTGAGTTCTCCCTTAATTATTAGATAATTGAGTGGAGATAGCCTCTCCCTTACGAAAATAGAGTAAACACCCCTCGAATATTAGAGAGAGTTTAAAGAATCTGAGTAGTGCTTCAATAGATCAATTTACACGCCATGAGGAGGTTCCAGTTGTATAATCTAAAATATTAATTGCAATATGTAATGTTATATGAGTAACAATCTCTATATAATAGAATTAAAAAAAAAAAAAAAAGGAAAGACTGCTTTAATAATTCAACATTATATACACTTCATGTAGGCTCCAAAACCAATGATTCAATGTAAATATGTGAATGCACCTACCACTTGCTATCCAACCATTCAGAGTTCATCAATCATGCAATTTTATATTTATTAATTAGTATTTGAAATGAGTTAAAATCAAAATAAACTGGAATCAATATGAATTTGTGATTAGAATGGACTAAAATGAAAATGAAAAATAAGAATCAGAATAAAATGTTTAGTTAAGTATAAGAATTAAAATCGAAATGGCAAAATGTGTTCATTTGTCTTGAAATCAAAATGAATTGCATTAAGTTAGGAAAATATCCTTAGTTAATTATTATTATTATTATTATTATTATTATTATTATTATTATTATTATTATTATTATTATTATTATTATTATTATTATTATTATTATTATTATTATTATTATTATTATTAAAAGAACTTATAACAACAAAAATTTTAATAAAAATAATAACAACAACAATGATAATAATCCGTTCAATAATAATAATAATAATAATAATAATAATAATAATAAAATCACATTATCATCATCATCATTATCGGTAGCAATAATCAGCAATTCAGCAGTGAAGCAACAACAATGACGATTAGCGCGAGCAGCGATTGTGGTGAGCAATAGCAACAAGGACAGGTAGCACAGCGAGCAAAAGAGCGGCAACAAGCAGTAGCGACAGCAGTGATGACCAGTGGGAGCTCAACGATGACATTGACAAGCAACAATGACAAAGAGATCGATTATGCAGTACTCGATCTGATTTTTTTTTTAAAAAAATATTTAAATGAAGGATAAAATGGGAATTATAAGATATAAATGGGTGTAATTTGGTCATCCCAAAGGGTAGGGTTCTAATCCCCAAACTCCCTCATAAATCAAATAGGAATCGGAACTTAGGTAATCATTTCCAAATTAATGAACCCCACACTAATTTCATTCTCATTCCCTCTCTTTATTTTGAAAGTAAACAAATTATTTACTCCATTCCAAAATTCTCATTCTCATTACTGATAAGTAAACAAACTTTTAGAGCTTCCATTAAATAGGAAATGTAAACCATGTAACACAACCACAACATAGGTAAGTGACGTTGAATGCTATGCAATTATGAGGTTTCAGGAACTATGGTCCTCAACAGGAGCCAATTCTGAAATTATCACTCCAGACGTTGAATGCATTCAAGTTTCAACACAATGTAAAAAGTTACTGAAAGATCTTTCCAAATCTTTCTTAGCCTACGCATTTATCAACAATTTATTATGAAAAAGTAGAAAACACAAGAAGAAAAGAAATGATTTTCATTTGGCAACAAATAGGGCCAAGAATGAAAGTTGTACAATATATCAAAAAGTGCTTCCTGATACAATTTGAAGAAGCCAGCTATTTTTAGGATCAAAATCTACAGTGTACAAAAGGTTTTGGTACTATCTGATGTTACATGAGTCTCTACATCAGTCTGGGGCATACGTATCAAACAATAGCACCAGCTAATCCAACTGGATGGAATATTATGGGCAATATTCCCAAATATACAACTTTGGAATCATCCCGCTTTGGATAACTCCCCTGGCAATTTCGACTGCAAGCTCCTCCTCAGAAAATCGGACAATTTAGCACTTGCAGCTTGGCCTCTTTCTAGACAGTGAAAATAGTCGTCCACTAGAAGTTTAAACAAGAAACATATTAAAATAATAACCAGTGATACCGTCTTAGGTCTCAATATAAAACATTATAATAAAATTTCAGTGCCAATAGCTACTACATATTCAAATGAAATTTACTATGCCAATGCAAGATTCAATTTGCTTTATCAGGAAAAGTAAGAACAAAATATTACTTCAAGAAAAAGGGATATCAATCTAGCAGCTCACCTTATAAACTTTAGTCTTAATCAGGAAAGATTTCAGATGAAAGTTCAACATCATAGCGAAGAGATCAGAGAGTAAATGAGTCTCATCTGATGTTATGCATAAACCATATCTGTTAGATCATTTATAACAATCATGCTGGGTGTATTTGGTAAAGGCTCCAGTATGGCTGTGACTTTATTTGATGGTGAAAAATAGTATGTTTCTTGGCTGTGGCATATATGTAAGTGGATATCACAAACTAGTGGAAGCAATACATTGTATTCAATGGCTACCCTAATTTCTAAAAGTATAAAACTTTTGAAATCATAAATACTTCCCCAGTGGCAACAGAGAATGAAAAGACAAATCAGAGATGAGATACAGATACTCGTAGAGTTGACAAATTACCTGACATTGCACCATGGGTAACAGATGTAATGATCCCATGATCCATGGGTTCACCTTGCACAAGTGATGATCCTTCCGGAAGGACCGAGAGTATTGAGTTTGGAAAGACTAAATAAGCAAACGCCTTCATTTTCTGCCATTAAGAGATGAGATTTCAAGTGATAGAAATTTTATACGTTCTACAATGCACAAAGTACCAGTACATTTCTTATCACTTTTGAAAACAATGACTGTACCAAACCATTTATCTCTTTACATGGGTAAGGTTTGACATTTTGTAAAACTTTAGATTTTCCATCATTTTTTTCTCCCCTTCAAATTCTACATGCCTTCTGAGTAAGCTGATTAATGTAAAGCAGACCAGTACATAAAACTTTGCTCAGTTTGACAAAGATAATTCCATAGCCTCACTCATAGCCTCGCTCATGCCCACAAAAAGACATTAAAAACATAAGAAAAGAAATTATTGTAACCTGCTCTTCTAACTTAGTGGGATCCAGTATACAATATCCACTCTCTGCCAAGCAACAACATATTGCAACTGCATAAACCAGTATTAGAAAGTCTGCAATCAATTATCAAGTATAAACATATTGAAAAATTACCGTAAGTCTTCATAATAAACTACCAGCAAGATGCTTCATAGGAATTCCAGCATCCACAATGGCAGCACATGCAGCATTTATGGCACAAGGTAGAAGCTATACAAGGTCCAGTCAAGAAACAACCATTGCAGGTCAAATTAAGACCAAAGAAGTAAAGTCATTTCCATAGGATAAATAATCAATTCACAGTGCATTTTATTGGTGGAAGCAAAAAAAAAAAGTTATACAAAAATGCATTATTAAGAAGGATACAGCACCGTCATCATGGACGACCTGCAAAAAAACCATTAAAATATCAGTCTATAAATTTACAAGTGATGCACAACACAGGTAAGAGGCCATAACCCATAAGGTATTTGCACTTAAAAGAAATGACCACACCTGAATTATAACTGAGGTTGTGGTATTTGGATTGATAGTCAAAATGCATATGCTCTGCAAAGTCCGCTTCAGAATCATCTCGTACTCTTTTTCCGGTTTCCCTAATATAAAGGGGCAGTTTTGCAAATTTAGCTAGCAAAAATTTCATATAAAGCCATGGCATGGAACAAATAATACAATAATATATAATTCATATAGTCTCACTGGGAAATACTTAAAAGGAAAAATGAAAAAAAATTACCAATCTGTCCAGTTTTAGGTTTCCAAATGACTTCAATGCTAGCCTTCTCGGGATTTTCATTCTTCTTTGTTCCAGCTCTGGGTCCGTAAACAGCAGCCAGCACTTTCGTCTCCCCTGAACCAACCCAATAACAAAAATAGCATTTTGAAGTGAAAAAATAAATTAACAAAGGTAAAAAGTGAGAGGTTTGAAATGAAGCGGTAACCTTGAGACCAACTGGCAGAGCCATGTGCACGGTGAAGGATGTTGCAACAGCAAGCAAGTGGTCTCAATTGATTAGGGTTACGCCCATCAGCCCTATCGATCTCCATTTTTATTTCTCTTACCCAATGCGCAGTGTTAATGATAATTAAAATCGAGGAAGCTTTGTGTAAAACTGATTTCACGGTTTTTGCAATTAGGGTTTAGCAGTCTCTCTCTCTCTCTCGTTTATTTTTATTTTTTTTTCTTTTTTGGGGTAAAGAAAACGGTTGTGGGCGTTGGGCCGCTGATATCAAAATCAACTTACGGGCAACATAAGCTCGGTATTTAGCTCCTGTACCCAATAATTTTGCGATAAAAAAAAAATGAGAGAGTAATAATAATAAACACTTTGGATAATATAAATAAATAAATATTTATATAATGACCGCAACTAGGTACCCTTAGGTGCTGTATTACATTATTTGTTAGTTTTGGATGATTAAAAAATAATCAACATACTTTGATTATTTGACGGTAACTCATATTATGGGATGCCATGGGGTACCACTATCACAATTTATATAATGACGTGATTGTAATAATGAAGAGATTTGTTAATTAATATAAATACGATGTAATTTGCATGTAGCATTATTGATCCTTAGATTACGAGAATAAAGCCATCAATAGCTTTGTGTCATGATTTTTTATTTACTATGCACGGTGTCTTTTTCATTATTGGGATGCATGATGATGCATCTTTCTTGTATCCTTTCGAAAAAAAAAAAAACATTTCAATGCGAGTCGTAGTAGTAGAAGCCACAAAAATAGAACCAGCCATAACCTCACACTATGGGCTTGACAAAAAAGTCTTCGTCGGACCAGGCGGGGTCCCCTACAGGGGAGTTTAGACAAAAGCCGAGAAATTTTAAATCTGCTGTGAGAGGGTTGGACAGACGCTTAATAAAAAAAGTTCGAGCTAGGTCTGACCTTCTGTATACTTTAAATCATCCAATTTAAATTTATAAATTAAAATCATAAATTAATTTACAATCATTTCAGATTATCCTATCAATTTTAGTTATTTAAAAGTCAATTAATTTATGGCCTTCAGGTTTTAGATAGTTTATTGTTGTTATTATTATTTTATAAGAGGTAGCGTTAATTAATTAAAAGAATATTTGAATTAAAATTACTACTAAAAAATTAAATCATTAAGCTTTTATTTTCTTCATTTATTATTTTAGTTTGAGACAATCTTTTTTAATTTATTGTTGATCATCTCCCGAGCTTACAACAATTTTAAAAAATTATTTTTTAAAAAAAAGTATTGAAGTCTAGGCTCAGGGTGGGCATGGTCTAGGCCTAACCCTCCAAACTTGGATGGGCTTCTAAAGGGCCTGGACCCATTTCTCCTAACATGGATTTAGGTTGTGGCTTGAAAAAGTCCAACCCCTAACCCATCAATTTGCCATCACCATCGTTGTCACGTATACACCCAAAAAAAGAATTACAAATGCCAAGAAACAAATGGCACACACTTTGTGAGATCCAATATATATACGGAATGTCAATATCCACTCTCTATGTTCAGAAATTATACAATGCATCGGACATAATACAATCATTTGATGTATATATAATATATGTAATAGAAATTTAATGTAACCACCACTAATATCATAATCTTTCAAAATCAATGCACATATACCGTAACATCATTTACTTATTTACTTATTTACTTATTTACTTATTATATGACTTGCATGGTAATATGATGTATTGTAGAATTTTTCCTTTATACCAGCAACAACATTTTGCAATTGCACACATATACAAGTATTTTATATTTTGTAGTCAATTATCAAGTGTACACATATTGGAAAATTACCATAAGTATCCAATATTTTCATCTCAAAATTACGATTAAAAATTAAAAAAATTTGATAAGTGAACTATATTTTTATAGATTGGTCTAAAAAAAAAAAGTTATTTTCACCCAAAAATCTTTTTCCTTCCAAAATAAAAATAATTTATTATTTAATGCTAATTTATTTGAAAACTCAATGAGACCTGTGATCGTGGTTAAATAATTAAATTTGCATGCCGCTGGACTGTGGTCCCAATGAAAAAAAAAAGGCGTAATTAAAACAAAATTTACAAACAATAAATGCATTATAAATGAGTTCAGGCACGGCTCACCGCTTCAGTGCTTTTGAGACATTATGACACGAAGTCAAGTCCTCAGTCTGTCATCAGGTTTTTACACGTGTAATTGCCAATAGCACAGGAGCATCATTGGTCACTTGATTGATTTACGAGAAGAATAACGCTATTAAATAGCTTTGTGTATCATCATTTTGATTTGCTCCTTCTTCTTGTCCCCAATAGAATAAAGTGAGAGCTCACGCTCTTTGTTTCGCGTGGGATTCATGATGATTTTTATTATATTAGATTTAATTATTTAAACATGATTTTTTTTAGTTTAAGAAGAATTGACATAACTTTTAAATTTTTTTTTTATAACACCTTTTAAATACTTGTAAGAAAATCGCTCTGAAAATGCACGCTACTTAAAGTTCTGTCCACTCGAATGGAATGTAAGTAGTTTATAATTATGTTATTAAATGATTTTTGTCTTTTTGTTTGTGATGTGTTCTAGCATTAATTTAATTCCTAAGTATTTAGCAAGCTCACCCGTCACCACACATTTAAGTTTGCTAATATTTATCTTTAAGTAATAAGAAAATTCACGCATTAATGCTTGAATGTCACATCATTTATAATGAAATTTTAGAATATAATTTTAGGAGATTTAGCACTACTTACTCAAATCTGTTTCAATATGTGTTTGCTTATGTAGAAACAATTTAAGAAATGGAAAAAATATCATACGGTTAAATTGTCATGTATCAATACAATAGCACTTTCAAATTGTATCATTTACCTGCACTAAATTTAAAATTTATATCATTTATTGACTAAATTGTCATCCAACCTTCCATTGAAAAGTTAACATAATTGTTGCAATTTAACTATTTTGCCCTTGAACTCAATTTAATGTAAAAAGACATATGAAAATTGTCAACCATACAACTGAAGTTACCTTATTATAAAAAAATACTGCAAAAGCTTGACTTATTTACTTTTTCATCATAAGCTTGTAATTTGTATCAACCACCAACTAAAATGTTAACACCGTTAGAATATTTTAACAGAATTTAAGTGTATTGGTCATTTTACTCTTGAATTCAAGGACTTTTTTTACTATGCATCATAAATAATAAATAAAATTTAGTTTTTAATAATAAAATCAAATTTAAGATTGAATTGATTATGTGTTTATGAATTAGGGTTTAAGATAATTTATGGATTTAGTTTGAATATGTAAATTTGTGAAGATAAATTGACAAGACAAATTAGAATTTTTTTAATTAAAAAATAGAGTTTTAAATGTGTTTAATTGAATAATAGTTGTAGAAAAATATTTTTTATTTTTATATTTTAAACTATTACTTTATTTTGTATTCATAATAAGAGTAATGATACAGTTTCAAACTTTTATACAAATTGATTTGGTATTAACTCATTCATTGAATGAAAATACAAAATAATAAAAATCAATCATGTAAACTAAGGGATATTTAATCCAACTAATTTAATCATGCTACATTAATTTGTACAAAAAATTTTTACAAGAGTTTGTAACTATATTATTACTTTTAGAGTAATAGATATCTAAATCACCCTTGTGACATTATTGATTATAAACGTTAGCTAATATTTTGGTCGATGATTGATACATATTACAAATTTAAGGTGAAAGTTTGAACAGATTCAAATTTTATAATACTTTTAATAACAGAGTAAATTTAAAGTGAATAAATGATAATTTTTCAAAAGAAAAAAAAAACTTAAATACCGAATACACATAATAGAAAGCATACACTCGCCGAAATGCGCGTGACATAACTTACGAATTGCCGTTTCATAATTGATGAACTAGTGAACAATATAATTAAATAAAATAACACACAATTTCCTACGTCTTAGTCAAGCCCCAAAACAGTCAATAAACAACAAACAGGCAAACAGAACAAAAGTGCGCAGAAGCTGCAAAATAGGATAGAACAAGCTACGGTATTCGTCTTAATTTTAATAGTTATATTTGATTGAAGGAAATGACTGTTTGGTTGGTCAGAATCTTTAAAACGACAAAATAAGGGAAAGAATCGTTTTCCTTTTAGTGGTTTCGTATATTGTCGTGGCAGCCAACAACAAGAAGGCCCTTCACGTTATTTCTTGGTAATTTTTCACTAGCATTTACAGTTGGTTATTGGTTTCTAAATTACGTGCTTGTTCAATTTTAATTCATTCTGCTAGAAATTTGATTACTACAGTGCTTGCTTCTTGACCACATGAGATCTTGCTTCTATAAATTTGCATGCTAGTGATGGTTGAAGATGGTGCTTTTGGCTTTTTTTTTGGGGGGGGGGGGGTTTATGTTTCTTGTTTGTTCGTTTGAGTGTTGTTAATCAATGCAGTTGCATGTGAAACTTTGAGCATAATTAATGAGTTATGCTTTTTTTTTAAAATTGGATTCATAACACTAAGTGAGTAGAGGGCATTTTTGGCTGAATTTGGATTTTGGCTAACAACTGTGTGCAGTGATGATAATTTTGGTTGAAAGTCAGTCGACAGTCCAATTATCTGAATGGGTTATGAAATTCGATCGTTGTGTCAAGGGGAAACGAAGAGATTACTATGGCTTATGGGAATTATGTTTACGGTGATGGTGGCGTTCCAATATTTTGAACTTCCCTATGATCATGTTTTATCATCGGTATTTTCTACTGGTAAGGTTCCAGCACCAGAAGTGGAAAATGATAGCTTGGTGACTGGCAGTCCGGAGTCTAAGTCTGAGATAGCCAGTGATACTGCCATTGGCTTGAATTCTACTGGTACACATAATGTGCATGAGATAGCTAATGATACTAGAACCTCCGAAGCAGAGGATGAAAATCTACAAGATGATTTTGATGATGGCGAAGATATTCACGAGGAGTTTACAACTGAGAAATTGGAGGAGCTAAATAAAAATTCCACTGTGGATACCGTCCAGAATGCAGGTAATGAGCCTGTACCAGAAAAGGGCAGAGAATCAGAACAGAGCTTTATTCAAAGAAATGATATAATGGGTAATCATTCGGGTAGGGTTGGTCTTTCACCTATTCCTATGCCCCCAGTGATGGATTTATCATCTAATATTACCCTACAAGGCGCCAATATTAGCACTCCTTCTATTACAATTGATTCTAACAAATCTTCAATGGACAAGGATGCAACACCTGCTTTAGACAAGATCAAAAAACCAGTACAAAGTAGTTTCAACACATTGGGTGAGAATTCTTCTGGGATCGATGTTCCTAAGGAGAATAAAAAGCCTGAGATTCCAACCCTTGCAGTAATCACTATTGCTGAGATGAAAAATATGCTGCTGCAAAATCGTGCTTCATACCGTTCAATGGTATGCGTAAAGCTTCTAATTTTACGTTTGGGGATTTATGTTCGGTATTGTAGTTGCTTTTACCTATGTTTATGTTTCTCTGTTGTTTATAGAGGCCAAGATGGTCCTCAGCTGTGGACCAAGAGATGTTATATGCTAGATCACAGATTGAGAATGCACCCTTATTAAAGAACGATCATGAACTTTATGCTCCTCTTTATCGGAATGTTTCCAGGTTCAAAAGGTACCACAAAATCCACAGAAATCTGATCAACATTCTTTTGTACTGACCTATTGTTGCATAATTCTGCTTCCATTTGATTATTTGTCTAATATTTGATATACTTTTATTGCAAATTAATGCATTAATACCTGCTATTAATTGTTGTTATTAATTGGTGATATTTGTGTCATTTCTTCAAAGATACACAATTTCCTCTGTTCTTTGATAAACAAATAATTTGCGCTGCTAAAGTTTAATGCAGAGTATAAATATCTATTACAACTTCATTGTGTAGGACTAATTAATTAGTTTAAAATATATAATGTAATTTTGCAGGAGCTATGAATTGATGGAAGAAACACTCAAAGTTTACGTTTACAAAGAAGGACAAAGACCCATACTGCATGAGCCAGTGCTGAAGGGAATATATGCTTCGGAGGGATGGTTCATGAAGCAGCTAGAAGCTAACAAACAATTTGTTACTAAAGATTCAAGAAAAGCTCACCTGTTCTACTTACCTTTTAGTTCTCGCATGTTAGAAGAAACCTTATATGTGCAAAATTCCCATAATCATAAGAACCTTATTCAATATTTGAAGAACTACATGAACATGATTTCAACCAAACATAATTTCTGGAATAGAACTGAAGGAGCAGATCATTTTCTCGTTGCTTGCCATGATTGGGTATGTTTTTCATGTTTGAATTGTGCTAATGCATTGGTTAGGTGCATCTGGGATCTTCATGAATTTCAAAATATTCCATTTCATTACTTGTGATGATAATTTATCAGTTTAGTTTGCAATTGCATTCAATGTGACTTAATTAAACGAGAATATTGGTAACTAGGAAAAGTGAGGGATGCTTGCTTCTTGGGCAGTGAGTAATGGCTTTATTCAAAAGATGAATATGTAACTTCGAATGCTTTGCATATGTAAATGAAATGATGTTTATTTCAGTCTTTGCAGGACTCATTCCCCTAATTTGCTTTTTCTGATCTTTGCCTCTTTGCAGGCCCCAGCTGAAACACGGAGAATCATGGCCAACTGCATTAGGGCCCTCTGCAACTCTGATGTTAAAGAAGGCTTTGTATTTGGCAAGGATGTATCTCTTCCAGAGACATATGTGCTCTCACCTCAGAACCCTCTTAGAGCTATTGGTGGAAAACCTGCTTCACAGAGATCGATCCTGGCTTTCTTTGCTGGAAGAATGCATGGCTATCTACGCCCCATTCTATTACAGCACTGGGAAAATAAAGATCCTGACATGAAAATAGTTGGTGAAATGCCCAAGGCTAAGGGCAAGGGCAAGCGGAAGGGCAAAATGGATTACATCCAGCATATGAAGAGCAGCAAATATTGTATCTGTGCAAAAGGTTATGAAGTTAATAGTCCCCGAGTAGTGGAGGCCATTTTCTACGATTGTGTTCCGGTAATCATATCCGACAATTTTGTGCCTCCATTTTTTGAGATACTGAACTGGGAATCCTTTGCCGTTTTTGTCTTGGAGAAGGATATTCCAAATTTGAAGAACATACTCCTTTCCATCTCAGAGAAGAGATACCGCAAGATGCAGATGAGGGTCAAAAAGGTACAACAGCATTTTCTTTGGCATCCTCGGCCTGTTAAATATGATATTTTTCATATGATACTTCATTCAATTTGGTATAATAGAGTTTTCCTAGCAAGAGCCGGGTAATGACGATAAGTTGCAATATGAACAAATTTTATTCCTTTGGAGGTATTTTGGAAGAAGCCTCTGTTGGGGAAGTGGAAGAAGATGAAATGAATGGGTTAATATTAGGAAATTTTGTTGTAATAATAGTTGCTACAAATATTTGTTGTATATAGATTGAATGAAAGAATGAGTTATTTTTGCTGTATGCATATGCCTTTTTGTTCTTGCCTCGTTAAAAGCCTATAATTTTGAAATTATTAAATTCTTATGGCTAATTTTTATTCGATTCATGTGGTGAACGTGACTTGTGTGCAACTCTTTTAGGTTTCATAGTTTTTCTCTGTTTTTTCCAAGTAAAAAAAAAAGTCATGGGGTTGAACCCGTACGAAACTATTTGTATAGTTCAGTTTATCAGTTTTTGTAGGGGCACTTTTGTGGGTACTGATGTGAAAATGTTGAAGCTTTTTATGGTTTAAGGGAAGAACAACTGCAGAAAGATATATAAGAAAGAAAACAGAAAAATAAGTTAAAATATGGTAAATGGTTGTTTAGTAGTTTTATTTCGAGTTAAATATCTGTTAAATTTTTATATTCTGAAAAATATTTAAAAATATCTTTATTATTAAATATATGAGATTCTTGTGTCTTTTATTGTTATTATAATAATACCCTTAGAACTGACATTAATGAAAAAAAAATGTTAATATCAATATTTAAAGTAATCTTTCATTATTATTTAACACTAAAAATAAAAAAAAATTAAAGTAAATTTTTAATTATTATTTTAATTTTAGTTTTAGTTTGGCAACTTAAATTTGTATAGATAGTCATTAGTAAGACAGCAAATTATTAAACGTAGCTTTAAGTTAACTAGTACTAATTTGTTTATAAATAATAATTAGAAATATTGTTGCAAGGGTATGAAAAATACTAATCCTTTTAGATTGACTATTATTAGTCAATTTGTTAATAATTTTTTTTATGGATAAATTAATTAATGCTCTTAAGATTGAAGCAAGAGTATTATTATTGTAACAATAAAGGAAAAGTTAAGGTAAACGTATCACATATTTAATAATAAGGGTGTCTTGAGATATTTTTTAAAATATAAAAACTAAATTGACACTTAACTTAAAAATATAAAGACTAAACGAATATTTACTTGTCAATATATATATATATATATATATAATGAAGAGAATGACCTCATAAGAGTATAATATGAGAGTTGAGGAACTTTCCGTAAAAAAAAAAACTATTCTAATTACTATTTTTTTTCTATTATTTTTATGTGAATCCCTCTTTTTTTTGCAATACATGTTGCTTTTAATAGTTGTAAAAGTCATAATTTTTTATTTTAATTTGAAATTACTAAGATGATAGGGGGATAAGCGGGATCCTACTTATAATTTGAATCAGAAGATGAAGCAAATACATAAAGAAGAGAGATATAAATCAAAATATCCTAAAATAAGAAAATTGATATCGAATTAGGAATTTTTTGAAATTAAAAGGGTTCATAAGTAAAACTATAATTTTAAAATTTTATAATAATTTAATAAAAAAAATTAAATAAAAACCCCTAAAATTATATATAAATATAATATAATTAAGCTCTCTTTTGACTAAAGTTACGTGAAAATCAGTGTAGGACAAACACAGCATTAAACCAAACAACAAGAGGAAGGCCTTATCTCTCACCGCTTCGGTAACGTGAAAATGAGACTCACATCACTCCTACGAGAGGAAATAAGTTATATTTGGACGTAACTAAACATTCACCACTTAAGTGTAGATAGTCAAATAGTCCGGCCCGTCTTTTCCACATTTTGACTAAATATAATTATTACTATTAATTAATATATAAATATATTATTAACAATAATATATTAATATTTATACGTGAAAATCAGTTATTATATTAATACATTATTAACAATAATATGTTAATAATTTTAGTTTTTGAATAACAAAATTAATATATTTTTATTATTATAATTAATTAATTAATATACTATTATAATAATTATTAATACAATTGTTAATTAATTAATATAATTATTACTACTAGTTATTATTTAAAACATTATTAATGATAACTATTAATAATTATAGTTTTTGAAATCACAATAATTAATTCATATTATCATATTAAACCAAACAACAAGATATTAATAATTATAGGCCTTATCATTATTATAATTAATTCATTTATTAATAATAATAATTAATTAATATAAAAATTACTATTAATTATTATATTAATACATTATTAACAATAACTATGAAAATAATCACAATAATTAATAATATAATTATTATAATTAATTAGATCAATTAATTAATTAATTTTACAATTAATTAATATATCAATATATTATTGACAATAATTAATAATAATAAATTTTTGACTAAATAATCACTATAATTAAAATATAAATTAATGATTATGCTAAGCTCTCCGTTTCAACCGTCAGATTATACGCTTCCTTGAAAAGTTACAATCATCTTCCTTTAAAGTAAACCAATTACTATCATCCTCCTAGACGTAATCCAACAATAAGCTTACAGTGAGGATGCTCGTACCATAACCATTCTCATCAGAGTACCTGACAGTTTCGTCCTATTTCATCATCTCTCTTCAATTTATGAACATGTCAGATCGCAAGGTCAAATCTGTACTTTCCTGCACAAACTTCAAGATGCGTTCACCCCTACTACATTAGACAAGACAACCTTAGTTAAAAGCCGTTAAACGGCAATAACCAGCATCATTAAAATTTAAAACATTAATTTCTATTTTTTCATGGAAATTAGAAAAATTAAAAAAGAAAAATGAAAATTACAGATTAATAGCAAAGATTTGATTTGAAGGATAGAGGTTAAGAGAGTGATGGCTACAGAGAGCAAGGCCAGTGCAGGGAAGGTGAAGTCAAGCAATCAAGATAGTTCTTCAAAGGGGAAGCCTGATTCTTCTTTGAACAAGAGGAAGATTGATAGCTCGATCAAACAGCCGCCAAAATCTTCACCTGCCCTCACAAAAACAGAGGTAACCATCTCAAATTTGGTAGCTTTTTTCTCATCTATAATAAGAAAGTTACGTTTTCTTTTTTTCTTGTTTGGTCACAATTTGATGATTTTGGTAGGTGGAATATTGTTTTTAGAATGTGAATTGACTGATTCAGATTTGATAATAGTGATAGTTGATGTGAATGTTTTGCACTGTATTGATTGATCTGGCTTTGTTGTTAACGAAGTTTGTCTAATAGCTACGAATTGATCTGGGTTCTTTCTCTTTGCGATGAATCCCGTTTTGTTTTGCTCATTTGTGAAGGTGAAGTCGAAAACAACTTCAAGTTCATCAAAAACCATTACAAAAACAACCACAAAGTTGAGAGAGAAGAAAGTGTTCACATTGCCCGGACAGAAATTTGATCCTCCTGAAGAGGTTGTGGTTATGGATGTATAATAGTTATTGTCTTTCTTCTTTGTAAACATGAATAAGGTAATTTAGTTTACCGTCACTCATTCGCCCGTAATTTTATTTTGACAGAGAGAGCCCTTGAGGATATTCTATGAATCGTTGTCAAAACAGATACCAACAAGTGAAATGGCAGAATTTTGGTTAGTTTTTCTTCTAACTTTACAGCTTTCCTTACCTTTATTTATCTCTAATGTGTGCTGAAGAAAGAAATTACTTTTAAGAAATTGTCCATTTATCGATTTTAAACTTGTCCAAGTTACTTGTGTTGCTCAAGGGCAGAAGTAATTAGAGTCCTCTGGCCCTTCCTCTTAAGGTCTCATGAATTATATCACCTAGAAAGAGCTCCTGTAATCTTTTCGTCTGAAAATGCAGGTGGTGATAATTCTACTTTTTTGGAAGTAGATATCTGGGTCGGTGTGTTCAAGCCTAAATGAGTCCTTAGATGCATTTAGGAGCTTAGGTTATACATCATGGCAGGTTGTGAATACTGGTTTCTTCCAACTAGCTAACATTATGTTCTTGCTATGGGAACAAGCCAAAATTTTTCCTTTTCAGTGGATTGGTAATGTTATGAATGTTTATGTACGAAGATGCTGAGCATGTGACTATGCTGCTCCTTGTTCAATAAATAATCTGCCCCATGTTCAATAAATACTTCAACTCAGTATGATACAGGAAAAGCAATGCGTCATCTTTGTCTCTGTGTGTGTGTGGCATGTGTTTGTGTTTTCCTTTGTCTTGGTTGCTTAAAGCTGAGAGAAGAAGCAAAAGTTGATGGATGTTATACTACCCTGATAATGTGGTCTTCCAAGAACAGGTCTTTACATGATGGCCATATGTTGATAATCTTGTTAAACTATTTAAAAGATCTACTAATTTAAAAGAAAATAACTTTCCTTAATCAGTGATTCATGGGATATTTATAATAAGAGACTAATTCTGTCTGGATTATGAAGATTTGGTTGATTTTGTATAGGTTATTCTTTTGGCTAGGGAAGGGATGGGGCGATACTCATTGGGGTTCATGAATAGGTTGTGTGACGATTGCCTCCTGCTTTCCATTTCCTTGTTTTCGTCTGTCTCTGCATCTCTTTTATTTTTCATTTAGTAAATTTTTCTTAGTTTCTTGTCAAGGAAAGAATGACTTTACGATAACAATGGAGGAGAAGTTTATAACTTGATAGCTAGTTTAAAAAAATGGTGATCAGAGTTTAGAGTTATCAGACTTTTATGAGGCACGCACAGCCACCCTATTTACTGTTAAACAGCACCTTGAAGGAATCCCTCTCGTAGTTTTGGAGTAATGGATCATGCAAAATTATCTTTCATGGGGTAGAAAAAGATGTTTATCCTTTTTTCCTTTTTGGTGATAAGGAATATTTGTGAAAAACTATTCAATATTATTTTCTGATTTTCCAACTTGGTGGTTTTTGCTGACAAATAATCGTAAAGGTGTTAACATATGTCATTCTTTAGGATGATGGAACATGGCTTGTTATCCCCTGAGAGAGCCAAAAAGGCATACGAGAAGAAACAGAGAAAGCAAAAGCAAGTTCGGATGGGGACACCAACAAAATCTCCACAACCACTCAGCAACAAAGCTGAGAGCTCACAGAAACAGCAGCAGGGATCAAGGAATGGAGATATGAAAGCCAGGAGAAGAAATGACACTGATGATGATGATTTCATTTTAAGTCCCAAGAGAAGGAAAGGGTAAGAAAGATAAGCCCCAGGTCTACTTGGAGCGGTGTAATTCTAGAAATTGCTTCATTTATATTTCTTTATTATTAACTGCAAAAAGGCAGGAGTTGTGAAACAACCAGGAAATGATAGAGCACGACATTCTTCAGATTATTAACTTAATGGAAACAATAAGCAGAAATATTTTTCTGAATTCACGTTCTTCTACTTAGTGACAAGAATATTAATTTCTATGCCATATGCAAGCATGCCTTGGATTTAGAAACCTACCCACACTAGCATCTGTTACAATGTTAACCTTTTACTTTAGGAGAGAACATGTTTTCTTGATTGGATTCAGACAAGATATTCTCTTCTAGCCAATTGCCTGCTGTAGCTGAGTCATATTTCAGGCTCCGGATTGGCACATCAATCTAAGACAGAAAAGCTAGACGTATGGACTTAGGTGAAAAATTGCTACGTAGAATTTTCAGCCCATGATGGGGCTCAAAATGTGCGGACATTGGGGGTGACAAATTCCAAGACCTTGTGAGGGAATGAGAATTTCTAGCTCACACTGAGGCAAGATATTTGAGTTCAGGACATGTTCTTGAAATTATTCTCTTGATTGGATAGACAATTGCCTTCTCTAGTTAAGTCTTTTGTCGGGCTTCGGATTGGCTCATCAACCTCGGACAGAAAAAGCTAGACCTACACACTTAGATGAGAATTTTGAGTCTATGATAGGGCTCAAATTTGTGCTCACAATGTGGTGAAGAACTCAAAGACCTCATCATGGGACAAGAATTTTGAGTTTACATTGAGGCATGATATTTGAGTTCATGATGGGACGAGAATTTCCGTTTCATCATAGACTACCAATTAGGTTGCACACCTGCATGCCATCCCTCACACGTCTCTTTCAGTAACATTTTTCTTATAACCATTCACTATCGTAAAGAGTGGAATGCTTTTTATCTTCTGGATTGGCACATCAAACTAAGACCGAAAAAACTGAAACTGTATATATTCTATCTACAGATAGAATTGAAGGATTTAAAGTAACATTAGTGCATTCATTTTTGGTGCATGTGGCCGTTAATTCAATGCATACAAAAATAACCCATAACTCGACAAGTGTTTGCAGCAATCAGAATTTCTGGCTGATCATGCATAAAACTGGATTATTTCGTCTCTGCCTCTAGATATGAATTCATACGAGACACGGTACAATTTTGGACATAAGAGGATGAAACTGTATAGTTACTGATCATTTTCAGATTCAGGCTTTTAGGAAAGAATTCTTAAAACCCTCTGTCATTAGCTATAGCATGCGTTTGGGCCAGCTGCGCTGCCACAGCGCAGCTGCTCCCCAACTTTTATTCTAGGGGAATATTCCCTAGAATATAGGGTGGGGAGCAGCTGCCCCAAACACACCTATAATTAGCTAGACGGTTTTAATTTGATCATCCTTTTTGTTGAGATTTCATCTAATACTAACTGCATTCAAAGGGTATGTATTTTCCATAATTGCATAATCCTAATGGTTGCAATAAATGTGACTAGATTATAAAATTTTTGAATTGTTGACACCAATAATTTTCTCAGACTCACTTTTTCACTGAAGGACAATACATTGAATGAGAGGTCCCTACTCCAGGTATGTTGAACATTATGATATTTTCAGTTTCATCTCCTGCATTTAATTCTCACAGCCATATATGGCAATGGCATTCTGAGAAAAACAAAGAAAACTCTAGTTCATATTGACAATGTTCTGGAGTTGTATAGAAAGGGAGAGTTTCTGAATGCATAACCTATATTAAGAATTTAAGATTAAGGAACTACACGTGAATCAAAAGCGAAAGCTACAGTTTACTTGGTTTTGGGCTATCAGAGGGAAAATGTATACTTGATAATGCATGATTCAGGCCCCGCTTACTAGTTACTGTACATGAAAGTAATGTAAGTATATGGGCTGGCTGTAAAATGCAGCATATTTTTATATTCAAATTTAGGGAGAAAAACACGAGCATGCTTTCACAGGAACTGCATGTGAAAGAAGCACAGGAAGATGGCATGTTCTTTTAATGTAAAGAAGATTAAATAGTGTAACAATCTGCTGTTTTGGTCCCTCACACTATCCCTGAAATAAATGTATGTTTGAACCAAGTTAATGAGTTATAGCTTCTAATGCATGAGCAATGCATGTGAGAAAGAAGCGGTGAAGGGTCATTTTTCAAATTCTGCTCTATTTGAAATGCAGCAACAAAAACAGATAGCTTTCGGCTTTGACCGTTTGATGCATATAGTGGTAACCTTTTCTGTGTGCTAGCTTTTATGGTGAAAATGATCATGCATGTTGCACTGTATTTAAAGTCTTGCAGCGCAATAACTGAAGGTGAATTTGTGAAAAAAAAATCATCAACACAATTTATTTTAGATTTGACATGGTGGTGGGTAAGGATAAAGTGATCCCACTGATCACATGCCAACGAAGTTGTATTATTTTAGATTTGATAATATCAGACGCTACAGGAAATAATATTGAAGTGAACGTTGGTGAAAATATATTATATAAATTAGTTCTCCTGCATCATTTCACAACTTGGGTCGATCTCAATCGTCTTTATATGTTGGTAGACCCAAAGCCTTCATAAATTAGACAGGTGGGAGAGGTTGAATGTACGTAGATTTTGGACAAGAAAATTTTGTTTCATATGGATTAGAAGAAATTAATGCAGTAGGGCATTGCTTTTGATTCTTCAAAAGCCTTCCCACAATCACAAGGAACATATTGTGCTATTATTCTCAAGCATAGGCCATATTTGTAAAGGGCTTGCCCCATGTTTCATTTATAAAGGGTTGCCTATTTTTATTTTTAATTTAATGCTAGCAAGAATTCAACTCTTTAAAGTTCTAAGGTGAGCCGCACAGAACAAGCATGGTATGACAAAAATATCTCTTTGGGAGTGAACATATAATTTCCACCATCGACATAAAAAGAATGTGTGGAGCTGGTCGTAGAATTGTGTTTTAACAGTTTACCGATAGATCCTAGTCCTTTGACAATGTTTACTATGATGTACCGCCAATGCAAACAGGATTTACGGAACTATGGAATTGGAAGTATGAAATCATTACTCTTAATACTGGCCTGAGTAATACGACGAGCATTAGTTGCTTCGCTTGCTCCCATTAAATTTGGAGTTTGGGGTAGTTTGAAAAAAAGTCAATTAATTATTATGTACGCAAAAGAAAATTAATGAAATTTTAAATGATCCTGATATACATTATGTATTTGGCTTGCTCCAAGGAAGGTACCATAATGACAGTTCCGGGCGGCTGTCATTCCGGTAGCTTGAATGAGCTTTTACAAGGTTTGTAACTTCATATTTTACCGACTCCATTACCATTACCGCCGTCAAGAACTTAAAAAAAATTACACTGTTTTACTACTTATTGAGCATTAACCAGTAGCCGTACTGTGAAAGCAACCTTTCATGGTGAAATCAATGTCTGTGGTACAATTGGTATATCTGAGTAACCAAAAAAAAAAAGAGCAGAGCAGGCATTAATGGTCAAATTGAAACTAGACCTCACTGTTTAGTGTCAGAACAACAGCTACGGGCTAAGTAATTTATGTGCGCTGTGGGGCACTCGTGGGTTCATTTGGATTTTCACTACATCTTGTTATCAGGTTCACTTGGCATTTTCCTTGTATGTTTCAAGATCACAATTATGTACAGTCGCATTACAGGACGTCAGGACCCTTTCCAATTCAAGGCCTTGCTTTTAAGCAATGCAATTTTAATTTTACCCCCATTGACCGTTGGATTTGTACGTGTGACCAATTATATATGTCCCGGATGAAGTTTAGTCCGGATGCAATCTGGCCTAAAATATTTATTAGTAAATGTACTTTAGATTTTTTCACAATGCATTATCTTGTCGTTATTTCTAGTATAATAAAGGATGTTGTAGCGAACCTCTTCGTTCAAGGGCGGGCATGTATCTGGCAATCTCTTTTCATAAATCACCATCATAGTGAAAACCCTGCAGCTGCTGAAAGTAGTTGCAACTCTTATAATTGAAAGCGAGCACTATAGATTTGTATCTCGATTGTTTGTTTCCCTTCTTTAATTTATCATTCTATGTAAAAATAATTAGGGTTTTAACCCATAAGGGGTAGTTATTAGACCTATGCATGGCTTGCTCCCATCAGTCATTTGGGGTAATTTTTTGAGCATTCTTACCATTAACTGGAGCACTTCTTCACCCTGCAGATTTTTTAATACTAACTTAGAAATCTTGCTGTAATGTGATTAATACAGGATGCATTCCTCAAGCAAGATATGTGATTAGGTGGACTAGTCAAGTAATCCTAGTTGTCGAAATAAATGGAATGGGCAGCGCTGTTTGGTTATTTGTCATTTGCAATTTATTTTCTAGGGGAGAAATGTTTCAGAACACCACCGGCCCTATAATCTGTAAGCTTTGAATCGAGTTATCTAGCTACCATATAGCCTTTTTCCCTTTTTCTTTTCCCAATTACCCAAACAATTTCTTATCTTCTACATATACATTATTGTGAAAAAAGAAGAACAAATTTCAATGAATCTTTAGGGATGATGATAGGAGTTGAATTCTTATAAATAGATTATAAATTAGAATTAAGAAGCATTCTATAAATCCATTTTCAAGTGATTTGTCAATCAGCATTAATCGTTTCGGATGCATTCACTTTGAAGATTTTACGAAGGTGATTAAGTTAAACTAAGTATTTACCAACAAATCTGAAGCTCCAACACTAGGATCTTCAATTGATTTTATTGATGTCCAAGGAGCCTTGATTTTATTAGAAATGACCACTCTCTGTTCTGGTATAAGCGTCAATGATTCTTTCCCTGTAATTGGAATGAGTGATTCAAATTCCAAGCCAAGTCTTATCACCAACAAATTCAGCATACGGATTGATAATTTTAGCATTGCAGCTCGAAAGGATCCATGGAAACAGCTCACATGTAGAGGTACAGCTTTAACTTGTTCTGCAAGTACTACATCATGTGCAAGGTTTATGAAGAAAGAGAAATGGATTAATCATCACTTCATTTATTACGGCATAAAATGAATTGACCCAGGCCGCGTTTGGTAGCTTCCATGGTTTCTTGGTCATTGATTGATCAATAGGCCAATTTCGAAACTTGACGAATTTCAGTGGCAGGTAGCAGAAATCATGCATGTTGAGGTACAATTAAGCTGCTTTCAGCCAAAAGCCAATATGGCATAAATCTGGAGTACATTCTCTAGAAAATGCTATATGATTCACTATATTTATGTCAGAACAGCTAAGTTGAATTTGTGGGGAGGACGAAGCTTCTGCTGATATGATTTACAATCATACAACTTATAACGTACAATAAAAATGATGGGATTTTCATAAGAGATCCGTAAACATACAAAAAGAGTGGGGATATTTGTACTACATAATTTACTTTTAGAATGGAACTATTTAAACTCATTAAATAATTCTCTACACTCATTTTCTCTATACAAACCCATTAACAAAAATTAAAAAATTAATATATTTTTTTAAACCTTTTTAAATCCAAAATTAACCCTAATTAAATATCTCGATATATTCATTTCTACACTTACAAATTTTTGTCTGCAAACATCAAAATCAAACTCTATCTTTTTCGTTTTTACTATCTTCTTTTATGTTCTTATGATTCCTTCCTTTGTTTTTTTTTCTTTTTTCTTCCCCTCATGATTCCTTTCTATAACACTAATCATTAAAAAGAAATCACCTCAAGTATACACAATATATAGGTTATATAATGTATTTCTAGAAATGACAACATCATCTTGATTTATTTGGTGCACTTATTGATTTTGACAGCATTTATGAGAATTGAATTTTGTTTTATCTTTGGATTGACTGTGAATATGATTTTTTAATATTCTTATTAGAACATTTGTCGTTTTTTTCCCTACTAGAACAATTAATGAGAAAGGTTGAACTCTATAATCAAGTAAACTATATTACCTTAGGTAATTTTCATGAGTCTCCATAATTCCATTTACGTTGTTGTTCTTTTAAGGCTTTAGTTGCCATAAATGATTAACATATCACTTAAGTATACATGGATGTGGAGAAGATGAAGAAACGGAAGAAGAAGAAGGATGTTAAAAGACTTATATATCTTTGTCTTAAATGGTAATTTTAATAATGGGTACTTATGCAATATAAATTTTTATTGAAAGTAGGTGTAGAGATATATTTATTGATGCAAATAGCCTGATCTTTTATTTTAAACATCTGATTTAATAGAAAATTTTATTACAAATATACCCTTCGTGTGAATTACTATTAAGAATAATTTATTATAAATCAATATTGCATAATTATTTTGAATATCCATATAGGACGGTCATTATTTAATGTATAATTCTCGGTCTTTAAACCCTAAAACTTTTATTCCTACTATCTTAAATAATATTCAGATGGGTAGTGAGGAAATCAATATTTTAAAAAACTTTTGACTACAAAATATACGTGATACTTTTTAAAAAAGAATAAAACAAAACTAAATCACTTTAAACAGCCATTGTTTTTGTTGGCTCTCTTTCTTTTCTTTGTGGTCTTCTTCTTTGTGGTCTTCTTCTTCTCCTCTTTCTTTTCTTTTCCTTTTTTTTTAATATTTATAGAATACTTTTTATTACGGTGTTCTCATTACAAGTTATTTTGGGTGGAGAATCTAATGTTGTGCATAAATAAACAAAAAATTAATAACTAATTGTGTTAAATAATTTGTTTACAACTTCATTTGATTATATTGTTGTAAGTATGAGTTAAATATCTTAAAAGTGGGTGTGTTAAATAATTTAATTGGTGCTTTAAGTTAATAAAATTAATTAATTATATAATTTAAATAATGAATTTTTTTTAAATTTAAAAGAGTACACAAAATAAAACTTAATCTATTAAAATTAATATATACGTGCACAAAACAATAGAATATTTAAAATAATTTTTATAGTACAAATAAACTCACCCACCAAGAAATTAATCAACCATACATGAGCAAGGAGCCTTGATTTTGTCAAAGGGTATTAGTCATTTTTACCATGTTGGGTTTATACATTAATTAAAATTTTAAAAACAGCCACGTTTTGAGCCACCATTGTGCCACGAGTGCGACCCCGATTGTAATTGGTTGGGACCCAGATGAGTTGTTGCTCATCTCTGGTCACTGGTGAGAGTGAGAGGGTACTCATCCGAGATCGATATGTTGCAATTGCCATTAAAACTACGTACGTGAAATTGGCCAATCTCTGATGCAAAACCGCACAAATTAATGATTTTAGTACTTTTGGATAAGGGGGAAAATTGTGAAATTCATTAGGGAAGTTATCTACCGATTACTTGATTTTTCTAACTTTTTCAAAAATACAAAAATTTTTTTTGACTGAATTCCATATGAAAATACAATTCCTTTCACGTTTTCACTTCCTTCTGTTGACCGTTAAGATTCCGTTAGTTTTCTTAACAAAATGACGATTTTACTCCCCAAACATAAAATTATAATTTCATCCTATAGCATTAATTTTGGGGGGGCAAAACCATCATTTTATTAAATTAACTAACGGAATCTTAATGGTCAACAAACAGAAGTGGAAAAATGCAAAGAATTGTAACTTCAGGTGTAACTCAGGCAAAAAAAAAAAGAATTGTGTATTTTTGAAAAATCCCGAAACATTAGGTGGCTGGTGGATAATTTCTCAATTCATTATTATCATAACAATAGACATCCCAAAACTTTATCATAAATTTTACCTCAAATAATATAATGTGTGAGGTGTCATTTGTCAAGTAATTAATAATTTTCATAAATTTTTACCCAATTAATCATCTTATCTCACTATCAACGTGATAAATATCACACTATTTGAAACCAAATAAAATTTTAGGACAAAAAATTAGAAAATACTCAATCAAGTTCTGTGAATCCACGCAAAACTCTAGAAAAAGTAGAATGTTTTGGACATTTTATAACCCAAGATCTTAACGATGAAATCTTCTTTGATACCATGCTGGGAAGTCACGTGTAAGTTATAAATGCCTGAGTTATCGAATACGTCATACATTTACTCAGCACTAGCAGTCAAATGATTACGCATGTAATGAATAAAAAGTTACTGTGGTGGAATCGAACAAATTTAGAACTGAACTAATCAATGGAGGTGACTGGCATGAATCGTCATTAGGTAGAGAATGGCATTTGTTCTTAAATTGGCAAGCTCATCGGACCCATTTGATGATATTTTTTCGGCTGTTCCTCAAGCTGGTTCCGCATTTGGGACCAAATCAACATGGGCCTGAAGTTCTCAAGCAATCGTTGAGATTGTAATCCTTAGTTTCTTGTGTGCCTCAAAATATCTATTTATATATCAAAATAACTATAGAATCCGAAAAAAAAAAACAATATAATGCGAAGATGCATATTATATGGCCTAGTGTCACTGTAAACCCTAACTCGCTACCTCATTCTATATATTATATACACATTGAAATAATCAAATGTCCCAACCAACCGATATTGGAAAAACTTATGATGGAAAGATATGCAACAAACAGTGCACGATCTTATATATAATACAAGAAGAGCCAAATGTTGAGATATGCATTGGGTGGGGAGGGCCGGTGGAGGGGGGGGGGGGGTTAAATGAACAGTGCAAAATGGTGAAACTGGAAACAATTGATGAAAGTTGAAGAAATAAAAAAATTAATGGAGGATTGCGTGGTACTACTGAAAAGGGACCCCACTGTACATAGAGTCGAGCAGGGTGACCCATTTCTTTTGTGGGTCCTCCATCTTTTATCCCAAAGCTTTATTAAGTGTCGTATGACGATTCATTGGGAAATGATAGAGAGCTAGCAAAAACTCAAAATTAAACTTACTAAAAACAAACAGGAAAAAAAATAATAATAATACAAGAAGGCCCCGTCCTGCAGTATATAAGCTTAACTCTCAAAGCTGCATGTCCCTCCTCACTCCCCTTTCCTCCTCTGCTGAGTGACTCTGCTTTGCTTTGCTATCTGCATTGAAAAATTTTTATGTACGCATATCAAATTCGTCATCAATCCTTTTGACAAAACACAAAAAACAGGCACTTGCTTTCATTGGCCATCTCTTTCCTCTAATTTGCTTCTAAACAACAAAGTCCAAGCCCCTTCTCCCTCTTAATTAGCCTCCCTCCGAAACTTAACCTCCTCAGCTCTCCTATTTATTCTTTTCTCTATTTTGCTTTCAAACAAAAATTTCCACTTTGCCCTACACATTCTTCCTTCTCTTCACTTTAGTCCCCCTTTTTTTTTTTCTTAATGAACTAAATCCAAATAGTAATCACCATCTTGTTATAATCAGTTTCGTCAGGAGTAGCAACATCAACAACGACAACAAGATGAGTGAACCGCAGAACTCATCGGAAGCAGAAAGCAGCTCATCAAACTCATCATTATCACCAACAAACGCTCATCAGGACTCCAAAAAGATCAAAAGAATGAGAGATCACTCAAGCAAGCACCCCGTTTATCGGGGCGTCCGGATGAGAAACTGGGGCAAATGGGTCTCCGAAATCCGTGAGCCCCGCAAAAAATCCCGTATCTGGCTCGGCACTTTCCCCACACCCGAAATGGCCGCACGTGCTCATGACGTGGCTGCCTTGAGCATCAAGGGCAACTCAGCCATCCTCAACTTCCCTGAACTCGCCGACTCGCTCCCACGTCCCGACTCTCTCGCCCCTCGTGACGTCCAAGCCGCTGCTGCTAAGGCTGCTCAAATGGACAAGTTTGACTCCTCGTCTTCATCTTCTTTGTCATCTCTGGTTTCTTCTATGGATTTGTCAACCGGGTCAGAAGAGTTGAGTGAGATCGTTGAGCTGCCGAGTTTGGGGTCGAGTTATGATTGCAACTCGTCCGAGTTGAGAAACGAGTTTGTGTTTGTTGACTCGCTCGATGGTTGGATGTACACACCACCTTGGTTTCAAAGCGTTGAAGTTGAAGATTATCAATTCGGAGTGGTGCCAGAGAGTAGTGCTTTTTCATCAACTACCTCTGGACTTGGACTCGGAGAAGGTTTGTTGTGGGATGCTTGAAATGTTGTTAAATCTGTTTGTGTTTTGTGAAAATTGTAAATGTGAATTGTGTGTCTGTGAATGTGTGCAGGTCGAGTATTCAACTGTCAATTCGCGTCTTTTTTTGTTTTTCGTTTCTGGCTTAATCTTGAAGCTTTAGTAGCCCTTTTGGTTTTTCTTTTAAGGGCTATAGCTAGAACTAGAATTATCTATCTTCGTGCCTTTCTGTTTCTAGAGTTCTAATTAATTATGTAACCTTCACCACTGAATGATCTAACTGTACAATTTAAAATTGTCATAAATTCGTCTTCCATGTTTGGTATGAGCTCATTAAGACCTCCCTCTTCTTCAAGCAACAAACTTCTTTAAAATTGTAACTACATGAGTAGGACACCGTACCAGTTCAAATTCTCTCCTTTTGGTTGGTTATTATCATAAGAGTTGAAGGTGACCGAATATGGGTTCTTCGAATTGCACATTGTGTAACTACAAGTTGGTATTAAAATAAAAGAAACGGGGACTTGTGCTGAAGTCTCAAATTCTGTTCAAGAATTCTGTGGACTACTTTTGGATTTTTGCAGGTGCAAGATGATATGTGAAACATGGTGAGCTGGTGACATTGACAATTTCCCCATTGGGTAACAGTATCTATTCTCAGCTACTTTAAAAACTTGTGGACTCTCTCTATTTCTAAATTTGCCAAAAGCTAAATTAAATAAACTGATGAACAGTTTAGTTACAGTCCGTTGGATTTTTGTCATTTTTTAGCAACAAAAGATTTGTGAATACCAAAGCTAGCCCTGGTGGAAAAGATTAAAAAAAAGGTATATTATTATTATTATTATTATTATTATCTTTCCCTAACAAACCCTAATTTTTCACATGAGACAAATCGATCTCAGCGAAGTACAATTCTTCGGCTAGCGTATGGGCTATGGCCAAACGCGCCTTATCTTAATTCGTATTCACTGACTCTGTTCTTTCACTCTCTATTCCAAAATAATTATGTCGTTGAAAGGTCGGCGATTCTCTAACTCTAATGATGATAAAAGCATTTTTTTTTAATAAATTACTCTCGATTGATAAAGATATGCATGATATGCTTACAAGGGCGGTGTCAGGAATTTTCTTGTGTACGTCCTTGTTATATGTGCTGTTGTAGAAAAAGTGTCTTCCCCTTATTACATGTTCTTGTTTATTTTATTTTATTTTGTTTCTTAAAGTAAAGAATACGGGGTGAGCTTTTTGTTCGTCTCAAAATCGGTAAAAGAAACCCAAATCCGCTATGAGCATATCTTGGGTGAGAAATATTACCTATTAAACATCAATATTTGCTTTTTATCAATACGAGAATTCGTGTGATCGCAAATCCAAAGTGAGTTCATGACCGCCTAAGAATTTTTGTTTTCTTTCTTTTTTCGACGTTGATGATTGTTTTAAGTGGCTCAGATAAATTCTTTTATATAGCACATCGATATTGATTTTGCGAATGACTTTAAAACCTTTGCTTAATATTTGATTGGTGGATAGCATTATCAGCAGTCCCATAAAGTTCACCGATTCCACATCTCCATTTATTTCCAGATTTTTTTTTTTTGGGGGGGGCAGGGAAGATGTAAGGCTAAAGATACTATTGAATTTTCTTGGCAAAGGAAAAGAATCCGTGTATTTCAGCAACAGTAACTTCCAATAATTAGAAAGCTTGTCTCTTCTGATGATTGTGAACTGCATTTCGATGCTTCAATTTTCATTATTGTTTTTCATGGAAAGCTGTGACGAAGTATGTTTCCTACTTTCCTTCTTCTTCTTTTTTTCCCCTTTAAAATAAGCGGGGACCCAAAAGTGTACCCCTTTTCTCCTAATTGTAGGTGATGAGATTACACACGTGATCTGCACATTTAGAAAAAGCTTTGTAGTTAATTAATTTTGCAAGTGGGAGAAAGAAATTAATTAATTGTTCTAGGGTACTAAAAAATAAAGTTTTAGGACGTGGACACACCCTACAATAAGGTCAGCAATGACGAAACATTCATTTGCCGTTCACACAGCCTACCAAAGTGGGAAGATTTGAACATTTCATTGGGCTCGGATCATGTGAGAATTTCACTTTGCATGCACCTTCCCCATCTCTCGCGGATTTTTTTAACTAAATTCAACAATGAATTCACTATCTTATGCTTTGAAAATGCAAATGGGTGCAAATTCTCGGTCAATGAAAAATTTTGACAAAAAATAAAATCTACAAATACCTTGGATTGTTATTAAATAAATTAGGTTCATATTATAAAAAAAAATGTATGACATGTGTGCAACGGTACAAGGACATTTTGAGCTTCCATCACATCAAAACTAATCCAGCTTTTTGTATTATTGAGAATACTTCTTCTATCATGGACCATACCGGAAATTTTAGTGTGTGAAGTCTTTATATAAGGAACAGAGCTAATTTTTTATTGTTAGACATTATCTGGTCGGTTTGCATTTTTAGCTTTCTCATATTGAGGCTGGTAGTGCATTTGAATTGATATAGCTTATAAAGTAATGTTCGCCAATTTTAGCCCAGGATTAATTTAACAGTAATAGGAGGGATACCAATTTGAGTCCCCAAGTGTTATATATCATTTATTTATTGGATAGTGAATTAATATTCTATCATCCAATAGCTAAATATCTTATTAGTTGAGACTTATTTATTTGGATTCTTAAATTATTCTTAATGTAATATTAAAAAAAAATGTTTCCCATGACAAGAGAAAATTTTAATGTAATTTTCAGCGAGTTTTTCAAACACTGATGAGATATTATACGACAAAAGAAAATTTCACTATAACTTTTTTTTGTCTCTTATATATTTTGTACTAATTATTGTACACATATCATAGTTTTTTTTTAAAAAGAATGAGGACACTTGTCTCTTATATATTTTGTACTAATTATTGTAATATATTATTACTTCTTTTTAAAAGAAAGAGAGGACTATAATCTACCTCCCAAGATTCTTTAATAGTGAGGTAAAATTTTTATCATCACCAAATTGGGTGATTAAATAGGAAAGCGAATCCCATCGGCCATCACCGTATCCGAAATCTGTCATAAAACTTTCGAGTTACCAACTTCTCTGGCGATGGTAGCTGCTAATTCTCCAAATGGCCTCATTCATTCACAATATCGAATTCTTTCCTATAAGTAAATGAAAATTACTTCCTGAGTATACATTACCATCTCATTTTAATTATCAATCTCATTTTTCATTTCTTCTGCAAACAATTTTATGTGTTAGTTAATTACATTGAGGTCCTATCAAGTTTTGTGCAAGTGAAATCCCTGGATTGTCTCCTCACACATGCTTGGTACAAGTTAAAACCAAAATTTTCTAATTTTCTAATGTGTATAAATATCTATATATTCTAATTTCCTAATTATCTACCTCTTCCCAAGGATTCGAATTTGGCTAGCTAGTTAAAAATCACTCGATTAGATTTCTAAGGATAGGCTAATAATTGATTGTGTTAAAGTAGTTTTATGTCATATTCTTATCATGTCGAACATAGTTATACTTACCCGAATTCAAAAATTAATTTATTGGGTCAAAAATGAAAACTGAAACCCATCGGTTGTGAATCAACCCATTTACCCCGTTCTTTTTGGAAATTTAAATATTTCTAGATAATTGTTAAATGGTTTTATTTTGAAATGTAAATAAAAATTTATATAATAGAATTCTTTAAAAATATATTACAAAGGTCTGCTCTTTTCACTTTTATTTTTACTTATTATATATTTATATTTTTTTTCGGAGAAATATATGTGTCTCTTGCATATTTGCATTTTGTAATGACCAGCTATAACACTTGTCAGATTTACATATCATGATGGCAATGTATTTACATTTCATGACGACAGTGATTGTTACCACGTATGAATGTCGTGCTGGCATTAATTTTGAGTTCACAACGGTCTTGATTATCTTCATTCACATCATTCTTATCAATATTCGTAAATAATGTACAAATATGACACTTAAATTATTTGATAAAGAGATTTTAAAGAATTTTCTGGCAGAGACAAAGAATTTATAGGTTTATAATTAATAAAATCATCAAAATTATAATAAAGACAAAATTCACTTTATCAACTTGCTAGTTTCTCCATTTTCAAAGCTCTAGCAAATGCCCATATGGAGCATCTTGCAGTGATCAATCACTCCATAACATAATATTTGAATCCTAGCGAAAGCAATTTTCTGGTACATATATGTGCGAATATTTCTTTTGTTGTATCTCCATTTTACAAAATTAAATATAATTGAATAAAAATGCAACACCCCTTTCGATGTTTCGTCTTTGTTCATTTCGCCACGGACAATATATGAGAAATAATTATTATTCTTTCTCATGACCTCAAATAATTGATAGATAAAGATGAACAAAAACATTTTTTTTCTTTTTAGTTTTGAATCTTCTTTGATGATCCTGAAATGAAACCCACTTCCCATTCCTCTCTCTCTTCTATTCAACGCGGTTTCTTCATCCGTAGAGATTTTTTTGTACGAGAGAGGCCATATCCAGTGCGGCCCATTGCATTGGCTTCATTTTATTGCTCTTTCAAAGCAAAATCCAATCACAACAAAAGGAGCGGAGGGGGGCTGGAAAAAAAGAGCAAATCTAATCAAAGGACCCCATTCAAAAATAGTTTATTAATAGGATTTTGTAACAAGGGCCTTAGTAATAATTAATAAATAACATATAATAATCAAGAACAGTACTGATTTCTTTTCACACTTTTTTGTCTTTTCATTTATTCGTTATTTTTTGTTTCCACGTCTGTTTCGCATCTTTTTCTTGCCTTTATTTTTTCTTTTATTCGATAAGTCAAGGTCTCCATTGTTTTTACCATGGATCGGTATATTTTTTCGTGTAATAATTTATAAATCATCGCATAAATACAGATGTTAAAATTTATAAAAAGGTTGTGTAAGTACATAATATTGATTACTTGTTTCCGATATAAAGTTGATTTATACAACACGTGCGATGTTAACTTTAAAAACGTGGCGTTCACTCGTCAGAGCTTAATCAGTAGACAGGTTGTGCGTGATATAATAATATTGTTAAGAATTTATCCAATATAGTTTCTTGTAATTGTCGTGGACTTAGATATATAAAGGCAAATCAAACAACTCATCATTCTCTCCAACATTTATTTTTGTGAAAAACAATTACGTCACTTTACCCCATTGAGCTAGATGGACCACAAATTGAACAAAAAGCCAACCAAAGCACAGAACTTAATCCGGCTTTCCTTAGATGCATGATGCCCCAAGCCTCTTGTTATCATTCGTCTGGAAGCTAGCTAGATTCTTGCTGCCCAGCGAATTATGGTTTAATTCTATATTATAATTTTGTTAATTCTTTTATTCCATATGATCGACAAATATATTATTATCTGGTGTCTATTAGAACTGTCAATACCTACATGTATGTGCTATAGTATAACCATAATCTGCCTGAGACCAATGCTTTCAGCCATCACCATCTAAGAAAAACTTATGCATATTCCGTATTTTTTACGGAAAGAGGAAACAGAATACCCATGGGCAGCCTCACCATTAAGCTACAAGCCCAGCGGCTACTATTTTGTTATCAATAAATATTTGAATAAAAAAAAGTATTATGTAAGCTCCAATCTGCATTTTGTAAAATGCGTGTGCCTGCACAAAAAAATTTCAATGGACGTGATCATCCCGCGCCATCAACTATATGTTACATTTTTCTAAATGTTCTTGATGAATATCGGAAGGCGGACATTCAAGACACTAATATTACGTGGATGAGAGCAGTAGCCGTGCTATTTGCATATATTCTCTCCTTGTCATGTTAGGTCGACTCTTTAGATAACTTAAACATAATGTTTACTATAATTGTATAATAGATATTTTATGAGTATCAATGGTTTCAACCTTCAATAATATATTTTATCAACGTGCAAAAGAATCATATTATTTTTTTTTTTTCTAGACATTCTACAATATAGTCTTTTAATTAATTGATCAATATGCGAAGCACATTCGTATACATCTATATACGTGCACGAATATGGGCATAACAACAGATCATGTGTGTATACAAACATTTATTTTTTAAAGATTCACGATACAATATATGCGAAGGTTCCTGTTAGTTACATGATAAAGGTGGTTGGATTTGATGGTACATGATAAATTGATCGTTAGCTTGGCCAATTAAAAAGAAATCGAGTCCTACAAGGCTCACCGTTTAACCCACCAATGGGAAGTCTCCATTCGGCCTAAGGACACGTCTTTCAATGCCTGCCTCTTTGATTTGCATCGAATTTGGACCCAATTTTTCGGTTGCAACGAGCCGAAGCTAGAGACAAGAAGCGTGACAGCGATTAGTCACAGCTTGGGTTTTTATCTAATTAATTGCTAATTTTATCTAAGCTTTACGCGCATTAATATTTTTGATGCGTTGGCGAAACTGCGTACAGAATCGTCACATGGGGGCGCGACATAACGAAGATGATTTCTTCTATCTCGCTTAGTGGCCATTAAATATACAACAAACTAACGTTACCACATTAGCTATCTGTTCCCTATTCATCAGGGATGCCAAGATGGTTTTTCAATTTAAGCATTTTTTTGGAACAAATTGCAAAGGCGATAATTGAATGCAAATTCAGGAAATAGAGTTTATTGATTAAGCTGATTGATTGGGGGCATGTATATGCATATGTATATGACCAATCAAACGTATATAAAGTTGGAATATCATTTTCCAGGAAGACAAATGGAATATTTGGGGGAAGCTTGGCTACGTAAGTGTAGAAACTAATTGACGAACGATGACGATTAAATTTCCACGCCAACCACTATGAAAAACGTGTGGCTGAGTCGCATATGACAGCACAAAAGTGCCATTATGTGCGTCCTAGAAACCTCCAAAAGCCTAATTATGCTTCTCCAATCGTGCATGAACATATCATGCATGATTTCCATCACTTTTCCCTGTTTCGTAACACTAGCTCCACAATCCTCTTTATCTCACAATATGAGAGAAAGTGATTTTGGTGTATATATTTTTATTGGGCAATGCCCTTTTAGTTCCCACGATCTGAGTCGAGTCAATTATTCAATTAGCATATGTATTTTTAACAACCGCTTTTTCAATTGTTCTTCGCTTTTTGTTATTAACTGTGTTGAATTTCACTTTCATATACGGAGAGAGGCTCGCCGTGCCTGTACGGTTTGTTCTTTTCGTAAGAGGTTTCGATGTTTTTTATTTTTCTGATATGAGGTTTCAATGTTAAATTAAAATGTTTAAATTGAAATGTTCAAGAAAAGGAGAATGATATAGATGTCAGCAAAGTCACTGCTACAGGATTAATGGTGGCAGGCTTTGACATAATTTGGAGAACACATGTAAGCATATAACTAGAATTCTAACTGTATGGGGAACTATACATATATTTATGAACAACGGAGATGCTTTTTAATTATTTGAGATGAAGGCTCCACATGAATTATTACGATGGTGATTGCTGATGACTCTTCCCCTTATTGTACTTTTTTAAGTCGATATTTGAGTGCCTGTGTTTCATATAAATTCAAGAAATTAGGAGAGATGGAATATTGAGATAATCGTGCCATCATTTTCAGACACCAGATTTTTCAACAAGCTGCTTTAATGAAATTTTCTAGTCAGTGGACAATTTACAAGATAATTGGAAGCTTTCTTGATCGGATCTTGGTAAATTAAAAAGTTAGATTGACCTTAATACTGAGCTACAAAGTTTTTGGGGCCACGTATGTATGCATTATTTTGAAGAGCCTCAACTATTTAATAATGCAGAGACATAACCCCATTTAAGAGGTATTGGGAATCTAAAAAGCCTTTGGAAGAATTCGACAACATGCAAAGAAATAACTTCTTAGTTTGTTGAATGATATTTGAAAGAAAAAAAAAAAGATTTATAATTTAAAAGCAAGGTGAGATTTCACAAAATACTCCTTCCTGGATTGAGGAAGGTCGACGAAATAACGGCAGAAATAAAATAATAAATCAAAATAATTGATTATCTTCGTCTTGCATATTAATTAAGAAAAATTGATTATCAATTGAAATAAAAATTAATTTACGGTTTCTTTCAAGTGTCATGCAACAAATTAAGAAGCCATCAGCAGCTAGTAGTCATAAAATCAACCAATAAGAGATCAAAATAAAAAATCAAGATTTGTCAAAGTATGATCAATCAGTAATTTTATGTACTTGTCTGTTGCTTTACTCACAGTAAGATGCTTCATTGTGCATTATTGAGCTTCCTACCTTGCTAGCTCACCAAACCCTTTCACATGTTCCCATCTTTCTCATCCAAGTTTTTAGTTTTCAATTATGTTATTGTATTACTACTTATCTTTCAGGTGAGTGCCTCCAAATAAACAACTGCAACACACTAAAATTTGGCCTCTTCCTTCAATTATTTCTTGTTTTGATTGACGTGGAAAGCAGAATTAAATATAAAAATCTAGTTTAGTGCAGTTCGAAAAAAATTAAACCCAAATAAAGAGTATACTTTGAAATAAAATTGATTGATTTGAGGTGAGATTTGATTGAAATACAGCGTAGGAAGTAGGATTTTGATTTGACAGAGCTTATTGCATGAAGATAACAAATCTATAATTAAGGGTCAGATAATATCTATTTAGTATTGTTTAATTATTATATTTTTAAAAATATTTCAAGAAATTATTTTTGATAATTATATTACAATCCCATCTTTACTTTTTCTTTACTTTTGCAAAAATATCATTGCAACAATATTCTTGAAGATATTAATGAAAAGAAAAAAAATGTGAATTTATTAAATTAGCCTTAAAAATAAAATAAATAAATAAAATAAAAATTAGTTGTATTATTTTACTTTAGGATTAATTGGTAAATTAATTTTTTACAGATAATTATTAATAAGATCATTGCAAGGGTATTAAAGATTACTTAAAATTGGCTTCTACTAATTATTTATGAATAACAAATTGTAAGATGTTGCAAGGATATGAAAAAAGTTAGTTGTTTCATACTAATATTTATTTATTTATTTATTTGTTTGTTAATAATTATTAGTTAATTGACTAATTAATTTTTTTAAAGATTAAAAGATTAATATAAAAAATATTATTGTTAAAGTATTATAGTAAAAAAAATAAAAAAAATAAGGATAAAAATGTAACATATTTAATAGTAAGAGTAAAGTGAAATTCCCTTCAATAAATTTCAGTTTAGCCTCTTAGCTATTTTCAACTGATTTTGGTGAAGGAGCTAGATCTTAACATAATCCCACCGCCATTCAATGGGCTCATATAAATATCGAGGAAGAATTTTTTTTTTTTATTCCAACAATAAGTAAAATAAAATTTGTCCGTTCATATTTTTAAAATTACTGACGCCAATAACAAATTGAGCCGTGGCCCTATGTATACTTTTTATTTTTTTTAAAACCTAGACTACAAAAGGAAATTTTATTAAAATAAAATATTTTATCCTCTCAGAGATAGTGTAAATGAGACTTATCTAAGGATTTCAATTTGTGTAATTGTATCTAATTTGTGTTGTGTCAAATTTAAGTAAATTAAAATACAATATATTTATTAATTGTGTTTAAATATCAAAATATGGATATGACCTGTTTATTAATCATATTGACTTGTTTGACATATTTACTAAAAAAATTTAAAATTAATTGTAAAATAAAAAATATGATAATATTATTCTTAAAAATAAGTCATAAATATGTTAACATGACATAAATATGATATAAATAAGTTTCTAATGCAATATGAATATAATACAAATAATTATTTTAGTGTGTGTGTCTATATATATATATATAATGTTCCAATTTGAAATTTTAAAGTGTGTGAATGTCCAGAAAAACGCATAAACAATACGGTTTAAACACTTTAAATTTTAAGCTTCTAAAACCGTATGGTTTTAAAGTTTTCTCATACTTTTCCCGCATTTTAAGATTTTGGATTAAAAAATTACTATATATGTATGTATGTATGAATGTATATATGCATATAAAAGTTAATTTTTTAATAATATTTCTACATATTAATTAACATTCGTGTCATAAACGCGTAATTATATTAAGGTGGTCCAACACTGGTGTACACAATTATTTATCTTGGCATATCATGGTATATTATTAATTGTGTTAATATTTGTTTATACGACGAAAAAGACGTCATTTTCGTGTCTTAATGTATTTTGTAAACTCTAGTCTTACCCTCAAAATGATTATGAAATTGGAAAAATAAAAAATTATAAAGCTTGGGTCCTAGTTAGATTACATTAGATTCATCACAGGAGTTTTCTTAGTTCATTTTTCAGTAGAGTTATACTCTAGTGGCAAGTTGGCAGCCGGCGAATTCCCTCCAATTAGATAATTTATTTTATGCTTATTCCAAAAAAAGAAAATGTTCCAAATTTAGAAAAAAAAAAGATGCTATCATGTACGACAGCGATCTATGTCTTGTATGAGATTACATGACAAAATACTGAAAATTAATCGGGGCAAAGAAACTACAGGATCAATTCATAGTCACACAGATGGCTATCACTCATTGTCAACGGTGTCGAATCAAGTAAATTTGTACCATTAAATTAATTAATTTCTGATAAATTTGTAACAATTTCATTAGTACATGTTTTATGAGATGAGTAGACAGACATTGGCTGAGCTGGAAGCAGACATCAAGGAGATGGGCGAACGGTTCAGCTGTACCACCAGCGAGGAAGCCGGGCTCGGGTCGCAATCCCTGTCCCTCTGATAACGACTGTCGGCATCCCCATTTCCTGTCACGTGTCCGACGTCCTACCACTGATATTGTTTGTCGTTCGTTAGCCTGTTGCTCCCCCACCGCTGGGACCAACTCTATTCCGTTTACTTTACTTGGACGTTTCAATTTCAATTACAGAGACAGCATGACTATTAGAAAGATGCTAAGTGTAGGGAAAGAAGAGAAAAATTGAAAAGAAAAGGAAAGAGAGAGAGAATAAATTTCTCTTATTTTTTCCTACACTAAGGACCACTCTAACTATCAACGTAAATGTATTTGAGACTTTTGTCTTAAGAAGGATAAAGAAAAGGAAATTATATTTAATTTAATTCGTAAAAGCACTGCATGGGCATGTAACGTTCCCGGATTCAAATATTGCTGCTGTCGGAAGGTGTTTCATAATAATAATGTATTACAACAAGCTGCAGGTGAAAACATTACTACACCATCCAAACATTGCCTTTTCGGTATTCAAAAGGGCTTTCTGATGAGAGCTCCAGCTGACAATGAACGTGCTTCTTCTGTTGGGGATAGGATTGCGGTTTCCATGACTCGGCATTTGTGTCTTTTTTTTTCTTTTATATGATTCGACACGTTGTAAGTTTGCATAACATCTTCACATGTAAGGCTCTTTCGCTCTGTCGAATTTCATTCGTGTAAAGGGTCGACACAAAATTTTTAGGTTACATTGGCTTTGGCACTATCCTAGTTATAACCTAATCTAAAAGCTTAAACTTGAAGGTATTGACATAGACAATTGCATTTTAAGCTTATTAAATAATATTGCTATGATCATGTAGTACCTTCTTTGAAATGATTGACTTATTTTATGAGGATATAAAGTTGTGAACTCGTCTAAGTGACAAAGATAAAAAAAATTTCAGATTTCTAAGAGAAAGGGTGTTTGAGGTCTATGTGATTTTTTTCTTTTTCATTTTTCTTTCCTGAGTGAGGGAAGGATGTTGAACGGTTTCCAAAGGACCACGCATCCCAATAAGAAACCAGACCTTACCTATATAAGTATTACAAGTATTTGTCGTAAGTAAGATTCGTATTCACATTTGATTTGAAGATCGACCAAGTTTTGAGCTACGTACCTGGCAATTTTATTTTACAACTCATTATGATAATAATCAATATATGTATCAACTCTTCTGCCTTTTCTGTAGGCCCTCTGATTTAGTTATGGATTGCAAAGAGCCAAAGGCAGAGTTATTGATATTCTTTAGGATTTATATTAATCCCAAAAATTATTCATTACCTACATCGAAATTATATATATTTAACAAGTCATTATGATAACCAATTAATATGAATGAAATGTTCAGTCATTTGGTTGGGCCCTTCCATATAATTATAAGTTGCAAAGAACCATAATCGAAGACAGTGATTCATTAGAGCTGTATTAATGATTCCAAAAACTCATCATCTCGATTGTGTACAGTATCAGAATCAGCGGACGTGTTCGAATATCAGAATTAAAAGTTTAGCTTACTAATAATGAGAATATTTGTAGCGTAGGATAATGTATACAATTGCCAAGTTGTTGACTTGTAGGTTGGTTTACAAATTTTCTTTTCAAATATAATATTAATCGAATTCTTACAAGCAAAGCTTCGTGGCAAGGCCGAATAGAAAAGAGGGGAACGGTTCAAGTCTCCTCTATGGAATTTTACCATTCATTCTCTTAGGGATGGTGTCAAAACTCTAGTTTATGGGAGAAGCGTAAGAATGAACTTAATATAAGTGATAACTTCAACTCACAGTGGCATTTCAATAAAGTTCACAGGGTAGGGCATAAATTCGTCAACTCATTAGGGCATTTCAATTTAAATTCACAGGAAAAAGTGTTTAAATAACGGATGCAATTTAAGAGTTTTATTAATCAAACGGGGGAAGCCCTAGTTAAGGCTAGCTCCTTCCTTGTCTCCCCCAATTATAATTGGGAGGAGGTAGACATCCTCCCACGTTTGTTACGGTGGAAGATTGGATATCCAGGGGGGGAGCTTGGAGCTCAACTCAGCAGGGGTCAAATTAAAATACTTCAAAACTGATTACATAATTTTTTTTTTCCGATTGCACAAGCTGTAAAATGTAAAAGTTTTTTTTTTATAGTGTAAAAAAGAATACAAATTTGAATAAAAAATAGTCTATAAAACATCAACAAAAAAGTAGGCTCCAACAAAGGGAAGATAAAAGAATTTGTTAAAAATAAATCAATAATCGTAAAAGTACAAACTGTTATCAGAATTAATGTTTGTGGAATCATATAACTTAAATGACATTTTCCTCTAAAGTTTAAAAATTGTGAGAGAGTATGTAGTCCTGCAGGGACCAAAATTAAATGAAGATTTTACACATAAAACTCATGATATTATTATATTTTATTGAGGAATTTATTAATTCTATAAAAATCTATAGGTACCATAGCACCCTCTAGTTTGAATGAAGCTCCGCCCCATAGATCCTTCTGATACTGGTAAGAATAAAAATTTAAATTATGTCGTAATAAACGTATTCTATGATATATCAGTTCTAATAAATCTATAATTATAAACATCATTAGTCTTGTCATTTTACATACAATTGTTAAAAAACAAGAAAATGAAACGATCGAGCATGTCGCGTTTGGCATGCTAGCGCATATTAACAAACATTTAATATATACGGTTTTTTTTTTCAGTTAAATAAGAAGCTGGCCCAGTTTCTTGATTCTCTTTCTCGATTCAGAATAAAATAAAATAGGTAATGGTGTCATAATCATGAATCATGAGTGAGGAAAGTGCGATGCCCCGCTTTCCATTTTGAGCTACTTGGCATTATAATATTTTTAAACGATTAAAAAAAAAAGAACTTGTGACTTTTAACCATCCACTTATTGTTTCTACTGAAAGCTTTTTTGTCCTAGATGCATGCGTCCCCAAAGCCAAATCTATAGAGATGATGCTAGAGAATCAAGACCTTCACGACAGAGTTAAATCTTCAGGATCTTACCAGCTTGTTAGTCTAATACTTCGTTAATTAAATATGGGTGAACTTTTAGTTTATCATCTACTTAGAATGACAATCTTTAATTAATTTATCATCATTTACTGTTAAGATTAAAAAAAAACACGCACACCTTAAGATACTTTCATTTATTCTCATCTTCTGAATGAAAATGAAGATTAAATTGAAGTTTTCATCTTTGTGAAAATAAATTGAAAATTGTCATTTTATTTGGGGAGATGTATTGAAGTTTACCCATAAAAATATTAACATCATTAAAATAATAAGAAAGCATAATTAGATAAATAATGGCGAATAATGATGGATATACAATAATTAGTACAAAATCTATAAGAGATGAGAAAAATTGTCTTATTGTTAAATTTTCTTTTGTCTTATAATTAAATTTTTTTGTCCTGTAGTATTGGTATAACAACTATAGTATTAACTGTACTAAGTATATTATTGCTAAATAATGGGAATTAAGAATAAATTAAAACATTGATTGCACTACACAAGAATCAATTGAGTTCTTTCACTAGTCCATGCATTCCCATGCAACTTGCCAAAAGAAAAAAGAAAACTCATCTCAAATGATGTTGAATATTAAGCTTCTATTTCAACTCACTGGACCCACATGGCATTATCTAACCGGACATATTGGGAGCCAAAATTTTCTCGAGAAATTAATTGAAGAATAGAAACTTTAGAGGTTAGGGGAACAATTCTAGAATTATGAAATTAAGTGAAAGAAAATAGGATTATGTATAGTTAGATTAAAATAATATCCAAAATGTAGCTGGTTAATAAGTTTATCTAATTTCCTTGCCAAACACGTCAATTGTGAAAATCAAATTGGCAACCATGAAATAAAATTGTTTAGTTTATGGAAGGAAATGATACAAGTGTGGTCTAATATTGTCTCCTTGTTCCATAATATCTATGCCAAGACCGGTTCAGTTTCTGTATTTGCAAAGCAGTATGTATCTGCCAAATTTCAAGCCAAACAAAATTTAACTGCATAAAATTTATGGTTCTTATTATCTGTTTTATTTTTTATTTCAACAAAGTCTGTTCAGTAGTACTAAAAGTTGAACATTATAATTTAGGCAGGGTTCTTTTATTTGTTGGTCTAATTCATAAATTCATTTACATTTTTTTTAACCCTTCTTCAAACATTTGCATATGCTTAGACACCACTTGTTTTCGTACATGTAGTACGAGTTTCAGTCCCTCTATATGTATCTGAGGGAGAATATTTTATTTAAAATATTTGATAAGCAACTCCAATTGAATCTTCACTGCATTATCATAGACCTGTCTAAACAAAATCCCAAATAAATTTATGGTGTAAATATTACTTGAATTATAGTGCAAAAGAATAGTGGTTGAAACCATAACTTTTGCAGACTCGTTTTCAAATTGGGCCTCTGTTCGGGCCCGGACCACCTCGTAGGAAAGAGAGGAGGTAGACAAATAATAGAATAGAAAGTTTTTATAATTGTTGTCGGCATCAGAACTTTTGAAAATTACCTAGAGACCCCAAAACTGTAGAAACATTGCACTTTGACTTCCACCAAGTCCAAACAAAAGAGCTCCTTCGATCAATTACGAAGGTCCACTTAAAAAAGCTGCCATGATATGGCTCCGGCCATTTTAGGCCCAACGAAGATCGTGCGAGTGGATTTCATCCATGTCAACCAACCACTTGCTGCTACGTGTATGATTAAGGGTAAGATTATTGGCCATCAAATCAAAAACAGTCACATCCACTGCCAGCTTTTTTGTTGATCTTGATTTGTCCTTTTCCCGTAAATGACCGTACGCAATGGGCCCCTGCAAGACGATACTAGAATTGCTTGTGGTCTCATTGAGTCGGCCAAAACACAGTTTAAAACAAAAACACAAAAAAAATTAAAAATTAAAAATAAAATTCAATTTTAGAAGGGAAGGGGAATTTGCGGCTGCGGTTGCTTACCATTTCATTGGTGGCCGGCGAGTTTGGTCAACGACATTTTCACGTGACCGCTAAGTGTACCTATTATGCATAGAGTTTGACGCTTTGAAAAAGAATGTGTGTGTGTGTTTTTTTTTAAAGTGCAATTGTATTTTATTGGGAACATCAAACACATCATCAGATTGTATATACGTAGATCTACTCAACGATGGGATCTGATTAATGAAATGAGCAAAAGAGAAGCTGCATTCGGTGTTGATCCCTAATACCAAAACCAGAAGAAGTGTGTGTTCTCAAAGTCCAGGGTGTCATTTTCCCCCTGCATGTGTGTTGGTAATTGGACTTTTGGCGTGTCCTGTCTATGTCTAAAAGTAAGAACTAAAACGACAGAACAGAGCAGAAATGCAAAAAAGAATCTGCGAGCATTTTATACTCGTTATCAGTTAAAAAAATGAAGGAGAAAATATGCCCTAGTGAGTTTAAATTTTACTGGGAGCCGAGGCCCAGAAATGACACGTACACATCACTTTGCAATAAGATGGGGTTCATATGATCTGTCGGAGTAAGGGTGAAAAAAACAGGAAGAAAAACTGGGGGACAAGAAGACAAATGTAATCCACTTCTTGGGGATTACGAGTTGAAACGAAAGAAAAAGAAATAAAAAGCTGATAACAAGTTTCAACTTGCTGTCTCTTAAAGCTATATATATGTATATGCTACATCCTTTTTTTTTTTTTTTTCCCTTTTCCCCCTCTTTGGTGTCTTGTGGTAACTTGTGTATATCATCAGTTATCAGTCATCACCATATACATGAGTCTGTGGTTCAGCTTCGGTCAATTTGAATCTCTGAGGCAAAAATCATGGTCTGTATTGTATAGAGACATACAAGCAATGAACACGTTCAATTTTACAGTGATGATATGATGAAGTGATAGGGAAATGTCAACAAAATTTTCAACTTTGGTATAGCCAAAGAAGCTAATTGTGCTACCTCGCATTATTAGCAAACAGATAGAATTACCCACCCATGTGAAGGCCGGTAAAGTTGTTTAGACCTTATTGCTTTGATTTGCCACCAAAGACTGCACAAGTCATGCATCACTGGAGCAAATTTTTGGACCACAGACACAACCGCCAGCTTGGAAACTTTCAGTCGAGCACAGGTTGCAGATATGGGATTATTTAGATTTTGGCTAGCTCTCTTGTCTTTCCAATGCTTTTCTGATGCAGAAAAAATTAATGGCTTTACATGTGTGGTACAATTACCAATAATTACAAGTCCATGGAGCTCTAGTGGTGCAAAAAATTGCCTTTGTTTTTATGTGAAATGTGAATGTGACCTCCCATATGGGTTCTGGCGCAGCCACATGCTTTTGACAACTCGAAAGACTTTCTCATGAGATGTAGAAAAATCTTCATTGCTACTAAGCTTCATTATCGTCTGGTATTGTATTGTATGGTACCTAACATAACTTCAAGAGACAGGGATAATGAATAGTGAATCCTTTCTGCTTTCCGTTATCAATTTTTTTCTTGAATATTTATTTTAAAAAAATAATGACGAAAAAGGGGGCAGCCTGAAAATAGAAGAGATTGAAATAATTCATTCTCTATCTCTTGAAGAGTTGAAGTTATATTAGGTATTGGTATCATTTTTTTTTTTTTATGTTTTTACTTTTGACTTTTTAGAAAGTTTTGATCGGTAGTTATTGCATCTACATTTATATGTGTTTGTGCGTGTGTAAAATTAGATCTTAATCTTGTATTCCTAAAAATGTACCTCTGACGTAAACTTTTTAAAAGATAAGCATAATTCAGATCGTTTAAAATTGGAGTTAGAATGAAAAAATAAAGTGGGCTTCAGTCATAAGTAATGTTATGTTTATAAATTCTTGTACCGATTATTTTTATACAAATTGACGTGATATTTAATAAAATAAAATGTAAAACAAAAAAAAAATATCACATGGGTCAAGTGATATCTTTATTCAATAACCCATGTTAATTTGCAAAAATTACATCATTACTCTTCTATCATACTTATTCTACAACTTTTACAAAACTGGTATCGTATTGACTCAATAATTTGTATAGAAATTTGTATCTTTATTAATTTACTGTTTGTTGTAATACGTTTTATTTAACTCGGTGAACAATTCGGTATTTTCTGATCATTCTCAGGGTTCTGATTGGCAGCATTTCTGTAGGCCAGGCATGGCCAAAAAAATTTAAAAAGCCCAAGCCCACTTATACTGATTAACAGCTAGGTTCAGGAAATTTGTGATGATGTAGAACCATACTTGCACATGAATGATATGGATAGATTCTCATTTTTCACGGGAAAAAATGAAATTGAAACCCAAATTTCAAACATTAACCTCTTTTTGTCTGCCAATAAGTACCTGGACCCATGCATGGAAATTGAAGCGCCATGTTGGACACATAATTCATTTTGGACGCAGTTCGGTCGTCGGTTGGTAAATTTTTTTTTAAACTAGTTACAAACTTCTATGAAACTTGGGCATGAAAAAAATAATCAGGACCACAAATCAATATTTGGGAGTTTGTACACACAAAAATGTTCCAATCAGAAATAAATTAATAAATAAAAAATATAAACTCTGATGCATAATTTTTTTTTTGTAGTGTATTAAAGTATGTATTTTTTTTTTGTTTATCTCTAATTTTAATAAAGTCAGGGTCTTTGATCCAAGATCTTGAATTTGTTAAAATTTGGGAAAACTATTAATCATGCGGTTTAATAGTGCAATGACCATGTACTTTCACAATTGGTACACTATCAGACTTTAATAAGGTCAGAGGCTTTTGGACCAAATCAGCACTATATTATTATTATTATGAAGATATTCTCATTTTAATAAAATGAAAATGCCACTAACAGACAACAAAATATAATTTCTAATATATTGAAATATGTATTTTTTTTTTATATTTTAGTGGCATATCCTCATTAAGTGTGTGTGTGTGATCATTATTCTTAGGTGTGGAACTACATCTTTTAAAATACGGATTCACTATATACTTTATATGATATATCAGTTAAATGAACAAAAAATGATAAAAATATTAATATATTAGGTGTATGCAGCTAATCTATATTTTAAAAAAAGAGGAAATTTGAGCTAAAAAATGACTATATATATATATATATATGGAGAAAGAGAATAAATATTACTTACTCTAGGTGAGTGTAAGTTCCTTCGCTCTTTCTTTGAAACAGAATAACTGGGAAAGAAAAGACCCGGCCGACCTGCCCAGGGCTTGAAGGCAAACTTTACTTGCAAGAGAATGGAGAGTAAATCGATAGGCTTCAGTTTCCGTTCTTGGTTTATATAGTGCTTGGGTCTTTAGGAACCGTAGATTAAGGGTGACTGTTATTGGGACTCCTCTTTTTATTTTGTATTTATAAATTTATCCTTTATATTTTAAATTAGATTAAAAATAAAAACTTATCTAATTAAACCCATCCATTATCATCAGTCTTTTTCTCCACTACAAACTCTTTAAACCTATAAAAATTTAAAGAAAAAAAATGAATTTTTAAAGAGTCAGAATTTGATCCAGTTATAAAGTAAGCTTTTCTCTGTTTATAATTTTTTTTTTAATTTCTTTTCAAAATAAACACCCAGATAAATTAAAAAAACATAAACCTTGAGTTACCCATCTTCTTTATTAGTTTTGGAGATGGATAAAGACGAAAGAGAAACCAACACCTGAGATAGGTAACTCACATTGATTCTTTTTCTTTCTTAAAAAGCATATAAACTTGGCAGACATATTTTTATATTACGAGAAAAACAAATGCACCTCTTCTCTCAGGCAGCAAGAAGTGTCTACAGTACATTCCAGGGTCCAACACTCATGTTTATCTCGATGTGTCAGCTTCAAGAGCCATCACATTTAAGATTCAAGTTCTTAATTTCACTTTGCTTGATGAGTTTAAGATTATTTTTTTTTGGCCATATATATATATAAATATATATATATATATATTATAACCAAGAAGAAACTGAAACGGGTTTGAAAGAGCTTGACAGAAAGATTTATTTTCTCTTTTGGTTTTAAGTATTGAAGCATGGAGGTTTATTAAGGATGAAAATCAAACAAAGGTTATTTTGGAAATTAAAAAGAATCTTTGTGTCATGAAAAAAGGAATTTAAGAGAAATTTCAAGAGCACCACCAATAGTCCAACTCCAAAACTAATTCAAGATTGGGCCTATATTCGAGATATTCACCACGCCTAGCCCATGTGATCTGTCCTCAAACTTAGCTAACACAACTACCCAATTGGACCCTTAAAAGTGTTGTATTTGGACCCTTCTTTACAATTTATACAGAGTGAAGGCCTACTTAATTATTATTAAGATCTGATTATATTGGAATTATTTTACGGTGAAGTAATAATGATAACAGTATAATTATAAAAATAAATAATAAATCTTCACTTACTGTTATGATTTAACAGTCATTATCAATACTCTACAATGGAACAACTCTACTGCAGCGATTACTTTATTATTATTATTATTATTATTATTAATTTATTATATTACTCGTATTAATAAAGTGAGGATGTCCTCACTCAAGAAGGTCTATGTATATATGTGTGTGTGTGCGCACACTTATGTGTGTTTTCAAAAGCTATGTCTATAATATTTTATAGTCACAAATTTTTTTTTTTGTTAAAGTTTACAAGATTTACGTGACAAATTTTCCGTCAATTATGAAAAAGAAAAGAAAGAAAGAAATAAAGGAGAAAGAAAGAAATAAAGGAAAAAGAAAAAAGAGAAAAAACTTGGATCTTGACATTATCCTTAATATTTTGACATTATCCTCAAACATTGAGCCAAAGACATGAGTTTGCCGACAAACAGCTCACGGAAAAAATAATGTTAGCTCAGACGAATTGCATGTGCAGTATTGCCCTATATACAGTCCACTTGCGCACCGAATTTTGCCAAATTTTGCCGATCATATACAATACTTAAAATCCTTAGGATTTACTTGATTAAGTAATAATAATTAGTTTAATCCAAACAATGAATATAAAACTAAAATTAACTATAGCACGCCAACATAAAGCAATTACAATCAGTAGTTCATGTGGAATATCCTTGAGTGGGCGTCGTTCAGGAAAACGAAAGCCAAGAGATGCATATATATGACATGAATTTTAATCTAACTTACAGCAAATATCAGAGCCAAAATCCTTATGCTGTGGTCACCATTAACAGAAGGCTTAGGACATGTTTGGTATTCAGGCTATATATATATATATATATATATATATATATATATATATATATATATATATATATATATATATAATTATAAAATAAAAGTTAATAGTGTGTAGTAAATATAGTTTTAAAATAATAATTTTGATTAAAAGAATAATAAAGATATTATAGGTTTTCAATTATACAAATGATGGATCAAATCAACTTAACTTCCAAGCAAATCGCTGTTAATATTCACCAATCACTTTAATACTACAACTGCCCAACCTTAATACTAAAATATGGCCTTAATCAATGGATGGTAACATATCTATTAGATCAGCCATGTTGAATATGATAATCCTATATACGTTAACTATTTAATTTAAAATATTAAGCTATCAATTAACAAAGACAATGTGATTAAGATGTGATGACACAAGAGGAATTCAATTTATAGTTGAGATTCCAATATGTTTGTCATCTAGTTTCTAATTATTTATTTATTTATTTTAATAGAGTGACTCCTATTCGTGGATGATTTTGATAGTATTAAATTATATAGAAATTCAAGAGTTTAATTTATACTCAAAAGTTAGCTCATAACTAATATATATTTACTATTAGTTCAAATACTATTACAGCCGTGCCTGGTTTATTTCTAAACTGTTTGGCTATATATATACATGGTTCACATACAAGTATCCATCTTCAAACTCCGTTTCTTTTTATTAATCGATCGCTTTTTCTTAACCTATAGCTAGCTCCATTTCATGGCTTCATTAGTTCTTTCAGCCCTTTCAGCAATGGGCCTCCATCCGCCGCAATCATTTGTGAGGGTCTCAAACAATAAGTCTGGGCGTAATAAAAAAGAAGGTTGCTACTTAAGGAAGACCTTTTGTGATAGCAAACGTGACAGAACACGAGATCGCATAATGATTCCCAATGTTGCAGGCCACCAATCGCCGGCGAGTGTGCCGGAAAAGGAAACTTGTGCTGACAACAGCAACCACGCTGCATGGACAAGTGTTAAACAAGAACGATGGGAGGGGGAGCTTGTTGTTGAAGGAGAATTACCTTCATGGCTGGTACGTGTGACATACAAATTCTTTTCTTTGTAATTTTACTGCAAGTAAGAATTTTAAAGGGTAAAGAATAGTCCAACGTTAGCTGAAGAATATTTTGATTTATGGGATGCGTTGACTTGACTACTAGTAACGGTTAGGGGACGGTAATTTTTTTTTAAGTTGAACATATATATATATATATATATAAATTCAAACTCACAACATCAATGGTCTCTCTCAAGCTCTTAAAGGCCCATCTTCTTTTTTTTGTGCCCTAACAAATATATTGTTATAGATCTGCAGGATAATCATAAATCAAAATATTTAATCGACTGAATTTTAGAAAAAAATGTAAGTTGTGAAAATTTAGTCCTTGCAATTTACTGACTATTGAGAGCATGCCTACAAGAACTCGAGAATTACATTATTATGTTTGCTTGAAGCCTGAAGGATATAGTTCAATTGAGTAGATATTTTACAATGGATATGTAAAAGATTTTAGTATTTTAAGGATAAATTCTCTTTCCAAATAACATTAATTATTATTAACCTAAAATGAAAGAGCATCCTGATCATATAATAAGATTAATTATTGAGTACTAGATCTAGATGCCATGAAGTCCCTATGCCACAAAATTTTTTTTAAAAAAGGAACAAAGCATTATATTTTCAGCGTACAGAATATTATATAGAATATTAACAACTTGCACCTACATGCAGACTGGCACGTACCTAAGAAATGGTCCAGGTGTGTGGCATATTGGGGAATTCAACTTTGGGCACCTCTTTGACGGCTATGCCACGTTAGTCAAGGTCCATTTTCAGAAGAACGGCCGTTTGATCGCCGGCCACCGTCAAATTGAAACCGAAGCCTACAAGGCTGCAAAGAAAAATAAGAAACTATGTTACCGCGAATTCTCAGTTACTCCAAAGACTGATAATTTCTTGGCATACGTTGGGGACCTTGCTAAGCTCTTCTCCGGTGCATCACTGACTGATAATGCTAATAACGGCGTTTATAAGCTCGGAGACGGACGTATCATTTGCTTAACGGAGACAAAAAAGGGGTCCGTAATTGTCGATCCTGACACATTGGACACATTGGGGAGGTTCGAATACAGTGACCCGTTAGGGGGTTTTATACAATCGTCCCACCCAATTGTAACAGATGATGAGTTTCTAACTTTGTTGCCCGATTTGTTGAACCCGGGTTACTTGGTTGTGAGGATGGAGCCGGGCACTAATGAAAGGAAGGTCATTGGACGGGTCAATTGTCGAGGCGGGTCGGCACCGGGTTGGGTTCATTCATTTACTATGACTGAGCACTATGTTGTTGTGCCTGAGATGCCATTGCGATATAGTGCACAGAGTTTGCTTAAAGCTGAGCCATCCGCACTGTACCAGTTTGAATGGCGCCCTGAGTGTAAAGCGTTCCTGCATGTTATGTGCAAAGCCAGTGGCAAAATTGTAAGTATATTATTTTTTTTTATATATTTGTTCTTTGTAGTTTTTATTAACTGATTATATACAGCATTATAATTAGTCATTGTACTATGAAAAAAAAAAAAAATACCCTAGTGGAAATAATTAGGTAGATTTTAATGGAAATAATAATCATATGACAAGGACTTTAGGAGTAGCTTCTAAAAATATATAGATTAATTGGATAACTGATTCGATCAGTAAGAGCATTTATACTTTATTATTTTTGGTGGTAATGTTACAAGATGTAGATTTGTTATATATATGTTGTATGTATGTATATGTTAACTTGAAGGCGGCAAGTGTGGAAGTGCCGTTATATATGGCATTCCATTTCATCAATGCATATGAAGAGAAAGATGAAGAGGGCAGGGTCACAGCGATTATAGCTGATTGTTGCGAACACAATGCCGACACAACAATTATCGAGACGCTTAGTCTGAAAAATCTCCGTTCGCTCGACGGCCAAGATGTGCTGCCAGATGCTAGGTCCTTAAATTTACATATATATAATTAATTTAATTATAGTTAATAGTACAAATTAAAAATTTTTAAATCAGTGAACCAATCATAGGGTTGGAAGGTTCACAATACCGTTCGATGGGAGTCAATTTGGGAAGTTGGAAACAGTTATGGATCCTGAAGAGCACGGCAGAGGAGTGGACATGTGTAGCATTAATCCTGCATATTTGGGCAAGAAGTATAGATATGCCTATGGCTGTGGAGCCAAACGCCCATGTAACTTCCCCAACTCCCTCACTAAGGTATGTATGTACGCACGTATATATATGTAACGTCCACTTACGAATTCGCATCTTTGTCTGAATGGTATTTGATTTGCAATAAATTAATTAATGTGTTAAATACTAATTATTATTTAATCAATTATTGCAGCTTGATCTAGTAAAGGAAAAGGCAAAGAATTGGTGCCAAGAGGGCATTGTGCCATCGGAACCCCTCTTTGTGGCTCGGCCTGGAGCCACAGAGGAAGATGATGGTGAGTGCTGGCTAGTGGCTGCTATCTTGTCTTGTCTGCTTGTTGTATATTATGGATGCAATTTTAGTTTGTTTCTTCAATTAGCTTTTGGGAAACAATAAAAAATTGATTCTGTTGCGTTGCAGGCGTTGTAATTTCGATGATCAGTGAGAAAAATGGGGGTGGATATGTAGTGTTGTTGGATGGATCCACATTTGATGAAATTGCAAGAGCGAGGTTCCCCTATGGCCTGCCCTATGGATTTCATGGATGCTGGGTTCCAGAAAATTAAATTAATATCACATTCTTGTTTTTAGCTCAGAGTGCTCCCAGACGGAATTATTAATAAATCTACTCTCAATAAATTAACAGGGCAATCATATAGCTAATTAACTATTCAGAGGCGCAAGGTTTTTCAAAAAAAAAAAAAGAAAAGAGTTTGTCAGTGGAATGGCTTGGCTTGATCTGATTTCCAAAGTCCTACGTTTGGCTAAAAATTTTTATATATGCGTGCGTTTAATGTATTGTATTATTTAATATGGGTCTGTTGTGTTATGTTGTATTATATTAATATTATATTATAATAATATTGTATAATATTTGATATATACTATAATATATTAATTTTATATTATATTAAATTAATTAGTAAATAATTATTTTATATTAATTATTAATATATAAACATACTATTGTATAATAATAAAATAAAATATTATATTGTTAAATAAAATAATATTATCATATGATTTATTTTTATATTTATTTATTATATTATTCTTTAATAATAAAATAATTATTTAAATAAAATATTTGCCTACCACCTCATTACACAAACTCGAGGTTTCCTTGGGTTTGTGTAATGTGTGATTTAGAATGCACCACAATGCGCCCTTAAATTTTTCCAAACATATTTTTGGTATTAAGTTAATGTAAACTGTGTTTTAATACCCCATAATGCAATGTTTCAAACACACCCTATATTCATTTCCTAAGGGAATCTAATTTTCATTAACTTTAACTGACCATGGTTTAAATAAATTACAACAAATTATTATTGGGCTTTATTAGATAAGTTTATTTTATTTTCCTCTCTGATTTATATGGCTGTTTTGACTCGTTGTCAATAGACAATGTATGATGTCTAGATTTTATACGGTGTACTGGCTCCCTAATGAAGGATCGTTACTGTCTGCATAGCGAACACTTAGCACCATATTAATTAGAGAGAAAATTTTCCTACAGTATTTTGTGGGTCATCTTGACTCAATGTCGACAGAGAGTGCATCTAAGCTATTTAGTGGATAGTCTTACTTCGTTGTCAACAGAAGGATTATTATCGTCTGACACAACGTGTTCTTAACACTACACTTAGTGGAAGATCCTTACCCTGTAATACACTGAGCACTTGATACCATAGTTATGAGAGTGAGGATAAAAAATACCCCCTTATAAATTAATTGAAACTAAAACAAAGAAATATTAAGCCCATGGTGAATGTTGAGTGTGAATCTAGAGACTCAAACGTTTCATTTGCATTGTTTTCATCTTTAATTCATTCCCACTATTTTATTTTTAATTTTAAGATAAAAAAAATTTCACTTTCAACCAACTCACATATACACTTAGAAAATTAACCCTACACATAATTAAATCTACCTTATTGTAGAATTGACACTCGTCACCGTAAAATTTGCGCAACACGTACCCTACAAATACGTACTCGTCCATACTGTACGAACACATGCCATGCTCGTTGGCTGTCTCTAGGGAAGAAGTAATGAACTATAATATTTTAGGATGTTAATTAATTATTTTAACGAGGTTACGCAATGAAACGCAATGCATTAGCTCTTGCAGTGACTCAGCTCCAACGGCTGTTCCTCGAAACAACAAAATAGATTGGGGTTTGTAGAAATTTATGTGGGATACCTTTGCACATATCAATTGTAAACTATTAATATTATTATTATACGTACATTTGTACATATATTATTATTCAATAATGACCTAATAGTTTATTATTTGTTGCTGAATAATGGGATAATAGGATAGATTTTTTGCACTAGTTTTTGTTCGTTATTAAGAGGTTAGGTTATGATCCTTCAAGTTATAGTTTATTTATAGTCATTGTCTTTATATTAGATTTATTGAAGTAAATTAATTACCTTATCTTCTCATTCTAAAGAGATCATTTATTTCAAATTTCATTACTTTTATATAACAGCACTTTGATGTTATATATGAAGAAACTGAACAGGGCTGGAAGGTTGACAATACCTTTGGATAGGAGTCCATTGGGGAAGTTGGGGACAGCAGTTGACCCAGATGAACATGGAAGAGACATGGACATGTGTGACGTTTTTTTTTTTTTGAATTCTGTATACTGTATCAGATCTAAATTACAATCGATATTTAATTAAACTATGTTTGGGACACTCCCGCCATATATTTCCCACCAAGACGCTTCAAACACTTTTTAAACCCTCTCAAATATTCGAGAGCTGTCTACTCCACTCACATTTCGTAAGGGAGAGACTACCTCCACTCAATTAGATGATAATTGAGGGAGACTGAAATTAACCTTCATAAGATGCTTTTATGGAGGCTCGAACCCTTGCTCTCACAATTGTAAGTGCAAGGGTTCTCCCATTGGACCAAAGGCCCATTGGTGGACATGTGTGACGTTAACTCTGAATATCTGGGCAAGATATGCCGATTAGCGTATGCTTATGAAAACCAAGGCCCAAGCTTTTTTCCCAACACCCTCACTAGACAAAAATTAAATTAACTTAACAATATCATTCATAAATCATTACTTAGTTAAACAACAAATTGCCCCAGCTTGTTTTCCTTTAATTTGGTCATTGAGATATCGAGGATGCTCCCTTTTTCTAGCTATATCTATGCATTCAACTACACCCTTAGGGCCCGTACTTTGCTTTATGGCATGAATCCTCGACCTCAGGATTCGTAGTCTGGGCCTCTTGGTGGATCCCAACTCAATTATATACCGACTGTCGTTAGGTTTGTAGCTCAACATTCTGACCCCATGACAGCCTTTTATAATCTCCTTTCCACAAAGTATCTCCCCAAATTTTAGTGGGAGTAGATATGATCTTCTTATGTTTTGGGGTGGAGTGGTTGTGGTCTCCCCTCCACTGATGCTAATTTCCACACGTTAAATCTTTGGGATCTATTATAGGTGCATTCACTTAAATTTTTAATATATATTATGCAGTAATATATCTATAAATTATAATAATAAGTGCTAAAATATATAATCACTTGGACTGCACCACTTGCTAAGGAATATTTCCAAATACATTCACAAATTAAAAAAAAAAAACACTTTGGATCTAGATTGAAGCAAAAGTCAGCATATGACTACTTAGAAAATCACTTTACGATCATATAAAATCTAGAAATAAGCTAAAAAATTAACCTGGAGCTATAACAATAAAATAAAATTAAACATAAGGATTGGATGGTAGAAATTTAGATTTAAAATTAAAAACTACCACAAAATCCGCTTCTAAGTAAATTAATAGTGGCCGAAAGAATTGAGAAAGAATTTTTGACCATTTTCTCACTAGACAAATAAAACTAGAAATAACCAATCCACATTTACTTAAATCTATCAAACACAAAACAAACAAGAGTATTAGAGTGCCTTTACAGGTACACGCTTACGTTACATTTGTAGAGAAACATTTAAAAAAGGAGAAAGGTCTCGAATGAAGAAAATACTTAGTTAAATCCTAAACTATTACTAGATAAATTTTCTGCTCTAGATCATGAAAGGATTTTATCACCTTCAACAATAATTAAAAAAAAAAAAAGCAAAAAAGGCTCCAGAACGATTGTTGCATCTAGATTAATAACCTCTTACAGTCCTGATCATTATAGTTATAGTAGAGCTAGAAAATATATGCTTAATAAAAGAAAGGACAATCTCACACTTGTTAATATTTGTGAGTTTGAAATTTTGAATCCTACGGGAGAAAAAAGAAGAAGAAGAACAAGAACAAGAAGGAGAGAGGGAGACATTTTCATTAACTGTGATAAACTGTATATATAAAAGTTATTGTTCAACCGAGAAACTAGAATTTATACATAAATTAAAAATCGACAATAACGACAGTTGAGTTTCTAGCACATCCGCTCAAGTAACATTCATTGCGGCTTCTTTTTAGAGTAAAGTATCCAAGTTTCAGATTAGAACGAGTAGTTGCAAGATATCAATATTAAGAAATTTTATTTAGAAAGCCAACCTAATGGCTAATGGTAGTGGATATTGAAAGGGGTTTCTCTATAGAACTCTAGTTTATCGTACGCACACTCTTAGTTAATGGAGGTTTTTTTTTTTTAATAAAAATAGGGAGGTATCATTTAGAAAGGCAAAAGTCATGCATATTTTCCTGCAGATTCTCAATGACATTTTATTGGTTTGACTAGGGATGGTAATGGGGTGGGGAGTTCTGCCTCATTCCTTACCCTATTAAAAATTTAATCTCCATTTCCCGTCTAATTCCCCAATAGATTTAGCAAGGTGGGGATGGAGAATCCCCATCAATTTGAAATTATTTCAGTAATGATCACATACATAAAAAGTTAACCATTGCTTGAGCACATGATAGTTATTGATTGGTGACACGTTATTTAAGATATAAAATTTTGTAATTGTATATATCATTACTCTAAAAAATATCTTTATGTTAAGAAATCATAAAAATTCAAGGGTTTTTATATTATTATCCCAAACTCGAATTAAACTCTAATACTAAATTTTTAAGGTTTAAGAGAAATTTTTCAAGGTTGGTGATATTTTCACCGAAAAGTCAATAATAACATAGTTTGGAGATCTATCAATTTTATATGAAAGTTAATGTGTATATTGTAACTTAATACAAACGGTTTCAAACAAATTTGTGACAGCCGAGTCATAGGGTTAATGTATTGTAAGTTAATAACAAACGGTTGGAAACAAGTCTATACAATCTAAATCAGTCGTGTAAAATAATATTGAGATTATGGGCCAATTTGGGATTACGGTTGAAATTTAATAAGCTGCTTATTTTATAATTTTTTATTAAAATAGTGTTTGGTAAATTTTGTAAAAGCAACTTATTTCATAATTTTCTCCATTTTGCCAACAACTTTTAAAAGCAAGTAAATGGTTGCTTTTCATAAACAACTTATTCAATAAGCTGCCACACCTTTTAAAAATTCTTATTATAACCCTAGATTTTAATAAAAAGATAATTATATCATACTTATCCATAAATCCTAATATATAATTATACATTTATTTATATCATATTTTATATAACAGATTATGAAGTTCTTTAGATTTTTTTTAATTGAGTTCTTTAATGTAATTTTACATATTTAAGAAAAAAGATATGTTTAAATAATTTATTAAACATATTCTAAAAATAAAAAGTAATTAAAACTTATATCTATTCTAGTCATTATATAATAAAACAGCACTTCGTAATAAAATTTACTAAATATATATATTCTACTTTTCAAACCCACAACAACTGCAACAACACATTTTACCAAACACCAAGCTACTCTTTTAATTAGCAGTTTATTTCATCAGCCTCCGCAATCCCAAACTGGCCCTTATATCTCTATTACTAAAAGCACAATTTTGATGACAATCACTGCATTTGAAAACAGACGTATTTGAATTTCATGTTGTCTAATTCAATATAATCTTAGTAAATTCAATTGTAATAAGTACGTCTTTAGAGTATAAGACGTATTTAACTTCCATGTTGCCTATTCCAAGCAATTAATTTCATTATTACCAAAAGCAGAATTTTGTTGCGACTGAAAGTCACTCCATTAGAAAAGATACAAGCACCTTCATTAATCTCCATAAACAAAAAAAGTTAAAAAAATAATTAAAAAAACCACACCAATGACAAATGTCACCCAATAGGGTAACATGGTGGCAGTTTTCTAAGGTTTCTTCAGTAAGTGTGGTTGTCTTTTTGTATGTATAAATTAGTAATTTTAATTGTTTTCATAGAAAACGTCCATCATTTGATTGAATTTTTCTATTTGGCTGCTTTCAAATGTTGAAGAATGAAAATTAATTTAAAACATTTAAATTGGGATCAACAAAGGAAAACAAATAACTCCTCTAAAATTTTTGAGTCTTAGTTTTAGCAAACAACCATATTTCATCAATATGTTTATATTGTCTTTTAATCTTTTGGATTATCCTGATACAATCACTTTCAAAATAAAAACCAAATTACAACTCTACTTAATTAGACTACAAATGAATCGCATAAAGATGTTATTCTCACATTATTATTCATTATGTGATGCACGTATGCAGCAAGGAATAAGAATCATGACATACACGAATGGAAAGAATCAATAACATTATGATATACACATATGTCAAAAATAAAAATCATTTTGCCATACATATATAGATTTGATCAAGACTTCACTGTGCATGTAAATTTAGAAGATGAATCCCTCATTTATATTTTATAATATTCATATTAGTAAACTTCTAGCGTAAATAAGTATTTGAGTCATTAAAAAATAACAATAGTGAAATTTATCTCTTTATATATTTTTTAGTAGATTTTGAGCGTGTGAGTGAAGGCCACAAAACCAAACTAAGAACAATAAATTTATTTTTTGCTTGGGGAGGAGGGGTGCCTTGCTCGGAGTGTATGGGATGTTTAGGTTTTTAAGGAGTGATGGCCGAGTGAAAGGATAATAGTTAGGGTGAGAAGTTGTAATCTAGATTCAGAGAGAGCATGCCAGGTTGCCCTAGACCTACAAAACAACGAGAAAGAGGTTAGAGGTGGAGCCAGAGGTGACCGGCGACCACACTCTAACTCTTAAGTCAGAGCTGGGTTATATCAAGTTGAAAGCTTGCAAGCTCTCTGTAATAATGGCTAGAGGTGGAATAAATCTCAGCACTTCTGGTGTGTGAGTGTTCACTATTGATAAAAATAAAAACCAGAGTACTTTATAAGGTGTACCTCGGTTGTCATGCCATCTGGCTTTATTATTGGCGTTCACTGCTGTCATGTCAGAGATATTCTTATCTTTTATATGTGTGACTTCTTGGACGTTTCAAAAATATGTGTGGAGAGCAAGTTTTAGGGGTACATACTTGTTAGGTTGTTAGGTGATTTTTTAATATATAGGTGTCTGTGCGTAAGTGTACACAATAAGTACTAAAGCGATAAGTATTCGAGTATCGTCTCTACAGGGACTGATGCTATAAGAATTACTACAACAAGTAATTGTGGTGCAATTTCAATTAAATTAAATTCTTTTTAACAACTAAATTAAACTAAGAAATTTAAATGACTGAAAATAAAGTGTACTAAAATAATTCAACACGTCTCACACAGGGATGTAATCAATAAGAATGATGTAGTTGAGTGAATTAACTCACTTAATGCTATTAATTGTTCTTTCCGTTACAGTACCGTTGCTATAGCAATTACTACAGCAATTGGCAGAATTCTAATGCATCATCAGCTATTGCTTGTTGAATTTCTTATATCTATATGCAACCTAATAATGACCAGTTGATAAATCACACAAGATATAGCATTATGCGATCAAGGTTCCTAATTATCCTACAAGGTAAATCCCTATATCTAGTTCATCACTAATTTTAAATTAAGTATAACCCTATTCAAATTGAGTTAACTTAACTTGGGAAACCTAATCTAAAACCAAGCATCGCTTTGATATTTTCCACTAAAATCGGCACTTTTATGGCTTTCTGTTAGCTTATATCACTAAATAGTGAATGAAATTAAGCATTATCAAAACAAAATACTATAGCAGTCATGCAGCAACACAATAATTTCAGTTAATAAACCATCAAGCTTATCATTCACTCAACCAAAAATAAATTTAGTTCATGATTTGTATTATAACAGAAAATAAAACCAATTCAGCCTTTATATACATCATCATGAATCAAAGAAAACAAAGAGAATATAGATAGAGGCGAGTGATCCTTTTAGATTTATTGATTCTTCTTCTTCATGCCTGCAACTTCTGATCAACCATTGAATTTCTCTTCTCTTTGCTGTTTTCTTTTTTTTTTCTTTCTCGTTATTTTCTTGTGGTTGACGGCTCTCTTTTTCTTTTGCCCGTGTTTCCTTTTATAACTAAAAGTTAGGGCAATTGGACGCCTACGGCACGCATCTTCTATATTTGAAAATTGTAGATTGAAGATTTTTTCTAAGATTCGCACGAATTTTTTTCCTTTATTGTTCGAGGATTGCTATAGCAATACACTGTTTCAAACTAGTTTCTATTTTTCTGTAGTCAATTTCTTTCCTTATTTTTCCAAGCCCATTGCACAACATTTCTTCTTTGAATTTGCACTTCCAATTGCCTACAATGTAAATACATAATCTAAGCACACACAATTTATTCCAAAATTACCTAATTTATTACAAATAACTAAAAATAGATAAATATGCAAAATTAAGCTAAAATACAACTAAAACACATCATTTACTCTCTAAGTAATCTTGATTTAAGTCCAAAAGTGCCATTGATAACTCTTATTTCATAGAGTTATCATAGACATAATGGGGTGGTCCCACATAACTTTGCTAAATTTGTTGAGGATTTGCAGGCATGCTAGGAGAGCACAGGTGGTCATAGCTATCTTAATAAAAACTTTTTTTTGTTTATTTACAGGTGTGACAGGTTGCTAACTACTATTTTGTAGCACAATATTTCCTTGCAGATTCCCTATTTTTTAATAGAAAATCAGCTGATCTTTTTGAGATTTGGGCACTTCTTATCTTCTGACATTTTTGTGACCATTTTTCTGATCTTTATATCCCAGTATGGTGTACCCTAGATACCTTTCAAACACCTAGGGTACACGACATAATCCAATATCTTAATATTAACATGTGGCATTTTGTTATTGGGCATTCTATTTCCTTCCCAAACAATATCGTTCTTTAAAAGTTATAAGGTAATTTAGCAAATAGGAATTAACGAGTTTAAGATTCAAGGAAGCAGTGAAGTAAATGAAAACACACACACACACATGTAGAAGTATATATATATACATATATGTATATATGCTTAAGATTTTTATCCATCATTTACCACATTCTCATCAATAAATTGTCAACTAAAATGACGTTAGAAAACATCCAAGAAACTTAAATACAAATAAACAATTCTAGCTTCAATCTTTTGGGCCTTGAAAATGTTATTAAGAGTTTTGTAAGAGCATTTAACACCTCCAGTTCTACAAAAGCCCTTATATGGTATTTGTTTATTATACTTTTTAACTCAAAGATTTAAGAGTTTTGTATTATTTTATCTCACAATCAAAAAAGTAATACACCTAAACACTCAAATCACTAAAATAAGAGTTTAAAATTCTGACACTCTCAACTTTTGATTTCTCTTTAAAGAGGAGAAAATGAATTGAAGAATAAATGCTGAGAAAGGAAACAAACCCACTTCATTTCCTCTCCTTTTTTCAATTTAAACAATAGTATTATTTATTATTTTTTTATTAGTGGAAGGAATAGACTCTTTTTCATTCTAAACTTCTTTTTAAGCTTGAAGAGACTCACTTCTCTTCTTTGGCATGTCTACTAGAATATGCACATCCTTTCTAGATATCAGATTAATCACATTGCATTGTTCTTTTCTTTCCATTCTTGAATTCTTTGTGTTGCTGGGTAGACTTCTTTGAGGTTTGTTACTAAGTGCTGTGGTAAGTTGTTCTACTTGATTCTCTAAGTTTCTTAATGACATAGCATGACTTTGGACAACTACTTCATTTTTCATAATATACTCCTTAATTAAGGCTTCAAGAGAACTGATTTGGTCATTACTGGTGTTTCTTTGACCTTAATTTTGCTAGTGAAATCCAGGTGGTTGTGCAGGTCTGTTTTATCCACTGGTTGCTGCAGCATGCTGATTTTGATTACTCTATGAAAAATTTAGGTACTATCTCCATCCTGGGTTGTGAGTATTTGAATATGGATTATTATAGCCCTGTTTACTGAAATTTTCCACATAATTTACCAAAGTTAGATTACCGGGATAATTATCAAATAAATGCCCCACTCCATAATAGACACATGATACTTCTGCAACTTGGTTAACTATTGCTAAAGCTGTGGTTAGAGCCTTCATCATGTTTGTTAATGAAGTTACTTGTGCTGATAAAGCTATTAGTACATCCACATTATACACTCTAGTTGCACCTCTCATTGTCTAGTTAATGGCCACTGATAATTGTTGTTGGTAATTTTTTCCAAAATCTCATAAGCTACATTGTAAGATTTGGATAATAAAGCTCTATTTGTGGAAGCATCCACCATCAGTCTTATGCTTGGATTAGACCATTATAAAAAGTTTCCAACTGTATACAGTAAGGAATATCATGATGTGGATATCTTCTTAGCAACTTTTTGAACCTCTCCCATGCATCATACAAGTTCTCATCTTCCAATTGATGGAAAAATGTGATCTCATTTTTTAATTTTGCATTCTTAGTGGGTGGGAAATACTTCATCAAAAACTTGTCAGCCAAGTCATTCCATGTTGTGATGGAATCTGGTGGTAAAGAATTCAACCATGTCTATGCTCGATCCCTCAAAGAAAATAAAAAAAGTTTGAGCCTTAATACTTCCTGTGATGCTCCAACAATCTTAAAAGCATCAGTCACCTTCAAGAATAACTTGAGATGACTGTGAGGATCTTTGGATGGCAGTTTATTGAACTGACCCATGGTTTGTAGCATTTGAAACATCATTGGCTTTAACTCAAAGTTAACCGCTTGAACTTCAAGTCTGACTATGCCCGGATGTATGGCTTGAGGAGTTAACACAACATAGTCTTGAATGGTTTTATCTCTGTCGTCAACCATATAAATGATATTGTTTCCTGGTTGCCTAAAAACATATTGTCCATTCTGACCTCCTTGCGCATTCAATGGTTGCAATTCTCCTCGATTGTTCAAATGTCTCCCATATTTTGTAAGTCATCTATTGTTACAGCAGCTTTTGAATTTTTTTGCTCTCTTCTTAATCTCCTCAAATTTTCTTAATTTCTAAATCAAAGTGAAACTCAATTTATTTGTCTTTGCGCATGCAACGGTTACTTAAATACTTTGTCAACACATAAAAAATAGTTAAACAATAACTTAAATAAATACCACAAAAATTGATTTCACAAATGAAAATAAACAATCAATCCTCGGCAACGGCGCCAAAAACTTGTCGTGGTGTGGATTTAATTTCTTAAGATATGGGTGGCCGTGTACAAGCGTACCCAACAAGTAATATAATAATAAATATTTGAGTATTGTCTCCATATGAATTGATGCTATCAGAATTGCTACAGTAATTAATATGGTGCAATTTCAACCTAAATAAGTTAAATTATTTTATCAACTAATTAATCTAAATGACATAAAATAAAATGGAATAAAATAAATTAGCACATCTCACACAAAAATAATACCATTAGGAATAATGTAGTTGAGTGAATCAACTCACTTAATGGCATTGACTGTTTTTTTATTACAGCACCGTTGGTACAACAATTCCTACAACATTGGACATAACTCTAATGTATCCTCAACTGTTATTTGTTGGAATTCTTCTATTTATATGCAACCTAACAATGCCCAGTTGTTATGCTGTCGCAAGATATAGCATTATGTGATCAAGGTTTCATATATCCTACAAGGTGAATCACTATGTCTAGTTCATCACTAATTTTAGATTAAGCATGACCCTATTCAAATTGAGTTAACCCAACTTCGGAAACCTAATCTAAAGCCAAGTATTGCTCCGATATGTTTTACTAAAATAGACATTTTTATGGCTCTTTCTTAGTTTGTATCGCTAAATGGGAGGTCGGCCGAAATAGTGAATTAAAATAAGTTTTATCAAAATAAAATGCTATAGTAATCATGTAGCAACTTATAAAATTCAGTCAATTAACCATCAAGCTTGTTTATTACTCAACCACAAATGAAATTAGTTCATGATTTGTGAAAAAATAAAAATAAAAATAAAAACGGTTTTAGCCACCATAAATGCTATCACAAATAAAAAAAAACAAGTATAATAGAGACAGAAGCGAGTGACCTTCTCGATTCTTGATTTCTTCTTCCTGACGCCTACAATCTCTCTTATTCAGCCTTAGAATTTCTCTGTTCTTTGTTATTTTCTTTTTCTCTCTTGGTTATTTCTTGCGGTTGATAGCTTTCTCTTTTCCTTGTGCGTGTGTTTTTTTTTATAATTGAAAACTAGGGCAAATAGAAATTTAGGACACGTATATTTCAAATTTAGAAATTGCAGACCGCATTATTTTTTCTGAGATTTACAAGAAATTTTCTCTTTTGTTACTCTAGGATTACTATAGCAACGGTTGCTGCAGTACTCGCTACAGCATCTGCACTATTTTAGACTCATTTTCACTTTTTTGCAGCCAATTTCTTTCCTTATTTTTGCCTCATTTTTGCAAGCCTATTGCACAACATTTTCTCCTTGAAAATTGCACTTCCAATTGCCTACAATTAAACACATGATTGAAGTACACAATTTATTCTAAAATAACTTAATTTATTGAGAATAAACTAAAAATAGATAAGTATGCAAAATATAACTAAAATGTAATTAAAACATGTCATTTACTCTCTAAGTAATTTTGATTTAAGTCTAAAAGTGCTATAGATAACTCTCATTTCATATAGTTATTATCCATCCATTTGCATCTTGACTTCCTTATTTGGCTAAGAATATTAATAACTTTTCTTCTAGTCATGATTTATTTTGCCATGTATGTCCTTTATCTAAGCACACTCACTTACCTTTTTCTAATAAAAATAATCGGTGTAATGAACCTTTTGATTTAATTCATGTTGACATTTAGGGTGATTATTCAATTCCTTCTTTTTCTGAAGCTCATTATTTCTTAATTATTGTCGATGATTATTTACATTGCACTTGGCTTTATTTAATGAGACATAAATATGAAACTCAAATTCATTTAAAGAATTTCTTTGACATGATTAAAACTCAATTTCAATGTTCCATTAAGAAAGTGCATAGTGATAATGGACTTGAATTTATATCTATGTCTTATTTTTTTTTTTAATGAAAATGGCATTTTGCGTTAACATACTTGTGTAGCCACACCACGGCAAAATGGTGTTGTTGAATGCAAGCATCGTCACATTGTAGAAGTTGCATGTGCTCTTTGTTTTCAAGCTTACTTACCTCTCAAATTTTTGGGTGAATGTGTCCTAACAGCAACATATTTTATTAATCGTTTGCCTACACCCTTGTTTTCAGGTAAGACTCCTCATGAAGTTCTTTTGAAATCTAAGCCATCTTATGACTATTTGCGTGTTTTTGGATGCTTATGTTATGCTCAAAATTTATCTCCCAAAAAGCATAAGTTTATTCCTCAAACAATTAAAGGTATCTTTATAAGGTACTTTTTTGCTCAACGAGGTTATCATATATATGATCTTAAAAGGATATTCCCTTTTCAGGAGAAACAACTTCAACAGAATTAACCCTCAATTGTTTTGCCTATAGTGATGAATGAAGTTATCATTGAGACATCAAATGGGGTTAATGATCAGCCACCACCAAGTGATCAAGAAAATCTGCAATTATCTACACTTGATCAACAAAATCAGCCACCACCATCTGACTTGGACATTGATACACTTCGTCACTCTACTCAGACTCATCGACCACCTTTATATCTTCAAGATTATCATTGTTTGTTAGCTACTCACTCTAACCTATTGCCTCATCATCCTTTCCCAACCATTTTTAAGTCTAAAACTGTCGTTTATCCTCTTCATAATTCATATCTTACAATACATTGTCTTCTAAACATTCTGCTTTTACAGTTGCTACTTTTGCAAAAGTTGAGCCAACATCTTATGCTCAAGCAATTAGCACCGAAAATGGCGAGAAGCCATGGTTCCTGAAATTCAAGCTCTTAATATGAACAAGACTTGGACCCTTACACAACTTTTTTCCTGAAAAGGTGCCTATTAATTGTAAATGGGTATATAAAACTAATTTTCTATCAGATAGGTTTGTTGAACGATATAAGGCTCACATTGTAACTAATGACTTTACTTAAAAAAGAAGGTTTAGACTATCATGAAATATTTTCCCTTATAACTAAACTAACAACTGTTGAATGTGTTCTTGTTGTTTAAAAAACTAGCCTTTATATCAACTTGATGTTCGTAATACTTTTCTTCATGGAGATCTTTATGAAGAGGTCTACATGAAACCTCCTATAGGATTTTGTCAACAAGGGAAGCACTTAGTTTGTCGACTTTAAAAGTCCTTATATGGTCTTAAACAAGCTTCTAGTAATTGGTTTGAAAAATTTTCTTCCACCCTTCATCTTGCTGGATTTAAACAATCTCATTGTGATTATTCATTATTTACATCTACAATAGGGTCTTTTATTACTGTAGTACTGGTGTATGTTGATGATATTGTCATCACTGGTAATAATGACCTTGCCATAAAAGCTCTTAAGGATTTCTTGCATAATCTTTTTCACATGAAGGATCTTGGAATTTTGAAATACTTTTTGGGAATTGAAATTCCTAGATATAGTAAAAGAATTTTTTTAGCTTAATGAAAATATGCCTTAGAGATCTTGAATGATACAAGCTTTCTTAATGCTAAACCAATTGATTTTCCAATGGTACAAAATTTAAAATTGAATCCAAATGATGGTGATATCTTAGAAGATCCAAGCTTATTCAGAAGACTAGTGGCATGTCTCTTTTATCTCACTATTATTATATCAGATTTGGTGTATTCAGTTCAAAAACTTAGTCAATTTATCTCTAATTTTTGTAAACCTCATTTAGATGCTGTCTATAGAATTTTAGCAATTCTAAAATCTTATCCTGGTAAAGGCATATTATTATATTCTAATAGTTCTTTTCAAATTGAAGCTTATTGTGATTCATATTGGGGAAGTTGTCTAACAACTCAAAGATCTATCACTTGCTATTGTGTCTTTCTTGGAAAAAGTCCTATTTCGTGGAAAAGCAAAAAAACAACCAATTGTAGCTCGATCTACAGTTGAACGAGAATATAGGGCTATGGCTTTCACTACTTGCGAATTAATTTAGCTCAAATAGCTTTTGAATGATTTTAGAGTTTCACATCCATAATCTATGCAACTCTATTGTGACAATAAAGTTTCTCTTCATATTGCTGCCAATCCAATGTTCCATGAAAGGACCAAGCATATCGAGTTGGACTGTCACCTTGTTCAAGAGAAAATACAGGCAGGATTGATCAAAACAACACATGTTTCATCTGCTCATCAAATTGTTGATATTTTTACGAAAGCCCTTGAAAAGGAATAGTTCCATCGTCTTTGTGGCAAGTTGTCCATTCACAGCATCCATGCTCCTACTTAGGGGGGAGTATTGGAATTGGTTCAACCAAGATTATTGGCAATATTATAGGCCTATGTCTTTTACCCGTTAAAAGCATAACTTGTGCACTTAGATTTGGCACATCACGTGTTTGACGAAATTACTATATCAAATGTGTAACTCATGTATTATTCCTTATATATCATCAATTATGTACTATAAATATGTACCTACAAATAGTGAACGTCAGAACACATAGAATCAATTCTTTCATAAATTTTTCTTCATTTTAATTTACAACTTTCCACAAAGTACCTCCTCAAATTTTAGTGGGAGTAGATATGATCACTTTATGTTTTAGGGTAGAATGGTTGTGGTCTTGCCTCCACTGATGCTGATTTCCACGCATTAAATTATTGGGATCTGTTATAAGTGAATGTACTTAAATTTCTAATATGCATCATGCAGTAATATATCTATAAATGATAATAATAGGTGCTAAAATGTATAATCACTTGCACCACACCACTTGTTAAGAATTACATTCACAAATTAAAAAAAAAACTTCGGATCTAGACTGAAGCAAAAGTCAGTATATGACCACTTAGAAAATCACTTGATGATCGTATAAAATCTAGAAATAAGCTAAAAAATTAACTTGGAGGTATAACAATAAAATAAAACATAAGGATTGGATGGTAGAAATTTAGATCTAAAATTAAAATCTATCACCAAATTCGCCTTTCTAAGTTAATAAATAGTTGCCAAAAGGAATAAAAGGAATTTTTGACCATTTTCTCAGTAAACAAAGAGAAAACTAGAAATAACCAATCCACATTTACTGAAATCTATAAAACACAAATCTGACAAGAGTGTTAGAGTGCTTTTGTAAGTACACGCTTACGTTACATTTGTAGAGAAACATTTGAAGAATGAGAAAGCTCTCGAACGAAGAAAATATTTAAGTAAATCCTAAACTATTACTAGATAAATTTTCTATTCCAGATAATGGATGGATTTTATTACCTTCAACAATAATTCGAAAAAGAAGAAGCAAAAATCGCTCCAGAACAATTGTTGCATCTAGATAAATAACCTCTTACAGTTCCAATCGTTATAGTTAGAGTATGGCTATAAAAAAATATGCTTTATAAAAGCAAGGACAATGTCACACTTGTAAATATTTGTGAATCTGAAATTTTGAATCCTACAGGAGAAAAAAGAAGAAGGAGGAGAAAGGGAGACACTTTCATTAGCTGTTATATACATAAAAGTTATTGTTCAACCGAGAAACTAGAATTTTCTCAAGTTTCAGATTAGAACGAGTAGTTGTAAGAGATCGATTTTAAGAGATTTTATTACACCCGTCAAGAAAGCCAACCTAATGGCTAATGTAAGTGGATATCGAAAGGGGTTTCTCCGTAGAACTCTAGTTTATCGTATGCACACTCTTAGTTAATTGAGGTATCATTTTTTCTTTTTGAAAGAAGAATGGGGAGGTATCATTTAGAAAGGCAAAACTCATGCATATTTTCCTCCGGATTCTCAATGAGATTTTAGTGGTTTGACCAAATCATAATGATATACAATAAAATTTCTCCACAGTTGTGATATTGGGAAAATACTAATTTTATTATTATGAGAAGGTTATAATTTAAACGATGTGTGGATGTAAAGTATATACTACATTGATAATTAATTAATGGAGAAAGTCAAATCTAATTTATAGGCATTGAGACAAAATTTAAAAACTTAAAACTAAATGTTTGCATTCTTTTTAATGTTTTTCTCTCAATGTAAATTCTATAAATATTGTGTAATAATTTAGTAATAACTCTAAAGTATAAATCATTGCCCCAATCAACTTTTAAAATTTTTTTATTCGATCTTAAACCCTTAATATAACATATATAGCATATATTTTCCAATATACAAATAACTATTACTAAGTATAGGCAAGTTCCTTAAGATGGAATCTAGAAAATTATAAATTACTATATGGAGTTTGTTCTTATTCGTAATTAAACCAAATTGAAACCTAATTTTTTTATAACTACATAGAGATTATTCCTACTATCATTATATAGAGATTTTATTGTACTTGGAAAACAACCTAAGATTTGAATGTTAATGAATAAAGTAATTATGCATCAGTTTAAAATTATCCAAGTAACGATGATATACATAAAAAGTAAACTATTACTTACATACATGGCAGTCATTGATTGGTGACATGTTATTTAAGATACAAAATTTTATCCCATTTGCATATATGAGATGGGATTGGGATTGACAAATCTCATCTCATCCTATCCCATTGCTAGCCTTATATGTTGCTGCTCTAAAAAAAGATCTTTATTTCAAGAGATCATAAAAATTCAAGGGCATTTATATTATTACCCCAAACTCAAATTCAACTGTAATACTCAAATTTTTAGGTTTAAGAGAACTTTTTCAAGGATGGTAATATTTTCACCAGAATGATAACACAGTTTGGAGATCTACCAATTTTATATGAAAATTACTGTATACATTGTAAGTTAATGCAAACGGTTTCAAACAAATCTGTGATAGCTAAGTCGTCTTGTAGATACGTAGAGTTAATGGATTGCAAGTTAATTACAAACGGTTGCAAACAAGTCTATGCTATCTAAGTCGGACGTGTAAAACAATATTGAGATTGTATATCTATTACTAAAAGTACAATTTTGATGACAATCGCTCCATTGGAAAACGGATGTATTTAAATTTCTTGTTGTCTAATTCAATAGGATCTCAGTAAATTCAACTGTAATAAGTCCGTCTTTAGAATATAAGACGTATTTAACTTTCACGTTGCCTATTTCAATCAAGCCAAGAAATTAATTTCTTTATTGCTAAAAGCAGAATTTTGTTGCGATTAACAGTCACTCCATTGAAGAAGAGACGGGCTTCTTCATTAATCTCCATAAACGAAAAAAAGCTTAAAAGAATAATAAAAAAACTACACCAATGACAAATGTCATCCAATAGGGTAACATGGTGCCGGTTTTTTATGGTGTCTTGAGTAAGCACGGTTGTCTTTATGTATATATAAAACAATAATTGTAATTGTTTTCATAGAAAACGACCATCATTTAATTGCATTTTTCTATTAGGTTGCTTTCAAAAGTTGAAGAATGAAAATTAATTTAGAACGTTTAAATCGAGATCAACAAAGGAAAATAAATAACTCCTCCGAAATTTTTAAGTCTTGGTTTTAGCAAACAGCCATATTTCATTAAAATGTTTACCTTGTCTTTTAATATTTTGGATTATCCTAATACAATCAATTTGAAAATAAAAACCAAACTACAACTTTAATTAATTAGGCTACAAATGAATCTCATAAAGATGCTATTCTCACATCCATATAGACTGTAATATTACTCATTAGGTGATGCATATATGGAAAGATTCAAGATCATTATGTGATGCGTATATGGCAAGGAACAAGCATCATGACATATACAAATGGAAAGAATCAATGCCATTATGATATGTACATATGTCAAAAATAAATATCATTTTGCCATACATGTCTACATTTAATCAAGATTTCAATGCGCATGTAAATTTAGAAGATGAATCCCGCATTTATAATATGCATATTAGTAAATTTCTGGTAAGTATTTGAATCATTAAAAAATATCGAGAGTGAAATTCTCTTTATATCGTTCTTTAAATGTTTTTAAGGTTATTTAGCAAATAGGAATTGACGAGTTTAAGATTCAAGGGAGCAGTGAAGTAACCAAAAAGAAAAAAAAATGCTTAAGATTTGTATCCATCATTTATCACATTCACAACAATAAATTGTCAACTAAAAAGACGTTGGAAAACATCCAAGAAGAGTAAATACAAAGAAGCAATTCCAGCATCAATCTTTGGGGCCTTGAAAATGTTCTTAAGAATTTTGTAAGGACATTTAAACCTCAAGTTCTACAAAAACCCTTATATGGTATTTTTTTTTTTTAATTATACTTTTTAACTCAAAGATTTAAGTTCATATATAAGCAAAATTTATTAATATTAAATGTAAAACTTAAGAACATTTTCAGTTTTAATAGGTTCAATTTTAAGGCCACGAAAATCTCAAAGAATCAGCTAAAAAAAAATAGATGTGAGTTTGAACGCATATCCATTTCTTTGATACTATTTTACTTAAATGATTACAGCTAAACTTTGAATTAGTAGGTAAGAACTTTTTTTTTTAAAATTTTTCGTAATTTAGTTTCATCTTCACCTTCGCTTAATCATTTAAGGGTATCAATTGCTTGAGTTGGCCGAATTAACTTGAAAGAATAATATAAATATTTATTTTAATTCTTAATGATTAACTCGGGAAAAAATGATGTATGCACACCGGCACACGTTGGCACGTTAGACCAAATTAAAGCAAAAATGATGCCTTTCTCCAACAACTCATTCAACGTGTTAGGAAGAAGACATGTAACCTTGCATAAACAACAGTCACATTGCAAACATGATTTGGACGCTCCACTAATTAATGTATTTTTAATTAATACCAAATTAAATTAATCAAAGTGTGGCTTGATGTGGGGAAACCCTCAATCTGTCTGCCACTCTTAGGCAATTATGTCAATCTATGATTGACAGTATACTGTGGGAATCAACGAAGGCATTAATTGAAAGGACATCATAAGCAATCAAAAGGGTCTTGATTTCTCCATATAATAAAAATTGGTCCTCCAATAGCGAAACCGAACGGACCTTGGATGAAAGCACTTTAGGGCAAGTGGATCTCTATTTTTAAAAAAAAAAAAAATTGACTCTATTAAAGTTGGGAGTTTCTTCACTTTTCGTATATCCTTAGCTATCTTCTTTTCATTCAAGCACGGAATTTGAAGATAAATTTACGGGTGAAATTCCATTAATTTCGTCAAAAATACACTGACCATTCCCTGGATTCAAACCTAGGATTAACCTTAGTTCTTACAAATTTATATGACATTTTGATTTAAACTTGGTCTTCTATTTCATTTGTCGAAATCTGAAAGTCAAAAGTAATTGTTATGAAATATTTATTTAAGCCACTTATTAAAAAATTATAACCGGTCATTTAGTTTGGTGTCCTTATGTTACATTATCAACCCCAAAAGCTGTAATCAGTGACACAAAAGTTGGACCAATCAAATTAAACATTTTGTTTCTAGTTACAACCTTGTGTTAATATAAGTTATATCATAATGTAACTTATCAATGTCAAAATTTTAAAACTTGGTGATAGCATGGTGCACTAACGCATCATAGGAAGATATTCATACCCCACATCAAGTAGCAAATGAGAATAGTTTTTGAACAAAGTATATAAGTTCGGGGCAACCATCAACTAATGAATTAGTTTTTAGTACAAGACAAGAGCCTATTTGAAAATTACTTTTAGAAAATATTTTAAAGAGATTATTATAGTAGAATTTGAAAAATGAGGAAAGAGTAGCTTTTCAAAATCTGATGTTGAAAATTAATTTTTTACTTAATACAAGTCCATATATATCCTCATATATTTTTTAAAAATTCCAAAATTATTCTTATAGATTAGGAAATAAAATCATTTATTTTTAAAGAGATCATTATTTTTACCAATTATATTGAGATAACAAATACCCATATTTTAATAATACAAATATTTATTTTAGTTATCAATTGTTATAAATACTCAATAAAACATATTTTATATACATGTTTATAAATTTCTCAATAAATTTAATTCAACATTATGTCTAATTTATTCATTTATATTCTTATAGTATTTTAATAGTAAGATTTACCAAATACATATGACAATTTTTGAAACTCACAGCACTTTTAAAAATAAATTTTACCAAACATTTAACTAATTCTTTTCATAACTAATTATTTTTACTGTATATTTAATAGTAGTTATTTTAAAAATTACAATAATACCAAACTCATCCTAAATCATTATGTTTTTATATGGTACTAGAGCCAAGTCATTCAAAAATGAAGTCCATACTAATTTTAGACCCAAAAAATAAAAAAATGATTAGAAAAAAAGACTGTACTTGTTAATACCTAATGAAGATCCAAAATTAAGACTATTATAATATGTATAAATGTAAGAATCATTTTCATTATAAGACTGATATGTGGCGAGAAATCATGGTCATAATAAAATACAAATTTGGAAGATAAATCCTTGATTTATGATGTTTTGATTATATGTTCTTTATTTATATAATTGAATTTCTTCTATACGTTAGCTCAATGAACCTTGAGTTTGAGTCCATCGATTTTTAATTTTTCTCAAGACTTAACCCACATGTGATGGATGTGTATTAAGGAAATAATCGCCTGACAATGATCAAGTAAAAAGATTGGCTCGCACATGCTAATTAAAAGGGTGTCAAGGAGATAATCACCTGATAGAGATTAGACAAAAAACTGTTTTGTTTATGATGAGGGTATTAAAGAGAGAAATAATCCCCTAATAAGAATTAAATAAAAAGATTGACCTATAAGTGATGAAGAGTGTTGGAGAGATAACCTCACATCAATTGAAAAAAATATATCCTTGAGATAAGTACATAAGCTTAAGGCAAACTTTTGAATGTTTTAGGCTCATAGATTCTATAAAAATAAATTGAAAACATTTACCTAACTTCTTTCGGACTTTCAAAAATATGGATGAGGTAGATATGTCGCTCTAAATATTATTGATGGTAGATATATCTTAATATATGAATAAAAATTTAAATTGTGTCGCAATAAAAATATAATTAATTCCTCATTGTAAATAAAAATAGACTTTTGGCAAACCACCCATGTGAATTCCCTATGTAAGATTTTTCATGAATGGTTTGCGTTTCCTATATATCTCTTTGTTTCAGTAAGCAAGCACTAACAATTACATACTGTTTCAGGTGACATAAAGATTGATTTTGCGTGCCAATTAGAAGCAAAGACATGAAAGAGACTAATTGGCGAACAATATATTTATGGATCCTGCTGCAATTATAAGCAATCTGAAACGTCCTCGATTTATGGTAAAATATAGTCAAGTGGCAATTCCAGTTTCCCACTTTCCCTAAAGGAGAATGAACGAAAAAACCAGGGGCGGCCATATGATCACAAAATTATGAACAATGGCTGAAAGCATCATTATTTGGTTTGGACTGGAAATAATTAATATTCCTCCACTTTCAACGGCCAGATTTTACACTTCTGTTACTCTTTCTCTCGATCAGTTGCCCGTATAACCACAATTACCTTTTTTTCTTTTTTCTTTTTTTGCCAAAATACTCATTAATTTAGTTTTATATTATATTATTTTCTTTAATCACATATATGAGGTTATAAGTAGACAGTCCTAATTAACAACTGTAATGGTAGGCCATGCTAATTACTAGAGCAATGAACTCAGTGAAGTGGAGCTAAACAAGTCTCGAGGAGATACTATTGGTTTTGTTTCCAAATTCAGTCTCCCACATTTTAAAGCGAATGTTTGTGCCTAGGTTCTGTGTAGTGTCGTGGTGCTGTGGTTTTCATCTCACAAACATCTCATGTAGAGTGAAGCTCTACTCCTAAATTGAAAATTTATGGTGTGCTTACTAAATATCTAAGTGAAAGTTTTTTGGAATCATCTTTAGAGCTTGTCTTTTAGTAAATTACTTTTAAAAAGAGAGATTGTCCTTCTCCTTAATGGTGTCCTTCTCCTTAATGATTTTTTTTTTTAATTTATCTTTTTAAAATGTAGGAGGTTGACAAAGATTAAATTTATTTTTTCTCCCCCTTATCTCTCCTAAGATTAGAACCATTAGAACCAGAGTGGTCAGCCAAATAAAACGACTTGAAAAATCACTTAGTCACGCCTTTGGGACCCTTAATATTTTAAGCTTTAATCACGTACCAACAAAAATTTTATAATATTCTTACCTGACATTAAAATTTTAAACCAAAATCCAACAAAATTATTTTAATTTTGACTATTTTATTTTATTTTAAACAAATTCAATGTTTCTTAATGACTTATCTGCACAACTTTGTTAGTATGATTATTATTTTTTATTTAAAGTGTAAAAATATCTTTACGACATGATATCTTATGAAATTGATTGGTTTGTCAAATTTATACCATTTACATGTACACGTGGTGGGTATTGAAAATTACTGCATTTCAACTTAAGAAAATAAATTTATTACATATCATAAAAATAAATAAATTAGTATGATACAACAGCACATGATTTTTTTTTAAATTGCAATTCAGTGATTTAAGTTATAAGTGTAAATTACTCAAATTCAATTTGTTTTAAAGCAATCTTAGTGGTCAAAGACAGTCTAAATTCCTCCAACACAAAATAACTAAGTAGGATTTAATTGATTAATTATCAAACTTCTTCTTTATCTAAATTCTTAAAAAAAATAATGTGAAATTTCTATAATTTTTTTTAAAAAGGGGTGGGTTCATTAATTATGACAGGGACTGGGGGGACGGGTGGTGTTAATCCCCAACCCTAAAAGCATAATTGTGAAACTAGAGTTTCACAAACACTTTACATTTTTTTTATTGTGGCATAATAACTGCCAAACAACATAAACAAACCCTTGGCAATTTTGCGATCGAATGGTTCATTCGACTTTTGAATTTACTTTGATTTATTACGGTTTTGTTTTGGTATTTTTATGGCGTAATTAATCATTGAGTTTTATATTATTTGTAAAAAAATTCAAATCATGAGAGAATCCAATTAATCTTAGTCTATTTAAAGGCTTCCAATTTGAGATTGAACAGTTGCTTTAATTTTTATGCCAGTGTAGGCTGTGAAAGAATGACAATAATTTATGTATTTCACTCTGGCTAATATGTAAAATGAAGGGTTTGCATAGGCATTACATGAAGAAATAGAATGAAAGAAAATAAATGCAGAATAAATACAATTACATACACAAATTAAGGTAACTGATTGCTTCCTACACTATCATGATAGTTTACTTAACACTAGCTGGCTAGCATACAAGAATGGAGATAGCTAGCATATGCACACATCATTATTACAAGAATGAAGATAGCTGATACTTATCATATGTTCTCCAATGTTGTGACATAGATATGCCATTTATATAGACATTATTGGTCTATTATATTGTCCGGTTCTTGGTCACACCTCTATGAGCATCTTTTGCAATCGTGAAACAGCATGGGAGTGTGCACATCACATTAACCATCCCTGTGCCCAATTAGCTAATGAGATGAATCATATAAAATAAATTTTGTGCCAACAGCGCATACGTATACGTAACCAGTGTCTTATAGCGTAAAGGAATTCTACACAAAACCATCTACAAAGATTCCAATAGGTATGGCTGCCTAGTTTCAAACTCCTGGTCTCCAAGAGCAATTTATTTAAATTAAAATGTAATAACAATATTAAAAATTAAAATGTAAAAAAAAAAGAAATTACTGTTGCTAGCTGGGCCGTTATATATAAATACATGGTCGTCTCACTTAAAACCTTAAGACTCGAATCCTCTCTTTCATACACCTTAACACTCTCCTCATGGCTTCCTTAACATTCTCTTCTATTTCCCGAAGCCTGCCGCAGTCGGTGATGACGGCGAGGGTTTCGGATAAATCTAGCCTTAGAAAAGACGTAGCGGGGTTTTCCTTGGGGAAGAGAGACTTTGGTTTGATCGCCACAAATGTCGCTACCCCACAAAGGCCGGTGATTGCTGTTCCAGTGCCGCCGGAGAAAGAAAAATGTTCAGTTGAAAGAAATCACGTTGCATGGACAAGTGTTCGACAAGAACGATGGGAAGGGGAGCTTGTTGTCCAAGGAGAAATACCATTGTGGCTGGTAATATTTGCAATTTTGCTTGTATATGATTATATGAATGAATATTCATGTAATTTACAGCCGTACATAATTACTTACTCCCAAAACCTATAAAGATATGCTCTACTCTACTCTACTCTTAATCAGAGCCTGCTTAATTTATTTCAACAACAGTAAACTAATTGCATGGCTCCAAAAGGAGTTTTTGTGTGCGTTTGTGATTCACTAACTTGAGTTTATTGGTCTATACGGTAGACTCATCTCCAGCTCTTCTTGAAGACGAAAGGAACCAATCATCTCTTCTGTCCTTTTTCCTTTTTTTTTTCTTTTTTATTTTTTTTAAAAAATTGAACTTTGACATGACAGAGTCCGATCAGAGATTATTTTCATTTATAAAAAAATTATAATTAATTGAAGCTTGACATGACCGAGACTATTTTCATATATAAAAAGATTATGATTCTTTTAATTATAATAATGACCTTCCAATTATTTAATTAGTGAAACGAAGCTCAACAACTATATAATTTTTTTGCTCTCACTTGACTTCCACCATTAGGTCCATGACACACTGACACTACAAGTATTGTCGTCCTTTTAATGTGAGGAATTGATTTACTATTATGAACACTTACACGAATCTTGTTTTTTCTTTGACATTTTCAAGAAATAGAATAAACATGTAGTATATTCCTAAGTTTCATTGCATTATAATAATATCTTATACTTTCATCTAACTAAAATAAATAAATAAATAATTATTTGTGCCCAGTTCGAAATTCTAAACCATCTTCATAAATCAAACCGTGCTTCTTCTTCTTCTTTTTTCTCGTTTTCCTTCTCATATCATTCCAATACATAAGCACCAGATCCTCAGGTACTACAGATACACGTGTCATACTCCAAATCTGTTCCGTAACACCTGTACTGTAGAAATAATGTACTTAAGACTCTTAAAAACCATTTAATTAAAGAAGAAATAGTATGTCAAAGAAATACAAATGCCAATTAATTTATTACTCTAACACATGCAGAAGGGCACATACCTAAGGAACGGTCCGGGATTGTGGCACATAGGGGACTACAACTTCCGGCACCTCTTCGACGGCTACGCAACGCTAGTCAAGCTTCACTTTGAGAACGGCCGGTTAATCGCCGGCCACCGACAAATTGAATCGGAAGCCTACAAGGCAGCAAAGAAAAATAAGAAATTATGTTATCGTGAATTCTCGGAGGTTCCAAAACCTGATAACTTTCTATCATATGTTGGAGAGCTAGCTAGCCTCTTTTCCGGTGCATCGTTAACCGATAACGCGAACACCGGCGTGGTCAAACTCGGAGATGGACGGGTTGTTTGCTTGACGGAGACACAAAAAGGGTCAATAATTATTGATCCGGACACATTGGACACAATAGGCAAATTTGAGTACAGCGACACATTAGGGGGGCTAATTCATTCAGCTCACCCTATAGTGACAGAGAGTGAATTTTTAACATTGTTGCCTGATTTGGTGAGCCCGGGTTACTTGGCAGTGAGGATGGAGCCGGGTAGTAATGAAAGGAAGGTGATTGGGCGGGTCAATTGCCGACGCGGGCCAGCACCGGGTTGGGTCCACTCATTTCCGGTGACTGAGCATTACATAGTTGTGCCTGAAATGCCATTGAGATATTGTGCAAAGAATTTGCTCAGGGCTGAGCCGACTCCATTGTACAAGTTTGAGTGGCACCCTGACGCTAAAGCGTTCTTGCACGTTATGTGCAAAGCTAGTGGCAAAATTGTAAGTCCACTATCTGTATTTATTTTTTTATTATTAGTATTATTATTATTATTTTTTGAGAAGCAGTATTATTGTTACGTGACTTAATGAATTTATTTATTAAATTTGTTTTACTTTATTTTTTTATTAATTCGAGGTGGCGAGCGTGGAAGTGCCGTTGTACATAACATTCCATTTCATAAATGCGTACGAATTAAAAGACGAAGATGGGCGGGTGATAGCCATCATTGCTGATTGTTGCGAGCACAATGCCGACGCTACTATTCTAGATAAGCTGAGGCTCAATAACCTCAGATCCTTCAACGGCCAAGATGTTTTGCCAGATGCTAGGTATACATCATTAATATACTTGATTAACGTCTTAACTTTATATTTAATTACGCAATCAATTAACTTATTTGTTAGCTTCTCTCAATTTGACCTATATATGGGGCTTCAGCTTCCGACACTACACTCAACAACCACAAATCCTTCATCCCAAATAATGGTCAATGGCTTCCCATGCTCTCATAAAATACGTAGTGGAACCTAGCCTAGCCCTAGCCCTAGCCCTATCCCCTAGGGTTTTAAGGTACTGAGTGGGGCATACTGTACGTAAACTTTGCTTTCCTTTATTTGGGCATGATTGCAGGCATATGCACGAGACAAATGTTCAAACCTAACTTGGAACTAGGGAGTAGAGGTAGTCATTGTCCAAAAAAATATCATCCCCAATCAGTAGGAAAAGTGAATTCATTTCATTAAAAAGAAAAAAAAAATCCCTGGCCGCATTTTTTCCTCAAACTTTTTGTAAGATCCACGTGTAAAATAAAATGATACACAGTACTCAACCTATGCGTATAATTAAAACATTCGTGTAAAGTAAAGTAAAGATGTATTACAAATGCAATTAATGATGGGAATGATTGAACAGAGTTGGGAGGTTCAGAATACCATTTGACGGGAGTGAATTTGGGGAACTGGAGGCAGCATTGGACCCTGATGAGCACGGTAGAGGCATGGACATGTGCAGCATTAACCCGGCGTATTTGGGCAAGATGTATAGATATGCCTATGCTTGTGGAGCCCAACGCCCCTGTAACTTCCCCAACACCCTCACTAAGGTAATAATAAACTCATGATGAATTAATAAAGATCCCTATTAGTTAAGGGCTAATTAATTGTCCTTATTTTTTCTAATTTTGTAATTGCAGCTTGATTTTGTGGCGAAAAAGGCCAAGAATTGGTACGAAGAGGGAGCTGTGCCCTCGGAACCTTTCTTTGTGGCTCGTCCTGGGGCAACTGAAGAAGATGACGGTGTGTAAATTAATTAATTAAATCAACACAAGTTGTGTTCTTTTATTGTTTTGCATGCACTTGTAATGATCTGTTTCTTCATTTTGATATTTGACATCCATGACATTACAGGCGTGGTGATCTCGATAGTCAGCGGAAGAAATGGAGAGGGATTTGCACTGTTGCTAGATGGATCAACATTTGAAGAAATTGCAAGAGCAAAATTCCCACACGGTCTACCATATGGATTACATGGGTGCTGGGTTCCCAAAAATTAAAATCGATCGACTGAATTATATGGTTACTATAGTCCTAGTTAATCGTTTGTAAATCGAAATTTAACCAGCGATTTCGATGTGTGAGTATTTTGTAGTCCAATGAAATCCTACTCCTGTTTGCCAAACTATTCTCACCGTTAAGCCTTATTTATACTTACAATCTCATTGTAATCTTTTATTTGAAGAGGAAAATATAATCAATCAGTAGTCGTGTTAATGATAGAATCTAGAGCATATAATTTTCAAAGAACAATTATCCGTAATGAATTACGAAACATCTGAAAAAGCTAAATCGCAAGGAATTTCAAAATATTCAATTTCTGTTCAAGTTAATGTTGTATAAGTACATGGAGTCCGACTACGGTTCTTCCCCAATGGTACTGTGCCCCAGAACCTATGCACTGACTGTGCTGTAGTCATAGCCGAAGTACATATTAAATTGGTCCAAATTTGCAAATTTAACACATTATAGGATTCCTACAATAAATCATTATAACAGAAATTTTATTTTCAGAGATGATAATAAATCCTTTGTCCAAAAGAATGTTGAAAGATATTGTTTCATCACATGAGATAAACCCTCTGACAAACACTTGAAAGTTAGTGATAGTAACACAATGTTCTTTCACTCCAGAGCTGCAGCTAGAAAGAGGAAAAACAGAATTTGGGGAGTGGAGGACAGAGAAGGCAACTTGACAGAAGATGGGGAAGCTGTGGAAAGAGAGTTTTGTGAATACTTCCAGCGACTTTTCACATCTTCAAACCCGAGTCAATTACGCTCAGATGAATGCTGCTTTGGAGGGTTTAACGCCAAAGATAACAGCTGCTATGAATGATCAATTGGATGCCCCATTTACAGCTGAGGAGATTTCAGAAGCTCTCTTGCAAATGTGCCCCACAAAGGCACCTGGCCCTGATGGTCTGCATGCAGTCTTCTTTCAAAAACATTGGCAGTATGTAGGCAAAGGAGTGACCCAAACTTGATTGCACATTTTGAGTGAACAAGGTAATATCACTCCCTTAAATCATACATTCATTGCTTTGCTTCCTAAAGTTGCCAAGCCTAAAAGCGTCACCGAGCACGTACTTATCAGTTTATGTATTGTTCTTTACAGAATTGTTGCTAAAGTTATTGCTAATAGGCATAAGCAAATACTTCACCATATCATTTCCCCATCTCAAAGTGCATTCATTCCCAATAGGTTTGCTACCAATAATATCATTATTGGGTATTAATACCTTCATAAAATAAGACAGTAAAAGAAGAAGAAATTGTTTAGTAGCTCTAAAGTTTGACACTAGCAAAGCTTTTGATAGAGTAGAGTGAGCCTTCTTATGGCATGTTATGAAAAGATTAGGCTTCACTAAAACATGCGTGCATTTAATAATGATTTGTATTATAACACCTTCTTTTTCAATAATCATCAATTGGGCTGCAAAAGGCTTGATCCAACCTTAGAGGGGACTAAGCCAAGGGTGTCCAAAAGCCTTTACTAATCTCCTAGTGCAGGCATAAAGGAATAAAATGATTCATAAGCTCAAGTTTGATGGGCAAATGGCAATCTCACATTTGTTATTTGTTAATGACAGACTCATTTTCGCCAGAGCATCTGTCGAGGACTGTAGAAACCTAAAAGCAATTTTTCTTTGCTATGTAGCCGCCTTAGGACAAATCTTTAACTATTAAAAGTTCTTTAGTGGGAAGCTTCAAGCTAAGCAAATAATAGCCATAAAAGATATCTTCCAATTGAATGTGGTGTCTAGATATAAAAAATATTTAAGATTACTATCTATGATTTGAAGGAAAAAGATGAGTTTCTTTAATAAAGAGAAGCTTAAAGTCTTAAGTAAGATCTCAAATTGGCAACACAAGTTATTCTCCAATAGCAGCAAAGAAATGTTGATAAAAGTTGTGCCTCAATAGGCTTGGCAATTTGTGGGCTTGGGCCCGGTTTTTTCAAGCCCAAGCCCCATGTACTTGGAAACATGCCCAAGCCTTCTAAATGCCCATCCAGATTTACGCAGGTCGGGCCTAAGCTAGGCTTAGGCTTTTACCAATTTTTTAGATAAATTTTTAATAAATCGATAATAATGCTTCCTTTTTTGAATATGAAAAATTGTGGTCAATTTCCTTCTTTAAAAAATCAACATTGATGCTTCACATTAATCCTCAGTATTAACTTGTTAGTTCATGTACTTATAATCCTAATCAAATATGAGAAAAGAAAACCCTTAACCAAATTTGGATAATTTTACCATAAGGTCATCAGCATTTCAACCGTAGAGGTAAGCTTATTATTGTAAATATTGATTATTGCAAATTGTAATTTTACCCAAAATAAATAAACAAGCAAAAGAAGAAATACAACTTTATTTTACACACACACACACAAAGTTAATACAAAAATTAAATTTTTATTTTTTACAAGAAATGAAAAAAATCAAAACTGGCACTTCTTTGTACCTCAAAGATCACGTGGGTTCGAGACTTCAAGTGGATTCGCTACTACGTTGCGTGCTGGGCTTGCGACTCATGTGGCTTCCTACTGCTTGCTGCAGTGATTTTTAAACTTGCGTGCCAGGCTCACGACAATCGGTGGCAATGATGGCTGTGAGTCAATGAGGGTATGGTTGTTGGCTGTTGGGTGTAGGCAGTTGCTATGTTGCAGTCCTTTTGTTTCACTTGTTTAATTTAGGGTTAGGGATATGGTTGCCTATTTTGACTTTTGATTTTGATTTTAGTTTTCTTTTCCTTTTTTTAATTTTATTTTTTTTTTGTATTTATATATTATAAAGCCTAGGATTTTTACATAAGGTCAAGCCCCGACTTTTTGCACAAGGCTCTTAACCATGCCCAATATATGTGAGCTTTATACTTTTTACCCTATATCCTTAAATTTACCATGCATTCTAGACTTAAAGATCACAAGCCTGAACTTTTTTGCCAAACCTATGGCTTAGGTTGTCTCTACACACACAATAAATGTCTTTAAAGTTTCATTGACACTATTTGAGGACATTTAAAAAGTAATTGCCAAGTTTTGGCGGGGCTTCAAAAAAGATAAGCACAATATTCATTGGGCAAGATGGGAAAGAATGAGTTACGCCAAGCATAGAGGAGGTTTAGCTTTTAGAGACATATCCAGCTTCAACCAAGCTTTGGTTGCTTAGCAAAGCTAGAGAATTATTCAAAATTTGAAATCATTAACGGCCAAAATTCTTAAAGCAAGATATTTCAAACCTGCTGACCTCCTTAATGCCAAGACAGGTACTAATCCATCCTTCATATGGAGAAGTATCCTTTAGGCTAGACAAATCATTCAAAAAGGGACAAAATGGAGAACTGGTTTTGGATCAAATGCGCAAATATATAAAAACAATTTGCTGCCACGACCAACTACCTTTAAGCCAATATCACTAAGAACCCTAGCTGCAGATGTTAAAGTGGCAGATTCAATAAATTCTGAAAAGAAGTGGTAGGCATAATTCAATAGCATTTTGTGCATGATGATACTGAGATTATTTTGAAGATTCCCTTACCAAGAAAATCATTACTAGATGAACTTTATTGGCCTCATGACAAGCTTGAGAGATACTCTTTTAAAAGTAACTACTAGATAGCATTGAAAGAAAAAATTCTGAATGCCCCAAGCAGTTCAAGCTCAATCCTAGACAATGGAATGCCATATCGAAGCTTGACCTCCCTGAGAAAATAAAGGTCTATATATGGAGAGTTGTAAAAAACTTACTGCTAACTGTAGATAATCTATGGAAATGAAAAGTGGAAACAATTACTCATGCACTGAGAGAGTGTAAAGCTGCTCAAAAGATTTGACAACATTCTCCCTTAGCTGCTTTGGAGACACCAACCACTCCAGGCTGGAACGTGTTAGATGTGGTACTTAATACAGAAAGGCAACTGAGTAAAGGTGAAATTGAACTTCAGATTGCTTATTGGTGGGCTATAGGGTATGCAAGAAACCACTTTCTATTTTAAGGCAAAAAGCTGGATCCTTTAATTCCAGCATCCAAAGCTGAAGCTGTTGTGGCAGCATTTAGAAGAATGAAGAGACATGTGCAAAAACAAACAAAGAGGACAGAAATGGGAAGCCAAAGCAATGGAATCCTCCTAACAACAGGTAAAAAGCAAATGTGGATTCAGCCATTGATAATAAGAATCATAAGGCTGGTTTACGAGTAGTGCTAAAAAATGCTAAAGGAGATATTGCAGCAGCAACTATCATATCCTCAAATTTCATTGGTGATGCTTCCTTCGCAAAAGCTAAAGCAATTGAATGGATAATGTAGGTGGCAACAAGTGCATGTCTACCAACTATCGTTTTTTAATTAGATTGTTAAGTGGCTATTGACTTGGCAAACAACAGAAAGAGTAACAAAATTGAGATCTTTTCAGTGATATAAGAGATTAAAGAAGAAAAGATATCCAACAAGTCAAATTTCAGCACACTCATAGGTCTTGTAATGCTAATGCCCATATCTTGGCTAAGTTAGCCTTAAAAGGTTTTGAATCTGTTGTATGGCTGGATGGTTTATCGGCACAAATCATGTGTTTACTCTCTTTTTCTTAATGAAGTATTTTCCTTATAAAAAAAAAAAGTGATAGAAATTGTTTGAAATTGTCTCTATTTTGAAACCCATATGCAGTTTACATGAATATACTATCGTTTTATTCACATCGCATCATCAAATTGTACACTTTTAAAAACGAATGACCTGTTAGTCAATTATCTCCGAATGTGCACGCGTCGTAGATTAATAATTTAATGGTGCATTTATTTCCCTGATTAAGAAATCGAAATCCAGAATCGGAATGATTAATGACGTTTATTTCGTAAAAACAAAGCAGGAATCGGAATCGGAATCGGAATCGTGAGGCCCACTATTATTTGGGAATGAGGAATGAGAGATTGATTCCCATAGGGGAGCTGGGAATCAATCTCTCATTCTTTGTTATTCTTATTTTGCCCCTCCCCAAAATTAAAAATACATATTTTGCCCTCATTTGTAATTAATTAATATATTATTATAATTAATTAATTAATATATTATAATTAATTAATATATTGATACATTATTAACAATAATTATCAATAATTATAATTTTTGAATAAATAATCACAATAATTAATATATTATTATTATTATTAATATAATATTATTATAGTTAATTAATTAATATAATTATTATAACTAATTAATATAGTAATATATTATTAACAATAACTATTAATAATTATATTTTTTGAATAAATAATCACAATAATTAATATGTTATTATTATTATAATTAATTTAATATTATAATAATTATATTAATAATTATTATAATTAATTCATATATTATCATCAATTAATTGATATAATTATTACTATTAATTAATATATAAATATATTATTAACAATAATATATTAATATTTATAGTTTTTTATTACATAATCACAACAATTAATATATTACTATTATTACAATTAATTCATTTATTATTAATAATATATTAATATAAAAATTAATATTAATTATTATATTAATACATTATTAACAATAATTTTTAATAATGGTTGTTTTTGAATAAATAATCACAATAATTAATATATTATTATTAATTAATTAATATACTATTATAATAATTATTAATATAATTGTTAATTAATTAATATAATTATTACTACTAGTTATTATATTAATACATTATTAACGATAACTATTAATAATTATAGTTTTTGACTAAATAATCACAATAATTAATATTATATTATTATTATTATTATTATTATTATTATTATTAATTTACTTTTATAATAATTATATTATAATTATTATTATTAATTCATATATTATCATCAATTAATTCATATAATTATTACTATTAATTACTATATAATTATATTATTAACAATAATATATTAATAATTAGAGTGTTTGATTAAATAATCACAACAATTAATATATTACTATTATTATAATTATTTATTTATTATTGATAAATAATTAATATAACAATTACTATTAATTATTAAATTAATACATTATTAACAATAACTATTAATAAAAATATTATTTTGACTAAATAATCACAATAATTAATATGTTATTATAATAATTAATAATATAATTATTATAATTAATTAGTATATTATTATAATTAATTAATTAATTTTACAATTAATTAATATATCAATATATTATTGACAATAATTAATAATAATAATAATAATAATAATAATAATTTTTTAATAAATAATCACTATAATTAAAATATAAAATAATAATTATGACAATAATTCATTAAGTACTTTTTGATAATTTGATACAATCTAATTCATTCCAATTCCGATTTTAAAACAAATTAAACACATTAATAGTAATGTAGTTCATTTTAATTTCAATTCTTACAGTTCAAGTAAACAACTTATTCTGATTCCCATTCTCTATTTTCATTCCAACTCATTCTGATTCCTGTCCATTCTGATTTCAGCTCATTCTGATTCCAATTTAGCAAACGCAGCATAAAGGAGTTTTAACATGTCGTCCAACACCACGCGTGTCCCAGCAAGACGATGTGCTCGTGTGGCATCGTTATCACTATTATCTATTTTATCTCAACGGTTTGACAATGAAATTACCATGACCTGCTTGACCAATATGTGAAGCCAACTGCAAACTTAAGGTTGCACAAAAATTGGGGCCAATAACACTTGACTAATGGCATCAAGAATCATGCATATTACGCTTCTATTGAAGCCACTCGGACAAATGGGTATTTTCAGAAAATTCAACAAAAGTACGAGGTAGAAGAGCCATCTTCCTTGAAGAATTAAACACCACACCTCCATCTATATTCCCCCTCAATACCAAAAATGGAATTAAGCTACGAGCCTAAGGCCTGTTATCCCAGCAACGGAAGGCAACGATTCCATTTGACATGCTGAAATGCAAGGCTAAATTAAATTAAGGCCTCTGCTTAGCAAAAATAAGATATAAGAAGACCGCAGCATCAAAACCTCAATTCAATTGCTGAGATGGTGACAAAAGATACTAGTTCAATCATATCTGGTCAGTGTAAACGGCATCAACATCGTCAAGTTCAAGTAACTTTGAGATAAGTTCCTTGTTCAATTCCATAGCCTCATCATCTACCTGAAACCCAGCAGGCACAATAACACCACTTCACTTCAAAATTTGAAAGTAGGAGAAATAGCAAAACAACAGTCATTTTGAAAACAGCTACAGATTCATCTTTATAGAAAAGCATGTTATCAAAGCATTCCGGTGCATGTCCTATACACAACGAGCAGTCCTATTATTGGTCAACATAAGGAAAATGGCTTTTACATCATATGCAATCAACATCCCTCAAATGTACAGAAAAAAGAACAACTCATGAGTGACAGAATAAAAAGAAAAGATATCATCAAATCAACACTAGACACGTATAAGCAAAACTCACGAGTGACAGAATAAAAAGAAAAGATATCATCAAATCAACACTAGACATGTACCTCAATTGTTGTTATTGGAATCAACTCTGAACCATTATCTGTTTCGAAAGGTATTCCCGCCTCACGCAGCTTTGTTGTTATATCTGCGTAATTCTCTGATGTACTTACAACCTTATAATACCTAATAGGAAAAACAATGAACGATTAGAACATTCTAAGGTCGGATAGCGGACATATCTTGCGCCAAATTTGAAATGAAGGACCAGTAGCACTAATTTACTCACAGATCACACCCATCTTATGTAATATACCCCAAGTTAATCTATAATAATAAAACAGTAATCCTTTTTTTGGACGCTCAGAACTTTATAGAAGAAAACACTGCAGATGGAAGCTTTATTGCATGCTCAAGACCTAACTCACAAAAACACTTGTACATGACAAAATCACCCAATTTGGTCTGCAATACTCTAGGTGGTCATCTATTGCATACATCAATGTACTCTGTTAGTACCTGACTGCATCACTATCCATTACCATCCACCATGGTAACTTTGCGGTTGATGAGGCAAAAATATTGGCAGCATATTAAGTAGCAGATTTTACATTAGTAGCAAATAGCAGAAAATGAGGATGAAGCATCAGAAAAACAGAAGGGAGACATAATATAATGAAAAAAGAAACAGTGAAGTGCTACCTTTCTGCCCTATCTTCATCAGTGTCGTCTTCATCTACTGGAGGTTCAATAACATCCTCAGCACCAGCATCCAACGCAATGTCAAGGAGCTGATCTTTGTCAGCATCTGTGACTTTTATATTTACAACTCGAGCACGTCTAAACTTGAACATAACGGATCCTGGATCCGCCATCTTCCCTCCACAGTCCTTCACTACCTCTCTTATAGCTGCCACAGATCGGGTAATTTTATCTGTAAGGACCTCAACTACTATGCTAACTCCACCATAACCATAAACCTGTAGATGGCAGAAGCGCTTTATTAGAAGCGACAACAAAACTCACCTTATGAATCAAAATCAGGAAAAAATACAGAGACTAACAACTCAAATAAAGCTACCAATCAAACATAGCAGCAACATCTAGATAAAAATTGCCAATGGTACCAGAATCAACCTCGTATACTTTCTCAATGAAAGCTTCTTGTCCCTTCTCTGAAGCTCTCTTAATGTTGCGCTCCACAATATCTTTAGGTACATCAAGCTCCTTGGCTTTTTCAAGAACAGCAGCTAGAACAGTATTTGATGTTGGATTTGGACCACCTTTCTTTACACTGCATGATCCAATACAAAGACAATAATCGAATACTGTTCTTCCTACATTCCATAATGTAATTTTGATTTTAGTTCAGAGACTAACTTACGCAGATATGACTTCCTTCCCCATCCTCGAATACAGTTTTGCTTTCTTTGCATCTTGAGCCCCCTGCATTAAAGCAAATTCAGAAAGTACTGTACGAGACAAGAGAAAAGTGTCTTCCCAAATCTAGATTAACAATCTAAAAAGTATGAAACATGTCTTACGCATGGACAAGGTACTTCTAAAACATCCACATTAAGACACTAAGGAATTATTTCAAATGCAGGTGATCTCAAGAATTTCACTCGGGCACTTCATCAAACAGGTGGCCTTCAAGTGAACGAACAAATCATAAGCCAATAAAGCCATGAAGAACAAGTAACCCAGTAAGAGAAAAGTAATTACAAGCAATTTTGCAAAGAAGAGCACAAGTTCAGAGAGAGAGACATAGTGTAAAAGAGAGACCTTTCTGCCAGCAATTTTGCTAGAACGCCTGCCCATACAAACAGGAGGGAATGTCCGTATAGTCCTCACTTGAAAATTACAGTGCTTAACTTCGTATAGCGGAATCCATGACGATATTGATGGTGCTGACGAAAAAAGGTCCCTACCAAGCAGCCCGTGTTTTGAGAGTGCAAATGAATTGGGTGACCATTTTGAGGAGACACCGCTTGAGATTCTGTGAAGCATTGCACCTACCGCTCTCGTCGACGAATGTGACCCCATATTTTTGCGCCTTTTTTGCCTTTTCTTTCTTGCAGCCGCAAGTGACGATATCGATCTAATCTGCGGATCGCAAGCCGAGTAAGCGCCTGTATTATGTGCTCAGGCAAAAGAATGTGCATCCGTGCACGTGGCAGTCGTACAGGATGTGGGCGACGTCACGCAAAACTTATTTGTTTGCATAAAGTTTTGCTAATGTCCTCCAATTAGTTAAGAAGGTCGAAATTGTTACTAAGTCGTTGTGGCCTTAAGGCTCAAGAGTTCTGGTCCCTAGCCGCAACCGTTTTGTTTTTGTGGGGTGGGGGAAGACAATTCAGTGTGTGCCTAACTATAATCATTACGAAATTTATAAAACCTTAAAAAACTTTTAAGGTAAGATTTATTAATAACCTTAAACTTGCGATATATGATTTGTATTTTTTTAATATAACTACGAGTAATGACATACTAAAAAGAAACGAACTCATGCTAGCCTTAATGGGGCCCGGCAGGCGCATAGAAATGCCATCGTCAGCTCCCATTCCTGTTACCCTACGCGTTTCCATTTGTGATGGCCTTTCGAAGGCAATTGTCAGTAACTTATAAAGCTAAATTTAAAACTAAATTTAATATGACTACGAGTAATGACATACTTAGAAAGAAACGAGCACATGCTAGCCTTAATGGGGCCCGGCAGGGGCATATAAATGCCATCGTCAGCGCCCAATCCTGTTAACCCTACGCGTTTCCATTTGTGATGGCCTTTCGAAGGCAATAGTCAAAAACTTATAAATCTAAATTTAAAACTAAGGATTGTAGGGCTTTACCCCGCAGGGAGCCCTTCCAGAAATTCTCTAAGGCCAGGGCCGAACCCAGGCCCAAGAGGGGGTTTGGAAATAGTTTTCAACCAGCAATAGACGCGCCTCGGTTAGAACCTCACTAGCTGCGTCATTGCCCCAAGCGCAAAGATGCCTCACAAGGTTTATAATCCCTGCTTTTATAGGCACTCTCCACTGCGCCCAAATATACTTTTTATCAATGTGGGATATCTATGACTAGCCTAATACCTATTTCCACCTCTAGCAATCTCATCCAAACCGTTTATTGTCTCAAGGATTTGGCCCAACCGCCCAATGTTCTCGATAGGCAATCAACGGTCTAGATCCATGCTAAAATCCCTTCATTATCCTTTGCCTTCTGCTTTATATTTATATGGGTTTGGTGTTGGAAGCCTTGTAGATGATACCTCTCTTAAGTACCAATGTTTCCTGTTTCTCTCATGAGTCCTAAACTCCTAATGAGGGCATGGCATGATCTCTTACCGAGCAACACATCTCACTCTAACTCGTTCGCCTTTACAGTGGATGTATCATGTACCTAAATCATCTGGTCTAACACCAAGCTCTTCCATGTCTGCAAATACCTAAATTAAATACCGAGAAAATTTAAAACTAAGGCCCCAAAGATATGATCCTTGTGCAAGAAAGGGTCCCAAATTCATTTCCCAATTAAGATAAAAACGCTATACCGACTGACTGTACAGGTAATTACAGGAGTGAGGTGAAATTGTACCCCATTTTTTACTACCTCAATAATCTTTTCCGGCTTATTATGATGATCATACAAAGAGATCATCCTTGGAGACAGCCGCTTTGAGATAGAGCGAGTATGTGAATGCAAAATCATGTTCCGCAATGATGCAGCCTCATCTGCCCTCTGATCCTTGTCAAACGCTAGTAAAAGCGTGTCATATGTTCCACATTGAGGCTCCTGACCTTGACCTTTGCTCAACATCCACTTTGGTACCTGAAAATTGGTAATTGAACTTCCTGTCTGAGAGGCTGAGATTGATAAACATCTATGAATAACGATATCCAACTCTGAGATACGCCAAGTTCTTATTCGTCGGTTATTCCTCATATGATTGCTTAAATCCCATAAACTCTTTAACGTGAGGATTCATCAAACAACTGATTGTAGTAGAAAGTAGAATTATAATATCTACATCTCTCTTCAATCAATTAACAAGCAGCTCAAATTCTTTTTTCTAAAACCATCAAGATTTCAGTAACAGAGGTTATCTAAAGTGAGCCTGCAATCACATTTATATCGCCACAGAAGCACGAGTATGCCGAGTGCGTTAGTAAGTGTTACACGTGAATGACACGAAGCCATTTATCAAGTGCTCCATAAACAGCCTCTTCCTCATTAGGAAGCCCAGAAACCTGACATTTCAAGTTTTAAAACCTCACAAGAAAAGATGATCACGGAAACAAAGAAACTCATAGCTAATTTTTCAATTAAAATACTTTAAAAAAACAAACAATTCTTATAAGATTGAGGCGTTCTACCCAGACCCAGCCGGATCCACCCTTTCCTTCCACAAGTGTCGCTCTTTCTTTCCACTCAATGATTAAGTTTCAAGTGAAGGGAAAGCAAAACTAGTGACATGACGAAATTGAATATGAAGAAATTGCGAAGCAAGAGAAAGCACCTACTTCGTAGCGGCATTGGACTTGGATTTGGATATGTTGTGGTTGTTTATTTTGCTGCGAAAGCACCTGACTGGAGATTGCCACTTACCTGGCCTGCAAGGACACGGATTGCGTGCAAGAAAATTAAATAAAATATATTTCTTTTTAAATAATAATGAGGGCTATTGCAGTGGGGAAATGCCACAGCTATTCGAAAAGCCAGAACCCACGAACTGCGCTACTTCACTTCACTTGTCTTAATCTGACAAACAATTAAAACCCGTCACTCTCAGAGTCTCCCTTTCAGTCAAATAGCTTATTTTATTCCCGGCGTGACCAACATTTCTCGGCATTATGCTCCACAGAAAAATGAGGAGCAGGCTACCATATTCAATAATTAAACGGAAATTTACCAGATGGTTTTCGATTTTTTGATTACGGACAAGACGCGAAAGCGAAAACCCTTGAGTTTCGGAGCAGAAAGAAAGACAAAGAACCACCGTCAGCGAGTCGTGGACTTCAACTATCGATCGATTAAAATTACTTTATCGCCCTTTTATTGGGTAGCATAGTTAAAATTGCAAACTGGCAAAAGAATGTCAGCAAAGAGTATGAAGTTGAATCTTCCAAGTTCCTACTAAATTTCCGAACAGAGAACAGCGTGATTACTATCCGATGTCTTAAAAAAAAATGACAATAAACCAATTCAGTTACAAGTTCCGCTCAAAACTAGAGAGTCTGTGAACAATAAAATGGGACATTCTCCAAAAACAAAATCCACGCTCCGTTGAAGCACTGATTAACAAATGCAGCAATAATCAGATTAAATTGCCAATTCCGTCTTCTTGCAGCTTCACTTATCGTTGCGCTATATAGCTCCTTCTACCCTACTGAAGAAAGAATTAATGAGTAATATGAATATTTTCATGGCGACTAAAATCAAACAAAACTATGATGACTGATTGAATTACACTTTTTGTGAAGTTCTGAAAGCTTAATAGTTACAATATTTTAGCAATTAAATTCGTAACTCTTAGTCAACTGCACAAATTTTATCACTCCATGGATACCCTGGACGAGCTTTGGTATTGAACCTACATAATTAATTTCTAATCTCCCGGAAACATCTTCTGGGTTGAAGGAAAGAAGAGTATCAGTGAATAAACCCCACCGGATATGCACTTACATTTGACCATTCTTTAAGTGTTTGATTGAGTCTTAACATGCTTAAAAAGGAAAAATGATGACATGGGGAAGCAAAAAGCGCCATAAGAAAGAAAATAAGAGAAGAGAATTCTTCCAAGTGTAAACCATAATAAAAAGCAAACATAGGCAGAGCCAAGAATTAATCTTTTAAGTGCAAGCAACAGCAATCATATTGCCGCATTCTGAATATTAAAACTTCCTAGAATAAACTAAAAGATGTCTTTAAGAGCTATCATTTTCATAGCCTAAGAAACCTTTAAAATAAAAGCCTTCATCACTTCATGAATAAACCATTGAGAGATGTCGTTTGACCATACTCTTCATCCGAAAATCTAATGAAAAAGTAATATCATCATTCATGAAAATCAAGTGCAAGAACATGAGTATGCAAGAATGAATTGACCGCCCATTTGATCACAGGCAGTTTATAAATCTGCTTGAATATGACATGATCCATGCAACAAAATTAAAGGAAAACACTAAACAGATGTATTAATGAAAATTGCTCTCAAAATAGAGGTGATGAATTCCGCTAACCTTATTACAATGAAATTTACCTCGGCCATCAATCCATCATCTCCAATTTAGCTGGCAGAACCCGCTTATGTTTTCCTGCAAGTCCAGTGGTATCCAAATTTTCAACCCTTTATCAAGCACAATGCACTTTAATGACTGCCAAGTAAGCACAGTTTCCAAATCATCCGAACAAATATTATAACAAGAAGTTAACACTAGACTTTCTAAGCACTCATGGTGGCCAAAAGCTCGAATCCCTGCTCCTGTAATCAACTCACACCCAGTTAAATCGATTGCCGCCAATCTCGCACAGTTCTTAGCAATTGCAACGAGTGTAACATCCGTTACATTAATCAACCAAGAAAAATTCAACCTTTCAAGTGTCTTCATTGAAGCTATAGAAGTCCCACCAACGTCAGTCACTTTTGGCCCACATTCGGCCAAATTCAGGTCCTCTAAGCAACTCATTTTCTTCAAAAGAGACACCCCAAAATCAGAAACTCTGTCACATTCTGTCAAAACCAACTTCTTCAAAGACTTAGAGCAATGCCCATTTGCCAAAAACGCCAAACCTTGATCTGTAATCAATGAACAGCCATCCAAATTCAGAACCCGAATTGTCCTCAGCGTCCCAATGGCTTCCAAGGCTTGATCACTAACCAAACTACACCTCCCTAAATCCAAATGTGTCAAACTCTGAGCTGATTTATTAACAATCGAAATAACCCCAACGTTGCCAATACTCTTTCTCCTTCTCAATGAGACCTTACATAACTTTGGACACGCATTTGCTATAGCACAAATGCCTTCGTCACCAACATCATCAGAATCAGACAAATTACCAAAGTCATCAAAAACTTGACGTGTTTCTTTGAGATTAACATTAAAAATCTGAATTTTAGGACATGTTTTGGCCACAAATTGGAGATGGGCATTGCTGAGAAACCTCGTTGATTCAAATGAGCGTAAATTTGGGAATCTGGGTAGAAAATTTTGCAAAGAATCGGGTTCAATGACCCGAATAGACAAACGGCTTTGACCCTCAACTCTTAGCCAGCGCTTGCAAACAAGAGAGAACGAGTTTCTGTCGTTCGAATCGTCGATCCAGTTAAGGATTGAGCTTAATTCATCATCACCTAGCGTTGACATAACGATTTTTTCTTTTTTTGTTTCCGCTAATCTTTGTGTATTGAAGCTGTTTGTTACAATGATCATGGGAAAAAGCTGTATGGAGAAACCAGGGACTGTGTGATTGGACGCGTCACGTAGGAAATACTTCGGCTTGAAGAAATGCTTGCCTTGTGAGTTAGTTCGTACTTTGTACTTAGCTTTCTTCTACTTCCCACTCAAAAGGCAGTCGTGGGAATAAATCTTTTGCCGGGTGGTTCTAATTATACGCAAAGTTTATTTTACAAACAATTTAATAAACATCCAATATTGATTTTGATATTTTTTAAATCTAATGGATGAAAATAATTTTAACATAAAATAAAATATGGGTGTAATAATAATGTATAGAAAATTATATTTTTAATCACATATTAACTTATTTTTTTAAATAAATCCTTATTGATTTAGTATACCTAAATGGTTTTGTTGTCCATCTTTTCTATAATTATTTTTAAAACTTTATAAAGTTTTTACTGTATTTTTATAAAGATCTAAATGATTATTATATTTATAAAGATCTACAAATTTTGAATATATTTTTACACATTCGTTTATAATTTCTTGTTTCTCTTGAGATATAGACTAAATTTTTCTTCTAACACACGCACACATATTCAATCTATTTTTCCACCCTAATACATATCATCAATGTTGTCACATAGATTTTGTAATCTAAATTTAGTATCCAAATTATAAAAGATATTACATGTGATAAATATTTTATAAATTTAATGAATTATTAAAAACATGGTACAATGAATAAATTACCAAAACCTCTAATAATTTTATAAAACATAGAAACCAATAAGTTGCCACCTTCTAGCTATAGGAAAAGAGGATTTTTTTTTTTTTAGAAGATTTCAACCATTTGATTTAATCAATGATTTAGACATGTGGAGAAATAATCAATTAAATTGAATGTCACTAAATTTATTAAATAAATTAGGAAACCCAAATATATCTATAAATGATATAGAAAGTGTAAATAAAATATTAAAAATTAATAATTTCAATAAAAAAATATAAAATAAATTAAAAAGTTAAGAGATTAAGTGAGTAAAGATTTAATAAAATTAAATAAACAATAAAAAGACTTCAACATTGAAGATTATAATATATTAAAGTAAGAGATCATTAATATAGTAAATTAAAAACTCAATAGATATAAGATCAAACAAACTAGAGATTCAATAAAATAAAAAAAAATTGAGCAATATGATACTAAATTTGCTATAAATATAAAAAAAAATTTCAAAAAAATTGAAGTTCTAATAATATTATTGCTTAGTTGCAGTTTCAGGTTTAAAGTAAAACTTAAAAACTTGTTGATGTTTTTAATGATTTTTATCTTTTCCAAGGATTTAAAAATTTTCAGCTATAAGATAAGCTTTGCCCTAATTCTAAATTAGGAAACAATATCTTTTGAACATAATTATGAAAATCACAATTATGAGGAGGGTTACTACATTTCGCCTAATTTAGTTGTGTTCAGTTACACCATGTTTGTTATATAAATGTGAAATTCCTTGCTAACCACATGTTTGATGTCAAAATTATTCTTTATTGTTTATAATTTTCAAAAATTGAGAATGTAACTAAGAATTTTTTAGTCATTGGACTAAAGATCTAATAGTGAGAACAGACACGAACACTTTGGGACATCAATATAAGTTTCTATTGGTGTAATGTAGATTTTTTCTCAATTTTTTTTATTATCTTGACAAAATTTTGGAGTGTGCTATAAAAAGCGTGAGTTCAAGATTCTACAGAGATAATTTTCTTTATAGAGAATAAATTTCTTCCTAATTTCATTATTACTTGACATATTTATAGGTGAGTTGCAATAGGCCTGAATCAACCTTTTGTAGGATAATTATTTTTGTATAAAAATAAAATAGACTTCTCATCAATTTGCTTGTTATTTAATAAGATTTGCATCACAAAAGTATATATTTAGATTATCAGCAGATTTCAAATCATAGTTTATTTTTAGATGTAACAATACAACCCAAAAGGAAGAACAAAAAGTGCGGGGAGCTATATTTGGTCCGTATTGTGTCTTTTAAGCTCTACCATTTCTAAAATTTACATATATAATTTGCGTAACACACTAATACCAAGACTTTTTAAGTTACAAGATCATGATTTGTATGACGTTTAAACACCATATTATTGCTGTCTTCACATGCGCCCATTTACTGAAGTTAAATAGTCGCCGCACATAAAAATACAAAAGCTTTTGAAGCACACTAATTAAATATTACCAAAGTCATGAGTATGGATGAACATTAGATAATGTATTTTACTTAGACTAGCATTCTTTGTAATTTTGTAGTGTGTAATTGGCATGCTGCACGACTAAACCCCATGTGAGGTTCTTGTCTTTTAATGCAACAATTCATCTAGAAAGCACGAGTCAGCTGGCTGTACAACTATCCAAGAAAAATAACAACTGTCTGCATGATCCTGCCATTAAACACATTATTTCAAAACAATAATGATGACAATAATGCATTTTGGTTGCATCCCGATGAAGCTTCCTTACTTAATTATTACTCTTTAATTGCTAGCGTTCCAAATCACTGCAGCAAACAGAATTGTAGAAAGTTTTGCTCAAAATTAAGGCCGGTTACGGATTAATAATGTCTGAGCAGTTGACACTTAACAGACCAACAGAACTGCATACACATTAATGAAACGACATTACAAAAAAAGTAATCTGCTTTCACTGGCCTCAGAATTTAATCATCAAAAAGTGCTTTGGTTGGGTTTTTCTGAAGCTTGTTTCTCAATGTAAATGGTGGAATAAATGTACAACCTACTCATAAGGGGTTGATGGCCATTGCTGACTATCAATTCTACAAAAACTTCTCTTTTACTTTCCTATTGTGATCGTAAAATTTATCAACACTTTTGGCTTCCTCCCACCTGAAGAGCGAAGACAAGAATTACCCATCATTGTTTTACATTGATAATCATTTGCCCAGGAGCACGCCATTGGGCTTGGTGGACCATTGAGCCCTGTTAGGGCTTTTTCTCGTTTACATAGAATAAATGTAACTTTTTTTTTTTTTTGCCAAAATGTTGGTAAAGGAAAAATATATTCGAATTATGATTGATAAACCTTTAAATTATACGATAAGTACATGTATCTAAATTTATAACTGAGTCTTAAATTTTAATAAAAGCCCAAACGTACTTTGCTTTTTTTTTTTTGTTTTGTTTGACTATTTAAACCATTATTTGAAATATATATACATCATGGAACAAGCTTATAAATTGTAACAACAAGACACCAACCAAATTAAATTTACTCGATGAGTGTCGTCAGGCTAGCAGCTCGTACATCGGGAAAGTAGTGCACCTAGGTGCGCCTGAATAGCTCAATGGGGCCTGGAGATTCCCATTTTGTTTCATTTGTCGCCCCTTGCTAACGAATTGGCATGAAATGTCACTTTTCCTCGGTCACCACCACATGCACCGACTTTCCTTTGCACCATATAAAGAAAGTCGTTGTTGGGAGGGAGCTTGATTCGGATATAACAACGACATTATTCATGTAGGGGCACAACTACAATTTTTAAGTTAGCTCCATCACTACATCCCACTAAGTTTTCCATCGTATTTTTCATATTTTCTATTGTATGTTTCAAGTTATGGTTTCATTTCTCCAGTCTCTTGGAATTTGAGATATGTAACAAAAAGTTGGGACAAAAATGAAATACTTTTTTTTTTATAAGAAAAATCAAGTACTTGAGATAGGTAATAAGAAATTTAAAACATACAATGAAAATTTTGGTGTGATGTGTTTATACATTGGAAGCATTACAATTTGAGAAAAAGAAAAACAAAAGACATGCATATAAATGAACTTTCAAACATTACATCCGAGTATGGGTGTTCAGAATCTAATCCAATTCGATTAATCCGTCTGATCCGTAAAAATTTGATTTGTGTATTGATGGATTAGATTTGGATTGAAATTTAAAAAATCTGCAATTAGTGGATTGGATATGGATTGACTTTTGTAAATCCGTACAAATATGTGAATCCGCAAAAAAATAAAAAAATATTTATTTAATTAAATAATTAAACTTGTAAATATGGCATTGGTACTTACTGATAATAATATAAAATAAAAAATAATTAAATAAATAAATATAGCTCCTTAAACAGTTAATTTTCACATAGTGATTTAAACAAATGAGATTTTTTCTTTTTGGTGTATCGTACTTTAAAACTTTGAATGTATTTTTTAATTTTATTCAAATAATTAATTTATTTAAATTTTATTTAATTTAGAATTTGATTAGTAGTAAAGTTATTTTTATATTAAATTTTTTTTATTTAGTTAGTTCATGAATTGAAAAAAATAAAAAAAAAAATTTAGTCCGTAAAAAGATCCACAAAATAGTGGAGTGGATATGGATTGAGTTAAATTCACATCCGATCCGTAGATATATGAATTGAATTTAAATTAAATTTTACTGATCCGTAGATTAAATTAAATTAAAAATTTAAAATTCGTAAAATCATGAATCAGATATAAATTGATATCTAATTCATAAAATTCGATCCGAAAATATCCTACATCCGAGGGACGCGTACTCTCCTTACAAAAGCAGTAAGTCTCCGTAATACTTTACGGGACTCAAATATTGCGATAGCAGCAGCTTTAACTAGTCGGCCAATGACAGTCAAATCGTAAATTAACGCGCAAAAGTTAACATCAACTGCAACTAAAAAAATTATTGATTTATCTTCAACTCGAAGGTATCTAAGATAATAGGTTTTATTTGTTTCGTAAATGAACAGGGTTCGGGTTGCCTGTCATACTCATCATCATAGTTCCCGGCCCAAGTAGTCGTAATACAAAATCGACAGCCAAGATTTTTCTGCCAGTGTCACTCACTCTTTTTTTTTTTTTTAACTCTTACTTAAAAAATGCTAATGCATGGTCCCCACGAGTGCGCACCAACGAAGGATCCTACACTCCGTACCCAACCTGCTGCCTTCCAATTCCAGCTCTCTTTTTCTCACTTTTATTTTATTTTCTTTTTAATTCTCCAAAATAAAAAAAAAAACTACGACTCCGTTGGTGTGGTGGGTTTCACCTTCCGCTTCGCGGCTCACGCGCCTTCTTTAGATCTTTTAATGGTTAGTACTTAGTAGTTGCATTGATGGGTTTTAAAGTAATTTTATCTCTCCAACTTTTGCTTTCTTTCATTCATCCAACAAATTTGACCTTTTCTTTTGAAAACTTATATTTATTATTTTCTAATTCTAAACACCGTACTTTTAGTGTGTAAGAACCTTTTTTTTTTTGTTTATTTTATAATAATTAATGAAAATAAATATATTTTCACCTCATTTTTATACACATGACCATAAGTATATAATCTATTGTATAAGAAATTGATATTGTAGATTAACGACAAAAACTTACTTTTACGTTTATTTTATAATTATTATTAATTAAATAAATAATAGTTGTCATCTATTTTTTTTTTATAATACTTCTTATATAATTATATAAACCCTCGTGAATAATGTTGACGTTATAAATTAATTAAAAGAATGATATTTTTTTTATTGAAACATAATAGATGTGAATATTACTTAATTTATATATTCAACATGATTACATAGTGTCTCGTAAATAGAGTTGATAATATAAATAAAAGCAACGTTGCACTTAATTATTTCTCATAGTTATTATTATTTCCCTCCTTTTATTATTGAGGGAAAAAAAAAAAGATCACGGCACGGCATGAGCTAAGCTAACGGTAAGAATAACAAACAAAGAAAAAGTAATTAATTTACACACATTTTAAAAAATAATAATAATAAATAAAATTAATTCACGCTTTTGGACACGTTCACACCAGAAATCCAACAAAAAAATGTGAAAAAACAAACAAATCGAGAAAAAGTAAAAGAAAATTATCAAACAGATCCTCAGCTGCTCGATCACAGTCACAGAAGTTTTAACATTAAAGTAGGTTGGGCGGTGAAATTTTCAGAAATCAAGCGACAGAATGGCTCACCTCTTCAGAGACCTTTCGCTTGGCCACTCTAAGCGAGAGTCCACGCCGCCTCCGCCACCGTCTCCGCCGCAGCTGACAATGCCTCCTAGGGCCGCCGTCGATCTCCCCTCGCCTTTCGGTCAACTCACTCAACTCTCCGATTCCGACCTTCGACTCACTGCCTACGAGATCTTCGTTGCAGCCTGCCGCACCTCCACAGGCAAACCTCTCTCCTTCATCCCTAACAGCAACTCCTCCTCCGACTCTCCAACTCACCACAACCCCAGCTCCCCGAGTCACAACTCCCCGACGCTCCAGCGCTCGCTGACCTCTGCTGCCGCTAGTAAAATGAAGAAGGCGCTCGGTTTGAAGTCTCCGGGTTCGGCCTCCAAGAAGAGCCCCGGCTTGGGTCCCGGCTCGGGTCCCGGCTCGGGCCATGGGAAGTCCAAGAAGGCACTGACTGTCGGTGAGTTAATGAGGACTCAAATGGGAGTTTCTGAGACCGTTGATTCAAGAGTGCGGCGAGCTCTCTTGAGGATATCTGCTGCCCAGGTCAGCTTAATTTATATTTTTAATTTTCTTTGATCTGCTTTCATTTTCATTTTGTCGTTTTTTTTTGTAGCTCCCATCGTTTTGCTGTGAACAGAGATAAAATCGAGATTATTGATTCATTATTTTTTTAAAAAAAATTTCAGCTTTTGATCTGATGAAAGTGGATCTTGATTTTGTTGAAATGCGTAATTACTAAAATTTATTCGTTTGTTTTAAATTGGAGGCTTTGTTAGCTGATTCCTTATTTGTATATAATGCTTGTGAAAATGTGACTTTGTTTGATTTTGGCTTGTCTTCACTGGTTCTTCATTATACAACTGAAACTACCATAGAAGTTTAAGCTGGAATTCGTAGCCATTCAAGGATTGATTATTTCGGTATATTAAAAAATGGCTTCCTTTGATGTGTTGGTTACAGGTTGGAAGGAAAATTGAGTCAACAGTGCTTCCCCTAGAGCTGTTACAACAACTCAAGTATTCAGATTTTACTGATCAACAAGAATACGATGCATGGCAGAAGAGAACCCTGAAACTTCTTGAAGCTGGACTCGTTTTGCATCCTCGTGTGCCACTTGATAAGTCAAATATTGCTGCACAACGGTTGAGACAAATCATTAGCGCCGCCTTGGATCGGCCCATTGAAACTGGGAGAAACAATGAGTCGATGCAAGTTCTTCGTAGCACTGTCATGTCACTAGCTTCAAGATCTGATGGGTCTCTGAATGAGCCGAGCCATTGGGCTGATGGGTTCCCGTTTAATCTCAGACTGTATGAAATGCTTTTAGAAGCCTGTTTTGATACTAGTTATGAGACATCTATCATTGAGGAAGTTGATGAGCTTATGGAACAAATAAAGAAGACTTGGGTAATTCTTGGAATGAATCAGATGCTCCACAATATGTGCTTTACATGGGTTTTATTTCACCGTTTTGTTGCAACTGGTCAAGCTGATACAGACCTACTTTATGCAGCTGATAATCAGCTAGCGGAAGTTGCAAAAGATGCAAAAGCAACAAAGGATCCAGAGTATGCCAAGATTTTGAGCTCTACGCTGACTTCAATTATGAGTTGGGCAGAGAAGAGGCTTCTTGCATACCATGACACATTTGATGATGGAAACCTTGAAACCATGGAGGGCATTGTTTCTCTGGGAGTATCATCAGCAAAAATTTTAACAGAGGACATATCTAATGAGTATCGCAGAAGAAGGAAAGGTGAAGTTGATGTGCCACGAAACAGGGTTGAAACCTACATCAGATCATCACTAAGAACAGCTTTTGCTCAGGTAAGTCTTTGTTTTCTTCTGTAGCAGACACAGACTTGTCAACTAAAAAGTGATCAAACATGCTACACTTTAGATTTTGTGAATCCAGTACTTATATAGTATGACTGTGCCCTCCGTCTATGTTGTGTGCGTAAAGTACTGAAATTTGATTCATATAAACAAGATGGCACTCATAGTGCATCAAGGCAATGGATTCTAGTTAACATTCTTTGAAAAATGAGGTTTTTAGAAAATGAGACAATTTATATTAGTTTTCATTTTCATGTCCCAAATTTGTCAATATGTTATTTTCATAGGAGATCCCTATGAAAATGTTGCTTTAGGTCATGATATTGGTGTATAGACTTAATTTGACTGAGAGGGGTTCAGTTTTCTCTCTATTTGTTTTTCCTTCTTAACATGTCTAGATCCGCAATATTTTATGTGTGCAAGATGCGTGAATGCCAAAACGTTTACTGCAGGTCAATTAGGGTGGGCAAAGGTGGTACCAGTTCAACAATTTTAACTTAATCCTACTCCAAGCTAGTTCAATTTAGAAACATCGAGATTGCTTAGATCAAAACTCTTACTTAGTTAAAGAGCATTCTAAGATATGGCCTAAAAGATTGCACAGTTGAGAATAATCACATGGATTAACATTTTTATTTCTTGGCATCCATATTTTTTGGGGTGGAATAATGATTTTAGACATGCTTGGTTTCTGTTATAGAGAATGGAGAAAGCAGACTCAAGCAGAAGAGCATCTAAAAACCAGCCCAATCCTCTTCCTGTACTTGCTATCCTCGCAAAGGATGTTGGTGAGCTGGCCATTAAAGAGAGGCGGGTATTCAGTCCAATACTAAAGAGATGGCATCCTTTGGCAGCAGGTGTTGCTGTGGCCACCCTTCATGCTTGCTATGGGAATGAGATAAAGCAATTTATATCGAGCATAGTGGAGTTAACACCAGATGCAGTTCAAGTATTGAGAGCTGCAGATAAACTGGAGAAAGATCTTGTGCAGATTGCAGTGGAGGATTCAGTGGACAGTGATGATGGTGGGAAGGCAATAATCCGGGAGATGCCTCCCTATGAGGCTGAAGCTGCTATTGCAAATCTGGTGAAAATGTGGCTCAAGACAAGAATAGACAGATTGAAGGAATGGGTTGACAGGAACTTGCAACAAGAGGTGCGCACTGTAAATTAGCATTATCTTTCCGATTATGAAGAATATTATGTGTCATTGAAATTGCTGTGGTTATGGTTATTTTTTACTTGTAAAATAGCTTTACCAGATACACCCACAGGGTTGGGATGGGTGGAAAATAAGCCTTGAATTCAAGAGGTGAAGGGTTCATAACCACTGGGGCCACCTGCCTGGAATATTTGTATCCCATGAGTTTCATAACTACCAAGGTTGTAGTGTCTGACAGACTTCTCCAGTCTGAAGTCTGAAACTAGGTCAACATAGAAAGGCGAGAGATTTGTAGGTATTTAGAAAGTTCAGCATTATTGGATGGAGTTGCTGGGTTAAAAAGTTGTAACATGTTAAGTGTTAATGATTTCAACCACACGGCATAATGGAACAAGTATCTGAAGCCATCTCCTATGTCACATTTTAAAGTAGATGCACTTATAATTGCCAAATCAAATGCTTTCCACAATCTTGCTTCCTAATGATTGTTTGTTGCTCCATTCCTTTAGGGTTATTTCCTACAATTTATTGTTTTGCTGCTTCTGCCAGGATATTTTCTGAGTTTCCTTGATCTCATCTGTTTTCTGCATATTATAGGATTGGAACCCACAACAAAACCAAGAAGGATTTGCTTCATCTGCCATTGAAGTTCTGCGAATTATTGATGAAACTTTAGATGCATTTTTTCAGCTGCCAATTCCGATGCACCCAGCATTGCTACCTGACTTGATGGCTGGCCTTGACAGATGTCTTCAGTACTATGTTACTAAGGCAAAATCTGGCTGTGGTAATTGTTGAAAGACTTAACAGCTTATCTTTACCATGTTTTAGGTTTCCACATCGTTTAATACGTGCTATCCTTTGTTTTGTTTTATAGGATCTCGGAACACGTATGTTCCTACTATGCCAGCACTGACCAGATGTAATACAGGATCAAAGTTTCAAGGAGTGTGGAAGAAGAAAGAAAAGTCTCCCAATTCTCAAAAGAAGAATTCTCAGGTTGCCACAATGAATGGGGAAATTTCCTTTAGGATACCTCAGCTTTGTGTTCGTATAAACAGTTTTCACCAAATCAAAAGTGAATTGGATGCTTTGGAGAAGAGGGTAATTACTCATTTGAGGAATTGCGAATCTGCTCATGCAGAAGACTTTTCAAATGGTCTGGGGAAGAAGTTTGAACTCACGCCAGCTGCTTGTGTGGAAGGAGTTCAACAACTCTCTGAGGCAGTGGCTTACAAAATTGTTTTCCATGATCTGAGTCATGTTTTATGGGATGGCTTGTATGTTGGGGAGCCATCTTCCTCTAGGATTGAGCCTTTACTTCAGGAGCTTGAGCGCAATTTGCTGATCATCTCAGACACCGTGCATGAAAGAGTTCGTACACGGATCGTTACGGATATAATGAAAGCTTCATTCGATGGGTTTTTACTGGTTTTGCTCGCTGGAGGCCCCTCGCGTGCTTTCACCAGGCAGGACTTCCAAATAATAGAGGATGATTTTAAATCCCTCAAAGATTTATTCTGGGCAAATGGTGATGGCTTGCCAATAGAGTTGATTGATAAGTTTTCAGCTACGGCAAGAGGTGTCCTTCCCCTCTTTCGGACTGATACAGAGAGCATCATTGAGCGGTTCAGACGTGTTACCTTGGAGACGTATGGCTCTTCTGCCAGGTCCAGACTTCCATTACCTCCAACATCTGGGCAGTGGAATCCTACTGAACCTAACACACTTCTACGTGTTTTGTGTTACCGGAATGATGAAGCGGCTACAAGATTTCTTAAGAAAACTTATAATCTACCGAAGAAGCTGTAGATGCTTGAGGCATGGTTCATAGAGAGAAGCCACTGGCAGCATAGAAATTACTGTGCAGAAGATTATTGTTGCTCTACTTGTATTTAAAAAGGCGGTGCCGACAGACTGGTGCAATCAATTATGTTATATGCTTCTTGAAACAAAATGTGCCTTGGAAAGTTTGTATAGTAAATTGGATCTGTCTTGGTCCTCAAAGATGGCAAGTTGAGAGTAAGAGGAGATTGGAAGGGCGTGCGGCTGAGAGACAAGGTGTGTGGATAATTGATATTTGTTACATCATTATATGCTTTTGGAGATATTTTTGTTTATTCTCTACTGCAATTAGTTTCATTTTCATTTTTGTCTTCGAGGTTCTTTGTTCTTTTATTTATTATTTTCAGTCATTTTTATTAATTTTTTTTTTGGGTTATATGTTCTTTTGTAGTAGGTTATTTTTCTTATCAGACGAAGTATACATGTAATTTGTTATAGCATGTATCATAAGTTATTGTTGATTGCATTTTATCTCAAATCTCTTTTTTACCTATCAATTTTGCAACCCCACCCCAGACGAGTTTTATTGCTAGGAGATGGCTATCAAAAGAGGCGGGGATATTTGCTCTCTACTTTATATTTTGGACATTCTAATTTTTTTAAAAATTTATATTATTAAAATAACCCTCATTAAATTTAGTATTAAGAATATTAATATAATTTAAGAAAAATACTATTACCCTTAACAAACATATGGAATGAGATGTTTGCTTCCTTGTAAAAGATCAAAGCTACCATCATCACAGTAATTTTCTTCATAAGAGCCGAAGTTGGGGTTGTTGATAGAAATTGTAACAGCCCATTTGGTGTTCTTTTGTTTTGCCTGTGATCCAATTGAATGTCTGCCACTACTCTGCAATTCTCCTGAAAATATATTGTTATAAAATTAATTGTAAAATGGAAAAGTTGGAAATTTGAGGGGAAAATGGAAAGCAAGAAAATAAATTAACATTTCATGAGATGAATGTTTACCGATGAGTATTGCACAAAGAGTCTTGATCCAAAACTCCCATTTTAGACATCTGTACTCTATTCCCTTCTCTCATACAACAAACAACCACTCTCAATCTTCCACAATCCGACGATGTTGAAAGCTATGTTCTGTTTTTTTCACAGCGATTCTTTTATTCATTGTTGTTTGGTGCTTCTCATTACAGAGCTACAGTTCTTATGGTGTAAAGAGAGAACAATTAGTTAATAGAACGATCTTAATGAAGAATAATTTTGGCATTTGAAAGAGTTGACAAAGTAAAAAATAAAAATTATTTTTTAAATTTTATTGAAGGAGGGTGTAGAGTGATAAAGTGTTCAGAATAAATTTTAGAGTGCAAATATCCCCTCTCCATCATAATACATTGATGTTTCTAGCGCAGGTCTTATTTCACTAATTCTCCCCATTTGATGCCCTGCCCCAAGGCAATTTGTACTACCCCGTGTTTCTCAAGAGTGCAGACTCCGACTTGCAACATTGTGACCACTTGCACGTCTCTGCAGCTCTAGTTTGAATTGGCCTCTATAATATTTTAGAACCAAAGATGACACTTCGTTCAATTAAGGGAAAACATTTTCAACGACTTTATAGCAGTACTTTCTTGCAGACAGGAGCAGAACCTTATGTACATACCAACCATTCCAATTATTTTTCTGTGGTTACAATTACCAGCACTGATATTTGGCCCGCACAGTGACAGAAGGGTGAATAGCATTATACTCCCCAACAGTCTATCAAGTAATAATAACTAATATTATGCAAAAGCATCAACCACAACCTATTAACCTAAGTTCCCACCACCAATTCAATTCCAATAAAAATGCTTTACTCACCTAAAAGTTGAAATAGTTGGTGGGCTTAGACAATCAACAAACAGTATGGTAAAAACAAGCAGCTATAAATACAGGCTATGATCAGATCATGTAATCTTACATCATTTTCATTTCAACATCAACAGCATTCACAAAGTAGAGGTCGAGAACCAACTACAGTGGCAGGGCCATTCTGTGACAGTTACATTAGAAGACGAAACAGAGAAAGTAGAAAGATTAATGATTTCACCACATTTTCTTAATAAAAGATGATGAAGGCAAACTCTCATCTTCATTAATAATTCGGCTATTGTAAAGGCATGAGAAAGAAAGACTGCTTCCAAAATTACCAAGAATAAATAACTTCAGACAAAAATCCGGGCATCACTGTTCCTCTAAGGTAGCTCGTCCAAGATTTGTAGCAAGTGCTAGTCTTACAGAGCTCAATGCATGGGGTGGCAAGTCAGCTTCAATGAAGTCTGGTCGTAACCTTGCTATTGATAATTCTTGTAGTTTATTCAACAAAAGATTTGTCTGCAGGACATTTAGCAGGGGTCTCTCCTCCCAATTAAGCAGTTTCAACTGCACAAAAGCATTTATAAATAGGCAAGTAGCAAGCATGTGTGTTCATAAAATTCTAAACACAAAACATGATGGTGCAAAGTAATTCATAATTGTGCCAGCAGTGATAAACCTGAAGCATGATGTCGACTAATGCAGGAAGACAAATGAAATGAACTATCAAGCACAATAACGGAGGGAAAAGAATGCAGTCTTCCCCTCACAATCCATTATAATTTAGAACAAAAAAGCACCGGTTATATGACTAGCACTTAGAAGAGCTCAACTTTTCTATCCTTAAGAGATTTATCCAGAACAATATAATAGAAATAGCTCACCGAATCATGCAGAAGAGGCAGCCAAAAGCGCTGAGGTGTAGACGGATTTTTCATAAGCTGCAGTTTAATAAAAAAGGAAATTTATCAGAGCCGACACAGATAAAATGTTACATGATAGCTCCAAATTTGAACCGTTGTCAAATAGAGAAGAGAGAAAGAAACATTATAACAGCAAACCCAATAAGTGTTCTACCCAATACAGGGCCACAGGGGTCACTTGTACCAACCATAGACTCAAGTATTCAGAAGTCTGTTCAAAGAGGCTCATTTCAAAAGAAGCCCAATCCATGACAAACTCCTAGTCTAAGTAATTTGAAATTTTAGTTGATGATAGCAGCTACAGCATTTCCATGGTAAAGGAGTCCATTGCCCATACCGAAATAAGTGACTCTACAGCTTGGGGAGCAGCATCTGTAGTTTTTCCATCATGAATCTGCAGAAGAGATTTCTTGAAATCCCTATACCTGTACACCATATGTTAGAACCAATCTAAGTGATTCAACAAACATTGTTAACAATAATCAGACACATAGTCAAGAAGGCACAATGATGACAAAAATCATACTTGTGCAGAAATTCAAGACCGCCAGCAGTCTTAGGTTCAGAACCCAACAATTGAATTAAACCTTCCCATTGCTGCATTGACAAAGGATGGATTACAGAAAAACATTTGAAGAAAAAATAAATCCCAAGACCAATCTCCAATATTTATTCAATGAATATATGATATTTACCCTGAAGCTTTCATCAGAGATGGACTTTCCAACAGAATCAAACATCTGCTGAGCAATCCTGTTCAGTTGAGTCTCATCCTGAGCTTGCTGAAGCCAGTAAACTCCAGAACCTTTCTTACCATGCTTCCAGTTGTACATTCCGGCAATCTAAACATTAACACCATGATTTCCAGAAAAATGAAAAAAAAAAAGTGTGTGTGTATATATATATATAGAGAGAGAGAGAGAGAGAGATAGATAGATAGATCTTGCCACTCTAGTGAATATTCATTCAGGGGGAGGAAGACCAGAATTTCCTCAAATTCACAATAATAGTTAAAAAGTAGAGTATATCAACATGACAAATGATGCATTCCACAATTACATGCAGGTACCTTCATAATGTTTGAACTAACACTGTCAAGTTCATATAGTCGGCAGATCTCTAAGTTCTGCACAAGATGAAAACACAGTACTTCCATCAATAATAGAAATGACTTTAAATACAAGATGATTGGAAGAACATAAGACCACACACAATTGCAACAGAAGAATAAGGCTGAAAGTGGAAGATGAGTCAATCACCTTAAGCAGCAATTGATTATGATCAACAGGTTGCTTATACAATAATATCTCCAGCAAACCCATGCCTTGCTTGATGCATGATGTCAAATAAATTGGAGCTATCTGTAGGCAACACAGGGACAAAAGCTTAAGTTATGCAAAACAAAATAAAATAAAATATATCATTGCTGCAAATGTATAGAATAAAAAAAGAAACAAGTATTGAACAGGTGGAAATAGATGAAAAAATAATACAAAAAAAAAATTAGGCATGCTGACGAATATCCAGACACAAGGCATCCCCTAGATAAAAAAAGAAAATAGGCACACCCACACGTATTAATGCCTATAGTTTTGACTCTTCTAAAACAACATACCAACTTAAGAATAGACTATTGGGTAGACTCTGAAGAAATTCACACTTACTTGCCAAGTTAATGCATGAGACGATAGAACTTGCGCATAAACAAGTCGATGGAGCTCCTCCATGCTAATTCCCCCCAGGTTATCGCGCTCTTCATGCAAAAGATTATCAGCTTGATGGCTTCCAGCAGTCAACACCTCTATGGCATGGGTAACCATCCTAATGATAAGCCACATGAAAAGCTACTTCTTAACTAATGTCAAAATCAAAGGCAACATTGCAAAGGAAATAGCTTTTAATGCATGAAAAAGATTAAAAAAAATTGGAGAGGATAACATGGCAGCTCACCAGGGACCAAACCCTTTGGAACATTCTGCCAACACAACCTGAAACATTATAAAGGCAACTGGAGTATGCTACCAAAAAGGGGAATATAAAAACGATAATGTAAACCACTGATGTCTAATCCACAAAATTGACCTCAATATTTTCACCAAGAATCCCGATGAGAAGTCCCATTAGTCTATGAGAAGCAGCCGTTGGTTTCAACTGAATGCATTTCTGAGCCAGGCTGTACATGCTTTCTAAACCCTGTCACAAGGAAAGAAATAAAACGTCTGGATGAGATCTGGCTGTCAAAGCAAATAACGTATAACAAATTAAAGTTTAGAATAATGCAGATATAAGAAAAATATTTATGACCATGAAGGCATAGAATATTCATATTTAAAATAGGTATTTACCACAGTGAACGGCCTGATGTACAGAAAGTGAGCAATATACAGTTCCATCCAGTGACATGTCAGAGTACAAAGATTATTGGTGTTTCCCAGCATGATTTGCAGCATATTTCTCAGGCCCTCTCGAGTCTGATGATGAGCACACTGAACCCAGAATGTACTGCATTCCAGCTTAGCTATCTGTGCCCGCCATTTCTCCCATGCCTAGCTAACAAACATATATTAAGTCACATACACTTAAAATAGAAAGCGTACGTTTGTGTCTAAAGAATTTTAAAAAGAATGTATACCATTAAAAATAAAAATACCTTCATAAAATCAGGCTTAGCTTTAAAGCAGTCACCTAATTTTCCAGCTTCCAATTCTGGACGCATGCGTGGCATTTTTGAAATAAGGACAGCAACTGCCTCCACCAGACCATTCTCCGTCTGTTCAATCACAAACAAAGAATAAGATATAAAACTGTAGAGCATTTGATCATAAAACAATATTAGATGGAATAAGAGGTTCAAAACTGTATCTTCAAATATGGTGGTTCATGCTCAATTTATTACCCTTACCAACCTCACGATTTCCAAGCTGATCTAGTTGATAAGATCCGTGCAAGCGCAACAGTTTTACCTGCAAGTGAGAAAAAATGTAAAAAAGATCTCTAATTGTTCATATACACTCCAAAAAAGGAACTTACCATGTCTCATAAGCCTGTGAAATGTAAAACACCAAAATGTCTAAAACGAAACCTAAAACTACTTACCACAATATCAAGCCAACCAACTGCTAGCGCTGATGACATCACTTCCCAGTATTTGGGATCATCCTCAATTACCTGCATAAGACATTCTCATTAGATTCCACCATTTTAGAGAGCCTTATCAATTATCACCAATGTAAATACTAGTTTTTTTATATCTTTTGAGAGACATAAATTACAAAAACCATGAGTCCTAACAAGTACTTTGCATCTAATGAAGAATCCATGGCAACAATATTCGCAGTTATAAAATGTTCTTCTTGGAGATAATGAATTCCAACAATGTTACATAATGTTACCAAGGGACAACCTTTTACTCAAGTTTTAGAACCCACCCTTGTTCTAAATATCATTTCGCTAGAATTCTAGCCATGCTCATGAGCAGAGTCTAGCAAAAATATTTTACAACCCAATTGAATTCAAAATTTCAAATAAACCATAGTAAAGAATTCTAATAACTAGTGAAGAAAATGAATGGGATAGAAACACCAATTTATAGGTCAAACCTGTAAGCTGACAAGATCCTTCTGAAAATCCACAAGTTTTGAATGGACAGTTTCCTGTGTGCTTGAGAAGAGACTATCATAATCCTGCAATGGATGAACCTTAGTATGAAAAAAGCAACAAGATGAAACCAATACAGGGAATGGTAAAACAGACCGAAGATATTTACAGCCAACCAATCAACAAGCCGTTCAGGTAGCCATGCTTGAGAAAGTTTGTCAGCATAAAATAATTCCATCAGCTCCCATGCAGCCTTCAAAATGCTTGGCTCTGGATCCTTCTGCACAAAAGATTTATTAGGCCACAGTTGAGAAAGACATTTTAAACACGTGCATAAGTTGACTAAATTCAGTCCAAGCACAATAAGAAAAACTATTTGTACTCTGATAAAAGCCATGTTCACCTTTAAGACTTCCTTAGGGTCTTCAATCAGGGATTGAGTCGTCAAGGTTTGATTACCAAGAAGTGAACTTATATCCTTGCTGTACTCCAATACATACTCCCACCTAATTTCACAGCAAAATATGATCAATTGCATATATAAAATACAAAAAAAAAAAAAAACAGTTCATTATTTCTCTAGCTCTAAAATTCAAAATTCAAAATGTAGAACTAATCAAGTTTTAACTAAAGAAATAAACACAATGCAAAAGATAATGCATTAAGGGGTATATAAAATTTTAGCTAAGCTTAAGCAAAAGTAATTTCAAGATTTCAGTTAATCTAATAAAATGATTCAATTTAATTTATCTAAATACGTATAGAATTCCGTCAAAAGTAGTTACCACTCAGCGTCAAACGGTGACGTAGTGGTGGAAATCTTGGACAAGCTGGCGAAAGAAGTTTTGCGACTCTGAAGTAGAGCAAAAGGAGAGACCGAACCGTAGGCTATTCTCCTCCACTGAGCGTCGCTTATCTCTCCATCTCTGCGGTCGAGCCTCAACTCCACCGCCTTTCCTCCGACTTCATTTTCAGAATCTTCTGACGGTTGCCGGAAAACCGTGACGCGTAGCGAGTTGCCTTGAGACCAGGAGATGCCGAGCCGAGAAATTGGCGGCTTCAAGCCGTGATGCAGTGGATACACCACTGGTTTCTTAGCCTCCTCGGAGTACAGAACTATAGCTCCACCTTGATTTTCGCCGGACATTTGCCGGAGGTATAAGTGAGCAAGGGTTTTGGAGGGGTTTGTCCAAATTGCTGAAACTCTTGAAAGCCAGATGCTCGCGAGTGCACGCGGTATATAACAAAAATTGATTTTAGCAAATAAATCGTATAAACGATATATCATACAAGTCATTTATAATATGTAGACATGTCATTTGCACGATGATTTTATAAATGACAAATCGTACATACAATACTTACTGGGGAGTAAAAGTTTTACATACCATCTGTAAACTGGAATTAATCATACAGTTTTTATTAATTGTATGGGATGTCATATTTGTGATGAAGTCTTAAACGGCAAGTCACAACGCTTTCATTCCGGAGTGAAATATTATGATTTGTCATCTATTTCCTGAATATATCAATAACATATTACACATGTTACGATGGATTATTTGATATTAGGAATATGAATATATTTAATAATTAATTTTAAATCACGATTAATTGTAAAAATAAATGAAAAGTTATGGCAAAAAGTAAGGGAATTATCATAAATATTCAGTTAATTCTGAATTTTTTTAAAAAATTTATTGAAAAAGTAAATGCAAAGTTAATACATACATACGCATGTGTGTGTACTTTTTTCTAGAGAATAATAAGTTGAAATTATATACATAGAGAGAGAAGGTAATTAATTGTTTAAATAGACGATAATTAATTGTTTAAATACCCTCAACTTATTATTCTCCAAAAAACAGTGTGTAAATACGTATATTAATTTTGTATTTAATTTTTCAACTAATTTTGGAAAAAAAATTTCATAATGAATTGAAAATTTATGACAATCCCTTATTTTTTTCCATAAATTTTTTAATTTTTAATTAATAATGCCTAAAGAAATTATTCAATTAATTATAACTAAAGGTATTCACACTCTCAAATCAAACAACTACCAAGAGTAAAATGGTAAAATCAACAAAACAGATGATACTCAAGAGAATTTAGAGATTATTTGTTAAATGTTTGAAATCTGAAATTTTATTTATTTCAAACCTTTTTTAAAATATGCTTATTGGTTTTTTAAAACTTATGTCTGATTTTTAAACATTTACATCTGATTAAAAAAAGTAAATTTTTGTGACTTTTATTTGAATGAGAAAATGTCTGAATGACAAATAAATATTATATTTCAAACATATCTTTGTAAAATAACTTATTTCCTAAACTATAAAATCTAAGCCTCTTTTTTTATTTTAATTTATAGAGACATAAATATCAAATAACTAAGTTTTAGATTTTTTTATTGTAAAATCAAATACGATATCACTTATATTCAGATATTAAAATAGGAAAAACAAATATGTTATTTAAATTTTCATATTCAAACCTATTCAGACTTAAAAAAATTTCAAACCCGTTTATATTTCATACAAAAAAACAAACGCTACCTTAGATGTATCTTAAAATAATAGTGAAGTTTCAATTAGTTTTATTAAACAAAAAAAAAATTCACTCATTTTTCTGTTCAGACCTATATCTTTTTATTAAAAAAAAACACTCATTTCAGTTTGCTAAGTAGCTAATATCATTGTTTTTTTTCACTAAATATTTTGATTTGAGTAGCATAAACACTTTCTATAGTTTACGATTGAAGTTAAAACATGTAACATCATTTCTCAATACATTATCACCGCATAGTATCCATTCTATGTATATAGCTGAGAATACAATCATTATGAGTCATGAAATTACAAAATATTAAACATCAACTGATCACGTAGGAACCCATTCCAGTGCTAATCCATTCTTTTGAACATTATTTATTACCCATAAAAAAAATTCAGATATCAATTAAGTGAAATGATCCTCGGATCATGCAAAGAAAAACCCACACTACAATACAACATATTGACAAAGCTTCATTTAGAATAATGACTATAGATGATCTTCAATTCAAACAAAAGATGGCAACCCGTTATTTTAGCCGCTAGCATTCTTATTTTCCAATAGTTGAAGAATGCAAGCACTCATTCACAATTTCCTGGATTCTTCTCTTCATAAGCTTATCCTTGACCCCTGTAAGCATGTTTCGATAGAACATTTGCAATCTGACAAGCTTAGTGCGATCTGCTGATTCCAACATGTTCTCCCATTCATTTGTGAGATCAAAAAAGCCCGTGTTCTTCAATGAGATTGGAATATCCTGCTCGGCAGTAAATGGTTTGCCAAAAATTGAGCCATGAAGTATGCTAGCATATCTTTCCATTACTGAGAGCTTTGATTGCAGAAGCTTCATCTCCTCCATTGCCGAAGACAATTTCTCATCCGTTTCTTCAGCTCCTTCCAAATTCTTTGCTTTAATCTTATCTTCCAGACCACCAGTGTTCAGTTCATCTTGCTTGAACTCTTCTGTTAATGGAGGCCACAATACAATGGCAGGAGCAAAAAAATCAATTGTCTTACCAGTTCCTAGAACCCCGCTCCTTCCCCTGCCCCAAGACCAGAGCTTATATCCATCATCTGTAACAAGAACAGTATGGGCAGCCCCACAAGCAACTTGAACAGCATCCCGAAATTGGGATCCATGCGGCCCATTTCCCGAAATAAGGATGGGAGAAATAGCATCCCCTGCTTCATTTCTTGTTAAACTAGCATTTGGGCAGAGGCCAAGGCCCTTCTCCATTCCCCATGACCACACGTCTCCAGCAGATGAAGCAACACTAGTGTGAAATATGCCACAGTCAACAGAGACGAGATATGCATACTGCGGCAATTCTTTTACCCGTTCAGGGACCAGTGCACTCTGTGTGGTTCCAAGCCCAAGCTGCCCATTCTCCCCAAGGCCAAACGTCCAGCACATACTTTCTAACCTGTCATTTGGTCTCTTCTTGTGAGTAAGCAAAGCTGTGTGGAAGGATCCACATGCTACCTCATAAACTGCCCAAGGCGAATCTTGGTTGAAAGTTTCAATAATTTTAGGACGTAGCCTGCTCTCTCTATCTCCTAGACCTAGTTGGCCATGATTGTTACCACCCCAAGAATAGCATACAAGATCTTCACCTTTATATGTTTCTCCAGCACTAACTAGGGCTACAACATGTTCATTTCCACAAGCCACTTTAACAACAGTGTGACCATGAAAATCCCAGACTGGCCTAGGAGTGAAACTGCTTACAAGAGAGAAACCACCTTCGGTGCTGCTGTCCGGTGGAGGGCAATTGCCCCACATCCACAAAGCTCCAACATTATCAATTGCCAAGGACATCATTCCTCCAGCTTTGACAGAACAAATCTGGAACATATAAAAGTGATGAGAAACATATCAAATAAGGCTGTTCGCATGATAATTTATTATATAAATTAATTCATACCCTTATTGGTGCTTTATGGTCAGTCTCTGAATCATCTTCCGAAGAATCAGGAGCGCCTAAAGTAAGGAACTGTTCAATCACATGAGGTACCAAGGAATTGCTTCCGCTAAAACCAAGTTGGCCATCCATACTACAGTTAAGGGATGCATAACAAATGAAAGACACAAAAGAGCAAGTAAACACAAACAATAATAGTAATAATAATGTTGCAGTTTCATTCAGTTATAGCATTGAATTTGCTTTAAGCATAATAAAGATAAAGCCAGTATCGAGGATACAGCTGTTGTAACCCCAGCACCAGACTGAGCCATCATCTGCCATCAAGTTAACAAAGAAAAATTAGAGCACCAAAAATTTAAAATATATTTACTACCCTTTTGAATTAATCTGCGAAAATAACAGATTCATTATGATTAGTTAGAATTGATTTAACACACCAACAAATTCACTGCTTTGCTAAGACTTCCAGTTGAAGGGTAAACGATAATCTCATAGGACAAAAGTCTAAAAGCTAAATTTTAGCTAGTGGAAAGTGGAAGTCAATAACAAGGTAGCTGACCAGCAAGAGCAAGGCTATGATAAGCACCGGCAGCAACTCCCACAAACTTGAGCTTCTCAGAATCGCCAAAATTGACTCGAACCGGAAACAGCTCATCTGATTCAGAACCGTTACCGTGTCGACCAAACATTCCTCTTCCCCACGAGAACACACGCCCGTCCCCTGCAACAGGAACCCACCATACCAAAACTTGATTACAACCCACAGATTAAAAACAACTCCAAGTTCTCATGTGCTGGTGTATGTATATCTTACCAGTGAGAGCAAGAGTGTGAGCTTCGCCGGCAGCAATGGCAATGACTTTTCGGGGTAAATTGCCGGAATCTGGAAACGATTCCGGCGACTCCATTATTAATTTGTATTTTAGTTTATGAAAATCGTAAACTGTTTACAATTCAAGATAATGATCGATTTAGCAGTTTATGGGCCGATAAGCACTATTGCGCTGCGCATTTTATAAGGTTCTTGGGAACACGTGTCAATGGCTATATTGTAATTATCTTCGGAATGTTGCGATAAATTTGGAATTTAATAGCATAGAGAAGAGAAGATTAACTTCTGAAAGCCAGCCCTACGTCCCTACCTGATGAGGCGGTAGGGCTGGCGGATTCTGTTGTGGGATTCACTATAATCCAAACATCAAAGGTGGGTTTGATCTACACGACTTGTTCTCCATTCCAATGTCAAAGTTAAAATTAATTTTAAAACGTTGAATTCAAACACTCTGGAGTGAGTCCCCGAACTAAATAAATTTAAAACATCGTTTGAATTCCCCTTAGGTATCACAAATGACGAAATGTGACTGCACAGAGGCTCATGAAGTCAACATGATAACATGTTTTTTGGGTATTTCATTTTTTTAAGTTCAGTGTCAGTTTTACGTATGGGATTCAAATGCTAATAGATTTGGACGGTTCAAGTGTATGAGTAGGATCGATTTAATTGACCAACACAAGATGATAACGCTTATCTATTTGCTAGGTGTTAAGCATCGATTTCGCACATTAAGATTAGATCGGAAAAAGAAAATATAAAACCCCAAAAGTCCTACCGCCCGCACAATTGTTGATAATCTACACCTGTCCGGTTCTTTTTTTTTTTGTTCCCCTAAATGCATGTATCGCCTGGAATTTTGCTAGGCTAATCAAGGTAGCTAATCAAGGTTAGCTAACTAGCTAGTCAAATTCATTGATGGACTAAGGGTTTTTATTAGTTGACCGCCTGTTGATTTCTATTTTAAAAAAATCGAATTTCAGTAAAGTAATCACTCATTAATGAGAATAAATTCAAGTATAGGAGTATCAATTTTAAGGTTTACATAAGGCAATGGGTAACTTTTGGAAGATGTATCTGGGGCTGAAGGAAGCCATTTCCGCTGATGAGCTTTCCGGCGATGAACTCGTTTGCCTCCTTAGTGAGATGAAAGCCGTCTGTATGGAACAGGGGCTTCGAATGATTGGGTTTGTCACGAAGAAGAGCCAAGAACGCTTTGTAATAATCAGCATACAAAACTTGTGAATAAGAAACGCTATCTCCAATTTCTGAAAAAGCCCGAGACTGAGCGTAAGGACCATGTGGCCATTCCTGAGAAATAGCAAGCTGTAGCTGATCGTTGTGGTTCTTTGCTAGATTGTTGAGCCCTATATGGCAGTTGTCAGCATCAAAGTCGGCCGGATTAGCACTGTGAAGCAAAGAAACAAACCCTGGAAGGCACCCCAATGGCAGCATTCCAGGGACTAAAATATTGGACGCCCCTTCTTTCTTGATTTCGGACACCATGTTCACAATGTTGCTTGATATAACTGGCACGTACTCTTGAACTTGTTCGACGGATTTGCCACTCATGAATGCGTATTTGTAATCATTGCTTCCAAGGTCGACCATGAATAGAGACCTCTGAAGCTTTTCACGACACTCGAGTCTATTAATGAAGCAGATGGAGTCGAGATACGTGGAGAAAGAAACCTGCTGTGACGTAATGGAGTCAGTGAAGGCGTATGATGGAAGGTGGATTCCTTGTTCTTCAAGGAAGGGTTTGCCAAGAGCCATGGCATTTTGGGTAGCAAAGCTTGCACCGTGGTGAAGTTGGCCGTCTTCTTCGCCAGTGTAGGCTTTTGGAGAAGGGAGATGGAAGGCTGTAGCGATTTGATCGGTCATGAGTGAGCTGCGGTGGGAACCGGAGGGGGAGGAGTCTTTGACACCGAGGCTGTAGATGCTGTCGAATGGACACCCCTTGATCACTTGGGCATTGGAGGATGTGAAGAAGAGACTTGAAAATAATAATAATGAAGCAAGGAGAAGATAGATAGATTGGCTGGTGGAAGAATGCATGGTGATCAGTATCAAGTGTTGGAGAAGACGAAATCACCTCAATATTTATATTGTCCTATAAACCTAACCCCTTTGGGAAACCTAAAGGGTTTCCGACTCATAATGGGTTTCCTTTTCCAAATTGAAATGTTGCATTCCTCTTTACCATTTGTTTCCTATAATTAACAAAATTCCTTTGCCTTCCCATTTCCCTTGGAATATTTATGGAAATTCCGGATATATAGAATTATATATATATATATATATATCCTAAAGAATCTACTTTACAACTGTCCCTCCATATATATATATATATATATATGGAATTTTTCATGATTAATATTTATATGTTGACGAAAGCAATGATACATAATAGGAGGGAGCAATGATAAAAATGAATAGAGCCGTATAAAAGTTTTTATCTTTTAGTTAATTTTATGAATTTTTTTCAAAATAAAAATGTGAAATCATTAATTAAAATAATTTCAAAAATCTAGTAGAAGAAAAAAAAATTATCATGATTTTTTTCTGTTAGCGTTTTTCATATAATAATATATATGATTTTCAACCGGCAATAAGTGATATTGGCTAGCAACAATAATAATAGCAGTTAATGAATGACCGACAGTAGTTCTTCCCTAATTATTTGTTAGGTCCAGCTATGTTGGAGCATCTCCAACATAAAGCAACCACATCAACAGTTGGATGCATGTTGTTACAATTATTTTAGATTTTTCACATGTATCCAACAGTTGATGTGGCTGCTCTATATTAGAGATGCTCCAATGTAGCCATAACCTTATTTATAATATACGATAATTAAACATGCAAGGGTAATACCATGAAGAGACAAGCATGGGCCATGGCCCTTGTAAAGGAAAAAAAATAATTATATGCAATATATTAAGTTAAATAATAAGATAATTAAAAAAGTCCTTCAAGTTACTTGTATTTACCAAAATAACTAAGTACATATATACTTAAAATAAGCTAACTTTATTAGTGGAGTGAAAATAAACCAAAATTTTCAATTTGGTGATTGAACTTTATTGGTAATTATTTAGCTTCTTTATTAAATTTTTTTATTGATAGTTTAAATTATTTTAGGGTTTAGGTAATTGATTATGATGAGTGCTACTTTTTTTCCCCTTAATTTTTAGGACATGTTTGGTACTCCTCATCATACTGTCTTAGAAACCCTCATATTATTAGAGTATTTTAATACCATGTTTGATAATTACACCACATATTATTGTAATGTGGTCAAATATTTATTTTATGCAGTCAACCCCGCATGAAACTAAACGCATGCAGGAGTCCGGTTTATGCGGGTTTGTGAACGCGGCTGCTTTTGCTTCTTTTCTCTAGTTTTAGAGCTTCAAATCTTCAGATCTCGCTCCTAAAAGTTAAGGAAGATACAGAAACTCAAGGCAAGCCATCTATTGTAGAGAGTGATGATGGCGATGACGACCATGGGGATGATGATGAGGATGGAGATGGCGGGGTTCGGTGACGGTGACGACGATGACGATGATGATGGCGAGGACGAGGATGAGGATGAAGATGAAGTGGAAGAAGTAGACAACGAAGAGGACGAGGAAGACGAAGACGAAGAAGCTCATCAATCACAAAAAAGAGGAAGAAGTGAAATACATAAATAGAAAAATTCCCTGAAACACTTATTAATTAAATTATTTTAATAAATAAAATCTGGCACTAGGCCACAGTCTTCTGCTTCTTCTATTATGAATCTTTTCTTTGGTCAATGTACAAGGCCTTTAGGTTACTCTGATCACATGGTTAAACTTTTTTAGATTAAGACAAAATCTCAATTTACTTGCGGGGATTGCTTTTGCTTCTTTTCTTAACCTTTTACTGTTGGTTTCAAAGGTTTTACTTAGGAAATGTTAAAAAAATACATCTTATGACGCAAAGAAACTCTAAAATTTGTTGAGTTTACTTTAGTTTTATGAAAAATAATAATTTCTTTTACAGTTATACCAAAAAAATAATGTAAGAGCTCTAAAATTTAAAATTTCTATATTTAGTATCTTCCTAAATATAAATAAATATTATTTTCTAAATATATAATTTTAAATAATCTCTAAAAATATTAATACAATATAGCACCAAACATAGAATACAAAATTAATACAATATAACACCAAATGTTGTATAACATTATTGTAATGCAATCCTAATATATATATAGTTTAATACAATACAGCTGCATTAAAATTATATAATACAATATAATACAATACAGTGTGCCAAATATACCCTTAGTGTAATTGAATGAAATATGTCCTTTATAAACAATAATTATTTTCCTTAAAAAATAAAAATAAAAATAAATTTTTTCATACTTGCTTTTCGAAATATTTTATTGGTCATTGTTCTAGTAAATAATTAATTCAATTAAAAATTTATATTAATTTTTTTAATAAATTCTTTGCCCTGCAACCAAAGTTGGCTTGTTGGAAAGAGATTAAGGATGAATTTGGTATTAGATTTTAAGTGATGTTTTTGTATTGTTTTTTTTTTTTAATTACATGAGACTATTGCTCAGTTTACAACTTATATTATATGAAATTACAATACATATTTACAATCAGACAATTAATAAGACTAATTTACATTACATCTTATATAATACCACTTAGATTTTTACCCTTTTTAATATTCGAATGACTTTGACCCCACTCACATTTCGAAAGGAAGGAGACTCCAAGGTTAGATTTTAAGACTAGCAAATTAATACAAATTTCAGGGATTACTAATCCCCATGTTCATGTGGGTTTAGATTGGATTAAATGTTTTGTTATAGTTCAAATTTACTATCCATACTAGTATTTTATTCAATAATTTTTTTTCTTTTAACTTGAATTTAATCTAAGATTAAGAATCAAAATTTTAATTTTTTAAATATCAAAATTCCAATTTTCAAAAAAAATGAATTTCAAAATTTGAGGAAGAAATTAAACTCTCACAATACTTTTGTAGGGGTTCAAACCACTACCCTCACACTTATGAGAGAATGACTCTAGCCGCGTGGTCAAAGGTTGAGTAATTTTAAATTAATTTTATAAGATAGGAACAATTATTTTTTATAAATTTAAGAATCAAATTTAGTAGTTTGTTTTAAAAATAACATTTAAAAAAGAAAAAAAGTTTAAAAGTATTTAATTGGTTGTCTAAAATGTGGAGACATGGAAAGAAATATATGTTATATAATTTTAGTGGAGCCCGTTAATAGCAATTTTATTATTATTTACACATAAAATAGAAACAAAAATGAAAAGAGAAAGCAGAAGCGTATTTATATTTGTTCAGGCCAACTTCTGCAAAGTAAATAGATTGTAGAAAGTAATCATGAGTCTCATCACAACACACACACACACAACAAAAAAATTTAGTCACTTGACATTAGAAATGAGTTATAATATTTTTCATGATACAAAATAAATTAACACACGTTTGTCTTAGGAAGTGAGTCATATAAATTCTAGGTTTTATTGAACTTGAGTAATTTTAAATTAATTTTATAAGATAGGAATAATTATTTTTTATAAATTTAAGAATCAAATTTAGTAGTTTGTTTTAAAAATAACATTTAAAAAAGAAAAAAAGTTTAAAAGTATTTAATTGGTTGTCTAAAATGTGGAGACATGGAAAGAAATATATGTTATATAATTTTAGTGGAGCCCGTTAATAGCAGTTTTATTATTATTTACACATAAAATAGAAACAAAAATGAAAAGAGAAAGCAGAAGCGTATTTATATTTGTGCAGGCCAACTTCTGCAAAGTAAATAGATTGTAGAAAGTAATCATGGTCTCATCACAATACACACACACACACAACAAAAAATTTAGTCACTTGACATTAGAAATGAGTTATAATATTTTTCATGATACAAAATAAATTAACACACGTTTGTCTTAGGAAGTGAGTCATATAAATTCTAGCAACTAAAATTATTCAATAAACTTTTTTTGTGACTAATATTTCATCTCAAATTAAAGTTTTAAGAATAACAAATGGTATTAAAAATGACAAAATAGTGATTTGAATTACGTATCCGCAACAGTATTCTTTAGTCACTCAACGTTGCTTCCGCCAAACAAAACTATTTGTCTCCAATTATAGTCTCGTATTCTTTACTAAGACTACATGTGACTATTGTTTTTTAGTCATTAGAAAATGTCATTCGTGATTAAATTTAATTGTCGCAACAATTTACATCAAATTAGGTTTAATGACTTAAGAAGCAAAAACTGTGATTTTTTTTTTTCACAATTATTGTTGTCACAAATTGTAATTAATATAAGCTTACATAATAATTATAACAATAAAAAATTACGAACGTTGACAAGCAAGAACATACAAATGAACAAATTATTATGAAATTAAATAAACAAAAAGTAGATTAAACATTTACAATGTAATCCAATAAATTGAACTACAGAAAGTACAAATGTCAATGACCTAAAATTATATACTTTGAGAGAATGAAAAAACAAAAAATTTACTAGTTGACTTGGTCCTTGATCTTTATTGATGAATTTAAATGCTGTTTCTATTTATCATGAACATTAACTTGAACTTGTATTTCATTATCTTCTTCAATTGCTTCCTGACATATAGATTAAAGATATGGTCTCAAAGTTGTCATACAATAATTATCTTGGATAAATATAACATTATATGAGAAGAAAAATTTATCCAGTGAAAATTAAAATAACAAATAATCAATTTGTAACTAGAAAGTATAACGATACAAATAATATATATAGCAAACTATATAACATTCTCTAGCTTGCCAATATGCTTCGTTCTAATATTATGTTGTTACTTGTCTCAAAATTTCTCAAGTACTTGTTTTTCCAAAATAATTGAAATCCAATCACGCAACAAACTAAATGATTATAAAAATAAATAAAAAAAACAGAAAATTAAAATAAAACCTGTGTTCTCTTGTAACTTTTCAACTATTACTTCCTTTTATGCTTATATTTTCTTTTAACCCCTTTCTCTTTTCTCTCATGGATAATGGGACATAAAGTGCAGAGCGAAAATCGTAAGCTTTACAATTTTCTTTGTTACATTAGAAAGTGAATCTGAATTGTTTTCATTGGTGGCAAAGATGTTGCGGATATCCAAACCCACTAAACATGTTTTCTTATTTTCTATTTTCACAAAATGAAAAATGAAAAATGGAAGCTGAAAAACAATACCGAACAACCACTACTAAATAAATATACGATAATATAATTAAGACAAATATCAACCCAAACGTACAAAAGTTAAATCTAAGTAATTTTTTTTTTCCCCTCAAACTAATTCACAACATTTAGCTATGATTTTATTTACAATTTGAATGAAAAACAATGGTCACGTAAACTATTCGTACATGTTCTATACCGAGCCACACGCATGCACGGATAAAGAGCTAACAATTGTTAAGCACCACAGAGACGGCTGCCGCTGCTCTCGGCCGTTTGATGATGATGATCCTCCTGGCTGACAAAAGCAGCTAAATTCAAATACTTGTCCTGATCAGTCCTATTATCCCGCCACCGCCCTCGACAAATCACACAACTGGCCGCCCTCCGCCCTGTGCTTCTCTTCCACCTCACCCAGCATTCTTCATGAATCAGATTCTTGCACGTCCCACACGCCACCAATCTCTCTTCACTCCCCATCTCATCAAGACATATCGGACACATCCCTCCTCCATCTTTATTATCTCTTTCAAAAACACCCCCATTTGATGAACTGCTAATACTATTACTATTGCTATTATTATTCCTTGCTCGAAAGAAAAGTTGGTGAAACCTCTCTCGAAGGGTAGCCCCCGCCATTGCTTCAGGCAGTGTAGGCGTGCCGAGTAGGCGGTTGAGCCGGCAGGGACGGAGAGTCCTTCTCCGGAGACACGTGTCATCGGGAGAAACACCGAGGACTCGCATAAACACGAAGAGTATGTGTTTGCATGGTGTTACTCGATCAGGGCACGTGCATGATGGGTTGGATGATAAGTTGACGGTATAAACGTTTGCGGTGGCGCCTAACACGAAGAAGAAGGAATCTGACCGGTGGAGGAGGCGGAGCTGATGGCGCAGGGCTCGTGCTATTCGGTCAGAGACCGGTTGGGTGAGTCCGAACCGGCGGTGGCGTTGGTGGTGGTGGTCAGGGGGAGTAGAATTGGAGGCAACAGACTCCATTAATGATTATTTTTTCTTTTTTGTTGGAATATCAGGAAGTTAGTTAATTAATTCTTGGACGTTAAGGTGCTAGTTGATCTCCTGATATGAGAATTTTGGGCCAAGGGACGTGAGTTTGTTTGTAAATTGTAAGAGGATATTACGTGGTTGGGATTCTTTGTTTGGTTTTGTGGGTCACGTGAGGAATAGCGGTTGTGTGGGGAAATTTACACTTAATGGTGTGCGGGGAATTCCAATCCTTGACTCGGCGTACATGAAGGTTGACCACACGGCACGTTCGTTGCCGCTCTTCTTGGTGGTAATGTGATAACCAGAAATAATTAACAGTTATTAATATGCAAATTAAAATAAACATGAGGTTATCGCACGAGCATAGTAATATTAATTTCTTTATTTTCCATAGTATATAATCAAATCCAATGGGCCGGTATGTGTTTTTTAAACAATTTTATTTTATTAAAGCTCAAATTTTAAAAAGTAAATTTAAATTTTATCCACCTTTTTTATTTGAAAAAAAAAATAAATAGTCTAACCCAGTGGGGCCTTTCCCTCTTTCTGATCCTATAGTAATATTAATAATACTATAAACAATATAAATAAAATAATTAATTTTGGAATCGATTTTCATGTATTTTTCAACAATGCAAACCGACAATGCATGAGCCCAAACAAGAACTATGAAACGATGTCGTTTTATCTCCACTACCACACCTTGCGCAGCAATCTTAAAACGATGTCGTTCTATCTCCATCCCTGACATATAGACTTTTCCAGTTTCCAATCCGTGCAACTGTTTACCGCACAATCAATAATCTAGTTGACGACGATGTGGGCTACCCATCGAAACTCTTCTCAGCTTTCAAAAAAGGTATTTAACGAACACTTCTTCCTATTTGAATAATCTGTTCATAATTTTTTGTTTAAGTTTCCATGCCGACAAATTAGCAGAAAATAGAACCAAGTTAAAACTCTAAATGCTTGTGTTTCGTGTTTCATCATAATAACCCAAGTATTAAACTCAGTTTTACTGCACTTTGGAAGGATTTTCAATCAACTTTTCTTGGTTACTGTTGATTAATAAATTTGTTTATTCCATATCAGAAGCAGCAGAAGCAGGAAAAAGTATCGTTAGCAGTTAGTTTTAGGCCAGAGAATTTCATCCCAGGCCTTGTAATTGGTTTCATTTTCGGGATGTTATTGGATTTATCACAGCCAGCTAAGAAATATGTAAAAAAGAAAAGTTTCTCACCGGGGAAGCTGCAAGAACAAGTTTATGTCTCAAATGACGGTGACCAAGACCTCAAATTGGTTTGTTGAAGTGCCCTAGCGTTCTTATCATTTTTGCTTTTGTATTAAAATTGGAAAATTTATGAGGTTGTTGTAGGTTTTCTTCGTGCTTTTTGAAGCCACATTGGTTTTGCCAATTGCTTGTGGCAGGTTTTGGTGGTTAGGCAAGACCTGAAGATGGGGAGTGGAAAGATTGCATCGCAATGTGCCCGTAAGATATTCAAACTATTACTAGAATATCTACAATGGCCCTGCATTTGATCCTAATTTCTAGTTTGCACTGCCTGGCACTTGAGCTGTGTATACCACCACCCAATCCTTGTTTGTATTTGTATTGTTGCCAATTATTTGATTACATATTCCATTTTTGAATGTGCAGATGCAGCCACTGGCATGTATGCAGAACTAATACAAAGGTATGCATCTGTTAATAATGGGTGTCTTGCTTCCTTTAATTGGATCCCTAGAGTTTCTCTTATTACCTTCTCCTTAAAATGAAAACCTGTGCTTTAATGGGTATATGCAGAAATTTAGATCTAGGAATTTGGTATTCAGTTAAAGCCTGAAGTATTTTTCTTGTAACATGTGTAGCTATGTTGAAAGAAAGATACTGTATTGAATTACTTGGTTGAATTATTTGAAAAATATCAAGAACTGTGTAACAGAGCAAGTGTTAAAAAAAGAAAGAAAGAAAGAAAGGAAAAGCTCTATTTCTTTTTTCTCTTTAATTCCTGGGGTTTACCACTTTGCTTGAAGATAGGGCACCTATTTTCTAGCCTTCAGCACTTACAGAGTGCTTAACTGTAGTTCAATTTCTTGTGGTTAACAATTTTGCATTCTGGAGTCAAATTTCTCACCTGTTAACAATTATGCATTTTCAAAGCTTTCTACCAATTATATTTTGAGTGACAGCTTATATTACCAGTTCAAAGTTGCATCATTCAATATTCATTGCAGTGATCCGCCTCTTCTGAGAAAATGGGAGCAATGTGGGCAGCCCAAAATAGTTGTTACATGCAAGAATCAACAAGAAATGTAAGCAGGTGATTTTATTGTGCACAATTTAGTTTTCAGTCAAATATGTAGCAACATGCATCTCCTATTAATGAAATTGTTACCTTTTTTTTTTTTGATGGGTAATTTATTGGATGGTGGATTTTTTTCCATTATCAGGAATAAGCTGTGGGAAGTAGCCAAAAACACAGGCCTTCCAACTTTTGTTGTTGCGGATGCTGGACGGACACAGGTAACTTTTTGTGTGGTGTAATCATATAATCTATTTGAAGTAGATGTAAGACGAATAACTAAGGAAATGGTGAATAAAATTTAAAGCCTTGAAAAGATTGATAGGCTACTCTTATAAGAAACTTTCTCAAAAAAGTGTGGGGCATACAGAGAGAGAGATATCTATCCTTTTGTATTGATGGGATCTCCTTATGGTTGGGTTCGTATCTCCTGTGGCATTAAGTCCTTTGAGATAATGACTTTGAGCTTTTATTAGTTTGAAAGTTATATGTTCTGAAAGTAGTTGGTTCTGATTGTGCAATCATATTTCTCTTGTGGTTCTTGTCCCTGTTTTGGGGATTTTCTGATATGTTTGGAGATGTAATTTCATGCAGGTTTCAGCTGGGTCAAAGACGGTTCTTGCCATTGGACCTGGTATGCTTCATTTCAGTTTGCTGCTCTCAGTGTTTCTTTCTTCTTTTTCTTAAGCTAATATAGTTGACTTTGTAAAATGATGCATTTGAAACAAAGAAAGTACCAGTGCTTTCCATGTAGTTATTGTAACTAATGAACCAATACTATTCTGAAACAGGTTATGAACTTATGATCTAGCCATTAAAAAAATAAACTGCTTATCTAGCCATTGTTGTTGTATGAAATCGAGTAACCTATAAATGCATTTTTATTAATAGTGTATACTTTGTTTCTTGCGCAGGACCCAAATCTTTGGTGGATACTGTGACAGGGAAACAGCGCCTGCTCTAGTTATGCTTAAGAATGGAGGACTTTTTGCTTAAAATATCCCAGATGACAATATTAAAAGTCGAGATTACCAACTAAATCTTCTGACTCTTGGTTTCATTTGCTAAGCAGCTTTCATATTCTGGTGGAAAAGGCTTCTTTCCCTTGAGTTGGCCATTACCCAAGGCGGGTGCAAGCAGTTGCTGGAATTTCTGCAATTTTCATCTGGAGGATAGTTGGTTATTTCGATTTGACGTTACCTTAGATTGCCAGTAGGCTGTAACCCTTCATTGATCAGAGAAGTTTTGGAATAGGATAGACGATTGCCGAATCGCACTTAACATAGCTGCCATTTGTATGTATTAGGTTTAAGGTTTCACTTGCATTCCTGATGTTCATTCGGAAGTTATGTTGTCCACTGATTCACTGGAGCATGTGTAAATTTAGTTTGTGATTTTTTTTCCTTGATTTGGACCTTGATTCTCACTTAAATTTGTGTTGCAATGCTCCATCGGGGCTTTGAATGCACAACTTCCATGGCTTAATATAAAACTGCAGTTACTGCCATTTGATTATTAAGATTAATTTCATCTACGATTATTAAGTTTGTTTTAGTCTATTGCGATTGCAGTACATCTAGTGATACAGGAAACATATTTCTCTGATTTTCCATCATAATATCAGTCTGCTGTTTAAGGTGTTAATTAGGAGTGCAAAGTGTATCATACACTACTCATCTAACAAATTCTCGGGATATACAAAATATGGAAGTCTCAAATAAATCATATTTCAATCAAATGGTGCCAAAATAAATTAAATAACCACCAGTGGCCTAATGGTAATTTCTCCCACGAATAAGTAAAACTAAACCCCTCTAAAACCCCTTAATTTCTTCCCTTCCCTGATACTGCAGGCTGCATCTCCAAAAACCCTAAAATTGTTGATATTTTTGCTTCCTTGCCCAAAAATGGCCTCTCGCTTCAGAGCTCTATCCAAATCTACCCATTTTCTCCTAAAATCTACCCTCCCCAAACCTGCGCTTAACCCAAACCCCTTACCTTCGCTCCTCTCCACTCGCTCTTCTCTCACATTCTCGAGGTAAATTCTTCAAACCGAATTTCATGTCCATCTCAATTTTATCTAAAATTTAAAATCTTTACCTCTTCAACTTGTCATTCCGTTCATTTTCTTTAATGGGTTCTCTTCAAAATGTAATGTTTTTTTTTACTGCTTTCTTGAATTTTCAGGTCTGTTCATCAACTGGGTTGTCTTCAGTCTCTGCTTCCTCTTCACTCAGCGGTTTCTTCAGCTAGGCTAACATCCTGCCTCGGTGTTGATTCAACGAGCTCGAGGTCGTTGTCTCAGGGTATGCTCTGCAGTGCAAATCCAGGAGTTTGATATTCTCCAAATCTTTTGTGTTTTGTATCTGTAAGCTATCTTTTTTCCTCTAAAAATTGAATGCTCCTTATTAGCCTTTAAATGCATTCTGTTTGTTCTCTTTGTTTCATAGTTAATATGCGGATGAGATTAACATTCAAGTTTTCCTGCTTTATCCTAGTCCTTATCGAATAAACTTCCTAACCTGCATGGTAATTTTTGCCTGACCTTTTTTTCCCCAAGCAAATTAGGAAAATTAAAGAAAAAGTTATCATTCTGTTTTGGTGATAAGACTGAGCGTAGACTAAATATTTAGAGCCTTTTGAAGTGCCTGAACACCTGATTTGGAAAATGGCTCTGATGTACATTCTGAGAATTATTCTTAGCTAGGGATTTTCTGAGGCTGTTTGATTTTTGCTGCAGAGCAAAACTTTTTGTGATTTTTTTAATAAAGAATCAAAACATTTTAGTGATAGATGCATATATGAGAAGGATTTATGTATCTATTGATAATTTTACACATTAGTAATCCATTGATTTTCCTGCATCGTGCCTGGCCGGAGGAAATGAGGGGATGGATTGAAATTAGACAAACTTAAGGAATGTGATATTAGGTGTATTTGTAGGAGCTTGCAAGTGATTTTTCTTTACTATGTTTTCCTTGTCATCCTGAGTGAATGACACAAAAAACAAGCTAAGGCAGTTGACAATTAAAAAAAAAAAAAGATATGGCAATTGATGTCCTCTTTGAATAATCTAACAGTTGTATGAGATACCAAATATTCTTTATTAATTGTATTATCACAATGCAGTTGATCCTTTGTATAGGTGCTTGAGACTTGTTGCTGAACTTTTATCATCTCCAACAATGGTTTTCCTTTTTTGTCTTTTTGAATATTCATGTATTTTCTGCTTATGCTGTTACCACTAGTTCTTTCTTAAAAAATATATTGATTTTCATGGAATGTCAACCCAGAAAAATGTTGTGTATGTGATTTGAACTCTGCTGTTTATTTTTTGTTTAGAAATTGATAAAGATTTTTTGTGAACTTATTCAGTTCTTTGAAAGTGTGAGATGTGAGTGATGTACATTGTATAAACTTACCTTTATATATCAAAAGGAAATTGTTGGAAGCTTGTAAATAAGACTGATTGAGGACAATCAACAGCCTGTGTTGTGTTGAAGTCTTGGGGAAGGTGTATGGTTTAGCATGCAGACTCCGGCATTTTGTGATTTACAGTCTGTATCATTCCCTTATACATATGAGCAACTGGCATGTGCAAGGAAAGCTCTCTGTTGTATTTCAACTGGTCCAACTTTTTTCTTCTTATGGTTATTTTCTAGGTTGACTTGTTGATGTTTCCTTGCAGAAATCTTTCCTCATAGTCTTCCATCACTTGGTCCTCCTTGTCTTTTGATGTCTAACCGCTGATGTTGATATTGTAAATTAAAAAATTACTTTGATTCCAACCTTTTTTTTTGGGCATTTAGTAGGATTGATCTATTAGTCAATAGGAAATAAAGAAATTAATGTTGTTTGAATTCTGTCATTACCACTCTCAGTGGGAAACTCTCTGAAGAGAAGATAATTTATTTGGAGAAAGAATTGAATAACTTTGTATTTTAGGAATTTTGAGTCGTGAAGACATTGTGTAGTAGGCCTTGTGTGACTAAAAAACTTGGTTTATGATTGTGTGTAATACACAAAAGTTATCCTAGTGTTCTAATTTAAATATTTTTGAGAAACTGAAACTTTGGCAAGTGTTTGCTTCGTTCAAACAAAGTATCAAGTATCTCAATTAAACTGTTAATAACTGTTGAGATTTTAGCTTTAAGATCGATTGAGGCAAGTATTGAGACCTATGTTAAACTTGAATATGTAGCAGTTGTTCTCTATTCGTTGTAGCTCAGGTTGGTTGTTGTAATTCTTCTTTCCTCGCCTTCTTGTAGGTGCCATCACTTTATCTTTCGAGTTATTCCTTGTTACCTCATAACCATTTTGGATGTGTGTTTTAATCTTTTTTTTTTTCCTCTCTCCGTTATTTCTTAATATTCTTTTCTTTCCCTGGCTTGTTTCCAATGCATCTTGTTCAAGGATTTTTGCTTCTTAGTATATTGCCAAGTTTCACCTTACAATTTTTCAGTCATAATCATGGAAGGCAACTTCTTAGCAATCTTAGTATTTATGGAGAATATGGAAGCAATTAATTTTTTTATTCTGATTTAATTGATCTCCAACAATGATATTTATTAGTTGATTGTTTAATATCAAATGGCTTTTCAATGATGTGTTTGACTTTGTAAATTGTGTTTTTTTTTTCATAAAATAGTTTGCTAGATCAATTTAATACTAATTTATTGTCATCATCTGTATTATTCAGAGCTGGGTCTGAGCGTGCCGCGATAAAGAGGGTTGTAAGAAGATGATGGTGGTTGATGGATCATTGCTTCTCTTCTTGTGATGTCCCTTTCATAATCAGCTGAAGTTTTGGACAGTTCTGTTTCTGTATGCAGGAGATAGGTGCAAAAAGAATTCAATTCTAAACCTTTCTTTTGAAATTGCATTAAGTTTCAATTCAAGAAGTTTTAGTTTAAATATCAAATTGTTGAGTGATAATACATATCAAAATAATTAAATGATTAGATTATTTATAATATCAGTCCTTGTTTTGGTAATCTGGTATACCATCAGAACTGGCAACAATATTTTGTCAGCTCCATTGGATGAAATTGAATTTAAAAATGAATTTGAGTTTTGTCCATTCCCTTATCCTGTAATAATGGTACATTGCACGCCGAATCCATCAAAGAGCCGTGTAACAAAGTCAATGCCTCAAATTAAATGACTGTAGATGAGAGGATAATCTGAATTCTGAAGGTGGGTGAGAATTGTTCCACGTAATAAAGCATTGGGAAGAAACAAGGGGGGACTTGAAAACAAAGGGTGAGGCTATTGAATATGTTTGATGATGGAGGCCGCTCGCAAGAGAACGTGAAGGGCACGTGAGAGAGTGGGTCGGCTTATGAGATAATGCCTCAATGTCTCCCAAATCTTTGAGAATAGTCGACTTTGTCTTGGGCCATGGGGCCCATGTCTCCATCATTTTATCTATAAAGTTTATGGAAACTAACAATGGGGATGAACATATATCTCAAGGACCCAAAAAAATAAAGAAGTTTCTGAAAATGGAGAGTCATTGGCTACCATGTTAGGGCAATTGAGAGAGAGTTTCTGAAAATGGAGACCCAAAAAAAGTTTATTAATTAATATTATTATATCTTTATGATATGCCCAAAATTTTTTTTTTAAAAAAAAAAAAAAGGAAAAATGGCTGCCAAGAGCAAGTCGGTGTCAGCTGAAGTGGTCGTGGAAGAAGAGACATGACCTTAAAAATGGAGACGGAATTAGCGTCCTCCATGCACGGAGTGGAACCCCATCTATACATATATTCAAAGTTTTTTTTTTTTTTTTTTGGGCATACATTACGATCCACATATATGATTAAATTTGAAAGTTTATATATCTCAATTATGAAAACATAATGTTATTATTTTAATGAATTGAGCATGCATGATCACGGATCACAGCCATATGATGAGCAGAGAAGTGAAAGAGTTCCTTTGCTCAAACACAATTCCCATTTAAATTTGACCTCTAACCACAAAAATGGTCAAATATAGTTGCGTTGGTTAAAAATAAATATTAATACTTAGGTTTTAGGTTAGCATGCTCGCAGTACAATTATGAACCACTACTCTTACATATAAAAAAAATCATCAAATCAAGTCTTTGTGCGGGCGGTGGGTGGCCTATAAATCAACTCTCTTAGAAATGATGCACGTGCCACGTGCACGACTCGCCATTCTTTCATTTAACTAATTAGCAAATTAAGCACCAATGAAACTATAAATTATGAGACCTAGACGACACCTAGTACGCCATATGCACACACGCCCATCTTAACACTGAGAAATGTTAACGCCATAATAATAATTCACAACTTTCTGTAGTTATTAACTAATAGCTAAAAAATTAGCTTAAGTTTGCGTTAATTTTCACAAAATGTAGACATCCGCATCAAATAATTATTATACCGCTGCCCTAATTAATTAATTTATCCCCGCATGCAGCCATTCTCCAGCACACAGTACATTAATTTTGTACCAAGCAAATCATCATGATTCATAAACTATACCTAATTATTTAAGCGACTGGGACTGCAGACTAGTGCGTGAGGCATGGAAGTAAAGCCATGTGATCACCGCAAACTTTGCTTCTGCTCACACCGATATTAATTAATACACACACACTGATATACTAATGCAAATTAAATCTCCAACAACTCTCTGCTCGAAAATATTTATAATAATTCCACTATCGATTTTGCTGTTACCATGACTTTTTTTTTTAAACAAATTCTGAGTTGTTTAGCAAATCAGACAAAAGAAAATGCATCAAAAGAAGCAGACATTAGATGTAGAAATGGGAGTATTCATTCATATAGAGAATCAAAATTATTTTAACAATATATGCATGTATAATTAATTAATTAATTGATGATTTGGATTTGTAATTGTTAAAGTTAAACTAGAACAAGCCTATCACCTATGGATTAGCGATGCCTAGGATCGTGCATGCACAGAGGTATCGTCAACTACACATATAAATTATATAAAACACTTCGTTTTCATTTACCCATGAGGAATATTACATGTCAAAAATAGTGGCATTATTCTCCTATGACTTGTTGCCTGAATCACACAATCTTCACTCACATGGAATAACAAGATTTGTTCCCTTCAACAAAATTTGGATTCTGCAGACAAACATAAATAAATAAATAAATAAATTTGAATTCACGTACGTACCCGGGAACAGCCCATCAACTAGATCAGTAACAAGATTGAATTAAATCTTGAATAATAATGAAATAATCACATATATTTGGTTTAACCAGTTTTATAGATGTTTAAAGAGAAAATACGCTTGAAATTGAATTATACTTTCACGTGGTCTGCATGGAGGAGAGGGTGAGCTTTTGCACTTGACCAACTGGGTTTTAGTTTTGTTTAATGAACAAAACATATTTAATATTGTTTAATAATTTTTCTTTTCTCGAAATCATCGAGCGATGAAATTTATGCCGCATATAATTACATATTTATATATCCCAAGGAATCGCCTACTGGATTCTAAGTAGCAGAAAACGATGCCAAAAATATGTGTTAACGGATCGGCATTTGATTTCTAACATTCTCTGTAAAATTGGGTGATCCTCCATCGCCCCACCGGCCTCTCCGGATTGTCACTGAATTTCATGTTGATAGAGTTACAATAAACAGTCAATCTTCTTACGTTGACCCACCTTACTTTTTATCTAATATTTACTCATCACTTCCATATATAATTTGCATATTACATATAGTTCAGGTGTTTTAACGCTTCATGCGTGGATCGTCGATGCTTCGATTTGCTTATATAAACATGTCCTTTTTTTTCTATATATACTTGTAAATAAATAAGTAACCAAAGTCATTATCGTAAAATTAAAAGAAAGTTACAAGAGCAAAAATATAATTTCATTCAAAGATAATCAATTTTATTAAAATTAATGAAAAAATTAACAGTTTATTATCTCACAGTCTGCTTTTAAAAAATCTATCACCTTTTTAATATTTATCGAAAAATATGTCACCCAAGTGGCATTTAGCTGTTATTATTATTATTATTATTATTATTATATATGACATACTATGGGGCTCAAAGGTGTTCCTTTCTTCTGGGTGTCTATCAAACGCTAGAAGAAGTCAGTTGTACATGGAACTGTGTGGTCTTGTTGAGTTAATTAACCCATCAAATAAAAATTCAAGCAATTAATCAACAATTTTTATACTTTGTGTATTCTCTCTCGCTTTCCCTGAATCTTCAGTAATAGAATGAACGAAAAAAAAATTGATAACGAAAAACAAAAGTTTAATTACCGGAATTAAGAAAATTTGGGTTTCCTTAATTTTCCAAAAAGGTTGAAATAAGAGAACAGTAAAAAGTCTACCAAAAATTCAAAAAAGAGTTAGGAAAATTTAAATTACTCCCTAAAAGAAAAATTAAAATTGGAAAAATCTCGAAATTCACTAACGAACGAATTTCGCCACCAACTTAAAAGCTCCAGCAGAAATCTCCTACCCTAGCATCTACTGGATCATCAAATAAGCTGCCTGAAATCGGGCCCAACGTGTTGGTGGATCAGGTAATCATCACCGTTGGATAAATCAAACATCATATTCTGATGGTGATGGTGGTGGTGGTGGTGGTGGTGCATAAACTGCTGCTGCTGGTGTTGCTGCTGTGCCTTTTGCAACTCCTTCTGACGCCTCAGCTCAAGCACCTTGCGATGCGAATTCGAGTGCTTTGTTAGCACAAACGTCGGGCTAGCAGCGGGCCGGTATTCGGGGACCAGTCGCCCCGACTTGTACCTCACTCCGCAGGCATTGCAAAGCGTCTTAGGGCCCATCGGCCCCGTTCGCCATTGCGGGGTCTTATCAGTTGCACAATGCAAACATTTTCTTCCTTCTCCATTCCCTTCGTCCCCGCTGTCCTTTTTCTTCGAACCGCTGGCTTTAACACTTTTTTTGCCTTGCAACGGAGGCGGAGGTGGGCCAGTGGGGATTATTTCCTGCTCGGATGTCGACGTGGTAGGGCTGAGCACCAGAAGCCGGGAGGCCCAGTTGCATGGGGCCGCCCGGGACCTCTTGCTGCGGGCCTTTGCGGGGACCGCCATTTCCTTGTTGAATATTGGGTTGTTGGGATTACCGTTCATGTTGTTGCCGGCATTAGTGCCGCCGTGGTTAATTCGGTTTGTTCCGGGCTGGAATTGGCGGGTTTCGGACGAATGGTCGGACCGGGCTTTCATCCCCGATATCAGCTGTAGCTTTTGCAGGTCCTCGCACGAGAATGATTCCTCCACTATATTCGACAGCCATTCTAGCTCAGCCAAATCATCGTACTGTTAAAAAACAAAACAAAACATCTTCCCTTTAAAAAAACAAAAAAATTGCCATGCAAATTCGCTGACCATTATTTATATATGGAAAAAAAAATTTAAAATTCTCTGCACGTAACGAATTACCGGGACGCAGAGGTCGCCAGAGAAGTGAGCGTCAGAGAAACTGCGGCACCCGTTATTGTCACCGGGAAAGTTGGGGTCACAACCGGAAAACGACGAAGAATTGCAGCTGTCAACGACAGTTATAGTGGAAGAGTCGGTGGAATTACCGGTGACGTTATCAAAAGCCGATGCGTCAGTAAGAATAGCGTCTTCGTTAGAGAAGTCCAGGAGCTCCTCGACAATGAAATGGTCGCCGCCGTTGTTACTCTTATTAGAATCGAAAGAATGGTGCTTTTCAGCTGAAAATTGTGCGCAGTAACTTCCCTGAAAGAATTCTGGCACTTCCATTACTATCGGTTTCTTTATTTCTTTCTTCTTCTTCTTTCCCTTTTTCCTTTGTGTGTGTATGTTCACGTCGAGGCAGCAAATTCAGGAAACGGGAAACAGAGAGAGTGAAGTTAGAAGAAATGTGATGAGAGAAGTGTGTGCAGTTTTGGTTTTGCCAAGAGAGAGAGAGAGAGAGAGAGAGGGTTTATTTGCGTTTGAAGGGGGCAGGCGGACAGCTAAAATGGAGGATTTTGACGAGGACAATAATTTTTTTCAAACAAAAAAAAAAAATTAAAAGTGGTAATAAATTTGTTAATTATAATTAAAGACGCTTTAGTTGAATTAAAGGGAAAATCTTGTTCGAAGTTACTTTAGTACCCTTTTTCTTTTGGGAACTTTTTATGTTTGGTTTACCGATTGTGTCCTCTTAGGTTAATAAGGTAAATTCCGATTATACTATTAATCCATGATTGGATAAATGTTTTAATTTCTTCCCCTTGTGAATCGATCAAAACCGTTGAAACGTTCGTATCTCGCACCTTAATTAATTACATGACCCAATAAATTATCGCTTTTGAGTTTTCAGCCTTTGTTTTAGGGGCTGGCCCTCGAGAATGAAATTGACCGCACGTGATGATGTTGATTAATGATTATGATTATGATCTTCACCAAGTTGTATTAAAATTCCCACCGCACATGTATGTCATAGTATCATACCACACACAATCATACCATACTAAGTTGCTTGCAAGTCACAATACCAATCACTGACTCGGGCAATTTGGTCAATTTATATAACTCGCTCAATGAAACTATCTACGCGACTTAGAGAGCAAACAATTAACGTTAGCTTAATTTTTTTTATTATAACTGGGTAATCAGGTAATTAATTAGCTAACTAAAGGGCGATTAAGTGTTCATATTCAACCCCCCAGGAACCGATCTAGCTGGTTTGCCGCTGAGGCTTGTGCATTAGCGTCCAAGTTTACAGCCCGATTCCTCTGCTTTTATTTTCCTTGGGGATTGTGCTTTTTTTATTTTTTTTTCTTTTTATCTGGTATTATCTCTTTTTTTTTTAAAAAAACTTTTTAATAATATTTTTCTATTTTCTACCCCCCTGTGAATTAGTTTATTAAATTGAAACCCCACTTGTAAGCACGACGTTAACAGCTCAACTGGATCAGATCAACGCTCGGGATCTTTCTAACGTGTAGCCGCTAATGAGAACCTGCCAATTTGGTTTTCACTTTACCCAGTTTGCCACGTAGGATCATGATTTTTTTCATTATGGGTGCGATCATGAACTTATTTATTGTAGTTACTTACTAGTGGATCCTGTACCTTTTTCTTTTTTTTCCTTTTTACTACATTAATGAGCAACTGTGTAACTGTGTAACTGTGTAAGCGTAGCAAACATGCATGAACAGAAGAGTGTGTAAGTTCAACCCATGAACGTCAGCTGTGTCAACACGTGTCACGCATCAACTAGTGAAGACTGATTAACGTGGGGCCTCGGGTTGAGTACACTGTACACGAATGCCCATACGAGTCTCCTCCGAACAACGGATAAGGCGACACGGTTCTTATTAATTGCAACGGATACACACATACATACATATATATATATACGTACATATTTTTAATGTTTATTTTTCATATATAACAATTTAACTTTTTCGCTTGAATTAAACGGAAAGCCTGAAAAAGAGAGAAGGCACCCGAGCCGTTGCTTGGCGTGGAGGTTTTCATCTATCAGAGTTTTTTTTTTTTCCATCTTTTCCTGGTTTTTTTTTTAATTTGTTTAACTAATTGGTTTTTGCATGCGTGGGGTCCAGCTTGCACGTGATAGAGCTGGAGGTTGGTGTCAGGGACCCATGTGAGTTCTTCGCTCTATGTCAAAAGCCAAAACTGCCGGTGCCAATGCCCCGTGGCCACAGTCCATGGCGTCATCAACCCTTTCTGGGACGCTTCACCGCTTCAGCCCGGTTACTAGTTAGTAGAGATGGAGATAGGGCGTATGCGGGCTTTTTTTTTTTTAAATACATTTTACGATAACACGAAAGCACGTGCCGAAAGGTCACGTGAGTTGGGGGGCAACGCACGTGTCCCCCTTGACAAGTCACGTGGGATGGACGCTCCCCATTTTAGCTTTCGGAGTAGAAGCTTTTGTGTCTGGGTTGAATTAATGCTTGTCACTAAGGGCATCATCAACGAACAATTTGGGCCACTGCATGTATTAAAAAACAATGACTGGTCAAATTGTGAGATGCAGAGCGACAGGCTTCAGTGGCAAGCCCATGCCCATTGGCCTTTCTGCTTTTCCTTTTTGCAAAAGAGGAAGAAACGTGTTACTATGGGTGCCAAATAAGCAACCAATTCTCCTTCGTGGCTAAGGAAGTGACATACTTTTGCAGTTTGCTTGTTCTTGTAAAATGTAAACTAACGCCTGACAAGCAGTTTACTTAATCTTGTAAAAATTTCATTTAATAATTTTTCTCTTCAAGTAATCACTTTAACTTGTCCCCTAATGCCATAATGGTGGCCAGTCTTCTAGCAATTTCTCTCGCTGCTTCAGTTACTTCAAAGAATATTAGGAAGTTGCCGCGTGACTCTTTGCATTGGAGCCTTGGCACCATGATCCAATGGCCAAGGCTCATTTCACCGTTCATGGGCTGCAAGAGCAATTCCGAAACCAGCAGCCCATAAAAGATGAGGGTTTATTTAGAGATGATCCATCATTTGTCAAATGGTCAATTTGTTTGAAGGTTTTCACCCCACGTTTCATTTGAATTTGATCGTTTATTTCCACAGTCCCTATGGATAATGGATATTACTTGTAACTTGAAAGAGTGGGACAATTTGCACTCCTCCCAAATCTTCTCAAATCCTCTTCTTCAATTATATTTCATTTAATATAAAAAAAATACTCTTCTCTTTAATTAAGCACTTTTTTTTATTTGTAAATCTTTCAAACTTTCTATCTCTTTTTTTCAATTAACAACCAAATCTAAATGAATTCAATAAAAATAATAACTCCCTAATATTTAAACTTGTGAATGATAATAAGTCATACTTAATATGTCGTAGCCACATTCTTCTTTTTTGGAGTTCATGTGATTGCACCTCATGCACAATGTGTGCATCTTGTTTTGTGTGTGTGTCTTGTTTCTTCTCTTATCAAAAGCTTCACGTTCGTTTCCTCATTTTTTCTTCAGTTTCAAATGAGGAAAAATAGGGAGAGAGGGGGGGGGGGGGCGAGAAAGACAGTTTGATATACTTGGAAAAAAAAATTAGATTTGAAATTAAAGAAAAATAAAGAAAAGAAAAAATCATATATGTAGGGAGAGAAAATATAAATGGGATTTATGGGATTAATACTATTGGTATGTCTTTACAAGTAGCTGTAACATAAAAATGAATGGGTGGCAATAGTCTAGCTCTACATGCAATCAATCATGTAGTAACTAATGGTAAGCTTATAATAAACAATACAACACTTGATGTGTTAATTATTCGTCAGTGCTTTATTAGTTTCTTATATTAATGATATCACAAAAAGTCAACTATTTAACCTATTACTGATATATAAACTTTGCAAGCCTTGCATTATTGAGAAATTTACTTATGAACTAATTTAAGAAATTTGTTTTCAATACTAACCCCACAACAAAATTTCTTATATTCTTAACCACTTATACCATTTTAGACAAAAAATACTCTTGAAATAAAATGATAGCTTCCTCACCCACTATCATTACTTGAGCGATGGCACCTCTCCATCAATTAATAGTGCCATCACCTGCTACTATTGGCATTCTTCCAAAATCCCCTTAAAACCTTTTCTTTAATTATATTTCACTTAATATAAAAAATACCCCTCTCTTTAATCAAGCACTTTTTTCGTTTGTAAATCTTTCAAACTTTCTCTTTGTTTCTTTCAATTAACAACTAAAGCAAAATGAATTTAGTAAAAATAATAACTCTCCAATATTTAAACTTGTGAATGACAATAAATAATACCCAATATGTTCCAGTCACATTCTTCTTTCTTGGAGCTCTTGTGATGGAATCTCTTGCACAGTGTGAGCATCTTGTTTTGTATGTGCATCTTGTTTCTTCTCGTACCAAAAGCTTTATGTCCTTTCTTCATTTTTTCTTTAGTATCAAAAAGGGGGGGGAGGGAAGAGAGAGAGAGACTTTTATATACTTGGAAAAGAACAAATTAAATTTTCAATTAAAGAAAAAAGAAAATAAAAAATCATAAATGTAGGGAGAGAAAATATAAATGGGATTTATGAGATTAATTCTATTTGTAGGTCTTTAAATGTAATTGTAACATAAAAAATGAAGGGGTACCAATAGTCCAACTCTACATGTAATCAATCATATAGTAACTAATGGTAAGCTAATCTTAAACAACATAACACTCAATGTGTTAATTATTCGTTAATGCTTTATTACTTTCTCATATAATGATATTACAAAAAGTCAATTATTTAACCTATTATTTGATTAGTGTTAAAAATTATATGTTTATTAAAGGATAAAAATATTATTTTATGTTTATATTATAATTTATATTTGTAATTATGTAACATATTGTGAATTTCTAATTATTTTTTAAATATTTGATTTTGTGCATTTATTAAGTAAAATTAATAATTTCACGCAAGCTGAGACTTCAAAGAAATGTATGGATAACAAATTTAGATTTCAAAGGCCCGAGAAGTTAGGAGGATCCGCGACTTTTATTGTAAAATTATAAGTTTTTATCACGTTAAGTGTGGTAATTGTGAAATTATAAGTTTTATTATGTTAGGTGTGGTAATTATTACTGGAATGAGTTAAGTGTGTTTAACCAGGTTAAGTTAGGTTTTTGTTTTACAAATGTATGGCTATGATATAATTGACTTTACTTACGTGTGTGGTGAGAATTAATCATGTATTAATATGAATACAAAGAGGGGGAATATTTCTTTACATCTTTTCTTCACTTCTTTTCCCTCAAATTATTCTTCTCATCTCTCTTTGTAATATATTTTCAATAAATAAAAATAGTTTTATTTTCAATTTTTAAATACCATTTTTTAAAATTATGCATAATTTAATTTTAATTATTTTTTTAATTATGCTTATCTAAATATTAATAGTTAGGGGAATGTGAAACTCTTAGTAAAAAAATATGATTTAATCAAATTCTATTTTTAATTATATAAATTAAATTATTTTCTATCTAATTTTATCCATTTTTATATTTTTAAATTTTGATTTATTGTAGACAAACATGAGTGTTTGACTCACTAAGTACTTAATTTATAATAAAATTAATGAGAAAATAATTGTAATTTATACAATTAATCTTTTGGGTAATAAAATAAAAATAATAAGAATTTATTAAATTATATTTTTTACTAAGAGTGGATCCATGATTCTAAGCTTATTAATACAAAATTTCTTATATTCTTAACCACTTCCATCACCCACTATCATCCCTTGAGTTTGGGCAATATCACATATCTATCGGTCAATAGTGTTATCACCTACTACCATTGCTTAGGCAATGACATCAATCAACCAGCAATGGCACCACTAGAGCGATGACACCATCGCCATAGCTTTGTTATTGGCAACAAGCATTATAGAAAATTAAATAAAAATAATGTTTGAAAACTTGTAAAAAATTTTAGATTTAATATCATTGAGAATGGCAGAAAATTGAACAAAAATAAAAATAATAATTAAAGGCATTTTAATAAAAACTTGCTATGCCATATTTTAAAAAATACTATTTTGTAAAATAATTATCAATTCTCATGTCCAATAGAAATCTATTGCTCATATGTTAATGTTATAAAAATAATTCTCCAAAAAGCCATTAAAATGTGAAGATTTATGATGTGTTTGGTGAATAAGAAAATTACTGAGAAACAAATAGCAAAGAGAAGAACATTTTGTTTATTAGATTGAAAAATTCTACTAGTATATACAGAGTGCGCTGAATATATACATCTTCAATATAACTAACTTAATTTTTCATCAACTAATGAAAGATTGATAGCTGTACATCTTATAACAAACTAATAGCAACTGTCTTACATACATGTGACTGATAACAAGATTATACATACACATGTGAAGAATATTAAGCTGCTGAGATACACTTTCAGCTGAGCTGTGAATCTGGAATTTGCTGGATTGCTCTAGAATATTTTAAAATAATCTCATGCTCTCAAGCTAGCTCTGACTTATTCCTAACATCCCCCTTCAAGCTTTACATTGGAAGTAATGTTGAGCTTGGAGCGAAGGTAATGAAAAGGCTGATAAGACAGGGCTTTAGTAAAGATATCTGTTGTTTGATCAATATTGAGAACATATTGAATTTGAATAATGTGATTAGCTACCTTCTCCCTTAAGAAATGTACATCCAAGTCAATATGTTTGGTGCGAGCATGAAATTTAGGATTGTTAGCAAGAGCTGTAGCACTTTAATTGTCACACCAAATGATAGGAGTAGAGATAGAAGCAATAGCAAGCTCAACAAGTAAGGATCTCATCCAAAGGACTTCTATTGCAGCCATGGCAAGAGCTCGATACTTTGACTCAATGCTAGAACGAGAAACCATAGCTTGCTTTTTGGAGCACCATGAAATCAAGTTAGAACCGAGGTAAAAACAGTAACCAGCAATTGACCTTCTATCATCTCTATCTGTGGTCCAATCAACATCAGAAAAGCACTCAATTTTGAAAAGACCAGATGAGTAGACTGAAGTCCAATGTGATTGGTGCCTTTTAAGTATCTAAGCACCTGTTTACAAGCCTGTCAATGTAAATCAGTAGGAACACAAAGAAATTGACTAAGTTTATTAATAGAATATGCAATCTTAGGTTTGGTGAGAGTGACATATTGAAGTGCACCAACTGTACTCCGGTATAAAGTGACATCTAAAAAAAGAAGACTTGTATCTTTTGTTAAAGGAGCTCCTGAGGCTATGGGAGTAGATGTAGGGGTGCTGCCTTGCATATTTACTTTAATAAGAAGATCAACAATATACTTTGACTGAGAAAGAAGCAAACCAGCTGAGATTTCAATAACATGAATCCCCAAGAAATAGTTAATATCACCAAGATATGCTAGAACAAATGTAGAATTCAAATCAGAGATAACACGCGAAATCAATGTTGAGCTTGAGCCAGTGACAATAATGTCATTAACATACACTAAAAAAATAAGAATATGACCATTAATTCTTTTGAAGAAAATAGAAGTATCTGACTTTGAATTTAAGAAACCTCACTGCTTTGTCAAAGCCTGTTTTAATCTATCAAACCAAGCCCTTGGTGCTTGCTTGAGGCCATATAATGTTTTGTGTAATTTACATACATGATTAGGCTTGGTTGCATCAACAAAGCCTTCAAGCTAGTGCATGTATACTGCTTCTGTCAAATGACTATTAAGGAAAGTATTATTAATATCAACCTGTCGAGTTACCCATCTATGCATGACTGTCATATTGAGAATTACTTTGATAATAGAAGATTTCACCATTGGGTCAAATGTTTCAGTGTAGTCAACCCCTTGAGTTTGATGGAATCCTTTTGCCACAAGTCTGGCTTTATGCTTGTTAACACTACCATCAGGATTATATTTTATCCTAAAAACCCACTTGCTTCCAATAACCTTAATAGGATGAGTTGGAATAACAAGTTTCCATGTGTGATTGTTGATCAAGGCTTGATATTCTTCTGTTATTGCCTTGTGCCATACAGAATTAGCAAAAGTAAATGAAACAGAAGATGGTTCTGTTTTAGTATATTGACAATGGGTGATATAGATTTTTGGTTTAAAGATTCCATTTTTTGATCTTGTAATCATGAGATGACGAGTGTTTTGTGGTGATGGAGATGGGTGATGTGGGGCATTAATAAAAGAAGGACCAGATGAGCTAGAAGATAAAGGTAAAGGAAAAGATAGAACTATAGATACAGGATTTGGACTATCTGTTACTGTTGTTGAAGATTGAGAGAATGGAAAATCAAGTTGAACTACTATCTGAGATGGAGATAAAGAAGATGATGAGTTTGTAATGGACTGAGACTGAAGACAAGTATTTTTCACTGAAGAAAAATCAAGTTCAGGTTGAAAAGGGAAAGATAACTCATCAAATATGACATAGTTACTGATATATAATCTGCCAGAAGAATGGAAACACTGATAACCCTTGTACTGTGAACTATATCCTAAGAATATGCATCTGCAAGTTCTATAACTGAGTTTGTAATGATTGTATGGTCTTAGGTAAGGATAACGTGCACAACTAAAGACTTTAAGATGAGAGTAATCAGGTTTTTTTTTTGAAATAGCGACTCAAATAGTGTTTTATTGTTTAGAACTGTTGTTGGAAGTCTATTAATAAGATAGGTAGCTGTATGAAAGACATTCCACCAAAATTTCAAGGGTAAATTTGCTTGAGCAAGAAGAGTCAGCACTGTTTCTACAATGTGCCTATGTTTTCTCTCAATTATTCCATTTTGGTGATGAATATGTGAACAAGGATGTCTAAATTGTATTCCTTTTTCAGCAAGATAAGTGGTAAATGATCTAAATTCTCCTCCCCAATCTGTTTGCAAACATTTAATCTTTCTGGACAGGTTATTTTCAATCATGGTTTGGAACTGTTTAAATGTCTGTAGGGCTTAGGATTTAGCAGTGATAAGAAAAATCTAAGTGAATTTAGTAAAATCATCTAAGATTGACATATAGTATTAATAACCTTGAGAAGATAAAATAGGAGCTTGTCCCCAAAGATCAACATGTGCTAATTCTAATGGCTGTGTTGTGGTTATTTCAACAGATGAGAAGTGTTGCATATGACTTTTACCAAACTGGCAAGCACTGCAAAACTCAGGTTTAATATTTCTATCTGAATCAAAATGATTATCAAATTGTTTCATAACTTGTTTTATAACTTGTTTCAGTGCATAAATAGTTAGATGTCCCAACCTTTTGTGCATGACATTATAATCTAGACATTTGAAAGGATAAGCAAACAAGACCATGTTGTCATCTTTATTAATTTGAAATGCGTTTATAGCAAAAGTATGCATAACTTTTATTTGCTTACACTGTGAAAACATAGACAGAAGACTAGAAGTTGAATTCATGGCAAACACTGATTTAGAGCTTGACAATATAGGAGTTTAGATGGAATGACAGATTGTAATTAAACCTTCAACTTGATATAATCCATCTTTAGCAATCCCCTTAAGCAATATGATTCCTGTAACTTTGTCCTTGACAAAACAAATAGATTTGTGAAATTCAATTATTGCTTCATTATCATTCAATAGTCTAGAAACACTAGGCAAATTTTTAATGATATTAGGGACATGTAAGACATTTGTAAGGGTGATTTTATGTGCTGTTAGTGTGTTTAAGATTGCTGATCCAATATGTTCAATAGATAAGCCTAAGCCATTTCCTATATGCAGTTTTTCAGCGCTTGAATATTTTGTACAAGCTAAGAATATACCTGCATTTTGAGTCACATGATTTGTTGCACCAGAGTCAATGTACCAAGCCTGAATCAGCAACTGTGTTATAATTGGCCAGATGAGCAGCAGCACTTTGGTTGAGAGGATTACCAGCATTTTTAGAAGGCATATTTCCATAATTAAGTCCAAAATTTCCTACATACATAGCAATAGGAGCATAGGCATTGTATGGTCTATGAGCACTTTGAGGATACACAAAGCTGGGTGGCATTTGTGACAGAGGATTCAATGTTTGCTGATAAGCAACATAGCCTTGATAACCTCCACTTCTAGGAAAGCCACAATTAAAACCTCTTCCATAACCTCTACCATAGTTACCTCCAAAGAATTGGCCACCTCTTGGCTTGAATCCTCCTACATTTCCTCTTCCCTGTCTTGGAACAAACATATGATTAAACTTGTTTATACACTTATAGGCACCATGTCCAGGTATAAAATAGATCTGGCATATAAAAGTTTTATCTCCACCAAAAGATCCACTAAATCCTCCATTATCATGTATGTTATTTCCAGCATTAGTCCTACAATAATTTTGTCCTTTCTGTGCAAAGTTTGCACTCATGTCATGCATTACTTCAAATTGTGCCTTTCCTTTACTCATTTCAAGTCTAATTTCATGGCTTAGCAACATTAAAAACAAATCCTCATTTGTTATCTTTTTTTTTTCAAGTCTTGTTAATACACTTGTAACATGTGACTTATATAAATCATCTAATCCAGAAAGAACATGCATGATAAACTCATTTGTTGAGAGTGCATTACCTTCGACTGCTAAGCTATTTAAAATCTTCTTCATCTTGTTGAAATAGTCACTAATTGACGATGATCCTTTTTTAGTGCTTTGTATTTGCATCATTAGAGGCATAAAACGTGCCTTAGACTGAGACATGAAGATTTCTGTAATTTTCTCCCAAATCTTTCGTGAAGTTTTACAGCCTATCACCATTATTAGTATATTGTCCATCATTATTGATGAGAACATCCAGGTTTGAAGCAGCTTATCAGTTTTCTTCCACAGAGTATATTCTGGATTTTCATATTGTTTTACATTTGCGATCTCTGATCTATGTGATTCATCAACTAATTCATGTACAAACTGATCAGGAGAAGGATTATCACCATTGATGAGGCCTTCAAGTCCATTTCAAGTAATTGAAGCTAGAACTTGTGTCTTTCATACCAGATAGTTCGTTCGATTTAATTTTACTGGTTGTATAAAACTAAAGGATGATGAAGATGAAACAATAGTATTTGAGTTTGCCATGATTGAAAGGCTCTGATACCATGTGAAGATTTATGATGTGTTTGGTGAATAAGAAAATTATTGAGAAACAAAGAGCAAAGAGAAGAACATTTTGTTTATTAGATTGAAAAATTCTATTGGTATATACAAAGTGTGCTGAATATATATATCTTCAATATAACTAACTTAGTTTTTCATCAACTAATGAAAGATTGACAGCTGTACATCTTATAACAAACTAATAACAACTATCTTACATACACGTGATTAATAACAAGATTATACACACACATGTGAAGAATATTAAGCTGTTGAGCTACACTTTCAACTGAGTTGTGAATCTGAAATTTGCTGGATTACTCTAAAACATTATGAAATAATCTCACGCTCTCAAGCTAGCTCTAACTTATTCCTAACAAAGAAGATTTAATATAAAGAAATCAATAGAGAATGAATAAAATATAATGTTTCGTTTATTAATAGGATATTTTGTGTTTGATTTTTTTAGAAGTATTTTATGTTTGAACTTGAGATAAAAGAATCAATGCACTTTTCTGCTTATCAAGACACTTGAAGATTTTTATTCTGCTGCCGATTGCCTTGTACCCCCGAGATTCAAAGCCACTATTAAATGCCGGAGATAGCGTGAAGAAGTGAAGACGTTGTCAATTATCGGCCTTATGGGGACCACCCTTAGGATACATGGGGATAATGTCATATAATTCAACGAAAATGATATTTGCCCTGGGTCAAACCCTGAAATTTAAACGCACCGTTTCATTAAAGTAAAAAATGACTCCGTTTTCTCTGGCCAAATATTTCCCATTTTCTTTGTCGATGGAGCTCCACCCAAATATTTTCCCTTTCTTTTCCTTCTTGGATCCAACTCCAACCACTAGCTCCAACCACATCGAAATATTTTCCCTTTCATTTCTTTCGTTGATTGAGCTCCAGCCACAGCCAAAATATTTCCTTTTTCATTTCATTCGACAGTTCAACTCAAACCACAGCCACATATTTCCTCTTTCCTTCGTCGATCCAGCTTTAACCACAGCCTGACATTGCCAATGAGGTGTTTTGCTCAGCTTATTACCCATTATATTAATTTAACAACAAGGTAATGAAACTCACTTATTACCTGCTTATTAATATAGAAATATAGAAACAAATGCTCATATTATTACCCGCTTATTAATCAACATCAAGCAAAATTCAAGCCTTGAAACTCAACTTTATGCCAAAGAAGACAATACCTTACCTTATTGCAAAGCTATGTAGAAAATAAATCTTCAGTTAAAAAATTTTCACAGCCATTGTAAATGCCCAAACTCATCTTTGTTCAAGCTTTAGCTTTTTTGTGATCTAAGCCAAACCCCATCGCCTAGAGGAAGAGAAAGCAGTTGGGTTCTCGTTGCTTTTAGGTTCTACAATTGGGTTCTATGTTTGGGTTGTGTGGTGAAACGAAGAGGAAGAGAAAGTAGCTCGATTCTCTTTGCTTTTGTCTTTTCTAAGCCAAATAGTGCCGTTTTACAGTGAATCAAAACTTAAAAAACAAAAAAAGAAACGACATCGTTTTGGTGCCATTTCAGGGTTTGACCCAGGGCTTGACCCAAGGTAAGCATCAGCTTTGATAATTTAATATCCATTTTTTGACCACAAATTAGCTTTTAGATGAATATGACAGCCTTCACTTTAAAACTTCGTTGTTAAACATGCTGTCTTTATTTCAAAATTCTATAGTTAAACGTGTACAAGATAGAGACTAATTAATTTTCAGGACAATATGGCAACATTTACTTTAAAATTATGTAGTTAAATGTGCTGAAGTTGAAAAATTTAATGATAGGTGACTTGCTAGGAAGTTGCAATAAACACATCTATCTAACAAGGATGTTGGAAACGACGAAGATCAAAAGAGATGGCTGTGTGAATGGGTTTTTGACCAGAAGAAATGGATTGATGGTTGAGGAGATGTTGTAACGAGCGATGAAACTTACGTGAACGGGGGGCTGTGATAGATGATGAAACTTGTGTGAATGAGATATTTAGGTGTTGATTAGTATTATTTTAAAAGTATTTTTGTGGGATATGTGGGTGATGGTTAGTATTATTTTAAAGATATTTTGGTCTGGTTGTATGATTAATTTTGATAATGAAATTTTGAAACTAGTTATATAGGTAAATTTCCCTGCATTATTCATAATCATGAGAGAATTTCTGATTTACTACTCTCTCTTTTTTTTTAACCCTAAATTCCCATTGTATTAGCATTCTTTTTTATGGAATATTAAAAGTTAGCCCATAACAAAAGGTTGATATTTTCCTTAAACCGTGGTCTCCTCCGGTTCGAGTCAGGGACTTAGAGAAGACCGCTGCGAATCACATTTTCGGACCGGAGAAGGTGAAGCAAACAGGCGATCGACGACGATGAATGATGAGTGAGTAGTAGAAAGAGCAGTGAAGTGAATTATTGGAAACAGAAAGAAGGAAGCAGAAGCAGATCCAAAAATGGAAGCGATGAAACAAGTGGTGTCAGAGGCATATTACCTCTCACATTTTATGGCTTTCTTCTCATATTTCGTCGTCCGCAGCTCCGCAGCCGCAGTCCTCTCCCCTCACATCATCCATCATCTCTTTTATCGGGTAACCTACCATCTCCCGTTCTCTCCCCTTTCAACATTTCTCATCTGATTGTTATTTTTTTTTTAATTTATTTATTTTTGCAGGAGATTCAAGCTATTCTTGCACTTTCATTGTTAGCTGCCATTAAGGTATACCTTTCATTTCGAGAAACAATTTGACTCAGTTAATCACTCTATATGAGAAATAAAATAAAAAACGAAACAAAAAAGCGCTTTTTTCATAGATTGATGGAGATATTACATGTGGCTCAAGTGGCATTGTTTCAAATTATCTGTAAATGTGAATATTTTGGCCACGTTGCGTTTAATCTTTTATAAAATTTGTAGAATTTAGATAAAAGTACCATTTATAGCCTTAACATCTGCTATGGGATTTGGTTATTGACTGTAGATTTTTTTTTTTTTTTTTGCTTTTTCTTGCAAGAGATAACAAGAGAAGAAACATGGGAAGAATTTATTGATAATATGCTGTTTTATGCCAAGGTGATCACTTTAGAATCTTTTTTTGGTTTGTTTATCATGTGATTATTGATCTTTCGAGTTATACAGCAAATGAAGTAGAGGCATAAATTTAATTAATAGTAACTTTTTGATTTCGTAAATTAGGCTGCTTTGTAACATATTGTCTCTTGTATCTTCTGACTTGGGGTTGAATTTGATTTGGTCAGCTTCTTCTGGTAGCTATTGCATCAATAATGGATTACCATTTGGCTCTCTGGTTTCTGGTGGTTTTTTTAGGTAGGTATTATTGTCCTAAGATAGTAAGTTGCTTGTTAGTTGGTTTATTTATTTTTTGAGATTTTTGTTAGTATCAGTGTTTCAGGGCATTTGTGTCTTTCTAAGTTGGCAAAGTTGGATTTCTGAGTGGCATTTATTGTGTGTTAGAGATATTGATCTATTTAATTTGCATGCTCATTTATTCTGGTGTTCGTTTTGGCAGTTATATATATTTTAATCCAGCAACCTGTCTTCCAAAAACTAGGTATGGAAGTTGGTTGTCATTGATCGTATGCAATATGTTGATAATGGGAATGGCTTGCCATTGAAGTGATAAATTCAATTTTCTAGGTATGTCAAATAAATTAACCCCGCTGCAGTTGGAAGCCTTGCTGACTGAAGGAAAAACATCAAGATATTGGCTGGTTGGTTCTGCAGATTTATTCCTTGACTTCTGAATTTTCAAGAATATGTAGTATGCTTGCTTTCCTCCAAAAAGATGCAAATTGACTATTGCTTACGCAAAAGGTCTTCACCTGTCTTTTGCTATTGAGTTTCTCTTTTGGTTGGAAACTGGCTTTGGTAATTCATCAGTGATGCAAGTTAAAACATTGAAAGGCATACTGCTTTGTAATTTTTATTGGCATGCTCAACAAAAAACGAATTCAAAGAAAACAGGTGTAGAATATAATTGATTGCATTGGAATGGTATTATAGAACCATTAAAATTTTTGGCGTCTTGATATGGGATTGGAGATGAATTTACCTTTTGAAGAAAGAAATAAACACAGGATCTGAGACTTTTTTAAAGGTAATAAGTGAGTGCATTTGGTGAAATTCATTGAAGGCCCTTCATTTTCTCCTTTTCCTATTCAGTTGATAGGAGACTCATTTCATTCTTATACATGTCATTCTCAAGGATTATACATACAATCAACATTTTGTTTTGAGAAATTTACATAGCATAAGCTTATAACTTAAAGGATTACTTATGACTTAAAGGATTAACAGCCAGGTTTATGTTTGTGAATTCTTAGATGTTGTGACATCTCCCGTCTTTCAAGCATGTCCAACAAATGATTTGCTTTTGTAAAGCCGCGAAATTTTGATCAAAGGTCATTCTGTACTGCTGTCACATATATTTGATGTTAACAGATAACAGATGGAATGGTTGTTTGCCTAATGTTATATACAATGGATTCTTGTTCTGTTATATTTGCATGACTGGCAAAAATGAATCTGGCAGGTTGAATTTCGTGCCCAGTGTTCATCCACCTGTATACATGCAAGCAGGGTCTTTCCTGAGCTCTCAATTACGTATGTTGGTGATTTTTGAAAGATTCTTTTTGTTTATCGCCTTTTGTTTATAATCTTTATGGTAACTTGTGTTTCTTCATGGCAGATATTCCAACAAAAATGTATCTTTCGGAATAGTTGATCTTGGACTCTTCCCGAATGCTGCTGAGAAATTTGGAATATCTCTTGGTGGTATACTACTGACAACCTCTTCAAACTTATTTATCCCAACCTTCTTCCAAAAGAGATATTCTTTTAAGTATATACTCTTCCTGCTAATTGTTCTCTAATTACTATTACTCTCGCAGGGAGTATGGAACAGCTTCCTACATATATATTATTTGAGAATAATGCTGAGATTAATCGATTTCCAGCCTTCAGTTTTGAAGAAAAGTTTTCTCATCCTTACATTACCAAGGTATTTCATGTTGGCAAAGCACATTTAACGTTCAATTTTTTCTGCTAGCATTGAGTCTTGTTCCTTCCTCCAGAATACCATACACTACCTTAAAGGTATAAGTTGGCATAGGCAATCTTTTGGATGGAAAACTTGGGCATGGTCCAAAACAGAACCTTTTGCTGTCACCTAGTCACAATGTCCAGAGAATGATCACTTTTATATGAACTTTAGATGCCGGTTATTTTTGGTAATTTTAGGATAAAAAAGAACACAAGGGGAAAGTGAAAGAAAGTTGTGAAAGTGCCTCCCAAGTTGTCAAGAAACTATCTACTCAGTTTGGTTTCCTTTATTCTTTCTGAGATCCAAAATAAGGATAGAGGAACTATCCAATTTCCCTTGCTTAATAACCTGAACTTGGTGTTTTGAATTATATTTGAATCAACTCAGCTGATTCTCTAGTTTTACCTTCAGAATCTTAGCATCGATTCCTATTTTGTATGCATTGCAGAAACTTCTTGCCCATCATTTTCAGCTTGATCGGCTACTCATTGAATATGTATATGGGGACTAGGTAACATATTTACACCACATGCTTTTTCTTTAACGTTTTTCGTGTTACAATTCTTGAGCTGTAAAGGACATGATTTCATTTTGAAATTTTTTGTAACTGGACATTAGAATACCTGTCGATCTGTGCAAAGACAAGGACATGGCATGGAAATTTCATGAAGTTCAATTTTGCATATTTCAACAAATTCCTTGAATGCGGACTGTTTCTACAAGACACGCTTTGAGTTGGAAGTACGTACAATGTTGCATTTAGCATGCTGTTTTTATGCAAATCTGCTTCCCTGACGAGTTCTGACCAAAGAACTTAAAGAGGAAAGGAGGATCAATCAAAGTTGAGTGAATTTTTATTTTTCTAGCATTGGATTCAATCTCATTTAGCAAACTTGTGAACTCTCTCTTTTGTTTTTCATAAACCCCTCCCTCCAAAACAAAAACTACCATGAACAACGCCTTCCAATGCACAGTAACACTCTCAGAAATTCTTGGTCAAAGGTGGAGAATTGTAGACGAGTTTTGGCTCCATGAACAAAACGTTTCAGCCTCAGATCAGGTTTCTCACGTTTAACCCATTGGACTGCTTTCGGATCGACAATGTCACCGTTATTGTCGTCCTCTTCTTCCATTTTATGCATGCGTGAAGAAAATTTTAAACAGCTCGACAAGATTATTCAGGTTTTCACTTCGAATGGTCCACGCAATCATTGTTTTCTTGGGCTGACACGCAATGATTGTGGCCCAACATATCCAAGTGTAAAATTATTTCGTCCCTCCAATTATGGGGTAATAACATCCCGTCCCCAACGTTTTATGATTCGCAAGAACGGTTGTGGTTTTTCGATTTGTGTCAATAGGTCCTGTAGTCTCCCCCACCCAAAAAAAAAAAAAAAAAAAAAAAACAAACACGGCAATCATTACTTCACCAAGAATACAACTCCAATGTATGACAAACATCAAGGACAATTTACAGCAAACTTATTATAATGCACAATTGAATAAATCATCGAATCACATTAATGAGTGAAGAGAAAATAATGCATGTATGAGATGTTTTATAGAATCTTTCTACTAGCACTAGCAATACACATACACTAACATATTATTGCTCACATGTAACACTAGCTCAATTCTTTCAACCTACTCTACATTTTAAAAGAGATACTCTTTAACTAAATATCAATATTGATATTCAATATATAACTTTTTAAGTTCAAGTGTTAGAGGCATCAAGTATAGAATAAATACATATCATCGTAACAAAAAAAAAAAATTAAAGTCACCAAAAATACAATTATATAAATCTAACTTTTATGGAGAAAATATTTATAGATATAGAGGAATTTACTCTTACTCAAAAAGGGACCCCAAAAAGAAAAAATAAAAGCTTTTATCAAAGTGGACTTTTGAGGGCTTCTCTCCGGTCGAAAAAAATAAAGATAAAAAATACATTTTTCTTATTTATTAGATAGTGGCAATAATGTTGAGGAAGAAAGCTTTCAAAGATCTTAATTCATATTAAAACAACTAAAACACTTTTAGTGAAGGTTACATTACCAATTTACCATACTGTGATGGTCACCGGAACATGGGAGTTTTGGTTTTTTTTTTTCTAGAGATCAGGGATATATTTGATACACGTGGATAATTTTATCATTATTTGAGAGAAATTAAAACTTTAGGGAGCCAAATGTTATTACGTCATCCAAATATCTACCCGTTTTGTAGACAAAGTGCGTAAACACAATCACTATCAGGGCTGGCTGATGGACCATTGCACCGAGATTTGCGTCACAGTACAATGCCGCCGCCGAATGTTTTGCTTTTCAAATAATTAACATCCTCGCTTTGACGGAGTCTGCTAAGTTACAGAAAACTGTAACTGGCAGACTCCACGTACAAAGCCTAACTTTAACAGAAAATATATTTTTTCTTTTTTTTTTTAAGACTTGTGGGATCATCTTATTTAATGTATAAGTAACATGATCTGTAATACATTAAGTTTTCATTTTAATTGTATCACTAAAATATAAAAAATATAGGTTTAAATATATTAAAAATTATATTTTTATCTGTTAATATATGAAAATAGATATTTTTTTATCTGCTAATAATATCTCCACTTATTAAAAAAATTCTCTCTCTATATATATATATATATATAATTTTAAATAAAAATTGAAAAGGGAAAGATCACAAATGGATGCAATTTCATCATCTACTCAACCTGCAGGGCCGATGAGAGGGGGCCATCGGCCTCTATTTCCCCGCCGTATAGGGGGGCCCGCCATTTGCTGTCGGCCCACGCTGAGGCCGCCCCCACTGACAGATTACTCACTCCCCCATTTACTTGTGCTTCGCGTGGCTTTTTTAATTGTAGGAGCATGCTCGTAATGCTTGTACACAAAGTTTCAAACGTATGCTTGTACGCAGACTCTTGTGGGCACAAGATTTAGAAATTTAACAGATAGTATCCCCCACCGTGAATCACATTATGCAAGATGGCCAAATAAGAATTCGTTTCTTGTGGACTTGCTTTCAATCACTTCCAATGATGACGGGCATCTACTGATCTTCACACTTGTTTTTTTTTTCTTTCTTTCTTTCTCTCTTTAGTTCGAGAGCGTTTGCTAGTATTTTAACCCAAAAATGGAAACTACCATTCTAAAATCTCATCATCACCGACATCATTTGTCGTGCATGCATTGTTAAGGATAACGTGGAGCTTTTTGTTTTAACGCATATGATATTCTTTCGAAAAAATATAGAATGTTATAGAAATATCTCAAAATTAGGGCTTGTTTTTTAGAAGACGTCCGCTTCTTATTTTAGAAGTAAAAAAAAAAACAAATCAAATCAATCTAAATATGCAAAAGATGGATACATGGATACCTTACCGATTGTCTATCAATTGTTTGTCGCTATCAATCAAACTCTTGTCGACTGATTTTCTACTGCATCATGTTACTTAGAGATGTTCCATGTTTGGAACATCTCTAACTTAGAACAGTCAAAGATGTAAATAATTTTCTGCTGATATCGTATTCTTAACTTGCACGTGTCATGTAATTATAATCGTTAAAACAAACATCGAAGAAATCTAGTGGTTATAGCACTTAGGGTAAAACACACGAGGGATGAATGCAAGTGGATCTGGTGTGGTACTCTAAGCCAGTAAATGCTGGGTAAAAGAAGGAAAGGAAGGAGAATCGTGTGATCAACGTAAACAACGGCAGGGCATTCGCATCCCTAAAGGCAAAATTTTACAACCAGAACGGCTAAAATGGGGCGACAAAAGTGGACACAATTGGAGAGGGCGTGTCACCACGGAGACGGTAAAGGGGGAGGAGAGTGTTAAAAGTCCGTTAAGTTGACGAAACACGAAGCCACGCTTTCCTCCCATTCGAGGTGAGAATGTCTCTGATTCCGTCACGCCGAAAGATGGGTGTGACACGCGTTCTGTTTTTACTGCGTCTCCAATCCCTTGTGCCCATGCCTTGTGTGCTATTGCGGAACACTTTAGTGGTCCCCCTTTTTTCCCTTGTGCCACCTTTTACGTGCCGCTCGTCCCACGTACTTCGAATTCTTGTACTCGCTTTCTTTGTAATTCTCTTTCGAAAATTCCACCTCTAAAACCAATTTTGATTATTTATTATGTTTTGTTAATATAATAAACTGATGTGATATATATATATATGGCTCTACTTTTTATAATATATTATACCGAGATCCCCTTTCTTTAATAACGTGATACTTCATCTATTACATTACATTGTTATTAAAAACCGAAAAATTAATTTTAAAAGTTATATCAAACTTTTTATCTATTTTGAATATTGATACATGAATGAATGAAATTCTAATGATTGGATGGGAAAAAAAGATGGTATACGAATAATAAGAAGATCATGTCACCTATCACGTCATTTTTTGACATAATATATAATTTACTAATGATAATTTCCTTAATATTCATTGATTAATCAATGCCTTTTGGATTCTCTAGATAGTGCATGGCCTATTTGATAGATTAAAAAGAGCTGGGTTAGTGAGTGAGTGATTTTTAATCAATCTAATAGTTCTCGCACTATCTAGAGAATCCAAGAGGTTAGAGAGTGAGTGACTTTGATAGCGTAGTGGATTTTTTAAATGACAATTAACAACATCTTAGAATAATAGCATTGGGTTAATTGCGATGAAAGGAATTGAAAATGAGAATATACTTAATAGAATATACAAGACACTATAAAGCCCAACATCTCAATAACATGTCTATGGGTAAAGATTCAATTGAAACTTCGTATATTGAATATATCAATATAACATTCTTACTAAAAGTCATTTAATACACGAGATACTCTATTTGTATTTTGGTATGACTGTAACTTTATTTTAATATTTTATTTGTTTTGATTTTATTTCTATTAGTTATTTTATTTAAATAGTATAAAATATTATCTACTGGTTGCTTAGCTGTTTTTTATTTAGTATGTGGGGGATTTTGGTTAGTTTGCTTACTTTTAAGAGATGCAGATGGACTATGCTATTTCGTATAAATATTCCTAACTCATAATGAAAAAATGTTATATAATTTTACTGCAACTTAGGCTGTATTTAAGAGTTTAATCAATATTTACTTCGGAGGTTTGAATTTTCTCAAATTAATCCTAATTATCATTCATTCTTTTGTTTACTTCATTTGATTTCCCTCAAAGATTTGTGTATGTAACATATTTTAATTAGTTTCATACTCATTTAGTAGCATTTGACAATAAGTAATGCAAAGGGTACGTTCATGGCATGATAAATTCATTAATTAATACTCGATTGACTCATATATATTTGATGCCAACTAAGACAAAGATTAATAAGTAAGCAGATAATAATAACATTGTTCCTATTGATCTTATGCAGCACATTTTCTTTACATAATATTCCTCTATTCGCTTAAGATCTTTATTGATTTGATGGTATGCAATGTCGAAAATCAGCCATATTATTCACCCCTCTTGTGGGTCCACAAATATTTCTTCATATATATTTAACTTTATAATTTTTAAACCAATCAAAAATATTGGACTGATAGTGAAATTCACAATTCCACCCGTTGACAAATTCTTCTGAAATTACATCGGCGCGTAGTAAAAAACTAAAAATAAAAGCATTATGGATTTCTTTTTTTTTTAAAAAAAAAAAGGGGCAAAAAATGAAAAATATGGGACACCTGGGTGGCTGCCTGGGTGGCGAAGCGCACGTTGTAAAGTAAACGAAAAGAGTCTTCACGCGTACGGTGACCACCGGGGGTGGGCCCGCACGTGTGGACCACCCCAGATATGGTCTGCTGCGTCAATCACACGTTACAAATGAGAACGGACAGCTGTCAGTATTTGATAGGCCAGTCCTACTGAATAAAATATTCGCACAGTGCCATATCCTTTTTAGTGGCACGGTTTTCTATGCACCAACCGCGAGTGGCGGGGTGTGTTAACACTTTTTCCAGCCCCATTCTGATTTTCACAGCCGTTGACATATTAATATTGAATTAAAATTTTTTCAAAAAATAGTAATTTAAACATAAAAAACACATCTCTTCTTTTGGGTTAAATCATGCCGCCTTATCTCTTAATTGTTTGATTAAGACTTGTAATGTAAATGTTAATCTCTTATAAGACCGCAGCAAGCCCACAAAAATGGTGAAAAGAAAAAGAGTAGGGCAGTGGCATGAGCATGACATGAGGTTAATTGATACATTAATTATTATTAAATGTAGGGTCGTTTTTACATATAAAAAATTTTATCTTTGAAAGAGGATTAAAGAGTAATCTTTGGATGCGGAACGAAGAATCAAACACCACTCAAGTTGGTCTGCCATTATTTGAATAATTAGTGTTAAACAAATTGTTTATGGAAATAGACTACAAAATTTTCTTTTTGATGGTAGCCGATTTTGAGGAAATGGTGCTAGTTGATGACCTTCATTGACTTGAAAATTAGGGTGAATCGAATTGACTCGTTCTTATTACTAAGTCTTCGAAAAGAAATGCTATGCTAGAAAATCTTGTTTCTCACTTTTACCAAAGGTCCTAAAAGAATTCATAATGCTATTGTAAAGTGTGTTTACTAATCCATTATGGGCAATTTTAAAAAATATTTCTACCCATTCAAATGGGTTACCCAATAATAATAAAGTAAGCATAGAACAAGCTATAAATATATATTATATATCTTGATTTGATTTTTATAGGAAATAAAAAAAAATTAGTCTCGTTTTCTTATTCTCACAAAATATTAAACTATACCCTGAGATACAAAATGGTTTTAATTTATGCGTATATTCAACACGTGTCCAATAAATTAAAACACCTTATTAAATATAATCATATTATGAGAAAGAAATTTACAGGACCTCCAATATTAGCGATGGTATAGTGTAGCTAGTATAATTGAATCCGTAATAGGTCATATATACAACCAAATATAAGAAAAAAAATAAAAATCATTTTCTAATTACAAATCAGATATGATATGTACAATTGGGATATTTAGACTTGCTATGGACAAATATTCTATAAATATACAGAAAAAAAAAAAAATTTCTCTCAACTGACTGGAGTCGAGATATAGTATACTTGTATATCTGGTCCAATAATGATTCGAATTAACTTCAAAATCTATTGATACTCATGAAAATTCAAAACCCTTCTCACATATATAAAAAGAATGAAGATGGTTTATTATCGTCTAACTAGGGATATTATGGTTCCCTACACAATATTTTCTGTTGATGCTACCGCTAATACTAGCCTTATCTTTATGACTTTCGTACGTTCTCATAATCTTACTTTCTAGATTCTAGCCTTTAATTAATGAAATTGTTGCAATAAATGTTGTAAAGTTTAAGGAACTCTTTTTGAGATAAATTGCATCGCAAGCTCCACTAGTCGTCAACCGTGAACACAATAATTAGCTTCATCAAACTACGTTTTGTCACCAAAGCTCAAATAAACTCTCCTAAATTTCCAAAACGAAGTTGATGCATCATACAATAATGAAACTTGGAAATGATCATATGACTGCCATTATAAAGACTTCGCGTTATATTTTGCCTTTGAATTGGTATTAAGATAATAAGTTAATCATAAAAAAAAAAATGAGTTCGAAATTCTCATGTAGTCTGATCTTGTTGGTCCTAATTTTTTTCCAACATCGACGAGATTTTTCCCTCCTCAATTTCAGCGTCGAGTAAGTAATATATATTTTATTGCTTAATTAATGCTGCGAAGTTCAAATAAAGTAGTCTAGTAATTATATTACCAATTATCACAGGTAGCTTGACATAAATTTGACATAACATTGCTAATTCATAGACCAAGATCCGGCACATTTCATTTTTCTTTTTTGTTCTATGATACTGATATGTACAAAATGATATCATTTGCATGCCATAGCGTTTATATTTAGTTTGAAATAACGTGGGGTGACCAAATTTGAAGAATATTAAGGGTGTGTGTGTGTGTGTGTGTAGTTTAGGTAATGTATCAACAAAGGTGGGGGAGAGAAGAGATGATTGATTATAAAAGGAAAGGTGGTGGCCATGCATGAAAATGGAATCGAGAAGAGAAATCGAGACCGCATGCAAATACACTCATAATTTTGTCCTCTCCCCGTGACACATCTTCATCTCGCCCCTCTTCTTTATTCAAAGTTTTTAATTGGGTTTCACATTTCCCATTCACCTAATACACATACTTTAATTATATACCCATTCCAAACTTTACAACTTAATTTAATTTCCTTGCTTCACTTATATTTTAAAGAATAGCCAAACTGGCTGACACTCACAGTAGCCGTCGAAAATTTCAATTCGAGAATTACATTATGAATTACTGGTAGTTAGTACAAACCCATTTTTGCACTGAATGGATGAAATTTAGATCATCAAAGAAGAATCTGATAATCAACATTATAATTGCATTAAAAAGAAATTGGAGAAAGAAAATTAAGTATGATTGAATAAATAATCACCCATTGCGAAGCAAACGAGGCATGACGGGCGAGCGAGGTGAGAGGGTAATTTCGCCACCTAAGTTGCGTTTTCAAATATGACGACCCACGCGCTTTAAGTGAGAGTGTGGATTCGTGTTCACAGATCGGATTACACAATTTTGACATCACACAGTGTCACAGACAGGAAAGCGAGGGAGGGGTATCAAAGTTAGAAAGTCGCCAAAACCAAGAGTGCAAGAAAGCAAAACAGAAAAAACAAAAACTAAAAACAGTGGCAGCAAAAGCAACAGCAAAAGTGAACAATAAAAAAAAAAGAAGAAAAAAAAAAGAAAAAGAATGATGTGAAAACAAAACGGGATATGGTCGGTAACATATTCCGCTGTCTGGTATTAAGGGGTTTCTCTCTTTTTTATCAAACCCAGAAAAATAAGATAAAATAAAAATAAAACTTCGAATCGTCGTCTCTCTCTCTCTTATATTTTTCTTGCTTATATTCTCTCATTCATTGATTCATTTAATACAAGAAGTGAGGAACAGAGCACAACTCCAAGGTCTTTTCTTTAACCGTGTCCTGTTGCAGTACATGTATAACGTTAATGGCTCATATAACAACACCGATACCATCTTCTTATTAGCTTTCGTCGTTTGAAGCAGCAGCAGTCACACAGCTGTGATCGATCGGATCATCCTGAAGGTTCAAGAAATTACGGTAATAATTCTTTTCCTTGCGTATGTTTATATGTTAGAGTTGCAGCATCTAATTGCATGGACGGTTATATATGAATGAAAATTAAGAAGAAAATAAGAAATTTTGAAATTTTGAAGGGATCATGATGGCGGTGAGCTCGGGGGGCAGCAGGGACAGCAGCGGGCAAAAGATGATAATGGACAACGGGAAGTATGTTCGATACACACCCGAACAAGTGGAAGCGCTTGAAAGATTGTACCATGAGTGCCCAAAACCAAGCTCCATGCGCCGCCAGCAGCTCATCCGAGAGTGTCCTATTCTCTCTAACATTGAACCTAAGCAGATCAAAGTTTGGTTCCAAAACAGAAGGTCTGTATTTGTATATCAACAACCAATCGTCGAATTCTTTCCGCGTTTTTATTGATCATTCCTTGTATATACATGCATATGCATGCTCAAACGCTTTCTTGTTTCAGGTGTAGAGAGAAGCAAAGGAAAGAAGCGTCTCGCCTTCAAGCCGTGAACAGAAAGCTGACGGCTATGAACAAGCTGTTGATGGAGGAAAATGATCGGCTGCAAAAGCAAGTGTCACAGCTGGTGTATGAGAACACTTTTTTCCGCCAGCAGACACAAAATGTAAGTGAGCCCCACGAAATTAATAAATTAACAATTTTTTAATCATCACATCACATGCTTGTTGTTTGATGTTGTGTACGGATTTTGATCATGGCTGAATTTAATTTGCAGGCCGCGACGCTTGCCACCACTGACACTAGTTGTGAATCAGTGGTGACGAGTGGTCAGCACCATTTGACTCCTCAGCAACAGCAACAGCAACAGCATCAGCATCCACCAAGGGATGCTAGCCCTGCAGGGTTAGTGATATTTTAAATTTGTTTCTTTACTTAATTTGAATTTTATTTGGTTCTTGAAATCTGTCTAATTATTGTTATGGCGTATGAGATTGTGATTAAATAGTGTGTTATCTTTGCAGACTTTTGTCGATTGCAGAGGAGACTTTAACAGAGTTTCTTTCAAAGGCCACTGGAACTGCTGTTGAGTGGGTCCAAATGCCTGGGATGAAGGTTAGCAGCTTAGCGCTCTCCTTTCTTTTTCACTGTCCAAATCTTACACTAGAGCCATTATTCTTTGTTGTCATTTTCTTGGAAATTAATAAAGCACATAAACCTTTGCTAGACTTCTAAGCAACATCCAAATCACATCATATCAATATGCCTACACTCTCTTATCTGTGATATATTTTGCTGATATTAATTTCCTTTTTATTCCTTGATCAATCGTTGCTTCTGGTCTTGGTGTGGGCAAATCTAATTTGGATGATTCCACGCCTTCATATTTTATCCTTATATATTACCAAATTGATGGAGTTCGTTTGTCTTCAGACCAAAGGAAAAAAAAAAATAACCCCTCACTTTTTAATCATGAGCAATAAGATACAAAACAACATGATCTTGTCCCAAAGCATATGATCATACAATACTTAATAATCTTATAATGTTAATATTCCTAAGGGATTTAGATGTTGATTAATCAAAGCTTTTAATTGGTTTACTAACCAGTGGTTTCAGACTGAAGATTAACAGATGTAGTCTCTCTTTTTACCTGTACAGCCTGGTCCGGATTCCATTGGAATCGTTGCTATTTCTCATGGTTGCACTGGTGTGGCAGCACGCGCTTGTGGCCTTGTGGGTCTAGATCCTACAAGAGTAAGTCTCCCTGCCTTGGTGCTATGTTCTTGGTTGAGGCAAGAATTAACTGAAAACTTTTAGCTTTTAGGAAAGAGTTTAATTTGATAATTTTGTGTACAGGTCGCGGAAATCCTCAAAGATAGGCCATCATGGTATCGTGATTGTCGATCTGTGGAAGTTGTAAACGTGCTGCCCACTGGAAGTAGTGGAACCATTGAGTTGCTATACATGCAGGTAGGTGTTGAATAGCTCTGAAGTTTCTTGTTCTAGTTTAGTATCAATTTGGAGTTGTTTGATGTATTTACATAATTTTGTTGTTGATTGCCTCAATCTAGCTCTACGCACCAACAACCTTGGCTCCAGCTCGTGACTTCTGGTTGTTGCGCTACACATCTGTTTTGGAGGATGGTAGTCTTGTGGTATGTGACTCCTGAATTAGCTTATGCAAGTACTAATAAACATGGACATCATTTGCTGTTTGTCTCACCATGGGACTTTTAATGGTGTCGTAATGTGTAATTGTTGACTTATAACATCAGGTCTGTGAAAGATCACTTAACAACACACAGAATGGTCCAAGTATGCCTCAGGCACCACATTTTGTGCGAGCAGAAATGCTTCCTAGCGGGTATCTGATTAGACCTTGTGAAGGAGGCGGATCCATCATTCATATAGTTGATCATGTGGACCTAGAGGTGTGTGAATTGCTTTGTTTTGTTCTCTGAAACATACATGTTTTCTCCTCTGACAAATGAACAGAATTTTAACTTGCAAACGCTTAATTAAACGTAGCCTTGGAGCGTCCCTGAAGTGTTGCGCCCACTTTATGAGTCATCAACATTGATTGCTCAGAAGACAACAATGGCGGTAAGACAATCCTTTAAGGCAACTCTTTGGGAGTAATAATGTCTGACTTTTTAATTTCATTGCCAGAATGGTTTCTTTGATTAGATTCTCCTAAATGCCAGAAAAAAGTGTGTATTAGAACTAAATTGAGTCCGAATGTCTCATGTTCCAATATAACACTGACATTTGATGCAGGCTTTACGCCATCTAAGGCAGATTTCTCAAGAAGTTTCACAGCCAAGTGTCACTGGTTGGGGAAGAAGGCCTGCAGCTCTACGTGCTCTTAGTCAGAGATTGAGCAGGTATGCTGGTTTGATACTTTGGATTGTTTCTTCGAATAATGGATTGATTCTTAATACACAATATCTGACAGATTCTATCTGCAGGGGCTTTAATGAAGCTCTTAACGGGTTCACTGATGAGGGATGGTCTATGTTGGAAAGTGATGGCATTGATGATGTTACTGTTCATGTGAACTCATCTCCTAGCAAGATGATGGGCATACAACTTTCGTATGTGAATGGATTTCCTTCTATGAGCAATGCGGTGCTTTGTGCCAAAGCATCCATGTTATTACAGGTAATGTTTTAGACTTTTGGTGTTATATATTTACTTGGTGAAAGAAAGATAATCATTTGCTTGGAATAAGTAGGGCTGATATTGAAATCCTCTTTGTACTTTAGGATGAAGTCTTCATAATCTCAAATAAGTAACCATACCTGTTGCTTCTTTATGTAACTATCTTCCTTTGCCAAGTTAAGAAAACCAAAATCTCTCTCTTTTCTCATCATTGCAACTATCTTTCAATTTTTTTAGGATGTACCTCCAGCAATACTTCTCAGATTCTTGCGAGAACACCGATCAGAGTGGGCCGACAGCAGTATTGATGCTTACTCAGCTGCTGCTGTTAAAGCTGGTCCCTGCAGCTTACCGGTGCCTCGAGCTGGAAATTTTGGGGGTCAGGTTATTCTTCCACTGGCTCACACAATCGAACATGAAGAGGCAAGTAATTGTGAATCTTAGTTGGTTTAGACATTAATCTTTTCATTGGCATCAGCCTTGTTGAAGATATCCTTTTAATTTGAAGTTATCTAGAGCTATGTCATTCAACATCTGATAAAATCAAATTTCTCATTGCAGTTTCTTGAGGTCATTAAGCTTGAAAATATGGCCCACTATCGGGAGGACATGATAATGCCGAGTGACATCTTCCTCCTGCAAGTAAGTGTTATTTTTGTTTTGTTTTCTCTTTCCTGATGAGGTGTTGAGTTATATCAAATCTTTGCTTTTGGCCTTGAATTGTTACAAATAGTTGAAAGAAGTTAATTCCTAAACAAATGGATTAGTCCATGCCATGTAGTTCAACTTAGGCGCATCCTTTTCTCTGTTCGAAATTATGCTTATTTTTTTGTTAAGTGACTGCATACTTCAAAATTATGTCCAATTGTTGATATATATAATTGAACAAGGTTACTGTTTTTCAGCTTTGCAGTGGAGTGGATGAGAATGCTGTAGGCAACTGTGCTGAACTGGTCTTTGCTCCTATCGATGCCTCATTTTCTGATGATGCACCAATTATTCCTTCTGGTTTCCGCATCATCCCTCTGGACTCTGGGAAGGTAATTATTATATGTGATTTAATTAATTCTAGCTTTTGTTTAATGTGGTCTAAATTTTACATTCAAATTCGCCACAGGATGCCCCTAGTCCAAACCGCACTCTAGATCTTGCCTCAGCTCTTGAAGTAGGACCAACTGGAAATAAAGCATCTGGTGACTGTTCCACTCAATGTGGCAGCACAAAATCTGTGATTACAATAGCATTTCAATTTGCATTTGAGATGCACCTTCAAGAAAATGTAGCATCAATGGCTAGGCAGTATGTCCGTGGTATTATAGCCTCTGTCCAGAGAGTGGCATTGGCGCTCTCCCCTTCTCGATTTGGCTCTAATACTGGACTTCGACCTCCTCCTGGTTCTCCTGAAGCACACACACTTGCTCGCTGGATCTGCCAAAGCTATCGGTGTGTATCTAATTTTCTTTTTGATGCATCTAGAACATAAGACGCGGCAATGTAAAAGGGAAGTTAGAGCTTGTTAATGAACATTCTTACCAACAAAGAAAAAATTTGAACAGGATGCTTGTTATAATGATTAGTTTCTGGTGTAGTTCTTTTAAATTTCTAATTTACTTTAAAAAAGACATGTATATGATTGTTGAATTTCTTCGCAGGTGCTATCTAGGAGCGGAACTACTTAAATGTGAAGGAAATGAATCCATTCTCAAAACACTTTGGCATCACTCTGATGCAGTTTTGTGCTGCTCGCTAAAGGTATTTGTTTTTATTTCCCATTTGCTTATCTGACAAGAGGTTCTTGATGCCTGTGACAGTTGTAACACAACTTGATATTTGGTACAGGCTTTGCCAGTTTTCACCTTTGCAAATCAGGCAGGACTTGACATGCTTGAGACAACCTTGGTTGCACTTCAAGATATAACTCTGGAAAAGATTTTTGATGACAGTGGAAGAAAGACCTTGTGCTCCGAGTTCCCACAAATAATGCAGCAGGTATAGTGACTATCAGTAGTAACTTCATGCATCATCTAACTATCAGAAGCTAGGCATATAAAGATTCATATTCATTAGATTTTAGTGTAACAATGGGCTTACATGTAAATTTTGGAGACACATTTTGAAATTGGGGGGCTATAATAGCGACTGAATAAGGAAGTAGGGGAAACAGCTTGGATACATCATAGGTTTAATTTCTTTGTTGTTATCAACATATTTTAACCTGGGGACGCATTTTGTTTTCTTCACTGTGGCAGGGCTTTATGTGTCTTCAAAGTGGTATTTGTTTGTCAAGCATGGGAAGGCCAATCTCTTATGAAAGAGCAGTGGCTTGGAAAGTGTTGAATGAAGAAGAGAATGCCCACTGCATTTGCTTCATGTTCATCAACTGGTCATTCGTCTGAAAGACAGAACAGACTTCGGTCAAAACCTAGAATCTAGATGCAGGTTTAGAGTAGAACAATCTTCTTTTTAGTCCTGTTCCTGTGGAAAACATTATTGTAATGCCTTAAATAGTTTCATGAAAATGCAGCAGCTACCACCAAATGCATATGGCAACAGTGACCACATTTTTCGTTTTGCTTTATCCTTTATTATCAATCCCTATGCTTCTGCCTTTGCCTCTGCTTTTTATAATTTTATTCCCTCTACTCTTATCTGTTTGAAATACAATCACCAAACATTCCCTTTTCACTATACAATCTTAAGAGGCCAATCAATTAATCAAAGCTTGTGTCGTCGATTCCTAGCTCCTGTAAACTTTGAGACCTTTATCCTGTGGGGGGGCAGTTGTGTGGATCGAAACGTGGGGTGGGTTACTTTCCTATTTTGAATATCCTTTATGCTACTTTTTAGTCCTTATTTAATGGTGGCATCATATTATTCTTTGTAGAGTTGTTTGTGGATCGGATTTTGCGGATTGAATATTAATCTATATCCGACCCACAAAATTGTGGATTATAAATTTTTAATTCAATCTAATTTATGGACTGATGAAACGCAATTCAAATCTAATCCATATGTCTATGGATCAGATGCAAATCTAATTCATATCTAATTTATCATTTTACAGAAATTTTTGTGGATTAAAAATTTTTAATTCTATCTAATCCACAAACTAACTAAATAAAAAAAATTAATATAAAAATAAATTTATTACTAATCAAATTCAAAATTAAATAAGATTTAAATAAATTAATTATTTAAATAAGGCCAAAACATACATTAAAAGTTTCAAAATATAATATACCAAAAAGAAAATATCTCATTTGTTTAAATCAATATATGAAAATTAACTATTTAAGAAGCCATATTTGTTTATTTATTTATTTTTTATTTTATATTATTATTGGATAAGAGATAATATGGTGTTAATGTAACTATATTTTAACTTTTTTATTTATAAGTATGTGTTAATGCCATATTTGAAAGTTTAATTTTTAATTAAATAAATATTTTTTTATTTTTTTTATAGATTTACGGATTTATAGAAGTAAATTCATATCCAATCCGTCGATTTGGGGATTTTTAAATTTTCCATCCAATCCATCTATCCACAAATCAAATTTTTACGGATTAGATTTCTACATATCAAATGGATTGAGCAGATAGGATTGGATTTTAAACGACTCTAATTTTTTGTTGTGATACAAGGGAAAAGGACAACTTACACGCCAAAATTTGCTTCAATTAGATTCTGATCATTTGATAAACGTAACATTCATGCCCATTGTGCTTATAAAAATTTGTATATTTCGGTGGAAGCATTCTAGTAAAATAAAATTGACGTACATCATAGTACATTTAATGTTCTTATCTCTATTTAAATAGATAGAACCCAGTCACAAAAGAAGGTCTAGATGTTTATTTTTTAAATGATGAGAATCTAATCATCGTCCATTAGAATTAACCTTTGATGTTTGTGTGTGTTTTAATTTCTTCCCAATAATATATTGGTGATCTCTTCTTCAGCAGCCAGCCTCGAGCTACACACTTCACTGTATTGCCCGGTTTTATGATCCCATTTGTGCCTGTGTATGTGTTTTCGTTGAAATGCTGCAATTCAATGCCAAATGGACTGATGGACAAAAATGCAGACGAATAAAAAATACGTTTGATTTTTCAAGTAAAGGGAGGAAAAACTATATATATAGGAACATAATGCGCATATATATCAATTGAAAAATTTTCGATGAAAGGGAGTGATAATGATAGGCATTGTTGGTTAAATAATACTGCCAAAGATTCTAAATCATCCTTTCTCTCATCCAATAAAGAACATATTATACTTCAAGCGGTAAGCGTTCCAATAAAGTTTTCAAAAGCAAATTAGTAAAGCTTCTTGAGAGCATAATCGAATAAGCAAAATTCACCCCCACCAAATTGAATGGTGTCCAACTTCCATTGATTCATGCTTCATTTCAGAAAATGACCTCTCTAATGTAACAAAATTGGAGGACAGCACGGGCTCACCACTCATAAGAATTGCATGGGTTTTTCAATTTAACCCACCAACGCACCACGCACTAAAATCTTATAAATGACCAATATTCCATAACCTTACACTTCTTAAACTTGATTTGATTAATATAGCATAATTATCAAGTACATTTGATCGTTAAGATCTTCCAAAACTTGACCAGTTCTGTGCTCGACACGTGTACATAAGGATGCAGTAGAAGTGCTTCAGATCCAAATTCCGTGTGGAATTATCATACTTAGTAGAGTGTCTAGTGATGTGATATCACTAGCTCTTGGCATTATTTTCCAATCTTGAGTCACTTTTAAGACAATGAGTTGAAAAAGACGTTTCAATTGCAGCCCCATCTTCTACCAATCGTTTTCTGTCAAGACTCCAAAATCCCACTTAATCATTTCTCTGTCTTTATTATTCTATTGGATTTTGTCCTCATTTTTAATTTGTACATTTACCATTTTCTCATAATTTTAATTGTGTCTATGAAGAGCCTATTTCAGATAACTATTCCGATGAAATCCACATCATAACATCAAACTCCCTTGGTCCCTTGTCATTTATTGTGACGGTGAATTATCTGCATGCATCACTGCAATTAAGAATTCTCATTACACTTCTTGTATGTCATCAAATTTATAACGTCTCTGAAAAAAATGTACGTATGTCGTGGATTTATTTATTTTTAATCGGTGAAAAGAAGCTGGCCCAGAGTCTTCCTAGAAGTGCTTTTTGCCCAACATGTTGATACTATTATATAAATAATTTTTTTTTTCTTTTTAAAAAATTAAGGGATAGGTAAGTCTAAATTAATTTTTACTTTTCTCTTATTATTTCGAAGGATCGAATTCGAGTCCACATGAATGTGAGGGACGATAGCTACACTGCCAACTAACTCAACCACGCCTTTGGGGACTATTATATAAGTAGGTTAATCCGTGTATATTTCATAAAAAAAAGGGAAAGAAAAAGGAAAGAAGCAAAGAAAGAAAGAAAGAAAGAAAGAAAAATTAAAAACTGAAATTTAGTTTATTTCTCTTTAAATAAGTTGATAAACCAATTTAATTAATTTTAAAATTCCGAAGATTAGATTGTATGAAATCTTGCAACTGACTGACTTTATATCAGGAATAAAACATGCATCTTTTCAATAATAATAGTATTTTAAGAATTTTCAACTCCTCAGTCAACCAGCACAATCTGCCCACTCAATTTTTCCTCATCAAAATCCATAGATTGTGTTAAGTGGGTTGTTGATGCAATGTCAAATGGCACGCACGTGTATCCAGTTATTGTAATTAATACATTAAAATTCAAAAACAAGACCAGCTTTGTCTTTAATCATAGAAACAGACCGGAAAAATGTTTGTTATGTGATCTACAAAGTGAACTTAAAAGCAGAAAAATTTTGAAGGACAAGGGTATTAGCAGCTTACTTTTACTCCTTTGAATCAAAGAGCATTTAATTCTAACAAAAAATGAAATAAAATTAAATTAAATCGTGGACAAAAAAAGGAGCTTTTTGAATCGATAGAGGAGAAGCCAAAGAGGCTTTTGCATGGTCTCCAAGGAGACTATAATTGATATCTTGAGGCTTTTAAGATGAAAGAGCTAGCGCACTTGATCAAAAATCAAATCTGTGACAGCAAAACTTAGCTGTTCTCTTTGCTTTCTTATAATGTCAGCTAGTGTATATTTTTATGTTTAGACTGATCTTTATTGATGGAATCTTCTAACAATGTAAAGCCCCTCAATGAGTTCTGATTGATATCGCAAAAGGAAAAAGAGTTCTTGTCGCAGCCATCATTGCTTAAGTAGAATAGAAGAAGGGGAGGGGGAAAAAAATACAACACCCTAGCACCGCCATCATTATAACAAGAACCAAAAGTGGGTCACAAGAAAGGTTTGTATTGTGGCCAAATCCTGGCTGTAGCACTCTTCTTCTTTTGACCTAATTAGTGGGGTGTATCTGCTGCTCAAGCTTAAATAATTGTCGTATTAAATTAAGTTGGTCTTTTCTTACCATCAGTTGAATATATAACAAGACCATATTAATTTAATTGCTCTTAATAGAATGTGAATCCATTATTGGGTTGTTGCTGAATTACTTAATCTCATAACCTATTAATGGGAAACTACTTGATCTAAAAGTTTAATTTAACATTTCCCTCTGTGCATAAAGTTCAATCGGACATGTCATGTTGATTTAATGCCCCTCATCCGACTTTGCGTAAAAATTAAGTTTGTGTTTAGACGATTTGAGCACAAGACCTTTAGGTCAAATTTATTTTGATATCATGCTAAAGAATTACTTGACCTAAACGCTTAAGCTTTTCTTAGCAGCTATCTTGCGTTAATATGTAAATGATGTATTTGAACTCCTTAACTGCTAACCACCATGCTTGAAGGAGAAAGGCAAGAGAGCAATTGAAATGTGGAGCTAAAAAGCACAAAGGCAAGTTCCTTTACTGCCGAAGCTAAGGCTTTTACATGCCGCATTGTGATTGTATTTGTGTAGTAGTTTTCGGACTTTTATTCAACTGAAAAAGAGTCACCGACAATGGGGACAAAAGGAAAAAAAATCATGAAACCATTAGGAAAACTGTAGAATAGTGGTCCCATTGAAGCATGAGTGTCTATATATGCATGTTGGCTAGCTGTTTGACCCTCTTGATTAAGACCATTCAGCTGCTACGGTCTGTTCTTATATAAGTATTGTACTAGAAAAAAAAAATGGTGAAGAAGAAGCTTAACCATGTGCTCTTGTTTTGATAGCATAGCAGCCATGGAAACTGCAACGAACATCGTGCTTTTTAATGTAAAATGAGTGGTATATGATATTACTCTAAGGATAAAACCTGTTCTTTTTCCTTAATCAAAATTCAAAAATATACTAGTTTCTGAAAAAATGGTGTAAAGCAGCTGGTGCAAAATCCAGTGGCAATAGTAAATAAGTTGAATCCACTAGTTTCTTCCATTAAGGAGCTTATCACTCATGACTAAAACATCACCATTACTTATATTTACTGAGAAGTCATTTCTTTGCCAGTTATGCATCCTCTCTTCCCTTAGGTATTCATATTTTTCAAAATCCACCAGTTAGTGTTTCTCAAATAATTTATCATGATATGTATAAGGTTTTAACAGATTTTATAAGGTTTCAGTAATGTCCTGCCATGAAAATATGTATGTATGTAGTAGTTTAACCAAAGTAGATGTCATCCACTTTTGACCCACAAATACGTCATTCACCTAAAATGTGTTTAACTAGTAATTAGTTGGGAAAATTAAAGAGTATTAAACACTTCAAGCTTGCTTTCGCTAGCTAACAGTGTGAAATGTCTCAATATATATATATATATATATATATATATATATATATATATATATATATATATATATATGTTAGAAAATATGACAAAATTCTCTTCAATTCGATTTGAGCCTCGCATATAAAAAATAAAAAATAATAATTGAATTTCAATAATATACATTATGTATCAATACACATATAACATGAGATCCCTAATAATTCAGGGGATATTACATAGGGAGAGATCTTAATTCGAAAATTAAAAAAGGAGGAATTGTCAAAAAAAAATAAAAAATCAATTAGTGCTTAGAAGAAAGTGGAGGAACTGTAGACCTACTAGAATATCTAAGTGGACCGAATCTATTAATCTCTCCCTTCTCCGTACTGAAAAAATGTCAAGAATTCTTATTGCTTGCAAGAGGAGTTGTGCAAGTGTTTATTAACTTCCACTTTGCTGGCCACAACTATGAAGGCACACTCTTTCAGCAGTGGGCTATCCACTCACTTGGTTTAAGGATTCCCACCGACGCATATTCTGGTTCTGGTTGCGGGTACATGCATAACAAGAAAAAAATATGCTTTTGCATCCACAAGCATTAAAGTATAAGAGAGAGAAAACAAGATAGTTTCCTTTTAAATCTGAGTACATACTATGAAGTTTTGTTTTGTTTTGTTTTTTCAAAAGATTATTAGAATAACGAACTCGTTGGTTGAAGCCACATTAAGGAAAAAAACTTATAAGTATGTTATCACTCACAATATTATGTACAATAGAAAAAGGTAAAATTCACAATTAAAGTTCAACTATTAAATAAATTCCAACATAAAAAAAACAACTCTCACAAGCACATTGAGAGACTTGAAGTCTTCAGATCTTAGGTTAAGTTTATAAAGTTTGGAAAACCTCTAAATCTTTAATTAAATTTTTAATATGAATTAAGCTCATGGACTTTTATTAGTACTCAAGCCAACTTTGGCTTAATTATACTGTGTAGGTGTTGACCAACATAAACGAGAATAAACTTCACCTTTCATCATATTTCGTTATGATTAATTTAAAGTAACATGATTTAAATCCACATCTTCTATTATGAAAATTGTGGACGAGATGACTTCAATTTATGTATTGTTCTATAGTTTTAAATTATTCCTTGCAATTTTGGATATAATTCTGAAGTAATACTATATGCTTATAACGTATTATATGCTGCAATGTTTTAAATATTTCTTGTGATTTCACTGTCACATATTTGGATCCTAATTTTGTAAATGTAACATTATTCTTAATTGTTAATACATTTTCTAATTTTAATTTATTCCTTTAATAATGTTAGAAATTAAGATGCAGCATTAGATGTACAATAAATTGTAATATAACTTAACCGAAATCACCAACAGTAAACAAAATCTAATTAGTGACAGAATTAGTTAACAAGCATGAATTAGTAAAGGTTACAACAATAATAGAAGCATAAACCAAAATAGAAACATTGAAGAAAACCTAATAGATAGTTTTCTTAAAATAGATCTGCCATCGATTATCGGGTGCTTTAAGCTTGAATGGCAGCTGTTTTTCAGGATACAACTGGAATGTCAAAGAAGGAAGAAATAACAGGAATGCACTTTATGTTTTGTATGCAGTTTGTGAAAAGGAATCAAGTGTGCCAATTTATAGTATCGAGAGAGGGATGAAAAAATAAATAAAAACTGTAATTCATATTATGACATTTAGTGTATCTACATTTTTACACTCAATAGTAGTATGTACTCAACATACCATCAGACAAAAAAGCATTTAAGTAACACTCATCCTTAATTTATATTAAAAAGAAAAAAAAATCCAAAACTAGTAAGAGAAAAACAAGAAGTAAAAAAAAAATAAAAGAAAAGAAATGCAGAAGAACAACTAAACAGGGGAAGAAAATTTTAAGCCTGGAACACAAGAGCTTATCCTGAAGCAAGACTCTAGGGTTTTAGTAACGTCACTGGCACATGGACGAGCCGTGGGGTCACCCGCAGTGCAATGGAGTGCCAAGTTCATGATCTCTACGATCTCGTTCTGAATACTGGACACGTGTCCTCTGATAAACGGATCAACCCACGTATCTAGATGACAATCAGAGTAGCAATAGCGGGCCCACTCCACTATGTTCTCGTGCACGCCAAATTCAGCATCGGCTGGACTTTTGCCGGTCAACAAATCGATGAGGATGAGACCAAATCCGTAGATGTCACCTTTTTCAGTTATGCCTTTGCCCTCTTTTGTTTCTACGATGCAAAAAAATTTGAAACATAACTGCAGTTAGTATTTTAAAATTATACAATCCAAAGCAAATGTTATATTTTTTATCAGCTCATTTTGCAGTGTTTGCAGCCATAAAGAGCAGCAATGTAGCACAGAGACCAAGATTATTCCAATTGTTATTTTAAATGGAAAGAATAATCTTCACTTTTTTGATAAAAGGATAGCCTATCACCCAAAATAAATTTGTAACACTTTGATCGGAATCATAATTTAAGGTTGACTAATAATGAATGTTTTGCAATGGAAAATCTTTTTCGAATGTCTCATAATTATGGATAGTATTGACTAAACATAATTACAAGCAGAATTAAGACTTAATTTGCAAATTCCGCCACAATATATTTCTAATACACAATAATTACAAGCTAAATTAATTATAATCTAGTTAAAGAGGGGGACATTGATAACGTACCTGGGGCAACGTGGGCTGCAGAATTGAAGCTCTTGGAGTCCGTACAATAAGCCAAACGGGGAACTCTCAATCTGAGGCGGGGCTGGTCTTTTCCGTCGACGATTACTTTGCTCGGTGACACGTCACCAGCGACAACACTGGGGGAGCAATGACAGTGCAAGAACCGAAGGGCTTTGGCAATCCCAATGGCAACTTTTCGACGTCTCTCCCAGCTTAAATTCCGAAGAACTTCACTTAATTCTTTCCCTTCTATGTACTCGTAAACTAAATAAGCAGCCTTTTCAGATCGACACACTCCGTGTAACCTGACTATGTTTGGATGCACTATTAGCTTGCCAAATTGAGAAACATCGGACAAAAAACTTGATGTAATAATTGTATTCACGTCAATGATTTTCTTCACAACGAATTGCATGTCATTTGCCAAAGACCTCACTTTGTACGATGATGAAACCCCTTTCTTGCCTCTTGAAATTAAATTTTCTTCTGTGGTGGACGATATAATCTCTTCGATTGTCAATGCTTTTCCAACCTTGGAGTTGAAGAACTGCACCTCGCAAATTCCATCTTCATTTTCCACTCTCTTCACCTCCAAAATTTTCTTTCCTCGAATAACAGTGATGGCAAAAGCAGCAAGAGCAAGCATCATTAAGACAGCAAGAAAGCAAGCAACAACAAAAACCACCACGTCGGATTCTTCTTATTCCCTTTGCATGATGGCAAGCCGCTTGTACTGTCGCCGCCACAAAGATCATTACCAGCAACCGCACTGGCATTGATGGCGAGAAAAGCGCCGGTGGATGGTAAGCTGCCGTGAAAATGATTGTGAGAAATATTCACTTGAACAAGTGATGCTACTCTCCCTAGGGTTTGTGGGATTTTTCCTGATAATTGATTATCTGACAAATCAAGCTGGCCAAGAACAGGCATTTCGGATAAGCTATCAGGGATATAGCCACTCAGCTGGTTGTTGCTCAGGTCTAAGTTGACAAGCTTCTTGCATGAAGATAATTCTTCTGGGATATCGCCGAAAAGCTTGTTTCTGCTAAGCTTCAATTGCATTAGCTCGGACAATCTCCCAAAACTCTGAGGAATGGTACCTGAGAATCTATTTTCTGATAAGTCCAAGTTCTCGAGCTGGTCACTGCTAGACAAGTCCGGCAAGTTGCCGGAGAAGTTGTTTCCGGCCAAGTTCAGCATTTGAAGCGATGTCATGTCCCATTTTTTCTCCCCAATTCTGCCTGAGAGATCGTTGCCTGAAATATCCAAGAAGTACACGAGCGGTAGCCTTGTAAATTCGGATGATAACTCACCGGAGAGACGGTTGTTTTGGAGGCGTACACGGCGTAGGCTTTTGCAAGTGCTTAAACTCTTAGGGAGTTTACCTTCCAATGAGTTTGAAAAAAGGATGAGCTTGAAAAGGCTGCCCGAATCACAAAGCGTTTCGGGTATCTTTCCTGTGAGAAAATTGGTTGACAGGTCTATTACGGTGAGATTATTTTGCTTCCCAAGATTGCTTGGAATCTCACCTGATAATTGATTAGACCATAATTGGAGGACTTGAAGTTTAGGCATGGATGCTAAAGAGCTTGGAATTTTTCCTGTAAAGTTGTTGGAGAAAAGATGAAGGATTTCCAAGTTTTGCAATTGAATTACTTCTTCCGGCATCTCACCGGACAGATAATTGTCACTAAGATCAAGGGAAACAAGGCTTTTGAGGCTGAAAATGGATTTAGGAATTGAACCCGTTAGCTTGTTTTGGTAGAGGAAAAGGTACCGAAGATTGCTGAGGTTCCCGAAAGGAGGAATTTGTCCAGTGAGATTGTTGTAAACAAGATCAAGGTGATTCAAAGAAGTTAGATCACCAATTTCTTTAGGAATGTCACCGGAAAGATTATTGTATCCCAAGTAAATCCACTTGAGGCTTCTCAATTTGCCTATTTCGCGCGGAATTGAGCCAATTAATTGGTTTGAAGCAAGGGTAAAAATTTGCAAAGAAGTGATATTTGATATGGAAAGTGGAATTTTCCCCACCAGAACATTTCCACCAAGATCAAGAACCTTTAGACCCGAAAAGGATCCGATTTTTTGTGGGATTTTCCCGGAAAGCATGTTGTTTGATAGATCAAGAATTTCCAGGCGGGAAAGTGAACCGCTTGGTACAGGACCAGTGAAATTGTTGTTGCTAAGATTGAGAAATCGAAGTGAATTAGAGGAAGAGAATATGTCACTAGGAATTTCTCCGGAAAGCTGATTGCTTGAGAGATTGATTGATTCCACATACGGCAAGTGAAAAATTGATGAGGAAATTTTCCCAGAAAAGTTTTTAGCTGAAAGCTCAATTGCATTAACATGGGTGGAATTTTGGCAAGAGATACCATTCCACTTGCAAAAAGTGACAGAGGAATCCCAGTTGGAGAGAAAATTATAAGGGTCATTGACAGTAGATTTGAAGGATAGGAGAAGCTCAAGTTCAGCACCATGACAAGTGCAGAAACTCAAGAACAAGTACATGAACAGTAGTGAATTATTGGCCATCGACTCTAGTTGATTTCTATGACATTAAAGACCACGTTTCAGCAATTGCTCGGATCCCAAGCTGTACAAAAAGCAACCCAAAAAAAAAAAAATTGAAAAGGGTCAATTTGCATTAACACAGCTTTCAATATTATTATCTCAGTAATTAAATATCACATAAACTAACAAAAATTAAATACAAACTTACTCTTAAAGCTTAAATTTGAACTCCAATCAAGAGCTGTAAACCCAGCTGCATCGAATCATAGAACAAGCGGAGTTATGAGACAGACGCTAGTGAACGTGTATTACCCACAAAGACTATACATTAATTAAGAGAAATATAAATGCAAAATTTTGATAAAACTTCATGTAAAATGTTCAGTAACGCACCTAAATTTTATCATTAAAGCTCAGTAATTTCTAATATCAAAAGACGGTACGTCGGATTGAAAGAGAAGAAACCAAGGGGGATTTTAGTTTCAGTTTTGATTTTGAGCTATTGAGTTAAGGGTGAGAGTGTGAGAATTGAGTTTGAGTGTATAAATAGATGGTATTTTAAGGGAGTGAAAGTGGGCATGGAATTTGGAGATAATTACGATTGTTCACCTTGACTTCCTTTGAATGGTGTTTGAACACGAACGATTGAAAGGGAAAAGGGACAGATGTTGGAAAGGCTCTGATTATGTTGGATATTACCAATTTGCTCTTTTGACTGGACTTTGGATAGTGACAAGAATTTCTGTAACCGTTGAAAAGTTTGAATGATTTTATGAGCATGCTGACATTTTTACCTCGATCTTCTACTTAATTACTGAAATAACTTACAATATGATATGATATGCAGTTTGACCGGAAAATTAAGAATCAGTACCTTTTTTTCTTAAAAGGAAAGGAACTAGGCAAGTCTAAATTAATTTTTATTCGCTCTCCACCCTTAAAGTTCAAATCTGAGTCTACATAATTGAGAGGTGACAAATTGCATTGCCAACCAACTCGACTACGCCCTTGGGGGCTTAAGAATCAGTACTTGTTCACTTAAGTTTTTATTGAATATTGAATTAATAGTCAAGATCTAATGTTCAGCAAAAACTCATATGATCACAAAATTATTATTATTGCCTGAGAATCTAAATTTATAAAAATATAATAGAGCTAGAATTTATGGAGTATATATAGTTAGCGAATTTACTCTTAATACAAATAAATGAGGAAACTTTTTCCTCCATGAATGAAGAATAGCTTTTACTGCTCGACCAATGGCTTGACATATTGCTTAATTGTTTTGTTTTCCTTTAGAGATTAGTGTTGGCAAAATCTGGATCCAAATTTACATTTATATATCTAGATTTGCATCCAGAACTAAATTTTTTTTTGTGGATTCGGATGTGGGTAATATCTGCATTGGATCCGGGCGGATATTTTGAATATCCAAATCCGGAAAACTTAGAATTAAATAATTTAAAATATCTTCTAAAAATTTAATAATTTAATTAATAATATCAAATAAAATTCAATTATAATCTAACCATTAACAATTTAACATAAATAACATATAACATCATCATAAATAAAAATATAAAAATATAACAAATAAAAATATAACAACATAAATCAAACATAATATAAATAATTAAATTCAAGTGCACAACCATTAAAATCCACAAATAAAAAAACATAACTAAATTCAAGTACACAACCATTAAAATTCAATCAAAAAATTAACCACAATAGCAAATTATTAACTAGGAAAAAAATTTGAATCAACAAACAAATTAAATTAATCCAACAACATTTTCAAGTTTACATAAATTTACATTAGATTAAACTCATTAAATATAATAAACAATTAACCACAATATCAAATTATTAACCAGAAAAAAAAAAATCCATGTAATTAATATTATTAACAGAAAATTTATTGAAGCAAGGGAGCAAAATAAAATGATTGGATTCGGATCCTTGTGGGTGAGGCTTGGATGGCACGGGTTCACGATGGGGAGGAGGAGCACCGACTATACCGCGACCACAAGGCTTCTTTGACGAGATGAGGATCGCGAGCAGTGGTGTGGATCCGACGAGCTACAAGAACACGGAGTTGAAAGAAGATGGTGAGGACCGTGAGGCTTGGACGACAATGCTTCAACTTCGACGTGATGATCCGGTGAACTGCAAGAAGATGGCGACCAGTGATCGACACAGCTGTTGATGAGTTGAGGTGAGGTCAGTGTGTGTGTGACAATCAAAATCGAGAGGGATGGTGGGGATGTTAGGGATTGTTTTTTTATTTAAGATATATATTTTTTAATTAAAAAAATTCAAATCCGGATATCCGGTTTCCCGGATGCAAGTGCATCTAGATCCAGGATCCGGATCCATGCGGATCTTGAGTTTTTAAATCCGGATCTTTGCGGATGCGGACCGGATCCGAGTTTTCTTGCCATCTCTAAGAAAGAAGATAACCTTTTTATTTATTTTGATTAATAATAGAGTATTAAGATCATGATAGAAGCAAATGGTGTATCAATGAGCATTATAATGAAGCGTAAAATTAATGTCTCATAAAAGTAAAACAATATCTCTAACGTGAGTTTCTAAGATCACAGACAATAATCTACACTATTGATGATTAATGAAGCGGCTAAAGCCAGCTTTGACTGTTAATATAATCTCTATTGTAAGAACTGGTCCGAATTTTGCTAATCATTAAAGCATTTAGCAAATGTGTTGTCATAATTTATTTATAATACTTTTGTCAGATCAAATTATGACGCATTATTGAAAAACCTGGCAACGGGCTGCATTGTAAATCTAATGAAGAGCCAAAGGGTTAAATTTGTTGTCAGAGTCAGAGAATATATAAAGTGATAAAACCTCACAGCAATAATAATTATTTTCAATCTCTTTCGTTTGGAGTTTTTTACAGTTTACACGATGATATTGGATTCTTCTTGGCAGTATGGAGATATATAAAAGCGTACAAACATATAGAAGGGAGTTACAAAAAAGAGGCAAAAAGGATTGAGAAGAACACAGTGGGTGTTACAACTTACAAAAGTTTATTGAAAAAAAAAAAAAGGTGGAGTGTCTTTACGTATAAAGAAAATCAATGGGTCTCGTGCGGAACCTGTATTGCTGAAAATATTGGACCCACGATCTCTTTCTCGAAGGAATATACAGCGCCTTGTCTTTGTCACACATTGCATGCTTTGTTTGTTTGTTTTTCCATTTTCTAGGGCTTTACAATTTACACTCTTATCTCTTAAAATGTATAGCCTTTAAGCCCACCCCACCCCCACTGCTCACTAGTAATAAATATATAAAATCAATCGGTGTATAGTTGTTGACAACCAAGAAGAATAAACGTAACATCATGTATATTTTTACATCAATTTGTATATACTTTGTTTTTAAGTTAACTTTTTCACAAAAGGGGGCTAGAAACTTCAAGTATATAGGTAATAGGCCTTTCTAATTTCTAGATTAAAATTTTACAATATTGGACCTTCCGACATATTCTTAATGTAAATTGAAAAGGTGCCATTAGAAATCTGTAACTCAGTTTTGGTTTTCTAAATTGGGAATAAGAGGGCAAATGTATTAATTTTAAATACCGTGGGCACAGAAAAACGTCTCTATTGCCTGACCACTTGGATGGTTGGAGCAACAGAGAGCCACGCCATAGGAAAATAATGGATTGTGAAAGTTTCTCATGCTATCTAAGAAATTTCATTTAATTTCCTCAAAAAGTATAAGGAGTTGTAACTTATCGCAAAAATTTACAAAAGGAAGGTAATTGAGGGGTTCATCAACTCTATATGGAGTGTTATAGCTTTGTAGTTTGTTGAGATAATTAACGAAACTTTCTTTCGGTGAAAGCATTTATTTATTTATTTGTTCATTTTTTGGGGGGTTCATATGTCTAATAAGCTCCTTAAAAAAATTTAAGAAATGAAACTTAGCAAAATTCAGTGTAATGTGTGGGAGAAAGTGAATTACCCTACTAATGCAACGTTTATAGTCAATTCCCCTTGTGGACAATCACGAAAATTTTCTCAATAAAGGCAATCGAAAGAGCAGTATGAGTCGAATTAATTAAGTAATCTTCGTGGAATTTTTTTTTAAAAAAAAGATAAGGGGGTAGACAAGCTCAAATCAATTTTTACCTCTCTTATCACTTCAAGGATCGAACCCGAATCCACATGAGTGTGAGAGACGACAGCTACACTGCCAACCAACTCGACCACGCCCTTGAGGGCTAATCTTCGTGAAATTCCTATCGGTGATATTCAAAATTTTGTTACAAACTATTTTCAAAAAGCTAGCCAAAAAGATTTGTAATTTATTTTAAAATTAAGTGGTCAATGGAAGTGCAAGAAGACAAGGTTACTCGTTTTCTATGATATCAATTTGTCTAATGAACCTTCTGTCTTCCACTGCTCATGATATGTCTGCACCGTCCAATGTTAATTTTATAATTAAAAAAAGATATTAAAAAAAGATTATTCTCATGCTTTAGAGTGGCATTTTATATAAATACAAGTATATATATGCGAATGGGATGATGCAATGTAGATTCATATAATTCTCTTTGCAGGATAATATAATTGAAAACTATACTTGTGCCAATAGACTCTAAAGTGTATTACAGTCCAAAACAAGCATTAGTGTTTCACTTGTACTTATACAAATTAATGTGGTACCTTTCGTTTCATTAATTAGTTTCCCCAATCTTCAGATAGTCACTTCATTATATTAAATTATTAATCTTCTCTTTTCCCTGTCGATGGAATGAGGTATGAATGACGCGGAGCCGACCCATTTCCCTTGAATGAGGGTCTCTATAGCTCTTTTCAAATTTTGTAGGGTTTTTGTGTTCTTAGTTAGTGGTCCAGATCAATCACTAACCCTAATCTTTATTAATATCTTAAAATTTGACAAGGACTATTAATATGAATATCGGACAATATATGAAGGAAAAAAAAAATCATGCATTATGATCTATAAAAAATGTCGGGCGCAAAGGGTCCACTAGGATTGTTGTTCATGCCTTGTTAGGTTTGTGAGCCAAATTGAACTTTACATGCCGTAACTGGTGTCATGCATTTTCTTCAAAAAAGGTTAAGGAATAAATGAAGTCAATCTCTTCGATATCATGCACATGAACCCCATGAACACTTCTATTTATACACATGAACACTTTGATCTTTGCTTTATTTGTTCTCCATAAATAAAGATTGATGATGAATGATTTGATTTTGAAAATCTTGCATCCTTACATAGCCTGTAGAAGAATTGTGGAATCTCTAGCTGTGCCCACTATAAAATTTTAATTTATTTGAATTATACTTTCTATATGAACGTAGAATTTGGATTCATGAATTAACGACACTTTTGCAACCATCCTATTCAGCAAAACTAATCATTTCACGTTCACCAATAATTTATTACAAAGCCGTAACCCTCCATCCTTCTTTTCTGGATTCTTGATCAATGTATCTTTTTTTTTTTTTTTAAATTTTCTGAGAGAAAGAACTTGATCAATTATATCCAGTTTTGCACTTTGATAATAACCAACAAGTTATGCAAAATAAAGTCCAGGACTCCACAATCAAATTTCATATCAAAAAGAAAATTATGAGAGATGGCAAAATGGTGAACGAAAATTTTGACAGGCATAATTAAAAAAGGCAGTGAGTGGAGAGTGGTCCATTGATTAGCAATTGGTAATTTGCTTTTTCCATTAATGAAACCCTAAAGTGGTGAAGTTTGTTGCACGTGTGCAACTTAATTACGTGCAATGTTTGAGATTAGCATTGGTTAATTGCTAAAAGGATTTTGGGATTGGAGACTTGGGGACCATTTAGCAATTATTGCATGCTCTCAATTATAAAACATTAACCCCTATATTGATAGACTATTAGACCAAGGTCCCCTCTGCACATTTTATTATATGAAATTGTAAGCCATCATAGCCATGGCACGGAGGCATGGAGGCATGGGGTACGAACACGACAAAGTATCTTTCCATTGGACACGTAGAAATAAATACAGATTTTTTTTTTCCAAGATTGAGATTTTAACACCCCTTTAAAATTCTTATAACATCCCTTTTCAATTTTATTCTTAAAATACCGCTAATTTAATTCGTGAAAAATAAACGCATATATTAAAATTAACTATCCTCTCTATAAACTTTCACTCAAACAAAAAATGTTCTTTTTAGTTTTCATTTATAACAATTTATACAAATCTTAAATTATTTTTTTCTTATTACATAATTTCTATATCCATAACTCTAAACTGTTATATTTTTTTAAAACTAAATATTTAATTAAATGTCAAATATAAATATAAATTATGAAACGGAAATTGTAAAAAAATTGTTAAAACATAATAATTTATTTAAGTATTTAATTGAATTCCCATGGGAGTGTAAATAATTTTTTAAAATAATAAGTTATTGAAATATTTAATTGAATTCTTATTTAAAATAAGAAATAAATTTATTTGTCTTTGATTATTTATGTAACTTCAATTAAAAAGGGGTTTTGTAGGAAGATTTATAGAGCGTCAGAGAATTTGTTGGGCCGACTATGAGCCCATTTCTATTTTCTTCAAAGCTCAACCATCTCTAGCTGCAGCCACTAAGTTCGTTAATAGCAGGAGACGGGCTTCTAACACCCACAATAGTCCTTTTAAAAACCCCTTTTTGAATTATACTCCCTTTTAATATCAAAATTACCCTTTTTCTCCACATTAATAATCTTTTTATTTTACTTTTTAATTTTTACTGGTTTTCTCACTAAAACTCTTCTGTGCTCAGCAGCAGGAAAAAAAAAAAAAAGATTACGGTCTTTGTACCTCACGCTTCACAATAAATAATTCCATGGGTAATTATTTTTTTTTGAAATTTTATTACCTTTATTTTTCTTTGCAAAAATTAAAAGCAAGGAACGGATTATTTTAATCTTCTGTGAACTAATTGAATAGATGAGAGTCATTAATTGAAAAAATCAAGAAAATAAATTAACGATAAATTTGAAAAGTTTGCTACAACCAAAGGGGAAAAAAAATACATTTCCAAGCAAAAGAGATGGACGAGAGAGTAAATGATTATATTTATTTTTGTTCGTGTATGTAATTTCAATGGAAGAGGGATTTTATTAATATATTGAATTGGTGTTAAAGCACCACTCTAATAGTAGGCTAATGCTTTATAAATAGGATAAACTTCAATCAACCATTAAGTAGAATGAAAATTTTTAATTTACTCTTCAAAAGTATGTATACTTCATCTTACCCTCTTTTTTATTTCAAAGATAATAGTAAATAGAAGTAAAATAAAGTGCATCCATATTAATATTATCTTATTTAATTTTTGTTTATGAATTTAAGCTGTCAATGAAGTTGAGCAACGACTTTAAAACGATACCGAAGTAAAATAAGCCGCCTTTATTTAAATTTATTAAACAAATTTTGTTGGATAAATCGTGCTTTCACATAAGAGGCGTACTTTTGATAATATATTAATTATTTAACTATTTTGCTCGAACTTAAGCCAAGGTGGCTGATTGTAAGATTTCATGCTTCAATTTCTCATTTCCGTGTATATATTTGGTTTGTAAGCTTTCACAAAGATGACTGATAAGAATTGAGATTCTTTACAAAAAGATCATTGAGACGATTCTCAATCACATGCATAAATAGCAAAAGTCATCGTGATTATAATATATAATCATGGAGGAAATCCCAAATTATGTTGTTTGATTAAGCATCCTTTAATTTTATGATATGTAACCGATTTATTCAAATTTAGCCTTTAAACCTGCGCTTCAAATTAGGGGAAGAAATCGGTTGATGCTTTGGAAAATCCTTCAGAAAAATAGGGTACACGAAAGAAACAATCGGATTGGAAATACACTAGCTTAGTCTCTCTCGGTTGCAAGGACAACTGGGAGCATGCAGCTTGGCCCGAAACTAACAGTCCTTGTATATCTCAATCGCCATGTTCTCTAATAAATAGCTTGGTCAAAGACCTAATTAAAACAGTCAAGTAAGGCAAAGAAAACGATTAATTAGTTCAATTAAAACAGCTAGAGCTTCGAGCCAGCCTGCCATTTCTCTTCTGACTGCTTCTCTTTGCTATGTCCCTCATTGACAGAGTTATTGAAAGCTTTGGGTTCAGTCTTGTGGTACTGTTGAAATTTTGGCAAAATTCTCTATGAGAGCTCATAGCTTCCTCAATGGCTATTTTGGGAACCTGTTCTAGTCTTTCTTTAACAGCCTCAATACAAAGGCCACATACCCAATTACCAGAATAAGATCCCTTAATTTTTGCAACAAAATGTTGGGTGCAATCCTCTTTGAGGCCACAGCATCTGCATTCTGCTTGCATCACTTCATCAGTAATAGTGCTAGAAATGACTTCCAAATCAACACTGCATCGATCGATTTCAGAGGAAACATCAGATACCGCCTTTCGAAGCCCGCCATTATTCTGATTAGGAAACAAAAGAGGGATCGGATGATACGAGTTATTAACGTAGAAACCAAAATCTATAAGGACACCTGAACCAATTAGAATAAACGCCAAGTGTTCACCGTCATTAAATAATTAAGAAAGAGTAAAATTGTAAAAATGGACTAAGACCAAAAAGAAAAATGCTAAAGCGATAGAGAGCTGAGATAACAACGATAAAATTGTTGATTTACTGCATTTACAATAAAATAAATAGACACTCATTTATCAATATTTTTGTTGGTGTTTTATCATCCTTTTTTTTTTTTTATCTAAATATCATTGCTCAGCCAAAAGTTGAATGTGGCACTCATCATATTCATAAAAGAAATAAAAGAAAAGCAAGAGAATTTTCAGAAGCATTTTCCCTCTTTTTTTTTTTTTCAGTCCATCAAACACAAGTTAATGCGTAAAGCACACAGAAGAACATGAAGGACCTATGATTCTTCATTCACTAATAGAACAAGCGAGTGAAACAATATAATAGTTAAATTATATTTTATAACAATACCATTGCAGGAAACTGTATACTTCTTTAGTTGTGTAACTGTTAATACAATAAGAGAAAGAAGATGAAGGCTACCAAGAGTTCTGGGTACCCAATGGCCGGTTTTATAAGATCTTTTTTCATGCAGAGGAAGCACTTTACAGGCTGAAATATCTATATTTTTAGTAATGAGATTTTGCTTTTGATGTCCATTAATGTGCAAATTGCACCGCTACAATTTGCACAGTAGATTGATGGAGATGGTAAGTAAAAGATCATGTATTTAGATTATTATTAAAACAAAAAAGGCGCTGTAGACATACATGCATGCTAATGCTTTCGTGCCAATAACAGCTATGGAATTTCACTCTCGCGGCCACTCGTGAGGATTCACGAGCCCATCAATCTGCTATTGGTTTACTGTTCATTGTTTCTAAGAACTGACTTTGGGTGGATGGATCTGTGTCCATCGTTGCTTGGCAATTGGCCTCCTACTTGGATCCCATGCGGCGCTGCTCTGAGTTATCCTCGGCTTTTAAAACTTTTGTGCCACGTGCGTATTTACAATAGTTGATAGTTAAGTTTTAATTACATGCATCTAGATCATTGTATTTTGCTCAGCAACAGGTTGGATCAACAAGAAATCCAATTCCAATCTTTTTACATAAAAAAAATCTATTGATTGATTTTGTCCGGAGCAAACATACAACAATACTTAATACTCAGAAAAAAGAAAATGACTAATTATCAAAATCAATTGACTACTATTATATATATATATATTGACTAATTATCAAAATCAATTGACTACTATATATATATATATATATATATATATATATAATAGTAGTTTTCTTATCTGAAATCTTAAAGTGCAGAAAAATTTTATAATCACGAGGTTTTAAAAACTTAAAACTTAAAACGCTTAAACTACATTATTTATATGTTTTTTTAAACTTTTCTGTACTTTAAAATTCTAACATTTCTATATATAAAAGTATATTAGTGCTGCCCGATAATGATAATGATATTTACCAGAAGATCATGGCTGCACCGAAATCCTGTGGGCAAAGAACATAGAATGGTCCCTATCCTAATCCTACAACTCCCTCGAAACAAAAGCACCCATTCATCTTCTCGTGATATGTAGTTCATCGTATTCATGGGTATGCATGTTGCATTCATTGGTTCATGATACATGCATGCTAATTAACCAAAATTAAAAATGAAACCAAACACGGACAACGGGAAATGGTGGCCGCCTAGAACAGGATTGTAGTTAGCAATCGTTTTTGTTAATTCACAGAAGAGTCTGCAAAGGGGTAGCTGTTGGACTTGGGGGAACTAGTCAGACCTTTCTTACTTTGGGTTCGGCCCATTTTGGACTTCGCTCATCAATCTTTTGAAGGAAGGAGAGGAGTTTTTAACATCCCTCTAAAATCCTTATAACACCCCTCTTAAATTTTTTTTCCCTTAAAGTACCCTAGTTTGATTTATAAAACACAAATTCATAAAATTTGACCCTAAAACAAGTACTTTTTTTTTTTAATTTTTTTATTTATAAAATATATGCCAATCTTAAATTCTTAAATTATTTTCTTCTTATTGTATATCTTATATCTCCATAACTCTTAACCCTTTTAATTTTCTTAAAAAAATTCACTCAAATTTTGAAATATAAATATAAATTATGAAATGGAACAGTGTTTAAAAATTTTGTTAAAAGAATAATTTATCTAAGTGTTTAATTGAATTTTTGTTCAAAATAAAGAATGAATTAATTTATCTTTAGTTATTTAAGTAATCTCAATTGAAAAAAGGAGTTTTATGAGAAATTTAAAGGGTGTGGAAAGGCCTACTCTAAAGTATCACTGTCAAGGCCAATGACAACTTGATCCATTTTAGTAATTATACTTTTTATCACTTAAGTCTTTAATAAATTCTGAGAAATGATCGAGCTGCACACTGCTTGTGCAAATAAGTGTATACAAATGGAAGCAGCATAAGAAGATTGGTTGTAAAAACTGATTGTGGGGTTCACATAATTGAAAAATAATTGTTATCACTTTTCAATCAATCTTTGCATACCACATCCATTTGTATGTACTTGTTTGTAGCTCAATAATTATTGATAAATTTTAAAACAAGAATGACAGAGGTACAAACAAATTATATAGAAAAAGTGTGTAAAAATTAATGAGGCACGAATAGATTGGCTGGAACTGGAAAGTGATAATAACCACTTTTTCAATTATGTGGGTGCTATGATAATCTTATGTAATTAGTTTCCTTGTACTATATCAATTTGTACACGTTTATTTGTATAGAATATTTGTACCTCTATCATTACTAATTTTAAAATAACTTACTTGATATTATTATAGTATAAAACAAAGGCTATCAAAATATAATATTTTAGTAAATAAATTAATTAGCCTTAATTTTTAGAAGTCTCGAATAATTAATTTAATTTTATGTGAAAATTTATTATTTTAACAGAGGATAATTAAGTATTCAAACTTTTCAAAGACGGATGGAGTAAAAAGAAAAATTCTAATCAAGAGGGATCAAAGTGTTGAATACAGTCAGAGCAGAGAACACTAGCTAAGCTGATTTTATAAGGTTCATGCGGAGTGGGCACTTTATAGGCAGAAATATCTGCATTTTATAACCGATGATATTTTGCATAAGGTATCCATTAATAAGCAAATTCCACCACTAGGGTATACACTGCAATTTGCCACAGTAGATTGATGGGGATGTAACTAAAATATCATGGATGGGGATGTAACTAAAATATCATGGATCTTGTATATTAATTATTAAAACAAGACTTAAACATCTGCAAAATGCCATACAAATTTTCAGGTAGAGATTATGTAGTACGAATGGATTGGTCGAAAAGTAAAAATAGTCAATAAAAATAATTACGTAAGTGCTGTAATACTTTTAAAGAAAGTAGCCATTTGTAGATGTATGGTTGGAAGTGAATTAAAACAGGGGTCAAAAAAAGCCGACGTTTTGGCCTGAGAAGTTTTGCGTTATGTTCAAATAAGTCCAGATCAAGTCTGAACTTTGAGCACATACACCTGAGTCATTTATTCTGACCAGGTCAAACTTCCGTTAAGTTTGTTACAAAGAGCGGGAAAGCCCTAGAGTCTAGACTTAGTTGCCAGGCTTAACAACCGCAGCTGTCAAAGGCTGATGAATGGCACGACTTGGGTAATCTCACCGTGAGAATAGAGAGAATTTGTCAGGGCTTCATTTTGTTTTATGATGCATCATGTAGGAGGATGGATACTTGTATCTGGGGCACATAAAAGGAAAGATTAGTAGACACTGGTAGCTACTGCCACTAAAATATTCTATTAGCAATAATGACCCACTGTAAAGAGCTTATGGTCCAAACAATAACAAAAAGAGTTAAAGCCTCAAGTGCTACTACAAAGTATTGACCGACCGTATTATGCTCGAGTGCTGCAACAAACCTTAAGTTCGTTGCACATGAGCCCCCGTCAGCACATATCTCTGCATCCATACTTGCACGGTACCTTTTAACAAGTTATGTGTATGAATGTTGCTAATTAATGGAATTATATGAAAACTGCAGGAGAATGCTATATTACTTCGGATGAGATATTAGGTCATTTCTCACTTATTCAAATTTCAAGGTAAAAGATGATAAATCCTTTCGAAGCGGTTAGTCTTTTCTTTTATCCATTTGAATGGTACGTGGAATGCTCTGTCTCTGTGGCATTACTAGTTCCACTTGAAAAGGTTATTAAGGTTGTGAAGAGACTGATACACGTGTGTGTTTTCTACTCAGGAGGAGGTGGGAGACTGCGGAGACACTAGTGGAGAAGAACTTTGACTTGGCTTTCCAAATAATTATCCATAAAATTAACCTTCCAGTTAACCATGCGGGCACTGATGCACCTGTATAACTTCTGGTTTATTTACTTTTGGCGGGAAGCATGCTTCAATATAAACTTAGTTTTAGAAAATGTGTATCTAGGTCAATTCATAACTTCCTCTCTTCTCCAAGATGAAAGGCAGTGGATTGTAGGGTTTGTGGCCTATTGCTTTTTTATTTTAAAATCTGTACGTGGTAGCGCTCACCATTTACAGATTTTAAGAGTCATTGGATTCAAATCCAATGGTTCACAGCTGATCAGGTTACTCTTTCTCTCAGTTCAAGCCCCGTCGAGGGATTATTTTGTCAAGTTATTGTTTGTACCTTCACCAGTTTCCATTCTGAGTTGGGGCTTGGGTATCCAGTCCAGCAACAGGGCAGCATACTTAAAACTACAAAGAAAGATAATCACAGTGAAAAAACAATCTTGGTTCTACTAGACAATGAAAGAAAATCTTGATTCCACTACATACATTGAATTGATTCAGGAATAACAATCGAACTAAACCATTTGTAAACTCTCAAATTGGACAAATCCTGATTCTCCATATATTCAGTATTAGTTTTGCCCCTAGATTGAAATAGTAAAACTGAAAATTGTAATTGCAGACATTACATCCAACTCCGAAAAGAATCAACCATAACTGAAACGTCCATCCGCCAAAATGAATTTTCATACCACAACCCAATACCCGCCCATGCCACTAAATCCTTATCAAGGAAACTCATATCAATGATATCATCTCCATTTTGAACAGTACTGTCGAATCGTAATCCTGCAATGCGCCGCATTGCAGGGACTCCTTCAGCAACCACCTCATCGGCGAGACCCCAGTTGTGTATCCATGAGTGACGGCTGGCAAGTAGGACTCAGTGTTCCACAAATTCGTGCGACTAGACCCTGCTGGGACTCCTTGAGAAACGGCTGCCCCAATAACAGGTTGTGATGCAACGGGTCTTGAACCACCATCGAACTCAGTATCTAATTCCACATGACTTGGCCCAGCCCTGAATCTTTGAGCGATGGGTCTTGAACTTGAACCCCCATTAGTGGTAAACCCAGTCTCAATGTCCCTTCTTGAACCTTCATCGTACTCCAGATCCTTTAACAGCATTTCAATTATCGATTTGTTGTGAGAGTCCCTGCTTTCATCTTTCTTTCTTCTACGTGCGTTCTCCAGTTTAAGAGCTTCAACATACTGTTGCAAATCAGGTCTTGAACCACCAATTGATATCCCGGTGGCGGATTGTGATGCAGACGCGCCAGAACCGCCATTAATATTCATCCAACTGTCAATTCTTGAACCATCATCGTTCTCGATACCCTTACCCAGCATTTCAATGATCAATCTGTCGCGAGTGTCTCTCCTTTCATCCTTCTTTCTTCCATACGCATTCTCCAGTTTAAGAAATTCAATCTCCTTTAGCAGCTTCGGTTCTGATACAGCCGGACACCCCCGAACAGGATCTTTAACTTTCATTTTCGCTTCATACACTTTCCCATCGAGAAATTCACTGCGGCGGCTATCTTCAATTTTTGAAATCAATTTCTTCAGTTTCTGGTGTGTAAACAGGATGAAAAGATCATCATAAGCTTTATTTCGATCGACATGGGAAGCGAAAACGCAATTACTAGGGCAAGAATTGCGTCCAAGAGTGCAAATGGCGCATTTAGCTCGAGGTCCGGTGGAGAGGGTTTCGGGTAGAGTTCTTCTGCAGGCCATGCAAGTGGGTTTCTGTTGTGCGCGGAATGCAGAAACAAGTGCACCAAATAATTAAAGAAAAAATAAAAGACACCGAAATTTAACGTGGTTCGTGATTACGCTTTTCTCCACGTCGCGGGAGTTGAAAAAAAAATAATAATGTATTAATAACATTATTTGAGTCTGATATTTGAAAGAATAAATCTCACTCTCCGTAACCCAAATACACCCAAGATTTCACATACAATTGATTGAAATCATCCGAATTGCTTCACACTCTCCGATCGCTTTTTTCTCAACAATTCACTAATCGCTTCTAAGTTTTCAAATCTTCTCACAAATATTTTGGGATGATTGCAAATCGTTAAGTTTCTATTTATAAGCAAAGTTTGAATGTGAATGCCTTAAAAAAACTTAGCCATTTTCAATTTTAATGGCTTTTGGTCAAAAATTGTATAATTGTTGAATGCTAGCACATTCAACAATTATAGCACATGCATTTTTTGGTCAAAATTGTATAATTGTTGAATGCTAGCACATTCAACAATTATACAATTCTCTCAATTTTTCAACAATTCTCCACCCGGTAAAGATTTGTCTAAATCAAATCGACTACCACCAACGAACCATCATCCCCAAAGTGGTACCGCATCTTTACGACCGCCACGTCTCCAAAATCTAGGATCAAGCCAACCGTAGTTCTCAATTCTCCAAACTCAACACATTCAAGAATTTGAATTAGTTTAAGCAATTTGAAACTTAATTCCGTAAATCACCTTCACAACATATCGATGGGTTATCCTTAGTATTGACCTTTTCAATAACACATCACCGCCTCGATAATCTCTCCGACATAATGATATTTCACATCTATGTGTTTCGTCCGAGCATGATACGTTTGATTCTTCGCAAGGAATATTGCACTTTGATTGTCACAAAACACCTTAATATTCTCCTGGATTACTCCCAAATCACCTAACAAGCCTTTCAATCAAATAGCTTCCTTTGACCTCGATTCTTTGCCATATACTACTGCCTTAGTAGTGGGGAGCAATTGTCGATTGTAGAATCGATCTCCAGCTGATCGGACCTCCACCCAATGTGAATACATAGCCCGTTGTTGATCTTCGCTTATCTAGGTCTCCTGCGAAATCAGAATCACAATACCCAACACATTGTTGACCACAATCTTTTTTATACAATAACCCAACATCAACTGTCTCATACAAATATCGAAGAATCCACTTCACCGCAAGCCAATGGTCTTTACCTGGATTATGCATGTATCTGCTAACCATACTAACGGCTTGAGAAATATCGAGCCTTGTACACACCATCGCATACATAAGACTACCCACAGCACTTGCATATGGAACACGAGCCATGTAGTCGCACTCCTCTTGGGAGGAAGGACATGAAGAAGAGCTTATTTTGAAATGAGAAGCTAGAGGAGTACATACCGATTTAGTTTTGTCATCCATGCCAAATTTCTCTAGCACCTTCCTCAAATAAGACCTTTGAGTTAACCACACGCTTCCATTCTTCTTGTCTCTATGTATCTCCATCCCAAGTATTCTATGTGCATCACCCAAGTCTTTCATCTTAAACTCAGAAGCCAATTGCTTCTTTAATATCTCAATCTCACCTCTATTCTTTGAAGCTATAAGCATATCATCAACATAGAGTAACAAATAGATAAAAGCTCCTTCTTGTAGTCTTTTAAAGTAAACACAGTGATCATGTTCACTTCTGATGAATTTCTGCCCTTGTATGAATTGATCAAACCTCTTGTACCACTGCCTTGGTGATTGTTTCAATCCGTACAAAGATTTAATCAATCTACACACATGATTCTCCTTTCCAACAACTTTGAAACCGCTAGGCTGAGTCATATAGATTTCTTCCTCTAAATCTCCATGTAAGAATGCCGTCTTCACATCTAATTGAGCCAACTCTAACTCATATTCAGCTACCAAGGCAAGTAGGATACGAATGGAAGTATGTTTCACAACTGGAGAGAATACTTCATTATAATCAATACCTTCCTTCTGAGCATAACCTTTTGCCACGAGCCTTGCCTTGTATCGAAGAGTTGATTGATTTGGAGATCCTTGCTTCTTGGTGTAGACCCATTTATTGCCAATAGCCCTTTTTCCTTTAGGTAACTTCACAAGTTCCCAAGTCTGATTTTGATGAAGAGATTTTATCTCTTCCTCCATGGCTAACTTCCACTGATCACTTTCACTACTGCGTAATGCTTCACCGAAAGTGTTGGGGATGTCATCATCAATAACTGGAAGTGCATAGGCTACCACCATATCTTTAGTAAGCCACCCGGGTTTCTTTATCACTCGTTTTGGCCTCCTTGTTGCTATAGACTCATTTTCATCTTCTACATCTTCTTCGGTTGTTTCCTCCTCGTGTGGGACATCAACAGAAACAACTTCTTCTTCAACTCTTGGGGCCACCTCCAAAGTTGAACTCTTATCTGATGTAGAACTAACTGGTGCATATGGAGTTGCATCAAACTCCACCCGCTGCAATCCCTCTTTGGTCGTGTTCTCCACCTGCTGAGAACTTGAAGCCTTCAACATAGAAGCTTCATCAAAAGTAACATCTCTCGCTTATACACAAACTTTTTATCTTCGAGATCCCAAAGCTTGTAGCCTTTAATTCCACCTTTGAATCCCACAAAGATAGCTTTCCTTGCACGACGGATCGAGCTTATCATTCTTTACATGATAATAAGCTAGACACCCAAACACACGAATGGAATCATAGTCTTGTGCATGCTTTCCGGACCACATTTCCATAGGAGTTTTACCTCCAATCGCAGTGAGGCGGCAACCGATTTATTAAGTGACTTGCGTGAGCTTACACCCTCGACCAAAAACTTTTTATCTAAACCAAGATTAGATAACATACATCGTACTTTCTCCAAGAACGCATTTATCGATTGAAACGCTCACCACACCATTCGTTGCGGAGTATGTCTCACCGTGAAATGTCTTTTTATACCCTCATTCTCGCATACTTGCAAGAATGGATCGAAAGTATATTCACCCCCATTATCGCCGTAATACTTTGATCTTTTTGCGGTTTGAGTCTCCACCAGCTTTCTTCCATTTCACGAAAATCTCTAAACCTCATCCTTTGCTCGCATGATGTACACCCACACACGCCTGAGAAATCATCAACAAATGAAACAAAATAATGGCTTCCACCAATTGATGCGTCTTGGTTGGTCCCCCATACATCACTGTGAACATATTCAGGATCTCACGAGTATCGTGATTAGCCGTACAAACTTGACCCTTGTTTTCTTGCCTCTACACAATGCTCACAAAATTTAATTTATAGGTTTTGGTACCTTTTAAAAGTCCATGCCTCATCGAGTTTGCAAAGACTTCTCTCCAAAGATGTCCTGGTCGTGCATGCCATAGCTTGATGGTGTCACTTTGCGCCTCAAAGAACATTAGCTTCATTAGTTGTACCTCCCTTTAAATAGTACAAATTATGGCGACTCCTTGCAAAATCACCATACTCCATATGTGAACTTCATTTTGCCATCTTTAATGGTAACTTTGTAGCCTTTAGCTTCCAGAAAGACCCACGAAATTAGATTTTCTTTAAAACTGAACATATCTAACCTCTTTTAACTCTCTCGATCATTCCATCAAACATCTTTAAATTAATTGTCCCTATCCCTTCAGTGCGACAAGGTTGATCATTTCCCATCACAATCGCACCGGATTCTAAATTACGAAAATCCGTAAACCATTCCTTTACAGAGACATAAATGATAGGTTGCTCCGGTATCAAGTATCCACTCATCCGAACTAGCCACATATCTTTGTCAGAATTGTAATACTTAGTGAATAATCGAGTTTTCATCTTTGTATGCCATGTTCGGCTAAGCATCGGTTTCTTCCCATCTTTCTTTTGAGCCTTCGACAATCTTTCCTCCAATGGCCCTTTTCATGACAAAAGGCACACTCATCTCGAGCTATATTTCGCTTCGACTTAGGAGAGTTCTTTCCACCACGCTTCTTCTTTTTCTCCATTGCCCTTCCTTTGGCTAACAAAGCTTGAGACAATGTTCTTTCGAATGTTTATCATTATTCCGAATTTCCAAATTGGTCAATCTTTGTGCGACATCTTTAAAAACAATCACGCTTTTCCCATATAATAAGGTAGTCACAAAATGACTATATTCTTCCGGAAGTGAGTGCGGCGAGAATCATAGCCTTGACTTCATCCTTTATATCTTCATCAAGATTCTTTAAATCAGCAAGTAACTTTTCAAATCTTGAGACATGGTCATGCATTGACACCCCAGGCTTCATTCAAAGCCATATACCTGCTCATTGCATGGAGGCGATTTTCGTGACTTTTTAGCAAGTACTTTTCTTCTAATGTACGCCACAAAGTCATCGCACACTCTCATCTTTCACTGGTATTTCACTTCCTTGGTCAAGCAAGATCTGATTTGACCACGAGCTTTTTCATTCATGCGATCCCAAGTTTCTTCGTCATACACGGTGTTTTTATTTTTCGAACAATGTCGAGATCGATTTGAATAAGGGCATCCATAACTTCGCGTCTCCACATGCCGAAGTTGATTTTCCCGTCAAACTTTTCAACATCGATCTTCCGCCTCCAATAACAAAAGGTGTTGAAAGGTGATTTGACAATTCCCTCCTTCCACCTGAATTGTCTCCCGGAATAGTCTGGGTAGATCTCTCTCCACCTCTGGAAGTTTCACCTTCTACCATTTTCTCAACGAACTATTCCTACTTGAAAAACAATCTCTATGATGTTTATTTCGTGTGAATAAATGCACCAGAAAGTTCCTGGGAGAATGGAGGGGTCACAACGGTCCCACTTAAAACCCGGACTCTTAGACTCTTATCGCCTTCGTCTTGTTGATGAAACTTTCCTAGACATGCAAAAATACACACTACTTACAATAGATTGTCTCCCAAGTATAAATGGCCGTCTCCACCGTATTCGTGAACAAAGATCAAAGATTTGTGAATAGTCCGTATTTGTGAATAGTATCGTATTCCCCAAGTCGAACCTTCGCTCGATACCAATTGTTGTGCGCGGAATGCGAAAACAAGTGCACCAAATAATTAAAGAAAAATAAAAGACACAAATTTAACGTGGTTCGGAATTATGCCTACGTCCACGGGAGCAAAAAAAAATAATTGTATTAATAACAATTATTTGAGTACAATATTTGAGTAACAAATCTCACTCTCCGTAACCCAAATACACCCAAGATTTCTCACATACAATTGAAAGGAAATGCCTCTCAATTGCTCACACTCTCCGATCGCTTTTTTCAACAATTCACTTGAATTGCTCTAAGCTTTGAAATGCTTCTCACAAATATTTTGGGATGATTGCAAATGCATTAAGCTTCTCTATTTATAGGCAAAGTTTGTAATGTGAATGCCTTAAAAAAAACTTAGCCATTTTCAATTTTAATGGCTTTTGGTCAAAAATTGTATAATTGTTGAATGCTAGCACATTCAACAATTATAGCACATGCATTTTTGGTCAAAAATTGTATAATTGTTGAATGCTAGCACATTCAACAATTATACAATTCTCTGAATTTTTCAACAGTTTCGAGGGTTTCTTGAATCTTGAGGTTTAAGAAACGACAACAGAGACTGCATGTGGATTTCTTGTGGTTTAAGAAAGAACAACTGAGACTGAGAGTGAGAGCGAAAACAAAAGGACAGTCAAAACAGAGAGAGACTGAGAGTCAATGGGAAAACGCAATTTTTGTTCTTTTCTACATTCTCTTATCATTAAGAAGCATTAGAGGTGACACGCGGAAATAGTACAAGCTAATTACGGGCTCTTAGATTAGTCAACGTTAATTATTTTAGTAAGTGTTGTTAGTCTTAATCAATTAATATTCAAAATTGTTAGTAATAATTTTTCTTTAAAAAAATAATTCATTTACTAATGTAAGGGAACTATTAGATCTTAACAAACATAACAACCATTAATTTCTTTACTTTTGGAGTCAGAAATATTTAGAAACTTAAAGTTAAGTTAAAAGCCTGTAATCTTAACAAATTTAAACGGTGGTATCAATTTCCTTTATTTCAGTCAAATATGAACTGATGTTAGGAGGTTATATCGCTTTCAAATAAAAATTTTAGTGATAAAAGGTAGCTGGATGAATAACCTTGGAATAAAATTTTATAAGCATAGATATAAAATATTTTTTATTGTGTACATATAATAATTGATAACTAAAATAAATATTTTATATTATTAATTTTATTTTTATTTTGTTAACTTGATATAATTAGTAAGAATAATAATCTTGTTTAAGGGGAAATTTAGATGCTAACGTGAGCCAATAACTTAGTGACAAGTGACAAAAAAGTCAATTAAAAGAAGTCGGTTGTTTAATCAAGGGCGTCGGGGTTTCTCGTATAAAGATAGGAAGTAAGCTCCTTGAAGAAAAGGATAGTTTTGGTAAAATACACAATATCAAAGAGTATTATCGAAAGCTAAATTTTGATGGTGAGGCCAACACGTGAATCGTGCACGCCATCACGGAGAAAGAACAAAAATATATCTTCTTTTGGCTAAAGATGAAGAGTCATAAGAATGGAGATTATATAGCCCAACAATGAGACACCACTCAAAAAGCAATAGGACCACAGGGTGGGACATTGCCATGTGTCCATTTGCAAAGGCAAGAAGGTGAATAGAGATTTCCTTGCCTCCCAAGCCTATGATTATCACCTTAAAGGGACCACATGAAAAATTACTCAAATAGCCTTACCTGAGGAAGGCTAGTCATTAAATGGGCACCATGTGTCTAAAATTATTAAAATACCCTTAAGAACACTTATATATAAACTCCACATGTTTAATCTTGAGAGGGCTCTCTCCATCTCTCTCCTAACCCTTGGCATTTTTTTTCCAAATCTAATTTCTTGAGAGACTGCTTCATCGTCTTCTCCCTCTATTTTTATACCTCCATGGTAGATCTTGGCCACCTCATCTTTCAAATAGGCTCCTCATTTATTCTTTTCTTCGAAAACTCTTTAATCTCCATAAGACATTAATCTCTATAAGACATTAATCTCCATAAAACTCTTTAATCTACATTTCCCTCATATTATTATCCACCATAAACAACCTTTATTAAAGTTTTGTTGATATTGTAGAGCAAATCATGTAATACTTCATTTATATAGTGGATTGGAGATGGGTTACTCTCGTGGATGCAGACCAAAGGACTAAATTATGTAAAATCTTATTGATTAGTGTTAAAAATTATATATTTATTAAAAGATAAAAATGTTATTTTGTGCATATATTATAATTAAATTTGCATTCATGTAATATATTAAAAATTATTAATTATGTTTTAATTATATTTAATTTTGAGTATTGTTGTGTATTTATTAGGTAAAATATTGATTGTATATTTAATTTTGACTCCAAACGAAAAAATGAAGGTCAAATTTAGATTCCGGAGGTTCGAAAACCTTAGGATGGGTCAAGATCGGCTTAAAATCCAGCTTTTAGAAGAAATATTGACTTTTTCAGTTGACCAAGTATTGATTGGATGATAAAATGAGCTTATAATAGATATGGATGCACTGGATAGCTGTTAATTTTGAGTAAATCTCAACCGTTCATTATTCAATGGCCAAGATTGTGTCACGTGGCAGTGGTTGGTGAAGCAAGTTAAAAGATCCGAATCTTTGTATTTGGATTGACCCGATCCACCAATTAACCCTCCAAATCTCAATTGTTCTTTGATTAAAACGGACGTTTCATATAATGCCACGTGTAAGGTTGACTTTTGTCGTTTGACCAGTCATTGGATCTTGATCTAATGTTTGTGTGAAGCGCATGCATCAAGCTTATCATAGACCGCAAAGCACTCGATTATGAATTTATTTCTCTATAAATAGAGCCTCATTTTTGTGTTTTTAATCATCCCTCTTCTTTTCAAATTCTTTCAATTCCCTTGTAATCCTCTTTGCCAGGTGTGTTTTAATATTTTGTGTAATTATTTTCATAAATAATATTAGTTTTATTTTCAATTTTAGTTATTTTATTTCCTTTTAATTATAAGTAATTTAATTTCAAGAATTATTTTTATTTCAATTATGCTTAATTAAATAATAATAATTAGGGTAAGGTGAAACTCTTGAGAAATAAATATGATTTAATCAAATTCTATTTTAATTATATAAATTAAATTATTTTCTAATTAATTTTATACATATTTTATATTTTGAAATTTTGATTTATTGTAGACAAAAAAATAGATTTTGGCACAATAAATTCTTGATATCTTAATATAAGATATGGTAACTTGGTATTTTGATTTATTGTAGACAAATTAAATTTTGGCACAATAAATACTTAATCCATAATAAAATTAATGAAAAAATAATAATAATTTATATAATTAATCTTTTGGGCAATAAATATAAATAAAAATGGCAAAAAGAATTTGTTAAATTTTATTTATTATTAAGAGTGAATCCATAACCCTAACTAATTCAATTTCATAGTTTCACTTAAATTAAGTTTTATATATTCAAGTTTTATTTTTATTTTTTAAAAAAATAAAATAAACAAATTAAATCTTTTTTCTGTGGATCGACCTTACTCACCATTTATAATAATATAACAAAGACACTCTTATACTTTGGGAGTTGGAAATCATTTTTAAGTCATGTCATTTATGTATTCTTTATTATTTATGCTTATTTTATGCTTATTATGATGGTTTTGATGCCCAAATCATATTTCATATATGAGTTCACATTACTTATCCTACAAGCTCTACGGAGTTAATAGGATAAGCATTTTAGAGCTACCCTCGAAACTGTATTGAGCTCTTTATAGCTATGTCAACTCCCTAAATTAACTCACACTAGTTCCACGGCTCACCATAATATTCCAAACTCAAGCACCACAACTCACCTCCTAAATCACCATAGCTCACCTCCCAATTCAACTTAGTTACACCTCTTACCTAAAAAGTAGAAATACACACCAAAACCCAAACTTAGCATAATCTCCTCAAAATATAAATTTTATTTGTTTTAATAAGATTTGACCTAGATTCAGTGAGAACCACCACTTAACAATTTGTATCGGATGCTAGCGAAAATCCAGTTAAAACAAATCTCTTTGAAGTTAATGATTTTATTTATTAATTAATAAGGATAATTTTAAATTTTTATAATGCATACGAGGATATATATAGAATTGTATTAAGTATAAAAGTGATTCTTAAAATCAGATTTTGAAAAGATACTCATTCCTTACTTTTCAAAATTTATTGTAGAATGAGGTCATTTTTACAAAAAGTAATTTTTTTAAAAAAAATTGCTAAATATTAAAATTAACTATTAACTTTTCAAAATCACTTTTAACCCTCTCAAAAGCAATCCTAAATGGGCCATACGAAGACATTCTTAAACTGGTTGATAGTACAATGAATAAGCTATATATAGGCATTACAAGAGACTAGATAAGGAAATTATAAAATATAATTACATAAAATTTAGATATAAATGTTGAAGAATACAAAATAAAATGAAATTATAATCTTGAATATATTCATTGATTTACTTCTAATTTTTTTTTAGCAATCCTTTTGTTAGATTATTAATATACTATTTTATAAAAAACACTAACCGATTAACAATCCTTATTAGATATATTCTCATTCTGAGAGCCAGCTTCTTGGCAAGGCAAGGACAGTAGTCGGTAGGGCCCCCCAATTCTCGACGTATCATTAAAGCACAAATCTTAGTTTACAAATAATCTCACAATTTACATTAGCGTGGATTAAAATTCTAGATAATTCTGAAAAAACAGGAAAAAAAAATTCTAGATTGTTTCCTACTTTCGTTTAAATTGAAATCCCATCTAGCTTATAAAAATATCCTTATCTTTCTATTGATTTTTTTTAATATATATTGGATTTATTTATACGCGCTCTTATTTAATAATATATAATGGAAAATCTTTATCCTTGACAATTTAGGAGTTTGCAAATTAAAACCGCCCACCCGTAGGAAACCAAACTTATTTCGGATTATTTTCCTCTATATATATTTACGCGAATAATGCGTCTGTTTCTCATACAAGTTCAATCTCTCTGCGTCTGTTTCTCATACGGTATTAGTTCAAAAATGTCTGGTAAATCTGAAGAGGCTAAAGCTTCGGAGTCAGAGGCTCTCTCCATAATCGAGAAAAAAGAAGCCGAAGTCTGCGTAGATATGGCTGAAGAGTTTTTCAATCAGAAAAAATTTGATTTAGCTTTCGACGCCATCAAGAGAGCAATGAACAAGAATCCTAATCTTCCTGGCATCGATACCTACTTCTACTCTTACGCAATCCACAAGTCGGTAGCCAAAAACAAGACCTGGTATTCTGTTCTTGGCATCAGAGATCCCCGCGCTGGAGTCGATATAATCAAGAAACATTTTTTTTGGCTGGAAAATTTTTTTAACCGGGATCAACGTTCTTCTTCCTCGGTTGCGATTAAGAGTGTAAGAAAGCTCATAATAGAAGCCTACTTGGTTCTTTCGGATGCAAGTAGAAGGGAGGCCTACGACCTGCTTATGGGTTTTGATAATCATGTTATTGTTAACCCAAGAAAAACTACCCCTCCACCTGCGCCGTCGTCATCATCTTCGTCGTCGTCAAACCACAAAAAAAGAAAGTTAGGATATTAGCTAGGATCCTCTTCTTTCCTCTTCTTAATTTTATAATCTTGTAACATGTAGCATGTACAACAGATAATGAATGATTAAAGGCCAATTTTAAATTGTGGTGGCTGATTAAATAAATTACTTTTATTGTACGAATGAAATAATCTAATTTAAAAAACAACTTAGTGTTTAGTAAAATATATTGTTGTTATTGTGAGTTTGAAAAAAAAAAGTACATGAGTTTAATATATTTTATGAGAAAAGTGTTATTTTATTTCATAATAACCAAAATAGATATAAACTTAAATTGTCTTTTATTTTCTGGAGTATTTTTAATAAATTGTTTAGACATACCTTTTTTCTTTTTAGAATATATAAAATTATATAAAGAAAAATAAATAATTAAATAAAATCTAATGAACTTAATAATTTGTCGCATAAAATATGATAAATATAATCCAAAAAAGCAAAAAGTAATATGCATTATAGTTATGTAAATAAGCAATCCAGATTGAGAAATTGATCTCTTGTTTAACAACATATATGGAATAATTAAGAAAATATATTTAAAATATTACCAAGCCTACAGTGTTTCGTAATTAAACAAACACCATGAATATAGGAATATATATAGATTGAATGCTAAAAACCATGGCTATGAAATAATAATTTTAAAATTCATGTTTAACTTTTATATGAAATTATTCATAGTTCAAAGAAAATTTACGTAATCATATGCAAGACTTGTTGATTATTATGGTAGAATATAAACTTATTGGATCAAAACTTTGATATTGGATAGAATGTACAATAGTTGTGGTGGTAATATGATATATAATGGTTTATATATTAGGTTTTTGAAAGACATAATTGTCCTTTTGTTAAAATATTAATATTATGATAAGAACTATAAAAAGATATGGTGGCTTATTTAATAAGGTACCATAAAAAGTAATACCTACCTATTATTATAAGCTACTATGAAAATGAAATAATGGTAATATAAGAATATTGCTCCTTTTCTATTTATTTTTTACCATGTTTAAATGAACATTTTCTTGATTGTTTGAAATATATGAAGTACTTCAAAACAATATGAAAATTTTTCCCGAATGCTAAATCAACTTACTCTCATTTACATGTGTAAATGAACATTTTTCTGATTGTTTGAAATACTCACGGCCCAAAAAAGTGGTTGAAAAAGTAGCAATAATATTCCAAAGTCACTCAAAATTTTTCCAAAAGATAAATCAACGTACCGCTAATTTACATTTCTAATTTTGCGATTGACAATAAGTTACAAATAAATTCACACACTGTCCACTAAATAGTAGTTCAACAACAACTACTTGTATATAATAATAATACAAACTTGTTAACATAAAGCATGATTGTATATATAATACAAACTTGTTAATAGAAAGCAAATTATATCGTTTCGCAGAGTATGGTTTCTTGGACCATGATGGCCTAGGTAGCGTAAATGATGATCTGCTTCTTAAAAGTTGTCTTTAACTTCACATACAAAGAAATTAAGAAATTAAAATCATCAAACTAGTATCCTGACTAGTTATTTGATTATTTTCAGATCATTAATCTCCCTTGTAAGTGCCGGTATACAACTGGAGCTCCTTGCAATTCCTCCTTTCTTTACATCACCTCCCTTTTTATCCCTAGGACTTATTGACTTAGCCCTAGAATTCTTCAACACCTCTCTCATGGCCTCAGCTTGGAACAACACGGGATGAGTCCTACCAAAACTATTGAACCTCACACATGCACTCATGTGCTCATTCAAAGCCTCTTCTCTCTTGCCTCCATTCTTCTCCATCTCTTCGTTTACAGCTTCTGAACACAACCCACAAATCATTTTTCCTGAAAACTTTTCTCGCACACGATTTACGTATTCGGCTGTGCACTCTTCTGACATGCCACAGCACTCGCATTTTGCATCCTCAACCTCAGATATCGGTGGGAGCTCTCCCTTTGCATCGAACTCTTCTTTGCTTAGCTCGAATAAGATATCCGACTTTGTTCTCTGAAGAGTTTCATTTGATAGTCGAGGCTTGTGAATAAAATTGTTGTTTCTCCTTGAGATTGAACCAACAATGTTTTCCCTGTTTGGTGCCATGGATAATATTGGAAGATATATAAGAGACTTGAGAAAATTTTCTTAGAGAAGAATGTTATGATATTCAAAATTTGATCCAAGGAAATGATCCTACGATTCAGTTTATATAGCACTTCCATTTTCTCTAGAAACCCTAGAGGAAATTTATGTGGACTACAGGAACTATACGTCAACAAATAACGTAAGAGATAGAAAAGAGTCCTGAATAAGCTAGATTTTTCATCAAGATATTAGAAATCACACTTTATTTTCATGGTTAGTACTGATTACCTAGCTAAGACGTTGATAGTTTAGTAGGTTTATCATGCAAATTAGCGTTACATACATGATGAAATAAAAAAGAACATTCACATGATTGACTATTGCAACCACATAAGTTGAGCATTTAATAAGGGTCATTTTCCTTTTTTCCGTTAAAAGCTGTGAAATTAAATACAAAGTAATTTGTTTTAGCTTTTGTTTGTCTTGAAACAACAGAACACAGACTGATCCAAAGAACTCTAATATGATCACGAGAAATATATCAAATCATGTGAGTGAGAGAGGGAGGGCTAGAGAGTTGAAGTTATCATAAAATGCAAGAAGTAAAATTGTTTATACTTTCTCTTTCACATGTATCTTGGAGAAAAGAAGGAAAAAAGTTGACCAAAAAAGAAAGGAAATTGAAAGCTCTTATTTGTCTTTTGGATATCAACATAAAGGTCATATTAATTTCGGATTTCTTTAAAGGAAAAAGCAATAGTATAATTTATCCAATTGAATGGACGTTGCTCTCCAAGCCACGTGTTACAAGAACAAGCTCCTTTTAGAACTGGGGTTGAATAGAAACTTAGATTAAATGATCTGTAATCCATCTAATCTTATTGAGTGGTTCGAAAAGTTAGGTCTAAAAGAGTATTTAGGCGTTGATATGACCCAAATAAGCTCTTATTGTAATTTTGACTATGGCTTAAATAGTTACAGATGCTAGTACGTATGAAATTATACACCAAAAAAGTTCTTAGAGAAGTCTGAAGGGGTTACTACAGTCCCACTTAAAATCCAGACTCCTTAGGCTCTTATCACCTTAGTGACAAAACTTTCCTAGATATGTTAAAAATCATACAGTTGCTCCACTCTAGCCTTTGACTGCTCCTACTGTGAATAGTACCGTATACGTGATAGTACCTCTACTCCAAATAAATATGGTCAATGGCTCCAATATCACTGTTAATGAATTGGCGAGTGAAGTGGATACACGACTAGAATAGAACTGATAATTAAATATCACACAAGAGACATAAGAATTTACGTGGTTTGCCTTTTAACCTCCATCCACAAGAGAAAATGAGAAGAGATATTTTTCTAATTGTATAGAGTTACAAGTACTGCAATATTTTATCTCACAACCCAAAGCCCTAATACACTTAAAACTCTCAAATTACTGAATTGACAACTTAAAACTCTCGAAATACTCTCTTAATTGATTTTTTTCTAAAACAACACTTGATGCTCTCTCCATGCCCTTAATCGACCTATTTATAGGGCAAGCCAAACCTAAAATATCAAATTTGGTTGGCTTTAAAATAATAATTTATTTTGTTTTATCAAAATTCATGGGATTTTAAAAAATAATTTATTTTGTTAAAATCAAATTATTTTTAAAAATAATTTTGTCAAAACTAGTTGATAATATTTTATTTCCACCGTTTTATTTAGTTAGGTTGTAAGAATAGGCATTGTTGCTAAATGTTCTAAACAGCTAATCTAACTAAACTCCACATTTTCTTCGTATGTTTCCTTCAAGCAATGCTTAGTGCAAACTTTGAGGAGCATATAACATATCCCGTGCCTATGCCTTATGGGTTGAATTTGGTCACCTTTGGGCCTAATATCTATTTTTAGTTAGTAACACTCTCTCTGTTGAAAATGCATGCATTAATGTATATATCCTAATTAGTTTAATTATTCATGGATAGAGACGGTTTTTAATAGGGATACCCAACCATATTAAAGTTAGGGATAAGGTAAAAGAGAAAAAAAAAGGGTTAATTTTAGCTTATCCCCCATGTAAAATAACAATCTTCAAATTGCCCTCTTACTATTGAAAACATTAAGTTACCTTTAAAACTCATTATTTCTCCATTAATTTAAACGGCGAAAAGTAAAATGGTACTTGTACAGATCTATAACGGTCGTTAAGCATAGAAAGACGTGGACGACAACAGCATGTCCAGGCAACATTAAATCAATCAGTATTTTCAACCTAACCCCATTTTGTTTTAGTTATATAAATGTGTGGTGTAAATGTAAAAAAGAATAAAAATAAAAAATAAAGATAAAGAAAAATAAACAATGTGATATAAAAAACGAAAGCTTTGCTTTTGCGCCAAAGTAAAGCTATGCGTTTGTACTGCACATATCAATATGATATAAATAACATTGTTGTAAATTAGTATAGGGACTTACTATTATAGCTTTAGTTTTAAGTAACTTATTGCTCTAATTTTATTTTAGTTGAACAAATCAATAAGTTGTTAGTCTTTCTTGTATGTAAAAGTCAGTTATGGTATTTGCTTATTGAACAAGTTTTAGAGCAAGTTTGCTTTTTTAGTCAACTTAGGTGAGATATTTTAAAGTATTTTCCAATATAAATTGAAGCTTACTGTCAGTTGAAATATATAACAACAGCACTTAATTTCTTTATTCTATATCTTCTTTGATCTTCATTGAGTAAAAATAAATTCTTTGTTCCTTTATTTTTATCTAGATAAATTTTCTGCACTTAGATTTTGTTACATAGCATGTGAAATATGTTTGTTCAAAAAATGTTAATGATTGTGTTGTGTTTACTATTTAATATATAAGTACTCGCAAGGGATTTAGCAAACAGGTGACCAGTTGGAAAAATATTGAAAAATACTTTAGAAATACCACCTATAATAGGAATTCAAAATACAAAAGAAACAACTTCTCTTAGATGCACTTCACAATCTACCCCTAGTACAAGAAAAACAAAGGGAGACTTAAAGGGCAAATCACTCCTTCATATTTGTTGTAAGTTGTTATATGTTGTTGGATTCAAATGCCTTTTAATGATGTATTTACATTTCTTATGTTGTGTTAAAATGCTTGTAAAGTATAGTTGTTGGGTTTTATTGCAGAGTATGTTTGAAGTGAAAGCACAGGGCAATATCATTCATTTTAGTATATTCACCATCAACAAATGATGCTTATCATTTTGTGTAATTTTTGTATCTATAATATGTTGTTAGGGTAGTGAATATAATAGTTCGAAAGCAACAAATTAAGTCTAAATTTTTTGTTTTGTTGTAATTCATATTTTGGATAGAGATAAGAAGCAGAAAGGTGTAGACATTCACGTAAATTTTTATGAACTATTCATTGAAATATTCATATATATAGGAAGACTAGCTCATGTGCCATTAAAATGTAATAAAATACAACATTTTGATTACTTATGTTCATTCTCTACTTATTTATCTCTATTATTTAAGCCTTGTAGTCAACCTATTTTATTTTTTGCCCAAGATGATATATGTACATAATACATAATAACTACATTATGAAAATGGTATACAACAAACTCTTCATCTTGTCTAACTTTGTAATAAGCTTGGTGGCCATTACTGTCCAGCTTCTTATTTTGATGATGGAAATTATAGTTCTCTTCCTTATCTTGTAACTTACCCAACCCTTTTACACCACCTGAAGTAATCGTATCCTAGCTTTTCACATTTGTAATAAAGCCTCTTAGAATTTACAGCAGATTCAGGAACTTTGATTATTGCTCATTCACTATAGTTAGTACACGATTTGTTTATGAACTTGATGACCTTGCCAATCACTTGTAACTTATATCCTTCGTCTTCATCAAAAATGTTATTGGAGCTTCCCCTAGAGGATGGCATTCTCACTACTTTGTTAGAGCTTCTAAAGCAATGGTTGGATTTCACTGCTTTGGGGCTGGTTGTTTGAGTACATTGGTCATTGTAATTAGAGTTAGCAAAATTTGACACGACCCAATTACCCAACACGAATACGATATAAATAAATGGGTATGAGTCGTTGAATTTAACACGTTTATTAAATCAGCCGAGTCTAGGTCAACACGATTTTTTAATAGTGTAAATGTATAAAATATTGGTAAACCTGTATATTTTATAATATATATATATATATATATATATATATATATATATATATAATATTATTTGCATATATATAATTAAAACTTCAATAGTGTAAATGTATAATATTTTAATACATATATATTTTTTATAATATCGATAAAATATGTATGTGTGTATGAATGATAGCGTGTAAATATTTGATATAAATTTTATTTAATATATAGATATTAAGTAAGTTATTAGATAACTCGATTATTTTTCCGTGTCAGATTTCATCTTAATATTTTGACACGATTATTAAATGGGTCGGGTTTAGGTTGTCTCTAAAATTTGACACGATACAAACACGACTTGATGACGCATTTTGCTAGCTCTAATTATAATCATGAGATAACGTTGTGACAAAAATTTAAATTTTGGACTAATGACATGCTTGTAATTTTCATAACATGGCACGATTACACATGGACCCAAAATTCTGAATTTGATATTGTAATTTACATGTGATGAATTGGCTTGTAATTTGCTTAACTAACATGTTGAATTCAGGAAAATTACTTATTTATTCTGGCCCATTAGGTCATTTCCACACTTTATTTTTTTTTTTATCTCTTCTTCCTTGTTTATCTCTTCTTCATTTCCATCTATTTATGTTATAAATAGATATTTGAATTGTTTCATAACATAGTTGTATAGATAGAGGCACAACTTTATAGTTGTAGTGTTATAGAATTTATAATGCACAATAAGATATGGTTATTTGAACCAAAAAAATTCATTTTGACACTCATTTTCTTAACAACCCCTCTATTATGACTTAAATTTTAAATTTTGCTCTATAAACTACTCTATATCCTAAAATTAACCTAAATTATGTATACAACTTCATATTCCATCTTGTTTCCAATTAAACTCAACATTCTTTTTGTTTTCCCAATTCTCTGCTTGATTGTGATATCAGGGACCATTAAACTTGAAACTGAAGTTAATGATCCTAAGTTTCAAGTTTAATGGTTCCGTGATCACGTTAATGGTGAGTGTTTAAATGCTTATTGATCTTTTTTTTTTTGCATATATCACATGCATGCATGTACTGTAGATGGCCCCTTCAAATCAAGATATGATTCATGCAGTAAAGCTTATTCCTGTATTTGGTGTTTTGTTTATTAATCTTCTATAATCCATTGAAATTCTACAAAATAATTCATCTGGTATACATTTAACTAGCATTTGGACTTGGGAAAATCACTTTGTCTCTTTTCCTGTAAATAAAAAAAAAAAAAGAAAGTTATATATAAGTTCAATTATTCAATAATTTAAAGATAGAAAAAGAAAATAAATGGGGACTTGAGGGTTAAGTTTAAAATTAAGGGGAGTGTTAGGGTTTATGGGGGTCCATAAAGTAGTGTTTAATTTGTTCAATTAAAGTATTTGTCCTCTTCAGTAATTTTGTATATGCACATTTCGGTAATTTTTTTTATTAAGATATGGATGTGAAGAGTGTTTTTGTGGTTTAAAATAATCCAATTCTACACAATATTTCAAAAGAAGTTACTTATTTAATTTGAGAACACTAATAATATAGTTTTATCTATTTAAATGGAGATGAAGTCAGTAATATGCTAAAATACCTCCAAGATGCATGCATTTTGACTCTAATGTTAGTCATTCATCCTTTTTTAAATCCTTCGCTCAATCCGCTGTGGTGTATTCGTAACATACGGTTGAATTGTCGTAATTTTCTTTATTCTCTTACATGTTTCAAGAAACAAATTGTGTCTGATCGTTTAGCTAACTCAAGTCTTCTTTGCGATTGTCTCACTTGGTAGCAGACTCCGGCCTCAGAATTTTGCAGTTCCTTTCTCATGCCGCAGACTGAATTCCTACAATATCGTTTTGCACAGCGGCCTCTTTTGATTTACATTTTTTTTTTAACTTTGGCTTTGGGCTGTTTCTAAGAGGTAGTGCTCACTATCTCCTCCCTTGACGGTGATAGTTCCTTTCTTTTCTTTTTCAATAAAGTAATTCAGTTTAAATTTAAAAAAAAAAAAAAAAAAGGATGAAATTGATTGAGGGAAGGGATTTAAATGTTCATTACTAATTAAAACAGCGGAAATTGACGCTAGCTGTCAAATTTTAAAACAGTGATCTAGTTGTTCTGTCGTCCACTCGAGCAAACTTCAGAGGTGAGTGTCGTTTTACCTCGAAAAATAAAAATAAAATAACTAAAATTAAGAATCTATTGAGATAAAAAGGCCGAGGAGTCAGGCCTTCACTTGGAAGTCTTGAACATTGTACCGTGAGAAAGTTGGTCGCTGTCTTTATCAGGCCTCATATTTTTCAAAGCCGAAGCATCACGCACCCTCCAATCCATAAGATATCGTACACTGATACAAATTGAATACGGCAACATTGTGGCCCAACTCACATCATAATAATTGAAAGGGCAATTATTGTGGGGCCCAAACAATTTGCGTTTGTTTGAAAGTACCGGCCCATTTTTGAAAAAGGAACCCACGCCACCTTACCCCACTAATCATTTCTTCTAAACATCTTTTTAAGTTTTCTGATTAAAAAATTATGTCAAAGCTCGAGTTCCACAGCAAAATATATTAAAAAAAAAAAACTCTATAAATAAAATAAATTTGTTTTATCCACATAAGAATATCTGGGTGGTGGTGTGCATTTTGACAATTCAAATTAAAAATTAAAAAGGCAGATAATGCCAACATAGCCGTAATATTTTTGTCCCTTGAGCATCTTTCAACTTTCATTTTCAATCAATTTCGGGTAGAAATCAAATGAAAGCTGATGCTTCATGCTTGAGTTTGTTCGGTTTCGATGAAAGTACGACGTTTGAAAAATAGGTTCATAAAGTATTATCATCATTATATGGCGCTACCAGCTGAAATATATGTAGCCCATCACCTACGTACTCCCTCTTTATTTTGTTTATTTGTTTTTTGTGAGAGTACAAAGAGCTAAAATACGTCAAAAAATAATATATATATATATATTTAAATAAGTACATTACTAAAAAGTCTAAATATATACAATTATAAAGCGCCCAATTTACCAAATATGACTCGAAAAGTTGAATCAATAAAATAAGATTCTGATTATTTGAGTTCTTACCATTACAACACATCTTGAAGTTCATCAAACTAGCATAGCTCGAAGTATATTGAATATAACTTAATAATCTACATCAATAAAATTTAGAAAATAGTTATTACTCATTTGCAACGAAAAATTATAGAAAATCTAATGATTCATACTCGCGGGTGAGTTCACAGCTCAAACTTATCCACAGGGAGCTTGTGGATTGCCAACCGCTGGATCATCGAGTGACTGCCCAACACCCACGGGCCATGACCCACCTCCTTTCTTTTTTTCTTTTGGCAAAAAGCATGGCCCGCAGACTTTAAAACGAAGACTTTCACTAACGGCTTTGAAATATTTATTGTCCATTGATATAGAACTAACGGTGGAGCTTGTATCTAATGATGTTCTGCACTGTCATAGAATAAAACTATTTTTTTTTTTTAAAATAAATTGACTTGCACAGGCTCTAGAATGAGAAAACTCACCACATAACATAAAAAATATGATCCCATAATCAAGAGAAAAGAGCGATTTTGGCTAAGTTTTATATATATATATAATTTTTTTTTTTCTTTTGTTGCATCAGTTTCTTCACGCTTCGTGCCGATAATAGTACGCCATGTTTAAATCACATCCACGAAACGACAAGTCGCTTGGATGTGATAGATAACCACTAGTGGATGAAATAAGAGCCCAGTATTTGGCCAACCGTCCCTGTTCTAATTTCCAATCCCGCTGGCTGGTTCCTTATAGTCAAGCATTATTTCCTTCCCCAAAGTCATCACTCTTTAATCTTTTTCTCAGATCTTACATTAATTAAATTTTGATTTTTTTTTTATTATTATTATTATATTTCTTTATTTGTCATTTTGTTTTTGTTTTTTTCTTGTCTAATTGGTGCTAAACTTGTTAATTTTTTCTCTAAAGTTTTCATATAATTTTTGTTTTTATGGGCTCATTCTTATCTTCTGCTTCTTCTCAGAAGTCACGCAGAGAGTTTGTTTGATTGTTTTTCATTTCTCTACTCCTGTCTTGTACTTGTCAAACAGATTCCTTATCGTTTAAATTATAACGGAGAATTCCAAGAGGAACGAGTTTACATGTCAGTTTATCTAAACATGATGTAGTGTCGTTTGGGTACAAAATTGTTTGGAATGCTATCCGAAAATAAGGGACAAAAACCAAAAATTTGCCAGAGTTAAAGTCTAATTCTTTACTCGTTTATTGTGATTATCGTATAAGCAAGCTTGTTGCGTTTATCAAAACTGTGACAAATTCCTACACGAAATCTCCTTGGACCTTTTTTTTAATTTTTTTTTTTCCGTTGATAAGAACGAATATCATTCAAAGGATCAGAGGTTTAAGATTACAAAAACGCCACAGCTATTTGAAATCAAGAAGGCCAACAAAAGGCATCAAGGGAAGCCATAAAAAAAAAGGAAGGGGGAGAGGGCGGGGTGGGGTGGGGAAGAAATATTCTCGCTAGAAGCTCTCTTTCGGTAAGACAAGAGGTTTTTCCTAGTGGAGGCAGTGAGTCTAGGAAGAGAGAGAAGAGAGGATTTTAGGATTTCTGTTGACATTTTTAAAAGAGATATTATTATTTTTACTACTAAAGTTATTTTGATATATACCATAATTTGTCTAAAAATGTATTTTACTACTAAATATTTGTGACATTATTAATTTATCATCTTTTTATTAAAAATGTTAAAAATTTATTGATGTTTTGTTAATGTCATAAGGATATCAAACACATTTCTAATTGAAGCCAAAACGCTGCATTGCAAATGTAAAATTAACAATAAACAACGTAAATGATTTAAGAGGAAATAGTTAATGAATTAGGAAATTTAGAACCCTAAAATCAGCCCCTCTCTCTCTCACTCATTGCTCTATCTAGTGCAGTGCTGTTGCTGACTCACGGCTATCTTCGCTATTGTTTGCTCTTTCCACTGTGAGTTGTTGACTGCTTCTTTTGTATTGGCTTATTGTTCATTAATTTTTTCCTTAATTAAATTGTTATTGTTTTTAGTTGTGATTAATACTTGAACTTTATAGATTATCATATCAATTTTGCAGCATAATTTTTTATTAATTGTGTTCTTTGTCATTTGCCGTAATTCTTCATATTGTTCATTATTTTTTATTAATTACAATTTTTAATTATTTTCTAAATCTTATTTTTGTTTGTTGTTTCTTTGTTGTCAAAGGATAAAATTATCTTTTATGCTCTGAGGTAAAATCGACTTTTAACTCATTTTTTGTTAAACATTAATTTTTTTTAACGGAAAGGTAGTAGATTGATAACAATGCAAATATTTGATGGTAAAATATACTTTTCAGCAAACTATGATATTAACATAATATGTTATAATAACTTTGGTGGTAAAATGATAGTATTCATTTTTAAAATTGCCTTGACTTTACTAAACTCTGCTACTACCTGCTTGTGGTACATATGGGGATAAAAATAAATTTTGGCGTCATCACTGTTTTATCATATGTGCATATAGCTACTAAAAAGTTCTGACTTGTTTTATGCATCTGCATTATTTTCAAATTTGTATCAATCAACCATTATACCGCTAGTAATGTTATAATCTGTTTAAGAATCTAAACAAAATGACTTTTTCACTCTTAAATATATTAAAAGATCATTTTAGCCTTTAGAACTTTGAAAAATTAAAAAAATTATAAATTTAATTAAAAGACCATTACTTCACAAAAGAAAAATAAAATTAAAGAGCATTCAACTAATTTTTCTGTCTGACTATAGTTATGCTTCTTCTGTAATTATAAATTTTTAAATTTTTAAAATTTCAAGTCTTTTAACATATTCAAGGATGAAATGACTATTTTACTTAAATTTATTAATATATTCTAATATTATTAATGGCAAAGTGATTGATTTAAAAAATTTATAAACATAAGTAGTGTATAAAATATCTTAAAATATTTTAATAAATAAATGTATATATAAAATAAAATAGAAGTGAGGTAAAAATAATTTTTTAAAATAAAATTACTATTATTTTTTTTATAAAGTGAATAAAAGTAATATTGAAATTATAATTATTCATTTTATTTAACGTTTCTCGAAATGACCGCTCAATTTGCGGTGCAAAGTCTATCTTCAGAGGGCCCCACGCCACGTGGCGGAATCTCAGTGACGACATTAAAAGGTTTCTGCGGCTAGAATTCGCCGTCTCTCACTGTTGATATTCGCGTCTCCAAATGCTCTCCGCCACTAACTCTTGTAAGCCACTCCATATCAGCTCGGCTGGGTTCAGCTCGGCTCGTTCTGTTCCAGCTCAGCTCAGCTTAACATTGAGAGGAACGATTTGACTTGAACCAGCCAGCCCGTCACATCAACTCTCAAATACATTCACGTCATTTATTAAATACTCAAATAAATAAACAAACGCGTTGACTCTTTAAAAATAAAACAATGATGTGATGATTTATTTTATTATATTATCACAACATTTGCTGAGAATGTCAGCAAGTTTAATATATAACGTTTAGGCATTATTCCGTCCGGCGATATTAAGATACTCAGATTAATTCTTAATTATTAGCCACAAATTGAGCCGAGCTGCCTGTTATAGCGCGAGAAATTAAAGTGAAAAAAGAACATGGACGTGACCTTCACTGTACTTTCCAGTGATTCGATGTCGATCGCCTTATCTTCCATCAGCTTTCGCACACTCCAGTACATTCGATCATGACCGTCAATTTTAATCTGGAATAAATTCATGTATAGTTTAAACCGCAGACCAATCATATTTAATTGTATCGGTTGACCTAAAATCTTCCACACCACCAAATGACGCCACGTTGTTGATCGTCATGACTTCGATCATTACTGCTCCAGCTAATCATATCTTTTTTGTTCTCTCTCTCTCTTCTGCACGTGTATAAATACGACATAAACCCCCTTCTCAAGTCTCTCCGTCATTTCTTATTTTGTGTGTGATTCTCATTGTTGTTGATAATTATTAAATTCTCTGATTTTATTTTTATTCTCATTCTCTTTTTCCGTCGCATATTATTCGTCGTTAAATCTCGTCCGTCCATAGGCGGCGATATGTCGACGGCTGAGGTGGAGCAATTGACATCGGGAGCGAGCAATCGCATAATCCCGATCCTAAAAACCATAAGAACATCCATTATTTTCATCCAGTCGTTCATTTTTTCTCTCGTCATCCTCCTGCTGCCGCGGAGGCCGGCTGCCGGTGCGCCGAGATCTCAGGTGAAAAGCTGGAAGAGGAAATCGGTGTTGAGACGAGAGGATGAGGATACCATGAGACGAAGAGCGTTGGCCGAGGACTTGAAAATGGGACTCGAGACCGACGACGGGGAGGTCCGGTGCCGCTGGAGTACTTCTCTTTTCTTTGGTGTTAAAAGGAACGCCTTGTTTTGCCGCTCGTGGATCCCGGTTTACGGTGAATTGAAGTAAGGTCTTTGAAAGAAAAAAAAAATTATAATTATATTTAGGTTGTTTGACTTTGAATGCTTACTTTGACTTCCAATTTTTGAATTTTGAAATTTTTACGGACTATTTTGTAATTCTGATTGGTAATTGTCATATGATTGATGTTTGACTTCCAATTTTTGAATTTTGAAATTTTTACGGACTATTTTGTAATTCTGATTGGTAATTGTCATATGATTGATGAGAAACAGAGTAAATGGAATTTTAAATTGTAACTAAAATCTCGTTACATTGTAGTATGCTTGCTGTTAGCTCATTATCTGCGCAATTAGTCGTTTCCTTTTCTAATAAAACTCCGGCACACCAGGGGATTAAATTAGGCAAATGGCTTTAAGGGGCTTTCGCGCCACATGGGCCTCTGAGTCCACTGAGCGTTTGCAACATGTACATTTTGTACATTCCTTGCTTGTTGGTGCCTTTATTCTGTTCTAATTTCAGGAGCTTTATTCTTTCAGGGGCATTTTGATCATAATACATGGGCTGAATGAGCACAGGTAATTTTGAATGTCCAGTTTTTGGGGAAGCATTGTTCTGTTTTATTCTTACACTTCTGATATTGTTATAAAAGGAGTGAAAACTGATCTTGCCTTTCTGTTACTGATGTTTGTATAATTTTAGTGGGAGGTATTCTCAATTTGCTAGGCAACTAACTTCGCATAACTTTGGGGTCTATGCTATGGACTGGATAGGTACATTCGTAACTTGTTGCTTATCAATTCTACGAGTTACTTATTTGAAAAGTCATGTCAACAAAAAAAAAAAATTCCAAAAGCTCTCCAAAGAGGGTCTTGAAGAGAGAGAAGCACCATAACATTGAAGAATCTTATTTGGAGAGTCTTTTGGAGTCTTTAATTTATTATATTACTTTTTTATCTCATAATTCATGAAGAGAAAGAAGTGTTATAATTGTTTTTATAGAGAAAAAAGTTTGATTAAAATAATATATACTTATTTTTATTTGAAGAGTATTTTGGGAGATGACTTCTTTTTTCGCTCTTCTATTTTCCACATAGGTAAGCAAATAAGTGTTCAAAGAGTTAAATTATAAGAGTTTTTGGCGATGCTCTTAGGTTTCCTTTTTTGTAATGGATTATCTTCTAAAATCTAGGTCATGGTGGAAGCGATGGATTGCATGGATATGTTCCTTCACTTGACCATGTGGTTGCAGACACAGTAAGTACATTTTATTTTTTCATCATATCGTTTTATGTCATCCTCCTTTAGTTCCAAAGCAAAGCATTCAATTATATTCTACTTTACCAATCATGTTTAGGTCATCCGCTGTCATAATTGCATCTTTAAATTGAATTATGCCTGCCACATTTTGCGCTCTGTATCTATTCTGATGTATCTGGCTTGATTCTTAGAATCCATTGTGATATGTATATATATATATATATTTTAAGTGAGATGTAACCTCCCTTATGTTCTGATTCAACAGGGGGCTTTCTTGGAAAAAATTAAATTGGAAAATCCGACTGTACCATGCTTCCTTTTTGGTCACTCTACTGGTGGGGCTGTAGTTTTGAAGGTGAGTCATATGCCGATTATATATGGCAACTTAGTTGATTTTTATAAAATTATGGGTTAATATAGTGCACCTTTGTGCAGGCAGCTTCATATCCCCACATTGAAGCAATGCTGGAGGGAATTGTGCTATCGGCACCAGCTTTGCGTGTTGAGCCAGCACATCCTATTGTGGGGGTAAGTAGTTATTTTTCTTCCCTTATTCCTGACTCGATAGATTTACGGAATGATAAGTAGCTTAGCTGATTGAATTAAATTGTTTAATATATTTATATCTGTTTTCACTAATTAAAAGTTCTTTCGATGAACTTTTATGCAGGCCGTGGCCCCTATTTTTTCTCTGGTAGTTCCCAAGTACCAGTTTAAAGGTGCTAACAAAAGGGGTGTCCCAGTTTCTAGGGATCCAGCAGCGCTCTTGGCAAAGTATTCTGATCCTTTGGTCTACACAGGACCCATAAGGGTTCGAACAGGCCATGAGATACTGCGCCTTTCCTCATACTTGAAGCGCAACTTTAAGTCTGTTTCTGTCCCATTCTTTGTTCTTCATGGAACAGGAGACAAAGTTACTGACCCTTTAGCCTCTCAGGATTTGTACAATGAGGCAGCTTCCAAGTTTAAAGACATTAAGCTGTATGAGGGATTGTTGCATGACCTCCTCTTTGAGCCAGAGCGAGATGAGGTTGCGCAGGATATAATAGTCTGGTTAGAGAAGAAACTAGGTTGCCAGTATTGAAAAATTAAAAAAAGGTGATTCATTCATCTCATAGGAAAGAGGTGTTTTATTTTCTAAGTTTAGGGTTTTCAGCCTTGGGAAGTACTTATTGATCCACATGTTAAGTGTTGTGGAATCGCACAGATGAAATGGTTGTTTTGCCTGTAATTGTTTATTAACTATGGTTTGTGCGTCTCAGCAGGAAAAAGAAAAATGAAAAGAAAAGAAAACAGAGCATCCTTTTAACGATTGCATTCTTTTATCTTGATGCTCGTCTAAGTGATGATGGATGTCCGTACGAAACGAAATGTTTTGTATGCTGTGAAACAGAATAGAGCACCTCCTCCCTTCTGTAGTTATTAAATTTTCACATCGTAATTTTCACATAATTTCTTTAAAAGTGGCGTAAAATAAAACAATCATATTTCGCAGGCCAAAGATGATCTACAATTTGAAATTTGATAAGAACCTGCTGAACCGACCATTCCTAAAATTCAGGGATTAGGGGACTTCTTGTGTGCAAAATAAATGTACTGCATACAACGAAATAACCCGCAATCAAATAATGATTGTAAATTACAACATTACATACTCATTATAACCTGCAATCAAATAATTATTGTAAATTACAACATTACATACTCATTGTTCAGGGCTCTACATCGACACGGTACAGTTTTAATCCATGTAGAACCCAAGAGAAGAGCACCCATTGATGATTCAATACAAGAGAAGCCATATGGAAGAGCACAAAAGAGTCCATAATGTCAAATAAATTATAAAATAAAACTAGCAGATGTATGAAGAACATAACAAATAGCAAAAATTTAAAACTAGGTAGCATTCATACTCAAATTTTGTCCCATCAGGAGAGAAGCATGTTCCATCTTCTTAGTCATGAATTTGAGAGAATAATCGATATGAGAAATAAAATCTTCATATCTCCACCCTTCAAATGGGTCAGCAACGTATGACCACTCGATTCTGCACCCTTTCATTTCATTGTCAAAATTGATTGGAAATACTTTGATGGTGGCCACATACGACTTAATTCCCACGTTGTTATCAGTGACCTCATAGCTAAGACACCGTTGGATCGGATCCATGAGAATCAGCTTCTCTTTCACCCATCTGATAGTCACCGCATGACCATCAGATCCAGAGCTAGCGCAGTAACGAATCAGACCCGGCTGCCCTGGAACTCCTTCAACTAGGTAACATGTATCAAGATTGGGCAGCCACTTATGTGCGTTGCAAAAATCCTCGAGGCAAGCCCAAACCTGTTCTGCTGTTAAGCCTGCACTCTCAATAATCTCCTTGCCTTCCCATTTGGATAGTTGTTCTTCTGCCATGAATACTTGACTCTTGAGAGAGAAATGGAGTTGGCTTTGCTAATTGCTGGATCACTTCCCTAGCTAATCAAGATACCTAATGGCTATGGAGCTTTGGCATTATGGGATGGTTGAATTAAGATGCTTTGATTGGTGATTTGGGGTGGATTGATAAGATATTGTATTATTGGAGGACTAAATGCAAGGTGGGAAAGAATCTTCTTACTTTGTGGAAAGCCACCACCACCACTTTTCACGGTTGCTATTATGCGCGTGTATTTATGCGGCCGTGGTCCAAGGAAACAGCCATTTCCATAACACGTGGCCGGGGTCCTTTTCATTTGGTGCATAAATTTTGGCAAACATCCTTTCAAGTGTTAGTTGGTCTTGAGCTAGACTAAATATATGGTAAACTCACTCCATACTTATAATGTCGTATTGAAATAATTTTTATAAGAAGGTTATAATTTAATACAACAGTAGTTAACTTTATCGTAAGTGATATAAAAATAGAGTATAAATTGTACTAATAATTAATTAATATATACGTTAGAAATATTTTGATGTTTTCATGTTGACAAGGAATTATATACTTACAAGTTAAAAGATGCGACACTATTCTAAAAAATAAATTATTATTTTAAATAATTTTTTTTAAAATATTTTATTTCATCTTAAACTTTTAACATGTAACATATATTTTTTGCAATATATAGATAATTATTACTATGTAGAGGTAAGTTATTTAAGATGAGATTTAAAAAAAATTATAACATATTATAATATAGAGTTTATTCTTATTTTTAATTGGCTCAAATTAGGAGTATAGTTTTTTTTATGACCGTATAAAATTCATGTCTAGAATATCATTGTATTGTGATTTTTTTTTGTAAAAATAGACTATTAATTTATCTATAATTATAAAGTTTGATAAGAATTAATTTACATACTGGACTCACTCTAATTATTTAGTCAATAAACTCTTTGCATTAAGCCACGGTCTAATAGATATTTTTTAAAATAAAAACAAAAAATAAAGAGGAGAAAAAAAGAATACTAGAATGAGGATACAAGGAGAGTACCCTTGTCTTTGCATATAAAATTAATATGTAATGAACCACTTAGACATGGTCTCTTTGTCTATTTGAATTAGAGGTGGTAAAATAGGTTATAATACGATTTTTTGGTATTTGTGTTGACAAATATTAAAACAATTAATAAATGAGTTGATAAAACATGATAAATAATTGTGTCGTATCTGTATTATACCACCTCAATACAATTACTTGTTTATGATATGAATATCAATCAATATTACTAAAAAAATTAACTAATATATATACTAAACACTAAATTAATTATTCATATCATATATTCATATTATGTTATAAACTTATTAATGTTATGTAAACTTATTCATAACCTACTGTTAAGAATAAATTGACGCATTTGCTATTTTTTAAATTAATTTTTAATTTTTTTATATGGAATATGTTAAATGGATCAGTGCGATTAAAAAATTAATTGTATTCGTATTGATAAATAAATCATATCTGTATTTTCTTAAATTTGCCAAGATACAAGTATGATAAAATTTCACGAATTTACACCCCTAATTTAAATAATATTTTCCAACCAAATTTAAGTGACATAAAAAAATTAGATAAAATATTAATAAAAGTTAATAATGGTAAATTAGTATTACTTTACTCACTTAATTATAAATATAATGAATGGATACTAATTTATCATTGAACTTTATCGGCACTTTATCAGTTTTTCTGTTTTAATATATTCTTTTGTATGATAATAAATTAATCATTTAAATATCATCTTATCGACTCTGAATTATGTAGTCATTTATGTCAAACAAATACTATAAACCAATAAACTCAATATAGAATCATATTACAAGTCAAATACAATTATCAATATAAGAAATCAAATCTTTAAGCCTACAACCTTCAAATGCGTTAGCAACGAATGACCACTCAATCATGTACTCCTTCAAATAGGTCAGCAATGAATGACCACTCAATCACGTACCCATTGATTGATAAGTACCATTGATTCTTAAGCTATATACGACTTTATTAAAAAAAAACCATGCAGCAATATGATTTTGAAGTTTGAACTATTCAAAGTGCACACGCAAGCACACACGCCCCACACACACACGCACACACATACCCACACACGCACATTCGCATTTATGCATATGAACACACCCACACACACTTACACCAACACACGTGCGCACCCACACACACGTACACCAACACACATGCAGACCGATGCACAAGTACACCAACACACGTGCACACCCACACACACGTACACCAACACACGTGCACACCCACACACACGTACACCAACACACACGCACACCCACACGCACGAGGGCACACGCAAGAACGCACCCACATGTCCACACACACATGTATGTGCAAACACACACAAATGCACACACCTACATGAGCATACACACCCACACACGTGCTCATACATGCATGCACGCGCACGCGCACGCACACACACATACACACTATATAGATTTTCTCTCTTTTTTTAATTATGTAAATTTCTTCATTGTCTGGTTCCTTCATCATTAAAAGAAAGATTTAAAGATCACAAAAAAAAAAAAAATGCTGTTGAGAGAATCATTCTTATAACGCTCAATATAATTAATAAAATATTGCATGTCATTTTCTACACGCATATAGGAGAATAAATTAATTAATATTTCTTGGATCAACACTCTCAACTAGATTGTATGCAGATGAAGAACCACTAATTGATTTGTGCTCTAATAATGAAATGTATTCAAGAAATCGATACTTATGAGGTCACATATTGGGTATCTTTCTCTTAAGTTCTACTTTACAAGGAATGAGTGAATCAAGACTCTTCATTCTTAAAACAAAAGCATGGCGTGCATGTGTTTTGTGGCGTGCGTGTATTTTTTTCCCCAACCCAATTGAATTTTTGGATTGGATCGGGTTTTACATGATTCAATCACAACCCGATCGGATTTAGAACAATTCATCTGATCAAGTTTCTTTAACAACCCAATCCAATTCAAACCCAAAATTTTTTGGATCGGATCGGGTCGGGTCAAGTATTTTGCCCACCTCTATAAAGTAGGGATGATTGTGCTCTCGCCATAGGCTTTTTTGATGATCTTGACTACAAAAACCTACTTCATGCTAAAGTAAAAGACCATTAGAGTTAATCAAACTTTTGAGCTTCTGTGAGGAGGCACATCGATAGTCTTCGGTTTACACCTTGCTTGTTGAGTAAACTTAAGGAAAAGGTTCCGCATGGGTGGATCCACATGTATTGTATGCATATTACTTTATTGCATTTTGGCGCTAAAAAACTGTCAAACAAGCGCTTCTATATCAACACCATACAATTTTCTTCATGGTGTCAAAAATCTATATAATAATATAGACCCTCTGTTCAAGACTTCTGGTTTTACAAGATGACACTTGATGATAATCCATTGTTTTTCGCTAAAATCTTAAATTCCTTACCAAATCTAAAGGATGATGGGTACTTAGATGTACCTTCAATTTGCAACACTAATGGTAATCCCTTCCCCTTAGATCAAGCACATCAAGTCCCCCAACATTATGGCAATATCTGACAAGTTGGAAGAGACACTTAACTTCATTCTTCTTGATGAAGTTAGCCTTCAAATCGAAGAAATAGATGACAAGTATGACCTCAAAATCAATGATACTACCTTTGCAAAGTAAGAAAAAGAAATTGAAATAGCAACTATCATGCTTTTTGATCCTCCTGCACCAAATAGCACAGATGAACTTTCTAAAACAAAGGCTCCACCAATTACGCTAATATATGGGGCAACAATAGAGGAATTAGAATCGGCAAAAGTCGATCGTCTCTTTTAGAATAGGAGTGGCGTTGGACATGCTTAAAACATCATTTTTTAACCCACAAACAATGGAGCAACTGATAATAATAAAATAAAGGTGCATGATGTTTGGTTGTTGCTCTGCAGCTTGTAAATAGTCAGTAAGATGCTTAAAATATTGAATTGTATACTTTATAAGTTTTGTAGTTTCACCATTTTCTAGTTATGTCATAAATTTATTTTTGACTATCATGTTATCTATATCATCATATGATAATAGTGAAAATATTAGAAAGAAAATAACACTAGATAAATATTTTACAGCAATATCATCATATTCCTAAGTCTTATTCTCTGCTCGTGACTCATGATCCCGAAACATCAACATATATATCTTTCCACTTTTTTCTATCTAAAAAAAAAGAGAAAAAAAAATCATTAAAGGCTTGCTACCTTTAATTATTATTAGCTTCATCATTTACACAAATAGCAACAGTCCAAGGTGTAATATTGGCATAACACCAAACATGAAAGGTTTGAAACATTAGAAGATGCATCACGTACCATGTATGTAAATATGACTAAGTGCCATATAGTTATACAGATTATAACTAATGCTCATGCTAACAAACTCTATTGCTAAATGTCAAAATCAATAGCAAGGATTCAATACTAGAAAGTGTTAATAGTGTGGCATCTCAAACATGACGAGGTGGTACACACATACCTAGAAATAACATGTATAAATCTAACACATAATGTAAGCAGAAGGTATAAAAGAAATAAACACAATTTTAAAGATTACATAGAAACGCAGACTTGCAAATGCAAATTTAATATAAACTAGCTGATTAACAATTATGGTCTAATGTTCCAACTTAAACTCAATAAATATACAGATGGTCTAAGAATTTAAAGACAAAATGTACCTCTATGTCCATAGCTTTTCCTACCTTCCCAAAATTCAATGTAGTAACCAAATCCAGAACTTTCAAGTATCATCTAGAAAGTCTCTCTGTCAAGTGGATAAAAGAAGAAAATAAGATGACACATAAAGCTTACAACAACTGACTTTGCTATATTTTGAATAATTTTAGAGAGTTATAGGAAATTAAATGACAATGTTGCAAATTGTTATATTTAAATGCATATACCTTTTAGAGTTTGTAATTCAAAGAATATATCACAAGAAAAAAGATTCTGAAGATGCTATGATTAAATTATCTATGGCTCATATAATTAGTATGTTATTTTCCTATTGTTGTGTAAATTTTATTGAACTTGTAAGTGCACGAACCTATTGTAGAATAGATCAACGGCGGCGAGTGTCGATCCCACGAGGAGGTAGATTTTAATTGCTTGTAGAATAAATTTTCTAAGTAGGTGATTGGATTTATAATGAAAATGATGTAGGCTATCTATTAATTTAAATTAAAACAGCGGGAATAAACTATTAAAATGAAGTGCTTGGATCTCCGGATATGTACTCAACATGCAATATCGGCGTAACATTCATTATTAGCACCAATTAAATCACAAAGGGGGATTTTTCACTCCTCATGAACCTCACTCTAATAGATATGGTGCTAAGTGCTTCCCGTGCCAAATACTAATAACCTTTGCCTAGGGAGACGGTAATACCAGCCGATATCTAGATAATACTATTACTATCTGTCTACGAAAAGTCAAAACATCTACATAAATTAGAGGGGAAGAAAAATTAAATTTATCAAATTAAACCCATAGAGCATGTTAAGAGTTCACCTTCAACCCAAGGTTGAAAGAAAATTAGCTACTCATAATTAAACTAAGGGTAAAATGAGAATTTTATTAAAATATGTAGAAAATATAAGATGAAGATGAAATTATAGAAAATAGAGCTCAAAAATGGATTCAGGGGTGTCAAATTAGGGGAGGAGCCCCCTTTTTATAGATATAATGAATAAATCATGGCCATCGAATTAAAATAATTTGGACGCTCATGATTGCGCCACGTGGCAAGTTCTTATTGGATGGAACACATCATCAGGGTTTTCATTCTGTGTATATGCATGTCCCGTACGCACATTTTTTTGGTCCACTAATATACTACCACGTCGCCGGTCAATGCCACATCAGCATTTTAATCCAATAGGATCGTGACACGTCATTAGTCAACACCACATCATCAGTCAATGCCACATCATTCGTCCAATCAAATACTGCCACGTCATCATACAGTGTCACGTCATCGTACCGTATACGTGAACAATGCCATAAACAGTACCGTATATGTGAACAATACCATTTATCTTTTTATGCTCCTCCTAAGGTTTTCGATTGTTTTGAGTTCAAAATTGCCGGTCGTTTTTCTATTTGATCTCTCGTTCATTGTGAAATGACCATAATGTCCCCTAAAATACATAAAATAATTAATTAAAATAAAACATATATAATTAAATTACAAGAGACTTAAAGACATAAAAATAGAAATATTAGTAAGACTTGAAGTGTAAAATGATGATTTTTCCCATTATAAATACACACTTTCTAGCACTCAACACCTATCATCTGTGCATCTCAACATCAAACATTGTAAGTGGAAACTTCTATGCCATGAGAGGAGTATTTCTCAATCAATTTAAAGTTAACTAAGCATCAAATTGTTTTTTAAGTTCAACTTCTTTCTCCCAATGGCTTTGCTTTATTGCATCCATCCTCCCTACATGTAATTTTATCAGCATGTCCTTTGTAGGTAGAGTTTTTTATTTCTTTGTCTTGAACCTTTATAAACTTGGCAATTTCCTCTTGCCTGCAATTGTGTGATGAAGAATGTAAGAAAATAATAAGAACATCAATACCCAAATTGATCAATGGAAAAGTGAAATAAAGATAAGGGTAAAAGGAATTAACAGCTCAAAAAAAATCATTTAGGTAGTCCAACGTAGTCTAATCCTGCCAAGAAAAAGGTTCAAATTAGCACTTTTAAATGTGTTCATCTCATGCTTTCACATGTACTTTAATAAACTACAATGAACATCTACAGCACTAATCTGAGATATATACCTAAATTTGTAGGTTAAGTTAAGCAAATGATTAATTACAAAAGAAGATGGGATTACTACATATAACCAAATCCACTCTCTTTCTGTTGCTAGCCTCTTCTATAACCACTTTCTGATTCATATCCTTTACAATCTCTAATGGTTTAAGTCAAGATCTATCACTCAAACTAAGATATCTCTCAGATACTTTGGAGACTTTAACAAAGCCCTTAGTGTATGAGACACCATAAGAAATGACATATGTACGGGGGGAAAATAAAAAAGATTGCCCTTTCCCATGTTTGGTAGGTCACACACATAAACAAGTATACATTATAAACCAACATAATTGTTAACACATACAATACAAGATAAGGGTAGACATTTTGGTTTTCGGTTCTAGAATTCAAACCAAATGGGTTGAAAAATTAGTTTGGTTAAGAATAGTTCGGTTTCAAATTTGGTTCAATTTAATTTGGGTAAGCTTTTAAGTTCATAACTTAGGTTGCAATATGGTTAGGATTACAATACAGTTTGAACTATTAATTCAGGTCGAGGTTACTATTCAAGTAAGAGCAAATATTGCAAAAAATGAATAAATAATACAGCAAATGAAAAAAGATTTGCAGTAAGCAATTATAGGAGAAATACTAGGGTTAATGTCTTTAAAAGTAAGCTTATTTCTCGTTTTCCAAATGTGATAAAACAAAATAAAAAAAATTGTCAAAGCTTATTTCTCGTTTTCCAAATGTGATAAAACAAAATAAAAAAAATTGTCATGCACTATGCAATTGACAAATGAAAACCAAAAGCTTTAGAACTCATGGCTGCCCATAACATTTGAAAGAAGCCTGAATGAGGCAGCAAAATGTCAAACATACTTGCTACTCATTGCCATAGAGCAATTAATAAAAAGATGGTCTAGACAACCCAAATCAGCATTATATAGAAATTCTTTACAGTAATTGCTGGTTGCTAAATAAGTAAATACATTATAACGTAATTCATTATACAACATTTTTCTATTTCAAACACGACGAATATTTCAGTTTCATGTTTAAGTATCTTGCACACACACATAATAATGTTCTATAAATAATTTATCACTAAAGTTATTGACTTACTGTGAAGAACTTATGGCAAGTTGAGACAATGGGGAGGCATTATAGTGGCCGTGGGAGCTGCGAGGCTGCTGTTGTGCTGGTTGGGGTTGATTTGTTGAGGTTGCTATCATGAACTGATGCTAAGGGTATCATCAAGTGTGAGCTACGATCTTAGGCTGTCATTGTGAGGTTATCTATAACTAAGGTCATGGAAATACTGCTCTACAACTATCGTAAGCTGATTTGAGAGAGGAGAGATGAGGTTGTACTATTTTAAGTACTTAACAACCATAACTGAATGCCTACCCCTTATATTTTTTTCATGAGGCACATACATTGCAATCACAACAAAATCTCTCCTCGTTTCAGTTAGTTTATAAAAATCAATCCAAAACATTATTATAACTTTGTACATGCATTAGCCACTTAGCCTTTGGCCAGGTGGTTAGGTTTGTTGCCCTCCAAATTAAAGGACAATAGTTTGAACCCATACATATTTCTTAATTATAATGTATAATTGAGTGAAAGTAGTCTTCTCCCTTACTAAGTATGAGTGGAGTAGACATCTCTCGAATATTAATAAATGTTAAAAATCTAGACAATACTTTATAAAAATTGATGTAAACTAATCCTAATAATAATTTGATTTGTAAATATCAGTTATTATTTTATGTAATATGAGTTATAGTTTGAGCAATGTGTCATATAATTAAAAAAAAAACTCTATACATTCATCACAATCCCGTAAAGATTTCACTTAATAAACACGAACGACTCTCTAATTTAATCACTTATCTGATCAATTAAAATAGTTAATATTTTTTTTACAAGAAAAGAAAAAAAATAAATGTACTTGCTAATCTGAAGAGCACGAGTGACAGCGAGCGAGACGCAGCCCAACTTCTCCCCAACATCATTGATAAAGAAAGTCTCATCCATCGCGTTAATGGTGCGATACGAAAGAAGCTCCATTAAGTAATTAATCAAAACTGTTGAAAATAACAGCTGTGAAAAGTCAACAGCTGACCCTAAAGCCATGTTAGCATGCCACCTAAGATATTGTCAGCTGGAGCAAGCTGATGTGGAGAGTGAGCTAGATTTAATCAGTTGGCAAAATGATTACACTGAAGAATATCAGCACATGTGCATGAAAGAATGGCGTTTCTAGAAGCTTTGCAATGATTGGATGATGATTATTTTTATAACGGATCAATTTTTCTTATTTCCCTATATATCCTCTTTTGCCAGCTGTCTTTTTCTTTGTTTGTAGATAAATAGGCAACACTTTGTAATTTGTTTTTCATTCAAGAAATCATCCATCTTATTTTCATCACTGGTTTGTGCTTTGCTTATAAAGCAATTCCTTGTGAATTTAAGTTGGTATCAGAGCCAACCTTAAGCTATGGCAAGCAGTAGCAATACAAAAACTAATATGAATCCGAAAGAGCAAGTGGATAACTTGAATCAAAATCCATCTCAGAACAGTGAACATCAAAGCTCAGGCATTGACCCAAGAAATCCAAGGGCAATGAACACATCCCACAATCAGCACATTGATAACAACACTTACGTTTTTACTACCCCCATCAAACTAACCCAAAACAATTTTATCCTTTGGAAATCTTAAGTTATATCTAGTATTAGAGCCAATGAGCTTGAGGGATTCATAGATGGGAGCCATGTTTGCCCTCTTAGGTTTTTTACGAACCCTGGACCAAATCAAACAGCTATAACTATATCTAATTCTGAGTATAAAATTTAGAAGAAACAAGATCATATCCTCCTAAGCTGGATACTGTCATCACTTAGTGAGGGAGTTCTAAGCACTGTGATGGATTGTTCTACCTCATATGAGGTATGGACAACTTTTTCAAATCAATTTGGTGCAAGAACAAAAGTCAGAATATTGCAACTTAGAACCCAGATTCAAACCACAAAAAAGGGTTCACTCACTATCCATGAGTATTACTCTAAGATGAAATCCATGCTGAATGCACTTAAAGCTGTAGGAAACAACATAAGTGATGATGATTTTATAATGTGTGTGTCAGCCGGTGTAGGACCTGAGTATGATTCAGTTGTCACCACTATGAACTCAATGCAAGTCAACTATTCACTTGCTTAGTCAGGAAAATAGAATTGAACAAAATCTAAGCTCAGGTAGTGTTGAGCGTAACTTTGCACAAACAAGAAATGAGAGAAGAAACTAAGGGAATAATGATAGGTTCACTGGGCAACCTGGCACAGCTTTTAAAAACTCTGGAAGTGGCTCTGGAAATAGCCAAGGAAGCCAAAATTCCCAAGACAATAACAAAAGCAAAAATGTAACTGATGATGAGCACTCATAACTTAAAGGACCTTGTCAGATCTGCCTAAAAATAGGACATACTGCTGCAGAAAACCAAAACAGTAGAACTTGGTACCTTGATAGTGGAGCCACCAATTATGTAACAAATGCTCCTGGAAACATAAGCATCAGTTTAAAATATCAATGTAATAACAAGCTTGCTGTTAGAAATGGTAAGAAACTCCAAATGTCTCATATTAGTTATTCTGTATTACCCACTTGTGATCCACACAAACACATTGTCTTAAGTAACATATTGTGTGTGTGCCCAATATTACTAAGAATCTCATCAGTGTGTCCAGATTATTGATTGACAATTATATTGATGTTGAGTTTCAAAATTTTTTTTGTTTCATTAAAGACAAGAGGCAAAGGAAAATTCTGGTGAAATGAGTGGCTAAACAAAGGCTGTATGAATTGTTGTGCATGCCTGCTCGTCTAAGTGCCAACAAAATCTCACATACTGCTATGTTATCTTCAATATCAAAAACAATAAATTGCATTAGCAATCCAGTGCCTATGGTTTCTTTCAGGTTAACCAATAGCAGGTCTGTTGATGTCAATTCACTAGAGTTTAATAGAGCTTTAAAGGAGATTGATTTGTGGCATCTTAGACTAAGACATCCAAATGTATCTGCTCTAAAGAATACTCTGCTATATTGTAATCAGTTCAAAGCAAATAAAAATATTTTTCCTTTCATTTTGCAATGCATGTCAGTATGGAAAACAATCTAAACATAGCTTTAAAAGCATTGAAACCAAAACCAACATAGCTTTAAACTTAATTAATACAGACCTCTAGGGATCAGCACCAATACCTTCAACCTATGGACACAGATACTACATATCCTTTGTGGATAACTAGACCAGATACACTTGGCTCTATCCTATAACAACAAAATCCCAAGCTCTTGACACATTCATTACTTTTAAAACCCAAATAGAAAAACAACTCAACCTGAAAATCAAAGCATTATAAACAGACATGGGGGGAGAATTCAAAGTGTTTGAACCTTTTCTCAGAAAAGAGAGAATTACTTTAAGACAATCATGTCCATACCTGCATGAACAAAATAGTAAAGTTGAGAGAAAACACAGGCATGTGGTAGAAACTAGTCTTACATTACTAGCTCAAGTCAAAATGCCTTTGAAATATTGGCAAGAGGCTTTCAGCCATGCAACATGCATTATCAACAGAATGGTCTCACCTGTCCTTAACAATAAAACTCCTTTTGAGCTACTTTACAACTTCAAGCCAGATTATTCACAAATAAAGACATTTGGATGTGAATGTTTTCCCTTCTTAAGACCATACAATAAACAAAAATTTGATTTTCACACTTCTAAGTGCATTTTGTTAGGTGTCAGTCCGATTCATAAATGGTATGTGTGTATGCATTATTCAGGTATAATCTACATTTTAGCTAGTGTCAAATTTAATAAAAGCTCATTTTTTTTTCTAATGACCTTAATTTCAGCAAAAAAGATTTCATAAATGATTCTGCTACCCTTCTTGATAGATTTCAGGTCATTTCTTTCTCCATTCCTAATCTTTATGAGCTCACACAGCCAACTGCAGTTCACAACAATTCTTCTGACACTACTGGAAATACAGAATGTACTCCTAGCCTTGCTTAAAATGAAATGCAACAGAATTTGAATCTTGACGCAGTGTCAGATCATCACTCATCTCAGTCTGTCAATTTGCCAGAAAATCACACTTTGCCTCCAATCCCAGAACAAAACATTCAAAATACTTCCACACAGAAAATCCTACCTTACATTCTATGATAACAAGGTCCAAGGTAGAGATTTTCAAACCCAAAATTTATCAAATATCTACCCAAAATCATACTTCACTTTCCAAAAATACTGCTGAGGTTTTAAAGGAACCAGAATGGAAACAAGGCATGGAAGATGAGTACAATGCATTGATAAAAAATAAGACCTGGACATTGGTACCAAACAATCAAAGTTATAAATTGATTGGAAACAAGTGGGTATACAGAGTAAAGGAAAATCTAGATGGCACTGTCAATAAGTATAAGGCCAGGTTAGTGGTAAAAGGATTTTTGCAAACTCCAGGGCTTGATTTCAAAAAAACTTTCAGTTCAGTAGTCAAAGCTGTAACTATAAGGATTATTCTAACCTTGGCAGTAAATAATGGTTGGATGTTGAGACAAGTGGACATAAACAATGCCCTTTTGAATGGTGACTTGACAGAAACAGTGTATGTGCCACAGCCTGAAGGATTTGAAGACAAGAGCAAACCAGGTTATGTTTGTAAACTGAAGAAAGCTCTATACGGCTTAAGGCAAGCTCCTAGGGCATGGTTTGATAAGCTGAAGAGTGCTTTGAATTCTTGGGGTTTTGAAAATTCTAAATGTGATACATCATTTTTTTTAGAAGAACCAAGTCTGAGGTAGTTATTATGCTCATCTATGTTGATGACATAATAATTACAAGAAATAGCAGTGAAAGAATTGAGGAGGTGATAAGAAACTTGAACGAAACTTTTGCTTTAAAGGATCTGGGGGACTTAAATTTCTTCCTTGGAATATAGGTCAACAAAAACCATGACACTATACTGCTTTCTCAAGCTAAATACATACAAGATTTGTTGGCAAAAACAGAGATGGATGATTGCAAGAGTATAGAAACACCTTTTAGCGTTTCAGAGAAACTGAGGAGAAGTAAAGGGGCCAAGTTTCATAATCATACACTCTACCAAAGTGTCATTAGAAGTTTGCAGTATGCAATGCTTATAAGACCTAAGCTTGCATTCTCAGTAAACAAGCTCAGTTAATTCATGTCGGACCCCAGACAACCTCACTGAATAGCATGTAAAAGAATACTGAGGTATCTTAAAAACACTATGAACATGTGTTTAAAATTCAAAAGGTCATAATACCTTGATCTTGTAGCTTACTCATATGTAGATTGGGCTAGTGATCCCGATGATAGAAGGTCAATTAGTGGCTATTGTGTGTATTTGGGAGATAATTTGATAGCCTGGAGCTCAAGGAAGCAAGGTATGGTCGCTAGATCATCTGCAGAATCCGAATACAAAGCCATGGCTTTGTCTTGCACTGAAATTACATGGATTGGTTCTTTGCTTAGTGAATTAAAGATAGAAGTTGAAGGAATTCCAGTGATCCTAAGTGACAGCACTAGTGCAGCAGCAATAGCTGCTAACCCTGTGTACCATTCAAAAACAAAATATTTTGAAATAGATCTTCATTTCATTAGAGACAAAGTGACTAAAGGAGAATTGGAGATAAGTTTTGTTGCTAGCAAGGATCAAATTGCAAATGTGTTAACCAAGCCTTTACCCTACTGCAAATTTAGTTAGTTCAGAGGCAAACTCAAAGTCTTTGACAAGGCCTTGAGTTTGAGAGAGGGTGTTGAAAATAGTAGCTGTGAAGAGTCAACAGCTGACCCTAAAGCTATGTTAGCATGCCACCTAAGATATTGTCAGTTGGAGCAAGCTGATGTAGAGAGTGAGCTGGATTTAATCAGCTGGCAAAATGGTTACACTGGAGAATATCAGCACATGTGCATGAAAGAATGGCATTTCTAAAAGCTTTGCAATGATTGGATGATGATTGCTTTTATAACGGATCAATTTTTCTTTATTTTCCCATATACCCTCTTTTGCTAGCTGTCCTTTTCTTTGTTTGTATATAAATAGGCAACACTCTGTACTTTGTCTTTCATTCAAGAAATCATCCATCTTATTTTCATCACTGGTTTGTGCTGTGCTTATAAAGCAATTCCTTGTGAATTTAAGTAAAACCTTACCACCCCAGTTAATCATTTTAACGCAGTAATTGACCGCATGTAGATGGCAAATGCAACTGCTAGGCTCATACTATCTTTGGTGCATTTTAAACTCCATAACTATTCTAAGCAGTTAGGCTCATTTGAAATATTGGGATTAATTTTTATCGTACTTATTTTATTTCTATATTTTTTAAATATTTTTTAAATATTATATTTTTTCACATTAAATCATGCAAATGTTTATGAAATGTTTAAATGTGAAGGTCTACACGACAAGTTAATTTTTCAATCTTCAAATAAATATCATTTCATATATATTATATTGCACTTCACGGTTATATTTATAACTCATTTGAAGCATCATTCATTGTAGATGAATTAAAATAACCGTAGTGTGGATACAAAGATACCCAAAATGATTTTTTTTTATTAAAAAAAAAAACAAAAAGAACTTTAAAAAGTTAATTATTTAAAAGAGTAGGACTACTTATACTCTAAAATTTATTTTTTGAACAATCATATTTTAATAATTTTTATATTACTAAATTAACCTTAACGTAATTTAGTATTAAGAACAATTTAATAAAACATAATTTAATAAATTTTTATCCAATAAATATCATATTTTATCCACTATAAACCACATCAATAATGAAAAATTGAATCAAGATTTCTGCTACATCACAGTTTCGTTTGGAGGCGATGGCTCCCAAATTGCCAAATACTAGTCTATTTGTTGGATTAAACAACCAAGAAGGAACTGTCGCCATGCCCAGCAGATCGCAAAAGGGTCTGCTTTGAGAGGAATGTGATTAGGGAAGTTGCTGGCTTTGCACCTTATGAGAAAAGGATCACTGAGCTTCTTAAAGTCGGCGAGGACAAGAGGGCACTGAAGGTTGCAAAGAGAAAGCTCGATACTCACAAGGGGACAAAGATGAAGCGTGAGGAGATGTCTAATTTCCTCCGCTAGGTGTGGGCCACTGGAGGCGGAGAGAAGAAGAAGTGATGCATTACTTTGCATGTCTTGTTCACCTAAAATTCGGTTATTAAATTGGCAGAGTTTGCTTTTAGTCTATGTTTTTTGCTTTTCTTTTTTTTTTTAAACTCAAAAACTTGTTTTGAGTTAAAGATGACAATTCGAATGCTAGAATGGCCTTTACCTTTTCCCATTAAAAAAAAAAATTAATCAATTTTCACATGAAAATAAAGGTTAATAAAAATAGAAGAAAGTTAGATATTTTATTTGTAATGATGAATAATTTATTGGGTGTATAGAGAAAACAAGGTAGTTAAATAAATGAGTAATGAAGACAATAAAGGAATTTGAAAGAGTATTACAAGTAAAAACTAATTTTAAAAAATTATCAACGAGAAGTGTTACACAACCCAAATTATTTATTCTAAAAAATCATCTCAAACGATGTGTTATTCATCAATTAATTAGTAAAGATAATATAATTAATTCACTTATATTTTGTAAAGAATTATCAACTAATTAATAAATTATATATCGTTTGGGATGGAGTTTAGAATAAAAAATTTAGGACACTTGTCATTACTCAATAAGTGTACAACATAAATGAGTGTTCAAAATAGATTTTAAAGTACAAATATCCCCAATTTATTTAAAATAGCAAATCCTACCCATTAAAATATAATTCACTAATTAATTAACATGGAATAATGATTAATAGCTATAATCATGCATTTGTTTTATATAAAAAGTAATTGGGTGCGCGCAGGACTCGTCATACGTTAACTCGATCAAATCGTGCGTGGAGCTAGCCGTCCAGCACACTTTATAATAATGCTTCCAAAAATGGAACATTAAATATTATTGTCACATGGTAACTTTTGTGAATAAATTCTTGCGAGGATTTAGTATTTGATCCCTTTTTTTCCCTCTTGCTTTTTCCAGCTTTGGCCTTTGAGATTGAGCCTGCCAGGTGACCCTCCATTTCTTTATTTCTGCCTCATACTGATAATTGTTCTTTTATTTTAGGTTAATTTCATACAGAATGGAGCAAAATTTGCAGCAAATCTGGGAAGGCAAGGTCTCTACAAGGGTAAGTAGAGCCACTGCTGACCAAATATGGTCTCTTTTTACCGACTTCTTTAACATACACAAATATTTTCGTAGCCTGGCCACAAGCTACGGTGTCCACGGAACCAACGGGGAGCCCGGTTGCATCCGATACTGTGCCGGCTTTTCGATCCCATCGAGGGCAGCCGGCAGCAGTACTGATGATAATCCTCCTCCTGCTGCATGTAGCTGGTCCAAAGAGAGATTAGTAACCGTTGATCATGTCCAACGTTGTTTGATTTATGAGATAGTTGATAGTAATATTGGGTTCAAGTCATATGTTTCGACGATCAAGATTATTCCAGGAGATGATAATAGCCATGATGGCCAAACTCAAAGTGCTGGCTGTGTGATTGAGTGGTCGTTTACCGTTGATCCTGTGGAAGGGTTGGTATTGGCAGATTTGCTCCAAAAATTTGATTTGGGTCTCCAGCGCATGGCTAAAACAATGGAGGATGCCATTGTTCAAGCTTAAAATTACACCTCATTGAAGCCAAGGTCTAGTACCTGTGATAGGATGCGGCCTTCCTAAGACTCACTGAGTTCTTACATCAGTACACTTGTAAGTCATTACTAAAATAAAAACCTAATTAGTATTCTTTTTTTTTTGTTTGGTCGCAATAACTTAATTATTGTTTAATTACACTTTATTATTCTTTTTCTTTTTTCTATTTTTTGGATGTTTTTATTTTTTTCTAAATATACTAGATTGTCCAAACTTAAATGACATTTATTTTTTTTATTTCTTGGAATAAGTTCTTATTTTAAATTGTTTTTAAAATTTTAAAAACTAAAACCTTATAGTTTTATATTTGTATCCTTACTAAATTTAAATGTCAAAACCTGTAAGCAAAAGCAATATAAATTGGACAATAATAAAGCATCTCCTAACCTTAAAGGCCTAGACACAAAATCATGCCTTAAAGCATGAATTAAAATCCAATTCAGTAAAAAAATAAAGATTTTATTAGTACATATTATAAAATTACATAAAAAGCTAATTAAGAATAACAAGTATGATGATAATGCATGAGAATTATATCAAATGGCTTATCTTGCTGATTTCCACAAGATTCAATCAATAGTTTCATTAAAATTGCATATTTTTAATTTGTCAATTGGATTCTAGGGCTTTGGTAGCCGAAATAAATCTCGATTTGCTTGCTTTTGATTTTTATTTTTCCGTGGATATTGATGAAACTTGTATGGATCTATTAAATTTCATTTTTTTCTGTTAAAAGTTCAATTTACTGGACAGTTGCCGCAATTTGTAATTTTTTACTCTCAAGTTCTTGTTTGTAAATGCGAATTTGTATAAGTTCTATTCGTAAATGCACAATTTGTATGCAGAAGGATCTCAGATTTGTTTTAATTTTTGATAATTTTCTATTAACTGAATCTTGAAACCTCTTGATGGTTTGATTTAGTGAGTTTTAGATTTGTTAGGTTTTATCTGATAATATCATTGTTGATCTGTGGCATTTTTGCTTCTTTAATTTGAAAATCCCATTCACAAAATTTTATTTCTTGATCTTAAAAACTATGAATATATATTCTTTTTAACGCATTAACTATGTAATAAGCAAGTAAAATGACATTGGTGCGGTAAAAAAATTTATTTAGTGAGAACAAAAATTCCAATAAAGTTGCTATATAAATTTTATGTCTTCATTGATGTCACCTAAATGTGGCGCTCATATGGTTAGAGTCCTTATGGCAATCAAGAGTTGTTCATCCTTGACTTAGTCTCAGTCCCACATGCCTCATCAGTCTTAAGATTCATTGAAGATCGAATATTAACATCATTAACATCGTTATCTAGATTCAATGAAAATCTAACACAAATTTATTTGTACTTTATTTATTAAGTCTTCAATAAATGGCTTGTATTTTAGCATGTATTTTTGCGGTGAACAAGAAGAAGTAAATGAAAAGGTTTAGCAATCTACGCGAGGAATTGGTGGCCGAGATTCTTGCATTGCTAGCTGTAGACTCATTGTTGCATTCCGAATGTCTACAAAGATCATGGTATTCTCTCGTTACAAATTCAAGTTTCATATTTAAGCAACTCCGCAAGCAGATACGTTTCAACAGCACTTGTGTTCTTCTCTTGCGCCAAGTCTTTACTGTTCCTAGCGCGGACAAAGATGTCCTGTACTTTCTTCCTTTTGATAGCAAAAAAAGAAATCTCACCTCGTCAAGATCATGTTCCCCTTGTTGGAAAGATTATCGATCTTACTTTTTATAAGTGTTGAGTTATGTCTCATATTGACTAATAAAGGATAAATACTTGGATTTATAAGGAAAATAAATTATTCTACCAAATAGACTAGTCTTTTGGGTTGGATGCCTAAAAATCTTAGGTTAAGCCCCTCTAACAAGTGGTATCAAAGCTAGACCTTAATAGTTGAAATGTGATGGTGAAACAACTCAGGTATGTTGGACAAAAGAACCAAACTTTAGTGATGGTTTCGTCTAAGGAGAAAATTATTGAGTTGTGTCTCACATTAGCAAGTAAAGCAAAGATACTTAAGTTTATAAGGAGAATTGATCACTCCACCCAATAAGCTAACCTTTTGAGTTGGATGCCTAGAAATCTTAGACTAAGCAGCACCCAAAAAAAAAAAAAAAAACAATACGAACGCCACATTTCATCAACAAATAATTGTGGGTCATTGCCACGGCATTATATGTCTCGCTTTGTCTGCTGGCGAAGTCGTTTAGTTTTCCCAGCTATACTGGAATTCCGAGACCTCACTGTACCTCTACACAGTCATTTCTACCGGTTGTATATTTGTATTGGCTGTGGTTATGGTACCAAATCCAGTGATTACAAAGTCGTCCGAGTACTGGCCATCCCAGATTATCCTGACCATGCTTGTACACCTTGAGTACAGATAGCTGGAAAGTAGTGTTGACGACATTAACATTTTAGGATGCGGGGCTAGGTTTCATAAGCATTTCGAATATTTATAATTCAGTGGAGCTTGTTATTGGATGGTATCTTACGTTTCCGATGAGTCTGAGGATTTCATCTTTTCGAGTGACGTGTGATGAGGTCTTTCGAAAGTTGGCGGTGCCAATTCTTTCCTCTAAGTTTGTTCTATCGACTTCGAGGCTCATGGTGTCTAATGATTCACTCGCATCCGTTTTGCGTCATACCGAAACAAGTTCTTGGGTGGATGAATTTGATGCCAATAGAATTCGGACAAAAATATTAACGAGTATAACCTGTGACAGTTTTCAAAGGCCATTAGCATCTTGAAAAATTGAGGAACTTATCATGAAAGATCGTCCTGGAATAGTATGGTGCTGCAACTTTGGTACCCAAGAGATTAAAGCTCTTGAGCCCGTTTGTATTCATTTTCATTATGGTTCAGCTGAAAGCTTCATGAGCAGCCTAGTTTCAGTCAGAGGAGGAAATAAGATTTGACATGGGAGATTAAAATTGACAAATTAAGGAAACTATATGCGCCTCGATCAGAGTTTCTAACTGCATATTTCTTACTAGAAGCTAAGTCTGATAAATGTAATAAATTTGGGCTGAGTTTGGATTGTTTTTCTCATAATCTAATAAACAATTGTAGTGTTGTCAATTTATTAGTCTTCTTGAGCACCTTGATGCTTTTAATGCCTTCATGTTTAAGCAGATTATGCAATTTTCTGACTTGAAATTTTTGCTTGTGCTAGTAGATGAGGCTAAATTCCAAGTTTCCTTATTGCTTCTACTAAATTAGTTATTCATAGGTCTGAAACTTGAGCTTTGAAAAGAATACGTAGTCTTAAATCTTTAATTCCTTTTATCACTTTGTTTGTCCTTTAAACTCAACAGAAATTATTGCTTCTACTGAATTAATTATTCATAAGTCTGGAACTTGAACTTGAAAAAGAATATGGAGTCTTTACGTCTTTAATTCCCTTTTATCACAGTGTTTATCCTTAAAACTCAACGGAAATTTTAATTCTAATATAAAAAAAAATTGTTAATATCATGATTTATAAAATTATTTATTGCTCCATTAATTCCATTACGTAATTGATGAATCACCTCATTTGGAATTTGTGTTAATACTTGTCATTATTGATGTCTTAAGCTATTGGACAAATGTATGCAATTCCAGCAATATGCGGGAGAGGCATTGTGATGAGTGCATATGATTTGTCAGTTTAAAACTTCAATATTTAGCAAACAGCTCCTTGATTGAATTAATTTGGCACCTCTTCCTTTTATTCATGAGGTGGAGGTTCGAATCTTCCGAAATTGTGGAAGTAAAATTCAAAAAGAAAAAAATGACCTCTAATTCATTTGACATGCATTTTATAAACCTCACCGCGTTATTATATTGTCCAATTAACAACTAAATCAATCTTCAATTGAAAATGCAAGTGAGGTTTGATCCTTATAGTATAATAAAACTAATTTTTAATGCATAACTATTAACATCATAACAAATAAGTTTGGAAATATTGTGGTCATTGCATATAATTAATTTTGGTTATTTATTTGTCAGGGATGAATTTGCTTAATTTGGATAACAATAATTTTAGAAATTTCAATGTATAAATCTAAATTCAAGTCTCAATGTCATGTGTTATTAATTAATTGAATGATTAATTTTATAACTTATAAAATTACTTAATTGTTATTTAATAAATAGTATTAAATTAATTATGACTCAAATTAAAATTAAGTATTAAAATATCTAGTATTACACTTCGGATAAAGTAATTTCTCTCTGCACGCTATGTCACCACGACCTTTACTATTGGTTTGATTATGAAACAATAAACAGTTGATCTTGCATGCAAGTTGAATCATTATTAATTAATAAACAGTTGATCTTGCATGCAAGTTGAATCATTATTAATTAGTGTCAGTGGACTTACTTAATAAGCTATTCTAATTAAATAATATAGTGGTCCAAATCGTGCATATGCGTACGTTACCCAAAATCCAGATAAAATCGCAGGCGTTGCTCGCCATATACATCATTTTCAATCCCCATGTCAAGTAATCCTTTTTTGGGATTAATCATGTTGCACATTTGTGAGATCATTCTCAAGAAATTTCAAAAAGTTTTCTCCATAGATTACTTGGAAATTTCATTTTTGGGATTAATCATGTTGCACATCAGTGAGATCATGCTCAAGAAATTTCAAAAAGTTTTCTTCATAGATTACTTAGAAATTTTATAGATTACAACTATTTAAATAAGATTTTATCTAAAGTGGACTATTTAAATAAAATTTCACTTCTCATTTAGAGAATTTTTAAGAAAGCTTTTCATATAAAATTGTGTTTCACTCTCTTCAATGTTATAAAGTGATTTCTCCTTCTTCAAATTATATTATATTACATTTTATATTATAATTATTGAAGAGAGAGGAGTGTATAAGTATACAATTGAATATTGGAGAGTGGTTAAATTTACTGACTAGGATTGAGTAGCTAGGAAAAGTGCCAAAGTAAGTATACTAATTGTACAAAGTATTCATTTAAATCGAAATAACAATTAGTCATATGTGGCCATTGGAGCTCTCTCATAAATTATAATACTATGTAAAGGGAAGGTAAATATAATATGCTCATATATAAAAATCGCAATAATATTTGGCCATATGTGTCCATTGCAATATATATGTTTGAATATTACAAAAGGATAATTAAGTGGTTTCCAAAAATTATGGCTTTCTTATTGAAGTGGGTATTAACTTCATCGTTGTATTGGATATTAACTTTGTATCTAAATATTATGTCAGCTCATTTTTCTCTATTATTTATAATTTATTATTAAATTAATTTAATCATTGAGGATATGTGTCATTTTACTTGATTTATATTTTTAAAATATATTAAATTCTATGGCTAATTTCAAGATTAGGGTAGAATAATACAATGATATATAAAGTTAACACATTTATAATTGCAAGAAGTTTGGACCTATTTTAAAACATGAGAGTTTCACTCAATTTTTTCCAAAGAATAGGGGATAATTATCATTTTTTATTATTATTATTCTATTTGCCACATGTATGAGTAAATAAGTACTTAAAAAAGTAAAATCAGATGTTGTTTGGTGATACTCTGAGTTATCACTTTTGGAAGAGAGAAAAAAAAAGATATTCTTATTTCAAACACCTAAAGTTTGCCATTGTACAGCTTACACTGTTTAAATATAAGTATTTAAATTAGTGAATTTTGTCTATTTTAGATAAAGATACGAATATTAATATACTAATTTTTTTTAAAAAAGCATTAAAGTACTATAATGTTCACCAAGATTAACCAACTATAAAGCCTTAATCTCTCTATTCAAATAGACATAATTCATAGACATTAAGGTGATCTAGATATCCACTTCTAAAGGTATAACAACTTAATTATTATTTCTTAAATGATAAGAGTCTAATTCTCTATTGGGACAAACATTTGCCTGTAAGTGTCTTTTGATACGTACATACATACATCTCTAGTTAGTGCATCCTCTCTTTATTAAAGTGAATAAGCCAAAAAAAAAGATTTCAATATACTAATAAATTAAAAAAAATACAGTTTTCAATATATTAAAATATGTGTTTTATTATATTTTATTGACACTCTCATTTTAATAAAATAATAATGACCTCATTAAACAAGGATTATATATAGAGTTCTTCTATAGTAAGGGCATCCTTACTTCGTTAATATATATGTATAAACATTTTTCAATATGATGGAGATTGTATTTTTGTTCTCAGTTAGTGGAATATTTACTTTGTTAAAATGAAAATGTAGTCACTAGTGAATATATATATTCTTAGTTTGATTTTGTAATGTGGTTTGCGTTTTCATGTTATCTATTTAGTGATAGTAGAGAAAGACCACATAACTAATTAGTTATCAAAAGTAAACATTGCTTGAAGGCTTGAACTTCCTTGATTAATTAGATACAATCTCGCATTAATTCCTCAGAAGCCAATCTAATATTATTGTTATTATCAGAAACGCTACCACCACTTATACCAATTACATTAATTAGCCTCTCTGAAGACATTTGTTACCCATAAACTTTCTGTTGGAGGTTGAATTTATGGATAAAAATTCATAACTATATTTCCCAACCAACTGATTAGAAATTAATTTCATGCTCTGTTGTCTTTTAACGCCTTTTGTAAAATAAATGGCGATAGGACTGAGAGAATGGAATGGCACAACAACTCCCACCACCAAGTGCCAACCACACAATGCAGTTGATATGATCGCTCCAGTCCATGTCATTCAACTACGTCGTCCCTGGAACGATCATTGTATAAAATTCTGAAAATGAACCCTAATTAACTGACTAATTAAAATTTTAACTTGTAGTTTTTACAGCACTACTTGTTTTTTATTTTTGCAATTGATTAGTTTTACTTTTTATCATTAGGCGTGAAAACACTGCGTAGGGTAATCTAGTTTCTGCATTAATCATGGTCAGATCAAATAATTGAATAAACTATTCAAAGCTTGCAGGGTCTCTCCCCTTCTCTTGATTCAAATGGATAGTGTAACGTAAAGCTTAAGAAAGATCTCTACCTAATTAACTTCACAATCACTCAAGAAATTATCATTTTCTCTCTTTAGATTTCGCTAATCATTACATTAATATCGTTTATCGTAAGTTAAAAGTTTGCTTGCTTTCTTTTTTGCGTGGGTGAAAAATCTAAATCAAATTCTTCGGCGGCTGGGATGTGCTATACCCCATAATTGGTTTTTTTTTTTTTTTTTCCAACTTTTCAGTCAGAGAAGCCTCGATGGCAAATTAGGTATTGCTTTTAAGGTAATTTTAGCAGTGTTATAGATTTTAAAATAATTGTTACTACTATAGAAATAATCATCTGTAAAAAAAATGAGTTAAATATTTAGTAAAATTTACTTATAAAAATATTACGAGCTTTAAAAGCAGACATATATATTTAGTAAATATTATTATTAAATTATTGTGAAAATGTAAATGATTGAATTGAGGGTTATACTAAGTTACAATTTGTGTAACTTACAACCCATACAAAAATCTTACAAGCTCCATTGCCTGTTATTGTTGTTTACATGTTTTTGAATATGGTGTAAGTTATACCTGTAATTTAGCAATTGCCCTGAATTGAACATAATGTTACAATAAAATTTATTTACACATTTAGTGAACATGTATATAAAATTTTTTATTATGTATATATAATAATTAATAACTAAAATAAATATTTTATATTATTAATTTTATTTCTTGTTATCTCAACATAATTGGTAATAATAATAAATTCTTTAAAGTTAATGATTTATTTCCTAATTAATAATGATAATATTAGAGTTTTATCACATATATGAGAATATATATGGAATTGTATTAAGTATAAAACTAATTCTCAAAATCATATATTGAAAAACTATTCATTCCCTAGTTTTCAAAATCTACTATGAAATGAGGTGATTTTGTCAAAAATAATCTTTAAAAAAAATTATTAAACACCAAGATTAACTTTTAACTTTTCAAAATTACATTTGAACCTCTAAAAATAATCTCAGATGAAACCATAGTTCATTTCTGCTAGGCCTGAAAAAAATTTATACAACCGACTAATACGATACAAACTCATATGATGAAAATAGTTGTTGAGTTGATATTTGTTAGGTCAGGTTTTTTATGGATCAACCAATTAAAACCCATTCAATAAATAACCGGATTTGGATTTAAGCATCAAAACCCATTAATGCTTAATATTAACATTTTAATAATATCTTTAAATTATTAAGTGGGAAAGAAAAACTAAATTGACTTTTAATTTTGGGCAATTATTCTTATTTTGTGGATTATTTTATTTGGTCATGTTAGTAGAACATGATGAATATTAAGGTTTTCTCATGCTTGTTATTATATTTTTAAAGAGCCTATTTTGAAAATTGTTATTATGTTTTAAACTAAAAACTTATGACATAATTTTGAACAATTATCTTAAATTTATTAAGAAAAGAGAGTTAAATAGGTCAGTTCAGGTAACACAATAATATTAATAAATAGATTCGAATTTATATTTTTTGACCAAAATAAATTAATAAATACGTTCATATATGTAATTTATTACGATAGTGCTCAAACATGACCTATTGTTAGGCCTCATTCCTACCAACCCGATCAAGCTTGGCTTAAAACTACAAACCTCGAGGCTGCATCTTAAGAAAATTATTTTTCTCCCAAAATATATATATATATATATATATATATATATATATATATATATATATATATATATATATATATATATATATATATATATATATATATATATGGCCATCTACAAAATATGTACACAAAAAAATACCAATAAACATGAAACACCCACCATTAAACTTGATATCGAGGACCATTAAACTTGAAACTTGGGATCATTAATTTCAGTTTCAAGTTTAATGATGGATGTTTCATATTTATTGATCTATTTTTTTTTTTCATGTATACAATACATACATGATACATGTATTGTAGCTTAAGCCATATACATATATATATATATATATGTATATAAACTTGACAGGATCATTTATGCTTGCCATAAAACTTTACTTGTTCTTCTGTTGAAGCTAAGCCCACTGCCTTTGAGTCACATTATTTATTGTCAGTAACTTCTGAATTAAGATATAATCATTTCCTAATACTATACCATTCTTTTACCTTTTCAATTATCTTTACTTAGATGACACTTAACATTTTAAGAATTGACGTGCATAATTATTTTCTTTGTTTTTGTTTTTTTCCGTCGCTTTTGGGACGTCAAATGTACTGTTAGACTTATTTTTTTTGAAATATATGCGATAGAGAGGTTGGTTTCACAAAAGGAAGAGACGAAAGAACCGCACACACAGTAACAGCTATAACGGTTCAAAACTAAAATATATTTGTGCTGTCCATTCCTATAAGATTAGGGATAAGATTAGGGTCTGCTTGACAATTCTCTCTAAAGTTTGATTATTTTTCCTTTTGTATATATTTTTTACGTACTGCCGATTACCGATGACAAGTTTTAATTGCAATCGCCAAAACCGAAATTCCCACAAGAATTATCGTTTTGATTTCTCATTAATGAATACGATAAGCACGATGATAATACAACTAATATTCCGAAATTTGTCAACTCAATCAAAATCAAGACCCTACACCAATTAATTAATTAATACTTGAGACACTAAATTAAAAACACTTTTTTGCAACTAACTTGAAATTCATACTGTCAATGCATTAAAAATTAAAATATCAAACAAAAAAAAGACATCCCAAAACGGTAAGTAAAAATAATTTGTTATTATTACAACATGAAATAAAAAATAAAAAATAAAACATATTGTTTATGTGGTCTATCAACTATCAGTCTACTCTTTCGGCTCTTTAAATACCTCTCTTCCTCTTCTCTTTAAACGCACACAACAATTTTATTCTATAACTTACAAATAAAAATAATGGAGGCGAGCCCGCCGGTGATAGCAAAGAAGCTATGCAAAATGGTACGTGTAATTTTGTTCATGATACAGAAGGGTGTCACCAAGAGCAAGTTCATAGGGAAGGCTCTAAACGACGCCGTGCTCTACAACTACGGTGCAATCAGTTGCCGGTCACACGACATGCACGCCTCTTTCGTGTGTCCTCGGGAGTACGAGTTCAGCTGCAGTAACAGTCCAGCTTATCAACCATACGTCATCCCCAGCTTCCACGTCAGCAAGCGCAAAATCCTTCACCACGTTGACGATAACAAACGCCAGGCTGCTCCTGTAGCAGTGGCCAGCTGTTATCGTGAGGACGATGACGTGGCCGTGTCCGATGTCGACGTGGCAGAGGCGTCGCCGTTGGTGGGTCCAGTGAGGCGTAGGGTGAGGGTAACGGACTCGCCGTTTCCGTTGAGGGATGATGACAAGGACTGCCACGTGGACAAGGAGGCTGAGGAGTTCATTAAGAAGTTCTACCAGCAGCTGAGGTTGCAGAAATGGAAAGCGGCCCGGGAAGCCGCAGCTACCCTCTACGGCTGACGTGGCAATATCCCGCCCCGTCTACTGTACATATTTATCAAACAATTTTCTTATTTTCCGTTCAGTTGTTTTTCGTTTTCAGTTTTTCAATTTTACACCGAATTTCTCAATATTAAGTGGCAATAGTTAATGAATCGAGAGTAAAAGAGAATCTGGTGGTTGGAACTCCTTGTTTGTTACAAATTAAAAATGTGCAGACATTACCCATTTATTTTAAAAACAATTGACACATGATATTAAGGGTGTATTTAGAATTGAGATTAGACAGTTGTGATTTAAAAGTTATAGTATTTAAGTATTTAGTAAATATTATATGCTGCAACTTAAAGATTATGTTGATATAATTTTTTACTTGTATGATAAAAAATTTATTATATTTTTAATAATTTTTTTAAAATTATTATTTAAAATTTATATTTATCACATATTATTAACTTTTATTTTATAATTATAATTTTTTGTCCACAGCAGCTATAACTTAAAAGTTACAATACTTCAATTTCAAACAAAACCTAAAAAGCCCAAATTTTGATTTTAATTAGTAAAATAATAAAGAGTGTTGAACTGTGATAAAAATATTCATAAAACCGTAATGTGTTATAATTTTAATTGAAAATAGTACTAGTTCTTTGCTTATCATTATAACACCATCTAGTTTTATAATTTTGTAATTGTCTTATAGTTTGGTTCAAATATTAATACTCTTTTTAATTAACTCTGTTAGCATTGCTATATTGAACTCAACCAATAAATCAAGAGATACAGTTGAAAGGGTTTATATGATCACAAAATTAATTAAATTGGGATAAGATAGTTAAATTTGAAAAATTACTCACTTTATTTCAAAGAACAAAGACTGAAACTATGTATGTGTGTGTATATGTATATGTATGTGAATGTGTGTGTATAAATTACTCGCTTTATTTCAAAGACTGAAACTATATATGTACGTATATGTATATTTATGTGAATGTGTGTATGTATATGTAATGGAAAAGTCGCCAATATGGCAATGATTCTTATGCTAATAGTGAGTCGTATAATTAATTGCTTCTTCTTCATTGCATAGCCAGGCCATGGTTCATCCACATAAGCATGCGAAATCGCGAATGTGAGGTCCCATAACAATTTATAACATTATAGAGCATTGATTAGATGTCATATTGACAATACGATATATCTAGAAAATGATAAAATCTTGTTCTTACTTTCAAAAATTAATTACAGCTCAGATATGGAAAAATATTGTCCATTTTGAATTTTAATAAAGCTTGATTTTGTTTTTAGAGTACTCAGAGACCCCAAAACATATCTTGCTAATTAAAGTGTGAATCACTTTTTATAAACTCATTATTTTTTCCGTATTTTTTTAATGTAAAATTCACCTAAAGTAATTAGCAATATATATGTGTGTGTGTGACTGTATACATAGGTATATGTATATGTTAATACACACACATTAAAGAGTTGGAGTTAGATATGATTGAAATGTCTCTGTCCTTGTGCCCCATAGGCCATATTTGAAATAATGTGTGGCTTCTACTTGATAGTTAAGTCAAAGATCGGCCATCATTAAAGATATAGAGCAAAACATTATTAACAGGAACGATTGCCACAGCGGCTGACCGATGATGATCCTTGTGCCAACAAACTATATTTGACTTTCATTTAAAAGACTATTCTAATATCGATTATACTGAGGGTGCTCCAAAAACTTGAGAGGGTCATATGATAAACATAGCATAAAAGTTTCGAATAATAAAATTGGCCTGCAGATTGATGGGCCGGGCTACTCAAAGAGTAGTTATCATCTACAGAAGTAGTGAAGCAGTGACGTCTTTTTGGCCGATAGCAAGTGCTTGTGGGGACTGAGTGGTTGCTATTGCTCAGCTTGGTGCCGTCGAGCAAAGGTTTCAGTGCTTGGTGATGAATGAAATGAAAGATAGATGATGCATCGACATTCTCTTTCACTTTTCACTGAAGAAGATATAGATTCCGATTCTTTGCACTACAAAATATGACAAGCCCAAAAGAGAATGAATTTTCGTTAAATATTATTGCAATGTTGTATGATTATTTTACTTGTCACTCTCAGGCAAACGACGCTCCTATCCATCACTAATGGGCTTGGCAACTCGTGTGCCCAATAATTGGGTTTGCAGCCCATTGTAACCCATTGAGATTCTACTTTTCTTATAATAAAAGTTATCTAACTTCCCGCATTAAGATTAGAATAGATTTTTCTGTAATATTAAGTTACAATTATAAATTTTAATTGATTTATAGTTGTAAATATATTAGTAGAGTTCTGATTATAATATATATAAAAAAAAAACTCATAACATCAGCTAAAATTAAATAAAATTGGATTTTTCTAATAACTTTTTTATTATCTCCAAAGACGAACGAATTTGGAGGAATCCTAAGAACTGTACTCGCTAAAGTGTCCCCTTCACGTCTTTAATTTTTTCTTTTCTTTTCCTTTTCGTTCTTACTTTATGTTGTTCGTCCGTAAGCTCATTTGACATGATCTTATTCGAGGGCAAATTATTATGCAGGTACATACCAGCCTTGCCATATAGTTCTTTAATGCCCCATCACGGGTATTCTTTATAATTAATGGACCAATCATTATTATATACATGCCCAAGTAACCACATCATCTTAAACACAACATCTTGTAAAAGAATCGGGGGCTCGAACATTCTAAAGTATTAAAGGAAGATCCTGTTTATTTGATAATGCTTTCCTTTCTTTTTGGTTTTTATTGACTCTAGAATTGTCTCATTACGCTCGAAATTAACAGATTTTAATATTTTATCAAATGATAGTCTAGTTGATACACTTTTTTTTTTTTATCGTTAATGTAAAAGTTCAAGATTTTAATTCTAAAAGAATGTAATAATTCGAGGGATTTGGATTCAATTCTTATCTGTTTTTTTTTTTGTTAACGTTTTTAAAAAATACATTTAGTAATTATTAGTTAATAATATAAAATTAATTAAATCTTAACTATATATTATTATACTTACACATATAGTGAAGTTGAGTACAAATTAACTCAGCACTAAATATTTAATTCTAATATTTAAATATATTTAATAAGATATATCTTTTCCTACCCTTGCAAGCTCCACCTATTGTTTAAATATTTATTAAAAAACATAGGCCTACAATAAGTTTAATTATAGATATATTACTATATTCTTTTCAACTACAAAACAATACAAACATGAAAATTAATTAACAAAACAATTTTTTGTTAATTAATTTCCGTATATTTTCGAGAATAAAGAACACTTCAAAATGATTTTGTTTAATGATATATGTAAGGGAATTAGAGTGATATACTGTTATCCGTAGACAAAGCGGGTGGACATTTTTTGGCATTATGGCGCCCGTTTTAACCGCCACAAGACCATAAGAATTTTTACGAACATCGATAAATATTTAAGTGTGGAATATTAAAAATAAAAGTAGAAAAAGCAGAGTAATTAAATTTAAATTTTTTTCTCCAGAAAAAAATATCAACAAGAAATTTCCCACAGATTTTCCTCTCAAACAACATTCTCTCACTACATTTGCAAAAATCAAAGAATCAATTTCCAGAGCTCCTCCAGAAAAAAATATCAACAAGAAATTTCCTTTTCCCTCATCAACATCTCTCTCTAGAATCCATTTCCCTCCACAGATCTCCGAATTCTTACTCTCCAAACCCTAATATTCTCTCACTACATTTGCAAAAATCAAAGAAATTGTAATCAAAGTTCATCGGTCAGAGCTGCGATCGAATCTGGACCGACCGATGAAGATTCTAGGAGCTTCATGGACCTTCTCATTCATGGACGAACATCATCTACACGATGCGTGAACTGCGTAGCAGCAGAGCTCGCCGAAACCGGGCCGCCGTGAATCCGAACCCGAGTCCACAACCCGGCAATAACAACAACAACAACAACAACAACAACAACAATAGGCTGACTGTTCGAAGTCGGCAACAGAGGAGACAGAAAGGTAATATCACGATCGTTGACGCTGCTGACGATAATAAAAATAATAATAATACTGTGAACGTTGAGGAAGCAACGACGCCGTTTAAGGAAAAGCAAGACATTAGATTTTTGACAGAAGAGGTTGCGGTGAAGAATATGGATGAGTACGATAGCGGTGGCCGCAGTGCCGATAAAGGTCCCGGAGCCGAGGATGAAGGAAGCACAGCCCCTCTTCCTGAGAAGGTTAATTTTTGCTTTGTCCGTTTTTTTAAACCATTTTCATTTTTTTTAGGAAAATGCTAAAAAAAGGAAAGAAAAAGGGAAGTAAAAATTGGGTAAATGTTCAATGTTATTTAATCTTCAAATTTTTTGTAAGCTGAGAACTGAACTTAGGAAAAGAAAAGAAAATTTTGAATTTTCAATTGAAGGTTCCTTTTGAGGGTTCATTTGGTTTGGCATTAGAGGGAATGTAGGAAATGAATATTGAAATTTTATCTTTTCAGTTTTCCTAGAGCTTTCCTTGAAATTGTTGCTGTAGTTCTAATTTGTTTTTTAACTGCTAGCATTATGCATCTTTGTACACTGTATTGCTTGTTTGAAATTGTGTTGGGGATTATTTATGGCATTTCTTTTCTCTATCTATCTTCTTAATTGTTGTTGAGAATAATGTCTTCAGTTGGCAGGTTACTGATTTCGCCTGTAATGATGTGAAATGTTGTTTCTGAATTCTGAATAAATTCATTCCTTTATTTCATGACAACAGGTCCAAGTTGGTGGTTCCCCAGTGTACAGAATAGATAGGAAACTGGGAAAAGGTGGATTTGGACAAGTATATGTTGGTCGACGAATTGGTCCGACGAATACAAATGAGAGAACTGGCCCAGGAGCTGTAGAGGTGTGGCAATGTTAGCAAACTTTTTTTTCTATGTTGGTTATTATTGCACCTCACTTGTGTTTCTCTGTGTATTTTAGGTAGCTTTAAAGTTTGAGCATAGAAGTAGCAAAGGTTGTAATTATGGACCACCTTATGAGTGGCAAGTTTACAAGTGAGGCTTCTGTCTGATCTTGTCGTTTGTTTGTTTTTCGCTCTTTCTTTAGTTTTATTCGTTTATTATATTTTTGTATGTTAATTTAAAAATTGAGAAGTCATGTTGTATGTGAGGTTTAACTTTCACTTTCTCTACTGTCTGTGCAGTGCGCTCGGTGGCAGTCATGGTGTACCACGGGTTCATTTCAAGGGCCGACAAGGTGACTACTATGTCATGGTATGTGTTTGTGTTATCACACTTTCTGTTTGTTATGACCAAGAGGTTGTGGCTTCTAATTTTATGGTTTTTGAAATGGTTAGAATGATGATTCAATTCTGCATGCAGGTCATGGATATGCTCGGTCCCAGTTTATGGGATGTTTGGAATAATAATTCACACACGTAAGTTCTCATGGAAGCCAATAGCTAGATATTGTCCATCCTATAGCTGTTATTGACTTGACCATTTTATTTCCATCGAATGTTTACTTTTGCTTTTCCAACTCAGGATGTCAATTGAAATGGTTGCATGCATTGCCATTGAAGCAATCTCTATATTGGAGAAGATGCACTCGAGAGGGTGATACTTCTTACTGTCATGTCTTCTTATAATCATTATCATTTCCTTTTCAAAATCATTAATGATGGTTCTTTCTTGATTATCTTTTATTATTGCCATGAATATGGTACCATAACGTTGTTGCTTTATTTTGGCAGATATGTGCACGGGGATGTGAAACCTGAGAACTTTTTGCTTGGTCCTCCTGAAACTCCTGATGAGAAAAAGCTTTTTCTTGTTGACCTTGGGTTAGGTAATTGGTATAATGCTTTTATCTTCCCAATCTAGCAATAGAGTTTCTCTAATGAGTCATCGTTTTTGCTGTCTTTGTTATAATACAGCAACCAGGTGGCGAGATAGCTCAACTGGTCAACATGTTGAATATGATCAACGTCCAGATGTTTTCAGGTTAAATTAAAATGTTTTTACTATTAGGCTATATGTTCGTTTACTTACAGCTTTTACTTCAGAAATATTATTTTATTGATTCTGATTCATTGGTTCATGAGTAATTCCTGTGCTACAGGGGAACAGTGCGGTATGCTAGTGTGCATGCTCATCTTGGCAGAACTGGTAGTAGGAGAGATGACCTTGAGTCTCTTGCTTATACACTCATTTTTCTTCTTCGTGGTCGGCTTCCTTGGCAAGGATATCAGGTACGCAGTTTTTTTAATGTTTGGTGTTGTATTTGTCATTGGTTTGTCCATTATTTTAATTTAGTGGTTTGCTTAGGGAGAAAATAAAGGATTCCTTGTTTGCAAGAAGAAGATGGCCACTTCCCCAGAAACTTTGTGTTGCTTTTGTCCCCAGCCTTTTCGACTGTTTGTTGAGTATGTGGTTAATTTGAAGTTTGATGAGGAACCCAATTATGCAAAATACATCTCTCTTTTTGATGGGATTGTTGGCCCAAACCCAGATATTAGGCCAATTAACACTGATGGTGCACAGAAGGTACTTTCGATGTTCTTGCATCTACATTTTCTGGCATAAGGGCTGTTGTGTTGGGAACTTTTCAGATTTCAGATTGGATTTTTCATTTGACATGTATACTTTCTGTTGGTGAAGCTGATATATCAAGTAGGACATAAGAGAGGACGATTGACAATGGAGGAGGAAGAAGATGAGCAACCAAAGAAGAAGGTTCGCATGGGAATGCCAGCAACTCAGTGGATCAGTGTCTATAATGCCCGTCGGCCTATGAAGCAGAGGTATTTACTTGGAAATTGCTTTCAGCGCTCTTCAATTTAATGATGGAAGGATAATTAGTTAACCTCTTACCCTTCTTTGTAGGTATCATTATAATGTGGCTGACGCGAGACTTTCCCAACATATTGAGAAAGGAAACGAAGATGGATTGTTTATCAGTAGCGTAGCTTCATGTTCAAACCTGTGGGCGCTAATTATGGATGCAGGCACTGGTTTCTCAGCTCAAGTCTATGAGCTCTCACCTTACTTTCTTCATAAGGTTGTTACAATTCCATTTCAAAGTCAGTTATTATAAATCTGGAGTAGGGCAAATTGCATCATTTATTTCACTAGGTGATGAGGATGAATTTTCTTGCATGTAGGGTTTGTTTTATGTTTAATTCAACAAATTAACATTGTGAATTCTGGTCTTATTTTGAAGGAATGGATTATGGAACAGTGGGAGAAAAACTACTACATTAGTGCAATAGCAGGAGCGAATAATGGTAGCTCATTAGTTGTAATGTCTAAAGGTTAGCTTCTATATCGGTGAAGCGGCTATCGTATAACATTTTTTAATATCCATATTGCTTAGATTTCTATTGTTTTATTCGAATAGGTACACAATATTTGCAGCAATCCTATAAAGTCAGTGATTCATTTCCCTTTAAGTGGATCAATAAAAAATGGAGGGAGGGTTTTTACGTAACTGCTATGGCTACTGCTGGAAGTAGATGGGCAATTGTTATGTCTCGTGGTGCGGGATTTTCTGATCAGGTATATGTTGGGATTTGTGAATATCTGTGGACGCAGGAATCTTTTTGGTGTCTAAGAAAATATCTGTTATTAAATAATTTTTCCACTGCAGGTTGTGGAACTGGATTTTCTGTATCCTAGCGAAGGTATTCACCGGAGGTGGGATAGTGGTTATCGTATCACGTCAACTGCGGCTACCTGGGACCAGGCTGCTTTTGTTCTTAGTGTTCCTAGAAGAAAACCGGCAGATGAAACTCAGGAGACTCTCCGAACTTCTGCTTTTCCTAGCACTCATGTCAAGGTGGATTGTGAGATATTCTTTCATTTTAAACTACTTTATTTCTATTTGTTTTTGCTTTAGCCATAGTTTGTTTCTACGAGAGTAAGTAGTCACTTGTGCTGCCTTTCTTTATATTTTATCTTGCAGGAGAAATGGGCAAAGAATCTTTATATTGCATCTGTTTGCTATGGTCGAACTGTGTCATGAATTTGAAGTTTTGTTGGAATGCCACTTGATTTATTTTGATCTTGCACTTCGACAACTGCAAACAGATTTCACCATTTACTTCACCTGGTTGTGAAACTGAGTTCTACTTTAGCTGAGTTGACCAATCACGGCATTTGGGAGTTGATGTATGCAAAACTCTACTTTACTGTTGCTATTATGTAGCATCTAGTACAAACACCTGTGCACTGTCTTTCAATTGTGATGAAATTGATATGAACTAGTATTAGATATCTCATAGCCGCTGGGATGGTTAATTGTTACCTATTGTTACAGCGCTTGTATAGTTTTGAAATAATAATCTCTAGGTTGAAGGCATGTGCACAGCTCATGTTTTATCATGAATGGTATTTTGGGAACCTGGAAAATGAGTTGCAATGTAGAGACTGTCCAGCCAGTCAGTCTGTAGTTATTTTTCTCTCCCTGTTATGGACTTGATTCTGTTATATCTCAATTTGACCTAAAAGAAATAGAGAGTGTTATCTATTTTGTATACTCTCTAGTGATTTTGTAAGCTTATTGTTATCAACTTTTATGCTATAAGTTTATGCGTATACTTGCCCCACTCTAAGTTTATATGAATATTGAAGCTCTTATTCCGTTTGCTCAAGCGTGCTGATTTCCAACCTCCGAAACCTCCATCTCTTCTAGTGCAGACATATTCAACTACCAATTTTTTTTTCTATACATTATTCCCTACAAAATAGGATGTGACTTGAGTGGCTCTGGTAACACTGATTTTCCAACTTACAAGCTGACGGTCATTGCTTATTCAGAGAATTATGAATGTCTCAGGATAAGCCTTTTCTTGGCTAAAATGTATAATTTTAGATATTTATTGGGTCATTGATCAATTCATGCACTGGCTTTCGTGCAGTAAGCATACGCAAATTATTTTCTCAGGCTAGTCACTGATGTATTAAATTCTATGTTAGATTCAAATATTGGTGCTTTTTGTCTTGACCACATTCTAATTGCTGCTGTCCTTTGTTTAGACTAGTGTTTAGCCAGGTATCATATGTTTCTTATGTCTAACTTTGTAAGTTTGTCTGCACAATGAGGCTTGACTATTTTTACCTACTAGTGTTTCTGTGTATAATTAAGTATCAGCTGCTAATTTTGGTCAAGATCTTGGGAGCAGAAACACAGTAGGCAAGCCTATTTAGATACCTATGTAGGAAATGTACCAAGAAAGCAAACAGTTGTCAGCATGGTAAGTTGTCGCATCATTTTGTTTGTTAAGTTTGCTTGCATAATAAGGCTTGACAATGTTAATCTTCTTTTAGTCTGTGTTTATTATTAAGGGTTACTAATGTTGGTCAAGATCTTGGACAGCTGAAGCACAGTTGTCAAGGCTTTCATACCTGTGTAAGATTTCTGGTAACAAGAAGCTGAGTAATTGTGAACTCAGTAAGACTTGGGAATGTTGTTGGGCTACTTAATGTAAGCTTTTTGAACTACTATCCGATTGAGTGAATCCTTTCCTTATCTCATGCTCTCATTGTGGCCAGTTTTATTTATATATTATCATTGATATTACATTTATGTACTCAGTGGAAGCTGTAATCTTTTTGTTGGCCACCATACCAAGCATTGGTTGCTTCTGTGTATTCAGCTGATAAGACTGTAGCCCGTTGTGTATTCAGCTGGTAAGACTCTGGGCCTTTGTCTCTGCAAAGCTTTGTTAGTGTTGTTGAATCTGTGTGGCTGTATTTTTCAATATCTTCCAATATTATCATTGATCTTAAGGTTTAATATTTCAACTAATTTTGAGAGTATTTCTCTGAGCTTTCGTGCATCCATGGATTAGGTGAGATGGTGAAGTTATTGACCCAACATCTCCTTATTCTTTCATTTCCTTGGTGCCTAAATATTGTCAAGTTCGACAGAGGTAATTGTTTATGTTCACAAGCTAAAGCAGGTTGGGTCGTTGTTTTACTGCATGACTGATCTGTTTTTCATTTCATTCATACAGGGTAGATATTAAAATTTACTGCTCTCATTTTCGCCTGAGTTGTCTATGAAGTGACAACTTCATTATGCTCAGAACACCCCCCACCCATTGCCGAAGTATCGACTGGACCTTGCTCATGATGTTTTCATGTTTTATATAGGGGACAGGATTCTTTATATTTTTGGAACTGGTGAATTTGTAGACTTCTCGAGGTTTATTCAAAGAACTTTTAACTAACATTGAAGTTCACATACAAACAACTTTTAACTAACATTGAAGTTCACATACAAACGCATGTCTGCCTATGTTTATAACTCTCTTCATTAGTGTTTGCTGCCAGGCCTCTATATTTCTCCTATATTATATGGGTTTTGGATTATTATGTCTTGAGTTTGGCTTGCATCTGCTATTAAAGCATGGTTTGACAACATATGCTCGGTAGTCAGTTACTAACAATGTTTCCAAGTTCTAAGGTGCATCGTTTGACCAGACCACATGGACTTAAGCAAGAAGTCGAAAGGTTTGACTCTTGTGCTTTCGTTCATAAATTCTCATGGCGGGAAGATTGGCAGGTTGTTTTTTGATGGATATGGCGACTTTCGTGGGATACGATGCTTAAGCATTCTGTCTCCGGTTTGATCATTTTAGTATACTTGGCACCATAATGCACTTTAAAAAAAAAATTGAAAACACTACCATGATGTTAGATATGTCACTGGTATTTTGTTAAGTTTGTGATGTTATGGGAGGAAACTATGTCAAATTCTGATCGCTTCTCAATGGTAATAACAAGAGGTCTAATTCCAGAGAGATTGCGAGTGCTGTGGCTGTCCAAAATATAAGCTACAGCAGTTGACCATATTCGATTGTTTCTTTCAATCGTCTCGGTATATTCCACGAGGAGCATGGGAAGCTTTGATGCCAGCATAAATAGCAATTGGGAGATATACCACGTATAGACAATTAGTAGCAGCATGTGGTACTAAACCATCGAGTCTAAAGTTTTAAACATCTATAATGTCCCCATTAGTAGTCGTTAAGACCATCAGTTGATATTCATGCCGGCTCAATACAAAAGATAAAAATATGAGCTGTAGATTAAAACTCGTGCATCAATGATCTAAAACGCTGGCCTGCAACATAATCTCCTCAACCAAACTCTCTCCTGGATAAAAGAAAACCAATGAGCAAACACAACCTAATAACCATTCAACATTGACATTGGAAAATGTTGAAGAAGTACTTGCCTCAGTATTGTCATGATTATATCGAACTAAAAACAGGCACCTGCATCCCCTAATATCATGCATTCTTCTATGAATTTCTACTATGTGAGCATCATAATGGATCGCTTGATCTCTCCTTTCCTAACATTTAATAAAGGCAAACTAACATTGAGATGAAATGGCAGATACTGAGAAAAGTTCTAATATTGTTTCCAGAAAAGCAATGAGTTTAAAATCACCTGGAAGCAAAGTACATGACCTCCAACCTTCAACCTGTGGCAATCTGAAGGTTCCAAAGGGATGGAGCGTTCTCGCACCGCATTTTTCACATTAACCCATTCATCCTCGTCCGCCCCAAATCCCACAAATCTAACACGAACTTCCTTTAATAAATTAGAAATTTCATCAATTGAATTATGAAACAGAGACCACAAAATGGACTGGTTTATTGATAATCACATACATGATGGTTGATACCACCTAATTACTGCCTTTATTTGTACAGAAAGAATTTAGTCTAGGAGCCTGCCCCTTTTAAATATTATAGCCACAGTCACTTACAAGAATGTTTAACATCAGTTAAAAAATCAGCACTGCTCTAAACAGTAAAGCAAATTGTTATATCATAGCCACAGTCACTTACAGGAATGTTTAACATCAGTTAAAAAATCAGCACTGCTCTAAACAGTAAAGCAAATTGTTACGAGCTAAATACTTACAGCTTCGCCACAATCAAGAAACCTGTGAGCTAGAAACATATCAACGTCATACCTGCACATCCAAACATAAATATTCGATGTTTAAGCTTTAAAGCTAATATATCAATCAATACGTGTAACTACTTTCAGTTTATCTAAACTTAATTCTAAAATGAAGCTAGCTAGCTATCTGTGAATTTTATGCAGGTTGCAATTAATAACACAGCTGTTGATGATCTGAGGTCAGAAACCGGAACTTCCGAGGACATCATATATGTCCACCTCTTGGGCTAGCTACGTCAATGTTTAAATTGTACTTATTTTGGCAAAATGTAAAACCTTCAACCAATAGACAGCATTCGGTTGGTACATTATGATGAGTAAACAATAACTGATATAGAGAGAGAGAGAGATTAGATGAAACCACATCTTAAAGTCAAAACATGATATTTTGGTTTCTCAGCAAAAAGAAAAAAAAAATGTTATTTCAAAATATGACAATTTGTTTAACATTTTACTAGCATAAGCATTTTCCTCTTTGATATTTCTCATTAATTTATGTACATTCAAACCACAATGATGGACAAACATAATGCTTATGCCCCACCTCGCAATTGTTACCTACAACATTATGTGATCACCTTAAATTGCAAATTTTTCTGATATCAAAAGATGGTAGAGGCATTCCAACCCAGATGCACTTAAACATTCAAGTAATCATTCAAAGCTTTCTTGCTTATTATATGTCAGCTTACCATGCCCCATCTTTTGATGATCTAGCTTCAAATTCCATTTCTGATACATCTGGAACCTTTTCTCCTGCTTATGAAAATAAATAATTAATTAATGAATTACTAGTGATCATGAAACAAAAAGTATCCAATATTCTGTGGTTTCAGTAATCGAATTAAGGGAAGAAGCACCTCCAGGCTCTTGAGAACTTTTATGTTCCTTAATTGGAGGGCAGGCGTCTGGGAGATGAGATACTTTTTTTGACTCATTAGTTGATGAAGTAACTTTGGTTGGTCCTTCTTGTTGCCTACTTTTAAACCAACTTTGTAACTAGGACACAATCATATTAATAAGAAAATGGAAAAAATACAGACATTATATCACAATCCAAATGGCAGGACAAGACAGGAGGATTAACAAAAGCACATTAGAGGGAAGAAGAAAAAATCAATTGTAGCAGATGTGGAAGTACCTCGGTCCATTTAACAACAGGTTTCCCAGCTCGACCAGCAGAGCAACTGCAATGAGATAACATACCAAAACGAAAAGGGTTAGTGCCAAAACCTACCACTCCCACAGAGTTGTGTATGTATCTAGTTCCCAATCCAAATAATTTGATAGCACAAAACCAAATAGATATATACATGAAGCATAACTCACCTGAAACTTTTTGCAATCTTTTGACAAAATTCCTTGCTAAGCAAGTCCTCTTTTGATTCCATTAACAATTTCTCCATCTTCTCAAGCTATTTGTAAAGAATGACACAAAGTCAGATTTGTCAAGGCGCTCATCATAAAACAATGGCAAATGACACAAAGTCAGATTTGTCAAGGCACTCATCATAAAACAATGGCACAAAGAAAAAACGCCATAAATATCGACAATTAAGATCACAATTTCAATAAAAGCATGGCTAGACAGGATTGTGTGATAGAACATAAATCAACTTCTTATAGAGAAAAAAAAAAGGTTAAAGCTTTAAGATACTAAACAGGAAATGACTTAATACAAATCATGCACCGCATACAAACAAATGAACTATCCATACACTAATGAACCAAACTGATACAAACCCAAAAGAATGCAATGATAAAAGAGAACTAAAAATTCATACTTGCCAAAGAATTACCAATATTCTTGTTTAAAAAACAAGCACATAAATAAACCAGCAGATTCTCACATATACAAAAACTCCCACATTTCAGGTATGTTTCCTTTTCCAAAACGCAAAGAACAAAAAAAAAAAGCATAGGAAGTGAAGAAGCATTTTCTGAAAATCAAGTGCATTTGCAAATAATACCAAAAATTGATCAATACCCAGACAAAAAGATCGCATTTTTACCTCAGCTTTAGTAAAGCCGGAAAAAACTGACCTCTTTCTTGGACGGAGACGATCCATAGTCACACTTTTTTGAAAGCAAAACCCTAACTTTTACTTAAATTTTATTTATTTATTTTGGGAGATAAATGATGGTTGAACAATCACTAAACTGTGATTGAATTGGAAACCCTAGAATTAAAAGTTCACAGCTTTTTACATTTCCAAGGCTTCTACATTTTAAGCCTCCTCCTCTCTGCTTTTGGTTTTTACAGTGTTTATTTATAAATCAATAACATAAAAAATTCAAAATTGTTATAATATTAATGCCCGAAGTATTAGCCAAAATGTAATATTAATAAACTAGGAAGGAGCTTAATAATATTAACAAAAATTGTAGAGAGCTTCAGCTGTTAGCTTTTATTTTCTAATTATGAATAAATAAAATTATAAAAACACGTGATCACTAGCCATATATATAGTTTGGGGGGGGAGGAGGGGAGGATATCGGTTTTTGGCTCAATTTTTCTAGTTTTTGGTTTTCAACCCATTGGAGTTGAATTAAATTATTTTGGTTTGGTTCAGTTTAAGTATGAATTTTGATTTGATTTTGGGTTGTTAATTCAGGTTTAAATACCATTTGGGTTATTATGTCGGGTCAATCATTAATTTGGCTTACAAAAGTAATGTCAGTTATTATCTCAAAAATTATAATCATATAAGAAGGCTATATGAACTCAATTATAATATAAAAGCAATGTAAGTAGCATTATCTTAATATATTAACGCTATGATGTCCGCTTTCGAAAATAATTTACCAATGCTCTAAATGTGATGAATGACAAACTGAAACTATACACATTCTCGACATGCTTCATGCAGTATAAAGATTTCAGAGTGATTCAAGGGTGTAGTTATAAAAGCATGCTTGACACACTTCCAAGAAATCATTGTACCATTATACGTAAAAACATATCTCATATGTAAGTAAATTTTATGAGAATCGGATAAATAACCTACATCAACCTAATCAATAAGGCTTGCGTTTTTTATTGTTTCATTAGAACAAAATAAATCCAAATCAATAATGCCATGAAGATAACATAAAATGTCCTTAAATGCCATTCAAATATCATCTATTGGTTTTAAATTAAACCTAGCTAATAGGTTTATTGAAAATACAATATCTAGTCTAGTACATTGGGCTAAACATATTAAAGACACCTATGACATTCAATTATGGCCCTTTAGGACCAAGTACTTGTTTATTATCCTCTTTAGGACAAAAATGATCATTTTTAGGGTCGAGATTGAACTAATATTGTGTATTCAATGAATAAGCTTTATTTATATTGAAATATTTTAAAGACTTCTTAGTATAATTTGATTGATGGATATAAAATTATTGTATCTAGGCTCGATTTGCAACCTAAGATAGTATCTAGTTTTCTCCTAATCTTTAATTTCAAACTCCATTTTCATGTAATAAACAAGATTTTAGAGATTTTATAGGATTTCTAATTAAATTCATATCTTCAACAGAGACTGCTACAATAGTAAATCCAAATCCTGACTTCTTTATAAATACAAAGATACTTACATGATGATTAATGTATTCTTCCTTGCTTAAGTATTCATTATTGTAATTATACCACATGCTTTTAGATTCTTTATGTACAAAAAATTATGTAGCTTTATATCTCAAAATTACAATGTGATGACTATATATGTGTGTGTGTGTGTGTGTGCATACAAATAAGTTGTCACCACATTCTTAAGACGCATATCAAGCCTCTTAAACACAATCAAACTAATCAAGAATCAAATATAACTGTACACATTATTGGTGAATATATTTTCCTATAGTCAATACCAGGTCTTTGTAAAAAATCCTGTGCAATGAGCTGCACTTTATATCTAACAACTTTTTTTTTCTGTTATATTTATTAACAAATACCCATGCATATTCAACAAGTTTATCACCAACATGTGTCTGGATTATAAGTTCAAGAACATCATATTTGACTAAATAAGTCAATTTTGCATGTATTGCTTTTTCTCACTAGGCTATTCGTGTCTTTGTTTACATTTATTGACTAATAACAGTTTAAGTCGCTTATTAAATCAGTACCTACTATAAATGCAAAAACATCATTGATGATTGTTTCTTTACAATTCCACACTTTCCCTGTGTGAACAAAGTTTGTAGACTTTTTTTCATTTTGAACCACATCAAGGGCTTGACTCTAGAGTGTTTGCCTCTTTAAGAGACAATGTTAATGTATAGACATAGGTCTCATCAAGACTCTTTTGATCTAAAGAAGCATTATCACTTATCGCTTGATCATTAACAATAATATACCTTAGTTGTTTATTTTTATTTTCTATGAAATACTATCTTTTGAACCAAGTAGTCTACCACGCTTCATGCGTGCTATAAACAATTCATCAACTATCTTTTTATGAAAATGTTCAGCATGAATAATTACCCAATCAGGTATATTTGCAGCTTATATATATGACTTGGTTATTTTGGATGCATTTGTAAATACGTCTAGCAAGTGATTTCTAATTTTCTAGTAATGAATTATCTTTTGCACTTTATTTTCACTTTGAGTGGTGCAAGGAACTAGATAAGATAATTTTATCACTTTCCATGAAAGCTCATACCAATTGTATTGTGGTGGCTTTTTCTCTCCCAAAAGAGAAAATTTTGTCTCATAAAAATGACAATATGCAAAATGTGTTGTAAACAAATCATCGGTAATAGCCTTAAGATATCTAATAATAAATGGTGAGTTAAAACACACATAAATCTTCAAATATGTTAGATTTCCATTTGGTGCACTAGTGAGGTGCAATAGGTAAGTGCACAACACAGTCAAAGGTGCGAAAATAAAAGGTATAAGGTTGATGCCCAACACAAATTGCAACAGGGAATATTGGTGTTGGCAGTAATCCTCAAATGGATTAATGTCATAGAATGCAAAATTGCTTGACCTCATGTAAAGTAAACAACTGAGTACATAATAATAAAGTTCTTGCAATTACCTTAAGATGTTTGATGAATGATTCTTCTAATCCATTCTAAGTATTAATATGTGGTCGTAGATGCTCTACATCAATTCTAATTGATATGTAGTAGTCATCAAAGCTTCCGAAGTAAATTCATTAACATTATTTAGTCTTATAGTTTTGATTGGATAGTTTGAAAACTATGCATGTAACCTGATAACTTGTAAAAGCGATTTAGCAAATGCATTATTATGTGTAGATAATAAACAAATATTTAACCATCGTACAGATGCATCAATTAAGATCATACAATAATGACATGGACCATTAGACAAGTGAATAGATTCACATATATCGCTATGAATTCTTTGTAAAAATGATATAGATTCAAGACCAATTTTAAGAAAACATAGCCTGATTAATTTACCATAGCAATAAACGGTATAACTATCCTCATTAGATAAAAGAATCTTTAAATTTTTTAAGAGATGTCTATGAGAATTTTGAATAATTATATGCATTGTAGTTGATCTAGGTTGACCTAGAAGATCATTTCAAAGCATAAACAAAGCTTTCGGTTTATGATTGCACAGCTCTTAATTGTTTTTATTGTTGTACAATATAAGCCAAATAAGGAAATTGTAAAGTTCTCTAATATTCATTTCTGGCTTGAGATACTAGAAGTAATACATAAATATTCTGTGTTATTTTCATTTACTATCTCTATATGAAGCTCATTGTGACGAATAAAAAAATATTCCTTATAGACTTGGGTGAATAAAAAACATCATAAATATATAATTTTGCACCATTCGCTAATATGAACAAGACTCTTTCAGAAACTTTAAACCTAATCTGAGACAGTATTTACTTTAGGTTTAATTAATGATAAACTCATAAAATATTTCTTGTTACATATGACAGTAGTTGCACTGCGAGCTAAACACGTTGCCATCAAGCATTCCCCATTGAAAATTTGTATTCTTTCAGAATCATATCATCATATAAACACAAAACAATTATAAATATAAAAAGTTAATAATAATCTTAATTGGTATGGATATCTCTATCACCAATTAAGTTACAATTAACACATTGTGTATTTGAAGAAGCTTGAGATGTCCAAATGTATGCTATCACCATGATGTTGGTAACAATTACTTAAATAGCAAGAATGCAATCATAATCATAACCATGATTTTTACCACAATTGTGACCTTGTCATGTCAATGACTTTGGCCACGCATCTATCAGAGGTAGTACTTGTTTTGGAAACTAGTTTTCACTAGTTGGATGAGCTTGATGATTTTTCATAGGTAGCTCGTTATTCAATTTGGCGACATGGAGATAGAACTAGATTTGAGGCATGAAATATAGAACATATTTTCTCTAATATGTCTTTATGAAGTATCGACATGATATTAATTGTAGGATGATTTTGAACAATACAAAATATGTTGTTTTAGATTAAGGTCTCGCTATTGAACAAGAGGAGGAATAATGACTTCAGATGGCAAATCTCTCTTCTAGATTTTTTATTATAAGGCAATCTATCTTCAATGATTGATCAATACGTTAACTGAGATCATGGCTTTCATGCGATCTTGAATGGATGTTGCTAAGCTTGATTATGTTGCGAGGCCATAGCATTAGATGAATCTCTACATAAAGGATCCATGAAAAATAGTTTTTGCCAGAAATATCGAGGACTTTAAATTTGAGCTTTGTTAAATTAGCCATCTTCAAGTTCTTGGATGAGTCCTTAAATAAAGTCTTCATATATCTTTAAAATTCTTTAAAGTTCTAAATTTCTAAAGTTAAAAACTTTAGTCTTCTGTTCTTGTTATCTTCTGTCTTGATTTGTTTCTTCAAATCTTGTAATCTTGACTCGATTCTTGATCTTCAATCTTTTTTTTCTTTTGGCTTTGGTTGTGGTGTTAGCGATAAAATAAATAAGATCAACTTAATAACCAACCTTATTTTTATTGTGGGAGATCCAAATTGATAATAGCCACAAAGCATAATTATAAGGATAGTTATATTAATTTAAAGAGATAAAATAAAAGAATAAGGATAAGATACTTCTTACTAGAGTGATAATAATGCTAATAATGTGTTATAGAATGATAATCATGTTTATTAATGCAGGAAGTATTAACCAAAATGTAACTTAATAAACTAAATAAGAGCTAAATGATATTAGATTAATTTACATTTTGTTTAGTAGAACAAAATAAGAGCTTAACTAATACTCCCTGCATAAGAGCTTATTTTAGATACATTTGCAGGAAGTATTAATGAAATATTAAGCTCTTATTAATACTTAGTCAATGCAGGAAGTATTAAATATTAATAAGAGCTTATTTAGTTAAGCTCTTATTTAGAGCGATAATCATGCTTATTAATGCGGAAGTATTAACTAAAATGTAACTTTAATAAATTAAATAAGAGCTTAATGATATTACATTAATTTGCATTTTGTTTAATAGAACTAAATAAGAGCTTAATTAATACTTCCTGCATTAATATTTCAAGTGTAACTTATTTAAGTAAAAGTTTTTATTAGTAGAGTTTTTACAAGTACAGCTTTAAAATTTTAGCTGTTTAGTTGTCAATGAGAGCTTTTATTAAAAATTATAAAATTACTTTAATAGGTAAATTTTCTAAAGTTATGTTATAAAAAGAACAAAATAAGATTGTTAAATAAATAAAGAATAATTTAAATATTTTAAAATTAAAAAAAACATTTTCAACCTTTACTCTTAAAAGTTTAAAATTTGAATTTTTATTAGTAAAGGTAAAATAACTTGTTAAATTTTCAAAAGCTTTACTGGAAAAAAAAAAAAACAACAACGAAAATTTTGATAAAAGTTTATGAGATTAAATAAATACTTATAACCATTAGATAAATCATAGCAAATAGCCATTAAATACAAGCGTAGACAACTTTGCCCTTTAACTTTTTTTTTTGAATTATGAATATGAAATAAACAAGTGACCACTAAAACACTAATATATATATATATACATTCAAACTTTAAATATATTACATGCTTTGAAATGAATTACATACAAGCTTTAAAATAAAATTAAATTACAAATCTTGCATGAAGATCTTGCTTGAATCCAGTATGTTTTAAAGTAGTTGTTTACAGAATGATTTTACAAGAAAGAATTGAGAAATTAATCTTCAGACGGGTGTATTACCCTCAGATTTTAGATCCCAATATTGAGAGAATTAGAGGAGAAGAGAGAGTTGATTCGAAGAAGTGTCCCCCATGTCTTGAAGTCTTTCTTATAATGCCGGAGTGAGTGCTTCACCAAAGGTTGTTGAGATAAGTCCCAAAGTCACATGGGAGAGCCTCCTCTTTTTTAGCCTAGGTTTAGAATAGATAAAAAGAGATTTTATCTATTGTTTTATGCATCTCAAAGTTTCAAAGTGATTTATTAAATCAAAAATTTTTAGTTAGAATTGATTGCAAAGCTGCAAAACATGTCTTAGAAAAAGATGTTCAAAACATTGCATCCAAACAAATTTTTGCATGTTGGCAAGCTATTTTAAGTGTTTTTGATTTCGATATTGAGTTTATTAAAGGAAATACAAATTCTCTCCCTGATTTTCTAACTAAGGAATTTCTTCAAAACAAATAAATGCCGCCCAGAAGAAAACCAGATAAAGGGAAAGGGATCCTCAAAGACCCTGTATCCAAATCATCTTTTGCCTCCTCTCCACCTAAAGAAAAACTTCTTTCCTCAGCCATGCCTATTAAATCATGGATTGACATGATAGAAGATGAAGAAGCCTAGTCTAAAGCCATTTCCTCCCAGGATCAGGTAAATAAATGGATAAAATCCATTACTAAATCTCCTGAGCTTATGCTTGCCTTACAAAGTCTTTCTCAAAGTCAAATTTCTTCTAAAGATGATGTTGAAAAAGAAAAATCTATTTCAAAAGAAATTTCTAAAGCCTCTTCACAAAACGTGATTCTTTATGGTGAAAGTTCATCTTCACAAATTGTCATTTCCCAAACAAAGCTTACAAAGAAAACCCCGGATTGGTTTAGTAAAACTCACTTCCAAAACATTTTATCTATGGAAGATGAATTTTATCATACTGATCCATTTCAAGCTATTCAAAGAATTTTCCCCAAAGACTGGTTTTTAAAACCTTGGGATTTATCAAAATCACAGCCTTATTATCAAAGCATTTTGGAATTCACTGAGTCAGTGAAATTCAAACATTTTTTCTTGAGTGAAACCCACTCTGAGCCTGCCTATTCTACAGCAACCATCTTAAAAGTTTTGAGCCCAAAACAACAGGGTGACCTACTCTATAAAACTAAAGCCTTCCCTCTAAACTTTCAAAGAAGTATGAATCATTCCTTATCTTTTTCCTACTGGGATTACCAACAGGCTTGGTTCAATACCTTCTTCATTTAAAACCCTAAAAAGACTCATTCATGGTTATTTTTCTTTAACTCGAAAATAACCGTTCAAAGCCTTCCCAACTGGTTTTAACAGTGGTGGAACTATTTTGAGCCAAGCCTAGATATTTTTACCCCTAACGCCACTCACTGTTTAAATTTCTTTAAAACCCATTATTTACCTTCTGAGTATAAGAAAAGGTTTCCTCATTTTCTCTGTTTTTGTACAAATTTCTTCCTTCCTTGGGTTTACGTGGCCCAACTCATTCTACAAAGATCCTTTAAAGTTAAATGGTGGTCAAAATTTGACGAAAAATCAAAATTGACCAAAGCAATAATTCATAAATGGCTCTCCTCCAAAGGCCACCTTACTTCAAACCTTGAGGAAACTAAAGCCTAAAGCATCTTCTTGACTCAAAAGTCTAAAACCCAATCTCTTTTGGCCAGCGCCAAAACAGAAGAGGAATATTTTAAAGTCATGCAACAACTCCTCGCCTCAAGATCTGAGACTTTGGTTGCCAGCTCTTCTGATCACGAGGATGTAGAGCCTTTTATTTCCCTACGAGACGACAATGAAGATGATTGCTTCAGAATCTTTTCTTCTGTAAAGCATTGTTGAGAAAAAAAAAGTAATTAATTTCTATTCGTGTTTGTATAATTATTTCCTTTGATGTAATTTTGTAATTATTTCTAATTTCTATTCGTGTTTGTATAATTATTTCCTTTGATGTAATTTTGTAATTATTTCTTTTGTAATAATTAAATTTTTGAAAAAACTGTCTTCCTTCACTCACTATTCTTTTCACGAGAAAAAAGCTGTGAAGGTAAAATTTCAAAATTCTTTAGTCCATAACTTTAAAGATGCTGTCTCCCATGTAATGATGAGGACCCTGCTCAACCTACCACACATGTGAATCTACAGCAAAAGCAAAAGCTAAAGTCAATTATGATGTCTCCACCAAGTCATAAAGAGGAGGCTCTCCCATATGACTTTGAGACCCATCTCAACAACATTTGGTGAAGCTTTCACTCCAGCATTATAAGAAAGACTTCAAGACATTTGAGGAGGACACTTCTTCGAATCAACTCTCTCTTCTCCTCTAATTCTCTCAATATTGGGAATCTGAAATCTGAGGGTAATACACTCGTCTGAAGATTAATTTCCCAATTCTTTCTTATAAAATCATTCTGTAAACAACTACTTTAAAGCATACTAGATTCAAGCAAGATCTTCATGTAAGATTTGTAATTTAATTTTATTTTAAAGCTTGTATGTAATTCATTTCAAAGCCTGTAATATATTTAAAGTTTGAATGTATGTTTAAATTTCTACAATTTATTTAAAGCTTTCTTGTATGATCTGCAGACTGATTTTTATCAAATCTCTGCCATAAAAACTGCTACAACTCCTCTAAGGCAAAGAGATCGAATCTCTGTCCTTAGTTGTATCTTCTCTTCTCCCTCCATCCGATCAGAGCACTAGTTTTTGGGATCCAGATCTAGTACTGTGTATGAGCCTTGTGTTGCTTAGGATTGCTAAAGACAAAATGTGTTTAATTTTATAAAACGGTATATCGGCTGGAATACTCCAGAGTACGGGCTACTGGTCCAAAGAGAGTTTAAATATCTGTTCTAAAATACATGAACAAGACTCTATCTTTGAGATAATAATGCCATGTACCAAATAAAATTGCTTAATAAATCTTTAATTTTATCTATTCTCTTGAATACTCACACACGCCCTACGATCCTTTTCCTACTTTGAAATGAATTACATACAAGCTTTAAAATAAAATTAAATTACAAATCTTGCATGAAGATCTTGCTTAAATCCAGTATGCTTTAAAGTAGTTGTTTACAAAATGATTTTACAAGAAAGAATTGGGAAATTAATCTTCAGATGGGTGTATTACTCTCAGATTTTAGATCCCAATATTGAGAGAATTAGAGGAGAAGAGAGAGTTGATTCGAAGAAGTGTCCCCCTCAAATGTCTTGAAGTCTTTCTTATAATGCTGGAGTGAGTGCTTCACCAAAGGTTGTTGAAATGGGTCCCAAAGTCACATGGGAGAGCCTCTTCTTTATGACTTGGTGGAGATATCATAATTGACTTTAGCTTTTGGTGAAAGATGATGTAATTCATTTTAAAGCTTGTATGTAATTCTAAAGCTTTTGACATTTATTTTAAAGTTTAACAACTAATATTTTATGGAAACGTGGCGGAAATGTGATAAACATTACCGCTTCTATAACAAAAATAAAACAGTTTGAATTGATAAGAAAATAAACATACGTATTTAAAAAAAATACGCACACAAAAAAATGAACATAAAGTGTTGTCGTTTCATTGTGTATTGGGCCGTTTAAGTTCTGCTAGTTGTGGCTTTTATTACGCTTCGGGGCTAATATCGTGCCGTTATATTCTAAAGTGGGTTGAAAACCGGCGGGTTTGAGTTGAGCCCAATTTCATGGGTTTCACCCGAGTTTACACATTTTTAATCACATTTTGTTTTGTCAGTCATTTTTTTTTTTGGACCGGCTGGCAATTTAATATCTTTCTCTCCTCCTACATTAGTGGATTCAAACATTAGAACTTTTATTTTTAACTTACGAAATTTTGCTAACCCTACTAGTTTAATTATGCCTCATTCATCTTCATTCATTCTGTTATTTAGAAATAGAAAAATACCATCATTCTTTTTTGTAGTACTCTTTTAATTCTTAAATCGTCACATTGTTTTCAATAAATGACTGTCTTTCTTTTTTATAAGTATCATACTACAATTTACTGATATTTCTAATAAAAAATTATCCAAAATCATACTTAGTTAGTCCCATTATAACATAACTTGAATGTTCAAAACTCAAGAAGAGTCAGATTTGTCTTTAATTAATAATAAAAAAATATTATAAATTTTTCATTATACAAGTAATTAATATTTATTAAATATTTTAATATTATATCCTTTATATTACAACTTTCTAACCTGCATACCAAACAGGTCAGCAGAATATTTAGCGGCAAGAGATTTTGAGTTAAGGGAGGCATATACACATATATATATATAGTAACCGATTTTCTTTATTGTTTAATTATACATGAATATGATTTGTCCGATTCGACTATAATATTGATGGCATGAAGCACGCAAAAGTGCTCAAGTTGTGTGGAGCATTATTATATATTCTAATTATTATTATTACAATTATAATTATAGATTAATTATTCCATAGAACATGCCATTACTAACTTTCCCAGCAACATGCACAACTTTTTCTTGCTTTTAACTCCTCCCACTCACATGCCTCTTCTTTAGGGGGGTAAAAAAAAAAAAAAGCGGTCTGCTGTTTTACCTTTTTTTTATTTTCTATCTTTAACTGGGATGTATCGTTGGGATCGTACAAATATATTTTTGCATTCTTAAAATGATGAAATCATTTTTAATCACTCTAAGTTTATTACTCTGATCCTTAAAAAAAAAAAAAAAATACATTACTCCAATAAAACTATATATTGATTACTTAAGTGAAAACATGATTAATTAAATTTAAATACAACATAACATATATAAATTAATACTCAGTAAATTAATAATTTCTATTATATAATAACTTTCGGGACTAATAGGTTAAATTAAGAATTTCAATAAATTAATAAAATAATATCTTTGTTAAAAACCCTTATATTATTACTATGTGGTTCCATTCGTATACTAAACTAATTTTGTTAGAATTACAAATACAACCAACTATGCTATTTTATTCAAAAAATATGACTATATTCATAGACGTAGCCAAGATCTCGATTGAGTTAGGACACATTTAAAATCACACGTGATTAGATGCAAAATTGTGTGTCTGGCAATCCCCTATTTGGAAAGCTATGCTGTGGAGTCCACGACCCCCAAATGAGAGCTTACCACCTCAAGTAGTCGTGCTACATTAGGTGCATGACTGCACACACTTAATTAGCATTCCATTTAAAATATAATATAATTTAAAAAATTTAGATAGCAATATAAAACATCATAACTATAATTTTTGTTGATAATAAATTTGCTTCAAGCAATTGTCCTCCTCAAATATTCCTTGAAGAGATTTCATGTATTGAAAATAATGTAAGATGGTTTCATTATCAATACAATTAAAAAACATCTTTTTTTAATGTACTACTAAGTTATTACTTAATTTATCCTTAAAATCTTTTAATATAGCAAAAATATTCATGTAATTAAAAATTAAAATTAACTAGAATGAGAATTTAGGGATCAATGTGGAAGGACTAAATAATTGAAGGAAAATGTTTTTGATTTATGGAAAATGGGCTGAAATCTACACATTGACATACATGCAATGCTCTGATCCGCTATTCCATTATCGCCGTGACAAATAAATAAAGAAAATGCTTTTGATTTAAAGCATTGGAAAGAGACAAGAAAAACAAAAATAGCAAAGTGAACCTCTTTTGTTTATTTGATTTTTTATTTTATTTTAACATAGCAAAATATAAAAACTAAAAACTTTGAATATATAAAATATTTGCTAATATATTTATATTTTTTCTCAACGCATTTGCATATTTTGAAAATATTATGCCATAGACTCATTATCAAATCCATTAAATATATAATTTTCTACGTAAATAACCAAATTATCATTCGTCTATTCATTTTCCATCTGATTTTAAATATAATTCTTCACGAATTTCATTGTTTAAAAACGTTCTCTCTATTATTGTTGATGTGGAAACTAGAAAAATTAAGAGAATAAAAAAATAGTTTGGGCTGTGGGCTATTATTATGAATTAAGCGTAGACTTTTATAATTAAGTTAAGGTTTAAATTTGAGGGATTTATGAGTTTATGAGGACTATGTTAATAGGTTGAAAGAGAGTTGATTAAAAACTCAAAATAATTTTCTCTTTTACTCTAACTTTTTTTTTGTCATGTGGTTTAAAATTATTTTCTCTCATTGTCATTATTTCAATTATTTTTAAAATCAACGTATATGTGGCAAACTTTTATTGGGACTGTCTATCAACAAGAGTGGAGGCGTATTGTGGAGAAATATTTGAGTGTAATGAACGGAAATTGAGTTGGAAAATGATGTAATCTTGAAAATCATAGAGACGCAGCTCTTGTTCGCCCGTCAATGTCCTTTAAAAATTTAAATCAACGCACTCGTCTCTTGAATACAATTTTCAAATGATTCCATTCTAATTGGAATGGTTCAAATATACATTCAAGAATCGATGGCCGAGGTCATCCCGTTCAAAACTTTATTATATGTTAATCAAGTAATAGCATTGGATTGGAGACGAAGATAATATTAAATTAAAAGGCTTTAATTAATGAAAGTGGGAAAAAAAAAGATTGCATGTCCAGATCAGTACAAGTTGAGGAAGGGCACGTAATCGCATGCAAATGGACCGTAAAATAACGAACAAAATAATTTTATATTAAACGTTGTTCACTTGGCCAAAAAAATTACTTGACTTCCAATAATTTTGTTAGTATATACAAGGATCAAGGAAGAAATTAATGCTTCAAGGTGACATATTGACAATTGATTCGATCGAAATCGGAACAAGTTAACGCGCACATTCAATTCAATTGCTATTTGATTTCGGTGCATGTAACCGTTGACTTGGATATCTTGTTCTTGCATTCGAGAAAAGATGGGGAAGTGCTTTTCGATTAAAAATATAGAAGTGCTTTTTGTTTTAGGTCCGGTCAAAAAGTCTATGAGTTGATATTTTATCAGCAAGACGAGGTCTCCATTCCAATCTATTCAAGTCTCGTGTTCAAAGCGATTCCACCTTCACCGGTTGCCCCCACCGCCAGCCAACCTCCCTAATTGACCACAAACAAATTTAAAATATAACCAAAAAATAAATAAATAAATAAATAAAAATATTTGCAAACTTTTTAAAGTTTGATTTACCCTCTTAATTTTTCGTTTTCAACAGTTATTCACTGAGTTGTTATGAGAAGTTCTAAAATTTTTTTAATGTTTTAATAATGTAAAGTTTTCTTACGTTGGAGTTACCTTAAAGGTTTAGCGTTCTTTTTTATAATTACACAATTAAATTGATAATGTGTTTTTTGTAATTTATTATTTTAATTACGTGGTTGCAGAGGAATGTCGTTTCTTGAAGGAACTCGAACGCGGCCATGGCCTTCAATGTAACCTGTCCAAAATCTAATTTCGAAATGGGGTGAATTTCCAATGAAAATATATATATATATCAATTGTTATCAGGAAAAAGTGTGGGGGTGAAATCACTTAAGATGGTGGCACGAGCATGAGCTCACATGAAGGCAGGTAATTGGAGAGCAGTGGGTGAGAAATTTGCGAAGTTAATGATGTAGATGGTAGCACTAATTGAGAAATTCATCCGAAATTGGGACCATTTCCTTTTCATCAGTAAATTTGATTGATATAGATTCACATGTGATGTTGATGAACTTATACTGTGCTCTACTGCCTAACATATAATTAAACAAATTCTTTGATTTCCCTCACTCTTTCTATCAATTTAGTTAGAATTAAATCACTTATATTCCTTCCCCCACCCCCCAAAAAAAAATTTGTTTTTTTAAATTTTCTATGTGAACAGCAAAGATTGCATTATCTTCTTTGAATTCTTTCATGAATAATCATACCGTTGTTAAACCTTTTTATATGGGTAATTTATCAATTTCTTTCTTAATAAATAGTTTTTACAAATTTATTTTTTCAAACACTAATACCATTAATTTTACCTTTTTAGAAAAAAAAAATTATCGGTTTTATAATAATGGGGCTCAGTATATAATGCTTGTTTGGAATATCACCTTGCTGATAATTTAGATATTTAGCAATGGCATGTAGAGTGATTAATGTAATTATATTTAGAGCCAGTTTGGTAATGCTAATTGTTAACTGTGATATAGAAATAAATAATTATGAAGAGAATCGGTTAAATATTTAGTAAAATTTATATTTTAAAAGTGATTTGAATTATAAAAGCAGTAACATATATTTAATAAATTTTATCATCAAACTGTGGTAAGAATATAAATAACTGAATTAGACATAATATTGAATAAAATTTATTTACGCATTTATAAGCATTATGTAAAATATATTTTTATTGTGTATGTATAATAATTAATAACTAAAATAAGTATTTTATATTATTAGTTTTATTTTGTTACCTCAATAGTATTGATAATAGCAATGATCTCTTTAAAGTTAATGATTTTATTTTCTAACTAATAAGGATAACTTTGGATTTTTATAATACATATAACAAGATATATAAAATTGTATCAAATATAAAACTGATTTTCAAAATCAGATTTTAAAATACTACTCCTTTCTTTTTTTTCAAAATTTACGGCATGATTTTATCAAAAGTAATTTATAAAAAAACTACCACATAATAAAATAAATTTTAATTTTTCAATATCACTTTTAAATCTATCTGAAGTAATTACAAATGCGCCTCCCTTTGCTTAATGAATTAGTTGCTTGTGAGAAATTAAAATGCATATACTTGGAGGTAAATTAATGCAACAATCTATGACAGTTGTTTAATTGTCTTCAAATTGTGAGGCGTCGCCGCAGATGTTCGTTATGTACGAGTTTTTTTTTTTTTATCAATTTATCTTGTTGAAAGCTGGTCGAATTGGCGATGATTATGATGATGATAAGTTGTGGCGGCCGACGTAGTGGCGGTGGGAGAGAAATGAAATAAATAAATAAATAAATAAATAAATACGGGTAATTTTAGTAAAAAAATGAGGTTAATTAGAAGGTGGGACAAATGAGATAGGCGAAGAGGATCAAATATTACTTGTTATTATTTGGTTTTAACATTTGAAATTACTTTGTTTGATAATGCCCTCTTTCAGATTAGGAATTGAATTGTAATTATTGAATTGAAAGAAAAGGAGAACAAAGTTTGAAATAACAGAGTTTCTAGAAATTCAACTCCCATTTTAAAGAAGAATTAGGAGAGTAATAATAAATATAATATTGCTTCAAAAGAGGTCGCGTCAGCTTCCTTGTAAATCGAGACAGAGAGAGACAGACAGGTGGACCAACGGCTTTCCCTCTTCGGAAAAACGCGGAAAACATTTTTGTGTCAACTGTTAAGTCGTCACACATACGCATGCCACATTCACACATACGCTTGCTGCCTGCACCTTCCTCTTCAATTCCATCCAACACAAATGCCTTCACCCAAAGGACGCCCTTTTCTTCTGGTACCCACCATTAAACTAATCTAATCTATCCATACCCACTTTGTTATTTTTTTTCATCATTTCATATTTGTTGAATATTATTAATATTTGTATTATTCTTTCTTCTTCTTGATTTTTTTTTTTTTAAATATTGTAATCAAATGAACCCCATTGATTCTTTGAAAACCAATTTGTACACGTGGGCAGTGTATCTTATTAATTCCATTTGACAACGAACATTTGAAAAGGCCAACTTACCATATTAAAAAAAAAAAAAGAAGAAGAAGAAGAAACTTTTCTTACTTCTCGTTGCTTATAAAAGGGTGGTTTAGTTTCGTTGTAGCAAAACATTAACCATCGCAGAGTCTTTTGCTTTCTGGTTTGTTTTGCTTTCGCTTTGTGTTATTAGTCTTTGCAGAAACTATTGTCGGGTAGGGGAGAAAGAAAGGTTTTTGCTTTAATGGAGAGTACAACAAATACAATGTTGAACGGTGGTGATTCGGATAACTACAACGCTGCTGCTGCTGTTGGAGGTGGTGTTGAGGATGTGTATGGTGAGGATTTTGCCACCGAGGATCATCTTATCACTCCTTGGACTGTCTCTGTTGCTAGGTGCTCACACATTACACAACTTCGTGTTTTGCTTGATTGTTTCTTGTGTTCATATGTTCCTGTTCTTTAAAGATTTCATCTTTAACTTATTTGTTTGTTTCAATTGTGTTTGTGTTTTGGTTCCATGGCTCTACTTGTAGAGTTTAGTAGAAGTGTTACTCAGATCTAGATATGCATAACCTGAAAAGTCAAAGCTTGTTGATTGCTGATTATTTCGTCACCACTTCAAACAAAAGAAAGAAAACTATGGTTCTTTCACAAGAGTCAGACAACTTCTATTTGTAATTGTTTTTCAAAGTACCTAGATCTGCATATGATCCCCCCCAAAAAAAATGGGCAGAAGAAAAAGCTTGTTGAATGAGAAGTTATTACCGATTTGAATCTCGAGATCAATTCAGTATATATTGTGCACTTGGCCTTAATTATGCTAGTATCTTGAATGATTCTTTCAATATGAAATACATTGTTTTAGCCACTTGTCTTTGATGACTGAAAGGGAATAATTTATTTATTTTCCATTTTGTTTGAATTGTTAATCAACAAATTTATTTTGTCATCATATTTGTTTCAGTGGGTATACTTTGTTGCGGGACCCTCGTCACAACAAGGGACTTGCTTTCACTGAGAATGAGAGAGATGCTCATTACTTGCGCGGCCTTTTGCCACCAGCGCTCATGAATCAGGAGCTTCAGGTTCGTTTGATCATTGTTGATGTTACTTACAGGTCAAACCCATTGAAATTTTGCTTACATCTATTACAACTTTGTTTATTCAGGAGAAAAGGTTGATGCACAACCTTCGCCAATACAAAGTTCCTTTGCAGCGATATGTAGCAATGATGGATCTTCAGGTACTGTTCGTCTATCATGACCATCTTTATAGAGGTGCTATATTCTGTGTTGAAAAAAAGATAATGCTCTGCATCCAGAGAAGGACAAAAAAAAAGGGAAATGCAATGCTCTTGAACATTTCAACTTTAAAAGCAGTAGCATTATTACACAGATAATGTGGAATAAGCGGTGTCAAAGGTTGTTTTTTAACCTTTTCATTCCACTGTTGAATGTATTGCAGGAGAGGAATGAAAGGCTGTTTTACAAGCTTCTCATTGATAATGTGGAGGAACTGCTTCCCGTTGTTTACACTCCAACGGTTGGAGAGGCTTGCCAGAAATACGGAAGCATTTTCAGGCGCCCCCAGGGTCTTTACATCAGTTTGAAAGAGAAGTATGATAATATAATTGTATATATATTATTTTTATATGTTATTGCTCTATTAGATTGCCTCAAGTGGATGCTAATTAGTGGTGTCCAATCAGAGGAAAGATTCTTGAAGTGTTGAAAAACTGGCCAGAGAGAAATATTCAAGTTATTGTAGTTACTGATGGTGAGCGTATTCTGGGGCTTGGGGATCTTGGCTGCCAGGTAATGATACACGCATTTAAGTTATGAATTGGAACAATAACATGATTTTACCATCTTACTTAACATGAATGAGCTCAATTTTTCCAGGGGATGGGAATACCTGTAGGAAAACTTTCTTTGTACACAGCACTGGGAGGACTCCGTCCGTCAGCTGTAAGCATTACTATGATTAAGTATCTCTTAATGATACTTCTAAAATATTTTTTGTCTGTATCTAACCCCTGCATCACCATCTGCAGTGCTTGCCCATAACCATAGATGTAGGGACGAACAACGAGCAGTTGTTGAATGACGAGTTCTACATTGGGCTAAGGCAAAAGAGGGCAACTGGCCAGGTTTGAAGATTTGCTTTTTGCTCTTTTTTTCTGTCCCTTCATAGATCCCTAATCAGCCATGCTGAGAAGTTTATTTATTTTCTGAAACATTAAGGAGTTCTATTTATATAATTTAGGAATATGCGGAACTTCTACATGAGTTCATGACTGCAGTAAAGCAAAACTATGGGGAGAAAGTCCTTATACAGGTCAGTTATCATTCTCAATATTTTAATGGTAAAAGAGCTGGTTCTGAACTTTATGTGGTTATGTTCTCAACAATATTAACGTCTTTTACAGTTTGAAGATTTTGCAAATCACAATGCATTTGAGCTTCTGTCAAAATACAGCTCAAGCCATCTCGTTTTCAATGATGATATACAGGTAACGACGTTGTAAAAGCTCTCTCACTCTCTTTCTCTATAAATACTGAATACTGTATTTCCTAATTCTGAACTCTTTCGTCTATTGCAGGGTACAGCATCTGTGGTATTAGCTGGGATTCTTTCCGCTTTGAAATTAGTTGGTGGAACCCTCGCTGACCAAACTTTCTTGTTCCTGGGTGCTGGAGAGGTGAGGCTGAAGCACCTTATGAACTTTCTATTTCTTTTCTGTCTTCTTATTCAATCAGGAGCCCTCGCATACATTATTTACATATTTAATGGTGTGATTATATTCTTTAATATCTCTTACTTGGTTTATTACTCATCATTTCTGGCAACTGGCACCTTTTTAATATTTGTATGTGTGCGCGCTTATTTTTTTCTTTTTATTCCTGTGTACTATCAAGATAAGACATAGATTTACCCACGTTGCATATATTCATTGACTCACTTTTGTCCTTTGAATTTTGAAGGCTGGAACTGGTATAGCAGAGCTCATTGCCCTTGAAATATCAAAACAGGTATAAATTTCTTGTCTTCATTTTTTAATTTCTTCCTAGCCAAGCCCTAAGCTCTGTGATTAATCATTTACTATGTTCTTGGCAGACAAAAGCTCCAATTGAAGAGACCCGTAAGAAGATTTGGCTGGTAGATTCAAAGGTATAACAGTTAACCTTTATATTAGTCATTTGCTTGTTCAACTATTATGTTTCAGTTTATCTTTGTCAAGTCAAAACTGATGTTTTAAACCTGTTGCAGGGACTGATCGTGGGCTCTCGTAAGGAGTCACTTCAACACTTCAAGAAGCCATGGGCTCATGAGCATGCACCTGTCAAATCACTATTAGATGCTGTCAAGGTTTGAAAAAGAAGTCCTTACTAATTCATTAATGTATTTTGACAATTTCAATGTTTTAGCCACTATCTTACCTGATGGCCGATGCTCCCAATTAATCAGGCAGTCAAGCCAACAATGTTGATGGGAACATCTGGAGTAGGAAAGACTTTTACAAAGGAGGTGATCGAGGCTATGGCATCCTTCAATGAGGTTCAACCCCCTTTCCCCCATCTCTCTCTCTCTCTAATATATAAATGATCTGTCCCAGAAGAATTTCTCATTAATCTCAATGGTTGGCATGCAGAAACCCGTTATTTTTGCTCTCTCCAATCCTACCTCACAGTCTGAGTGTACAGCAGAAGAAGCTTATACGTGGAGTGAGGTAAATTAATATTCAGACTCTTCTGCACTACCTAAGCTGACAATCTTTATGCACGTGTCATGAGTGTGTTGGAGTTTGAAACATGTGTAGAACTCTTTGATCTTATTTTCATTGTTAACCTTTTTGCCAAATCCACAGGGTCGAGCAATCTTTGCTAGCGGAAGCCCATTTGATCCCGTTGAATACAATGGGAAAGTTTTTGTGCCTGGCCAGGTTCTACCTCCATCTGAAACATTTTGTGGCTGAAAATTCTCTTTACATGAAATTTACAAGAGGTTGTTATTTACTTCTTTCTCATTTATGTCTCTCAGGGAAACAATGCTTACATATTCCCCGGATTTGGTCTGGGTTTGATAATCTCTGGTGCAATTCGTGTCCGCGATGAGATGCTTCTAGCAGCCTGTAAGTGCTTGGATGATTACATATTTGGATTCAGAATGTGTACTGGACACTTCTGTTCTGTTCTATTTACATATGTGCCAAAAGTAAGAAACAAGGCTTGGTCCATTCTAACTGCTTCCATTATTTCCAATGCAACAGCGGAAGCTTTGGCAGTGCAAGTGACGCAGGAGCACCTCGATAAGGGATTGATATACCCACCATTCACTAATATCAGAAAGATCTCTGCCCACATTGCTGCTAAAGTTGCTGCCAAGGCCTATGACCTTGGTGAGTTCCTTTCTTATGTCAAAAATATCCAGTGCACTCTTACTTCTTACTAATCATACTGTTTGATTGTTATACAGGTCTGGCTTCTCGTCTCCCACGCCCTAAGGATCTGGTTAGTTATGCTGAGAGCTGCATGTACAGCCCAATGTACCGAAGCTACCGTTGAATTGAACTCCATATGGAAGTCTGTGATTATATTCCGCATTCTGCAATCTGTTGCGAACCTAATTACATTAATATTTGTTCTTTTTAATATTTCTTTGTCGCCTGTTTATCAGTTTAAATTTAGTTTTCTATTTTGATTCGTTTTAATTATGTAGAGGCTCTTAGCATTGCTATGAGGAACCTCCTCCTCCTTTTTGTACGTTTTCTTGCTTGAAAATGATACCAATTTTCCTAGTTTCAGCAGAAATAAATTTCAACAGAGCACGAAATCACCAATGAAATTTTTTTCACTATGTCCACTTGCAAAAACTTCGGCGTTGTGAAAATTGTGAATGAAATAGATTAAGATAGGGAAAATGAGATTATTCTTGTTTGGAGAGATTGAGTGAAATCTCCTCCATATTTCAAAGTAAGCCCAAACTCTCTATAATTATAACGGTGTTAATTTTAAATATTATTTTGTTATTCTGTCCCTAGTTTTGATATTAGTATTAAAATTTAAATGTTGTTAAAATATAAATGAAGCAAAATGCCATATGACCTTACAGATTAAATTAATTTAATAATGAATTGTAAATTATGGATAAAAATTAACTGACATAACCACAGGAGCGAAGTTAATAACCAATGCAATAGGGAAGCCAAAATTTTTGGGAACCATTTAATCATCATTTTGTAATGTTGCAATGGACGCATATCACTAAATGTTATTGTGATTTTATATATGAGCATATTATATTTGTCTCCCCTTTACATAGTACTAAAAATTTATGAGGGAGCTCCAGTGGTCATATATAACTAATTGTTATTACAATTTAAATTAATACTTTATACAACCATTAGTGGTATCTATGATGTTTCCCCTAGCTACTGATAATTTTTCCCCATAATTAAATTAATTTTATCATTAAGGGTATATCAATCATTTTGCTTGATTTAAGTTTTATGATTAATATCAAGGCTAAAGGTAGAATAATAAGATAATATATAAATTTGACATTGTTATAACTATAGAAAGATTTCGACCTATTTTAAAACACGACAGAGTTTCACTTAATTTCTTCAAAATAATAGAGTATAATCCTCATCTTTTTGAAGATATTGTTCTGGTTCCCCCAATGCGCCGGCAATCACACATCCATCATCGTCAACTAAGCTTGCCGTGTGAATTACCAATTAAGAATGTAGTTGCTGGTGACCTGAGCGACCAGTAGCTGAGCGCAGAGAGTAATTTCTACGTAGCTAGATAAAAACTTGGCTTTGTAAGTTTCAAACAAGGCATAATCTGATATTGATGATTGCCAAACTGAAGGGGATACCAAAGTTTGTAGATACAAATCTTAATCAAATCTGCTTGCATAAATGGAACATGGTAACACTAGGCTTCCAGCTCACCAGACATGATTTTGCCTCTGACTTGCAAATGCTGAAAACAGCTTTCATGTTCATGAAATGCTCCAACTCATATTTCATGTGCAGCGATATTTTCTACACACCACATATATCCCCAAAATATCAATTTACATATTAAGCTCATTACAGGATGAGCACTGGAGAGGGTTTTCGACATTTGAAAATTCTAGGCTTAGCATGTTCCTTCAGCAACTTGGGAACTGCGTATCCCCCAGAAAGATTTAGGCTTCAACTTCTTCTTTGTAGCAGTAAAAAGCCAGCCCATGTGGGTTTCACAAGTACTACAGCTGGCAACTGTCCATGCATACCTGCAAAACATAGCAACATCACAATCACAGCCTTGATTACATCTACAGTCAATCGATCAGCAAATGGTGGAAAAGAGCAGGAAATGAGAGAAAAGATCTGCACATAACCAAAGAGGAAACGTAAACCCATACCCAGGAAACCAGCTGTATTCAGTTTCTGCACGACCATAGAGAGCAAGGCCATTTGCTTTATTGAGAGTTAGTATCTCATGCACAAGACCATGTGGGTTCACATAAGCACCAAGAGGACCTTCACTAGACATCACCAACATATCACTCCGCTTTGCTAATGCAGTCTGCATAAACAGATTTTAAAGGAAGCATTAATTGGGCAAGTCTTTGCAGTGTGAATGCATTCGAAGAAATAATATAATATTACCTTGCAGGTTTTGCATCGAACAAGATCAAAACTCTCAAGTAATTCAATTTCACGGCGCAATCTATATGAAACACCATCAATCTCCAAAAGCTCTTGTCTAGTAGCTTCAGAGACAGGTATTTTACTGGCAATATAAAATGACAACAGATCAGGCTTCTTGACAAGACTGTCCATGTTTGGTGTTCCAACAATTTGTTTCCACTTATCTGCAAAATGTTGACACAACCAGTAGTATCACCAAGCAATAAAAAGACACATGTCAAATTCAATGCCTAAACAACCCAAATAAAGGAGCCCTCCCCACATCCTTCTCAGGAGTCCTGATAGGTTGTTTCCCTATATCTCAATGCTTAATCAGAAAAGGAGAATCATCTAAAAAGTGAAAAATAAAATTATGCCTTAACTAAAAGAGATTTATTATACAACAAGTGGTTAAGCATATAAGTTCATCTCCTATTAGAGAATTTGCCAAAATCATCTTGCTTTTAACGCATTTTTATAAATAAATAATGTAACACCTTCAAATGCTTCATAAAGGGAACAAAGCAATCATGCTTGAGGAGACAAATCAGATGATCTTGCAAACCAATGTTGGGAAAGAACAAAAAGCAAGGTCAAGCTACCTGATGCTCTTTCAGCCAGACAATATGAGTCATACATACGGTACACCCAATGGGGCAAGAATGCTCTTGATGTTCTATGAAACTGGCTCAACTCGTTTCTCCAACACATTTTTGACCCTTCCCCTCTGTGAGATTGCCTTCCTAATGTAGAACTCTTTCCAATTCTTAAGCCAACATTTTCACTTTGTTTCCAATTTCCAATTGAGTCAGAGTTATTAAGATGAGGTCTTCTAGATCGAATGTCAGATTCAAATGCAGACTTATCATCATCGCTGCTTGTTGATTCATCCATTATATCACAACCATAAGCGGAATCAATAACAGATTGGTGGATTCTCCTTTCTGTTGGTGAAAGCTCACTCTCAAAGCTTTCCTCTGAAGTTGCATCTGAATCATTGTCCCTGATGCCATATCCAGGAGACGAAGAATTTGACGGCAGTGTACGTGAGAGGCTCTGGCTTAGATTACTTACACATCCCAATGTTTCAAACACATCCCGTGGGGTCCTTAATGGTAAGTCTTCCTGGATAATTTGGATCTCTCCACAAGGCTAAGAAGAGGAAAATTGGATATATTAGCCTCACAAACTATAGGAAACCGAAAACAATAAATCTTGTGAATAGTTTTAAAAAGTAAAAGTTCTAACCGCTCCTTCAACATCAATCCAACGGCGTCTTAGACGAAACCTCTGCTGCCCACGAGTTACAACGTTGATTGAACCATCTTCCAACCTTCGGTATTGCCGAATCTGACAAAATGAACTACTACAGTTAAGTAACAAAAAATGAATTGTGGACAGAAACAACTACAAAGAGGTCAACAGAAGAAACTTCATATCAAGTTTTCACAAAATTTTAGAAACAAGCCCTTAGTTGTTGAATTTGGAAATGGGATTTAAAAACTCAGAAATCCACACAATTGGGTTTATAACTGGTGTGGAGAGTACTAGAGAGGAGAAGAAAATGCATATGATCATTAAGAAGCAGCAAGAAGCTCAGAACTCTAATTGGAACATTAACCATTGCAAACGCTAACTGCTCATATAGAAAATTTCTCACATATCATCAGATGGGGGAAAAAATTGAAAGAAAGCAGCAGGGTCAGATATTAAACCTCTGCGGTTGTCCCAATGGTTGCAAAAGTTTTCCGTCTGTTATCGGTATCCCTGAAAACATGAACCTGAACAGATGTTTCATAGTTCAGCTCCGGATATAACTATAGCAAAGAATTCCATAAGAAAACAGTAATAATTAAAAAAAAAGTGATGAAGAGTTCACATACCACCCCTATAGTATAAGGGACATCAACTTGGCTCAAGGCTCTCTCAGCAGCAGCTATGAAATTTGGTTCAATAACTCTCAGAGGAAGAGTAGCCTCAGGGAAAAGAACAACTCCTAACAATCATCCAACAGTAAAGTCAGACTGCTATATTTTGGAAGATTTACTTATGAGGGCAATAGAAATAGAAAGCCTAAGACATCCCCAAAACAAAGATAAGCTGATATGAACATGGTAAACCTTACTGCTCCTCATCTAAATGACTATGTCTTTAGGCCTCTACAGGGGCAAGTTTATGAACCAGTTAATCTACTAAAATTTGAATTCCACATGCTATGACAGAAAAAAAAAATTGGGGGGGTGTGAAGGTAAGATACCATCAAGATAGAACAAAGGTAGGGTAAGGATGGCACCCCCTTCCAAGAAAGCCATTCTGTTGTGAGTATCTTCAACATCTGTTACACTCAATGTCATTAGCAACTCTCAAATAGTTTGAACTATCACTAGCCAAATGGGAAAAAATATAAATTTAATTTTTTAAATAATATAATAATAATAAATCACAGAAGCGAGACAGCAACAAAGATCACTTACTTACCACCAAGGTACGTATGTAACGAAGCCAAACAGGTGTCGAAAGTAAGTTGATTGGATGAGTTGGTGCCCCTGTTATCAGTAACAAAATTATTCCTATAACTTTAGAAAATCACAATAAAATAACACAATTGAAACCAGAACAAAAAGTATTCAAAGGTCACAAAACAGCTTAAAGCAGGCTGGCTAATAAGCACTCAGTTTTTTACACATCTCTAAGAATAATAACAACTAAAAAGGTTAAACACTCAGACGCCATAGCAAAATAACATTAAATTAGAACGTGCTTCTAACTAATCACTGGTCAGGCCAATCAAATTTGAACAAATTTTAGCATCTTCAGTTAATTTGAAGTAAATCAATCATACATAGTATTAAGAATAAATATTTGAATACTCGCACCTACACGCGCATGAGTTCAAAAATCAAAGCCTAGTTAAGATGTAAATTACAGGCAGAGTAGTGAGTACAAAATGATAAATTAAAGCGCTAAGATAAGATAATTAATCCAGTGAAATTGTAAAAATCAAAGAGCCGGGGGAGTGGGGGTCATACGTGGCGGCATGCTCGTCGTCGTCGGAAGAGTCATGGAAATCGTCGACTTCTTCAACCTGCAATTCCTCGAAATCGAGCTGACGAATCTGCTCGATCTGTTGCCTCTCTCTTTCCAGTATTCTATCGTCTGCCATTTCTCTCTCTCTCTCTCTCACCCCCGCTCAAGGCGTATAATTGGATTTGTGAGCATCTACGGTGGTATATTCTATCAGATTTACTATTGTTATAGCGTTGGTTCAATATTTCTCTTACGCCGCGGCAAAATCTTCTGCCAATTCCCAGGCCACCGGCATTTCTTTCTTTCTCTTCTCGTTTCTCTCTCTCTCACAGTCTCGCCTGTCTATTTGATGAATTATGAAATGAAATCTCTAGTAAGCGCTACGAGTGGCTGTGGGCTTGCCAGCGCAATCAACTCGGCCCTTTTGTATCTAGGTCAACTCGCATTGCGACTGGCCCAATGTTCATTCTCATTTGACGTGGCACTGCTATTCAACCCCCAATCTTTTTTAGCACAATAGATCTGATTATGAATTTTTTTATTCATTTTATTATTTATCCACCGAGTTGTAAAATTACCATAATGGCTAAAAGTTTCCATTGCATCGGTAGATACCGGATAACTCTCATCTCGCTCTCCTGAAAGTTTGAAACGCATTTCCAAAGACGTTCATCTTACTAACATAGACCAAAAAATGAAATTAGTTATGGTATTTTAGTCGTTATACGATTCACAATAATGCAAGAACAAAAAGGCAATTATTCAAATGCAATTTATTAAAAAAAAAAAAAAAGGGATGATCGATTCGACTCCGAAACATGATTTTTCCTCTTGCAGCTTCTTAGTTTAAGTTTGAAATTTTACAGGATGAAAGTGGTGGAATGATTTTGGAAATCAAGGAGAAGAGAGGGGTGTGCTAAAATATTTCGATATAACTGTGTACTCAAACAAATGAATCAGTAGGTGTCAAATTATGACATACAAGAGAATTAGCCTCATCGAATCTAACATTATCTTGCACGTCTTTAATTCCAAGAAGGTCCCATTGGAAAACTCTATTTGACTGATATTCTGAAAAGAAATTGGTAAAAAAGAATCCAATCCATCATGTGTAGCTTGAACCTGAAACATCACTCATGCATGTTTCAGGTTGGGAAATACAATGGATGGAAATCTGCCCAAGTTCATCATCTCAATGCTAGTCGAACATATTGGGAAGTGGTCTCACTGCCATAAATGCATCAACCATCTGAAAGAAGCAACAATTGAAAACATGATTATTCATATTATTGAATTACTTTTGAGGTTAATAACTGGTATTTTCTATTGAAACCACCATGAAATCTAACAATCTAACGTGACTGAATGCACCTATATCAAATCAATAATGTCACATAATTTACAAAAGCTTCATCCAGTTTCAGTTATTGCATGCAGGAGACTTACCTCATCAGTTACAGAAGCACGAGCCATCTGATGTCTTTCCACCAATTCTGTCAAAACTTGAGCAAGGCGTTGCTTAACTTCCCCCGTTAGCATGCGACCTGCACCATACTCCTGGAAGAGGACAAGAATAACAGATCTTAGCTATTTTCTTAATGACTGCTTAAAAACTTGCAGGACCATAGAGCGACAACCATCACAAGAGATTAATCAAAATAACTAGAAAAAACGATTTCACCTTTTTAATGTGCTCTAGTTCTGCATCATCCTCTAGGAAAAAACTTAGATATTTTACTGGTATATCTACCTGGATGATATCAAAAACAAAGATAATTTATCACAAAACCATTAATCCCCGAATGTATCAAGCAGTCGCAAGAAAGTTGAAAATTAGCCAGGGCCATTAGTAAAATGATACTTGAAACAGACAGCTAAGCAGGACTTTCAGAATCTTTTCCTTTTCTGGGTCCATTTGCCTTTATACTCATAAAAGGGGAGAAAAAATAAGAAAAGGCAGGATAAACAATTACCACATTAGCATCATATTCCAAATAGCAACTCAGAAAATCTGACATCCTTCATCATATATGATAATATTAAATAAATAAAGTTAAAATTAGTAGAAACAAGACTTCCAGTACCTCAAGATTTGCCCCTAATTTTCTATGTAATTCCACACTATCTTGTCCGCCAGAAAATGCATACTTGTTTATCTGCACATGTCAATAGAATGATCTATTGCATGTCATAAAACTATAAAGTAGTCCCATATAATAATAAACAGCCATGTAGAAGAGGAGCTATGCAGTTTCAGAATCAAACCTTGTTCTTAATAACCTTCGATGAATCAGTAACATATATGGCAGAATTAGGATCACTAGCTGACATTTTTCCAGTCTCCCCCTGCAGGTATTGGTTACAAAAGCAATGAGATCAATGATTCTACAGCAACAAACCAACTATCAGAGTATAAGAAATAAATTCTTCACTGAATGTCTTTATTATCAAATGTTAGAACTAAGCTCGGCCATATACATGTACATATCCAGACTCTCAATCATTTACCAGCATAATTTTATGCCAGACAATATAATACCTGCAATGCAGGGAAAAATGATGACTCAATTAGTGCAGGCTTGTGATAACCTATCCGAGGAGCAACATCCCTTGTCATTCTGAAGTAAGGGTCCTGAAAAATCACTACTCAAAGGCATTAATGAAAAAACAGAATCAAAATAAATAAATAAATGATAACCATCTCAAAAAGTTTCTTGACAATCTACTGAGCCAAACAACCATTATATATTCCCAAAATGGTCCTCATATTAAAACTGTTGAATATTGCGATGACTAGTGAAATAAATTTTTAACTGTAGTTGAGCTACAATTCTAAGTATTTATATGCATACTCTATATTTTATATATTGCATGCCACATAAATGATTGCATTCATTATTATGCAAAAACAGCTGAGTTTCAGGAAAATATTGTGTTTAGGGTGAATTGCACTAGAGAGCATTGCATTAGCTGTATTGCATTACATATCAGTGCATTGCATTAATTATATTGCAGTATATAATAATATTTTATATTTCTATTTTTTATTGAATTTATTATTTATTTTTTAAATAAAAATAAAATTCATCATTGCCAACCACCATGAACCACCACCGGCAATCATCAGTATCCATTTATGACAATTTTGGTACCATTGGAGTCCTCATCACCAGAGCTACTCAATGGTCCATGTATTACCAGCAATAGAGCTTCCACTCGCCGTAGACGTATGATGAACTAAAGCTCTGTTTCCAGTAATACTTATACCGTGATCTGAAAATAAGAATTACAATGGCACCAAAATGAACTTCAATGAACATTAATATCCGGCAGGCGGTGATGGCGGCCTAACAGTGGTCGGAGGTGGCTTCCATTAACCAAATATCCTTAGTTTAAAATTAAACAGATAAAGAAAATGATTAATGAAAATTAATGTAGTTAAAAGACAAATCTCATGCTACATGGTATAAACCCAAGATGGGATATATTTAATGATAGAAATCATGCATTAATTTAAAATTTAATGCAACGCCATTGGTCCTTTTTTCCACTCCAAACATTTGATAGCATTATCTTAATGAGGAATAATATCCTAAAGTTATGCAATGTAGTGTTCCAACATGTCCTTAATTACAATTTATTTAGCATTAAAATGATCCAAAAGTATATTCAAATTAAACAAGTCTCATTTACAAAAAAAAAAAGGGACTCCCCACCTGGTCAATGGCACAAGGAATTAAGCAACGAAGGTGATCCTTGCCTGAGAAAAGGTGTGGGAAAGAACTTGGAAACGATGGAACTGCCTGCATTAACCGAAAAAAAACATAGAAGTCATTCCCATATACAAATATTACCTGACCAATATTCATTTGTTGCTTAGTGCCTTTTAAGGCCGGTACACTTGTGGTATTTACCATTAGAAAAGGCATGATATTCTTAATAGACAGTTATACAATAGCAAACTTATAATCTAGTTTGAGTATACTTTTTCTGGAAGTTTAATTAATCAATTTGCAACGAAGTTATCAACAAGTGTGCAAATGCAAACAAAAGGAGTAAACAATCTAGATAACAGATATATACTTTATAAATCATCTCCTAAGCTCACAGCAAAATAACATGGAGAAATATAATCGTAAAGCAATTAAAGACAAGATCCCCAAGAGCATGCACATCAAAATCATAATGTAATCAGAAAAAGGTGTAATAACATACCTGAACTGGTGGAAAACTAACTTTTCCAATATGATCTTCACCAGTGAAGCCAAATATGCCAACCACCTAAACAGCAACACCAGGCCAAAAAAAAAAAACATTATTAGCAAATACAGCTGAAGTTTAGGGGTTGGGGGGGGGGGGGGGGGGGGGGATACCAAATAGCGAGAAAACCAAGGAAAGTGAAATTAATTTGCAAAAGAAAAAAGTGTATAATCACCTTGTTATATGTGACACACTTCGCAACCTTCACCATGTTCTTGTAGAAGGCACTGCATAGGAAATTTTCGCATTATCTTGGGTAGCACAAGAACTAAGTAGAATATGTATGACAGAATGTGCTCGTCAAGGTTTAAGAAAAAGCTAAAATAGTTGATGCTGATGTATACCAATTTCAGAACTCAACTGCGACAATGACAGGTGCAATTTGTCATTGCACATAGTGAATGAGGATCTTTCCACATTTGGGGATGACTTAAAACAATTCGCTTTTCAATCCCAACATAGTTGTTCAATTATGCCCTTAAATCAATCGTTGCCATAGTTTCAGGAATTTTTGCCCATAACACATTTTATCACCATATCAACTTTGATGTATGTTTCTGCGTCTTTAAGAGAACATGCAACCAATATTAACTTCCCTTTATGTTTCTGCATCCTCTGGAGAAGATGCAAACACATGATATTCAGTTTAAATGAGTCAAAGAACCTACTTGCATGTTAGACTATAAGGTTCAAACTACAACACGCCATCTATTTTAGTATCTATTTCAGCAAGGTGAATTGCTTCAGCCGTAACCTTCAGTGTGCAACCCACTGACTGAAATGATCCAGTACATCAGCATACAGGGAGTGGAACTGATGACAAATTGATTTCTTACAGACAACTTAGGCACTTTGAACGTAGCTAAAAGCTTAGTAATAAACCAAAATTTGCATCAGCTCAAAATAACCCCAAACAATTTCTCATGACAATAACACTAATCATAACCCTTCTCATACACACACCCGAGAAATAAAAATTAAAAGTCATTTTCAACACCATTATATTGATCCAAAATTTTTACTCCATAAATGCTGAGCTATCTTTTAAGTTTTAACCCAAACACTATCTATAAATTCTTTGAAGGAAATTTCTAAATCAGTTTCCTCTCCTCTTCCCTAATCATTAATTCCGAAAAAAGAAAACTTGAAGTCTAAAACTTTATATGCAGGTTATCAACTACATACAAACATAAATAAAATTCTAAAATAGGTTGGAAAATAAATCCAATTACTCACCCACCGACATAATCAAAATCAGAGAAGATAAAGGTCTTTGTTACATCAAAACCACAAGCAATTATGTCTTTTGCATTCTCCCTTGCAAGTCTTTGACTCTCCTCAACGGAAAGATTTTTCCACATGCACTTCTCATCATCAGTCAGTTGTATAACAAGAGGAACCTTAAAGGCATCTTGCAGGTACCTGCTATTTGAATTTTGTTACAAGCTGAAAAAAATAACAAACAAACAAAACTAATATAAAGCCGATTATACCAAGTTACCTATTTTCACTGAAAAAAAACTACAACAGTTGTCTTAAACTTTCAATTAATTCAGAATAGTAATTTAGCTGAAAAATAAAATACTAACTTGGTAAACATGAAAGGAACCAAATGCCCCAAATGCAAAGCTTCTGATGATGGCCCTCTTCCCGTGTACAAATAAAATTTCTCCCCTTTCTCATATGCATCTAGTATGTCGTTGAAATCACTGCCCCAGTTTCATCTCAATCAATCAAAAGACTACAGAAATATATAATAATAATAATAATAATAATAATAATAATAATAATAATAATAATAATAATAATAATGAAAATATAATAGTGAGAAAAAGAAAGAAAGAAAGAAACCGATGGGCAAAGAAAACACCGCGGCGAAGGAAGACATGAGGAGGGCGGCCAGTGAGTCTTTTAACTCTGTCTACTAACGACTGGTCGAGTCGCTGGCATCCAAATTTGTCGATGAGTTTGTCGTAATCTATTTTTCCTGAAGATGAGACTTCCCATGGACTCACCAGTTGCTCCCCTTCTTCTTCCCGTTTCTTCTCTTCATTCTTATCCATCTCTTTTGCTGCTTCTTTATACTTTAATACTTTTCCAAGTACTCCAGCTCCAATTGCAAGCAGAGTGGCGACGCCAACGGTGATCCCTTGGCTGAAATTCGAAGGTTCAGCGGCGAGTTGTCGTGGGCACGACAATCGCGTGACTAGGCAAGACGGAATAACGGCGCCGGCGGCGGCTGTTGCGAGTGATTTGAGTTGAATAAAGAGACCCCTTGAATGAACAATGGTGTAGTTTGGCGTTGTGGGTAATAGAGGTGTTAAATTGGGCCAAGCAGAAAAGTTTTGGCCCAGTCATTATGTCAACTCGGATTTGGCTCGTTTAGAGCTTTTCTTTTCACACCCCTTTAATTGTCCTCATCACTCTTTAAAAAAAAAAAATCAGACGAAGGATATATATATATATATATATATATATTATACTAATAATATAATTACAGAATTGATATTACATTAGTCACTAAGACTCAAACAGCTACTCATTCAATTATGATTAATTGAATGAGAGTGGGTTTGTAAAAATTTGAATCACTACTCTCACATATTATTCAAACAAATTTAAAAATTGAATAATAAATAAAGATGATTATTATTTAAAATATCATATAAAGTCCCAATCTTAATAGTATTTTGTAATGGAGTGGGATAAGATGGTAAACATAACATTTTATTTTAAAAAAAATTTACTACTTTCTAAATTTATGGAGCCTGCGAGATTTTCAAATTTATTTCATATTTTAATTTGTAACACATCCGCATTTGGCTCTCTTTCTTTCTCAGTCGCATTAGCACGTCTATCCGCTCGACGGATAAAATAGACGAGACCAAAAACCAAACAACACAACACAAACACAATGGGCCGCGCACTTCTCTCTCGCTTTCTCATCGTCTCCAACTCCTCTCCGCGCCTAATCTCTTCACTGTACTCTCAATCTCCCACTTCCTTTATCATCTTCAACTAACTAACGAAATTCTCTCCAACGCTCCATTGCTAAATTGCCATTTTGCTTTTGCTAATTAAGAAAATGCAGGTCTCGCGGTGGACTTCCAAGTAAACATTGTAAAATACCGGGGCTAATTCGTCAAAACAGAAATCTTGCAACACACGACGGCTGTGGTTTCCGCTGTTACTGCAATGTCTCGCTGTCGGAACCGACTGCTCCGGTGGCTTCTTCAAGCTCTGTAAAGTAAGCTTCGCTTCTTTGCAAATAAACAGCTTAGCACAAATAATTTCTAATAATTTGGTTTTTTTACTCGTTTGTATTCCGATATATTTAAAGATTATATACTTGAAAAGCAACAACAATTGAATGATATGCTAGGGATGGCTTTCATTATTTGTTATCATTAGCTGCACTTACTTTTCTATTTTTATCAAATTAATAGTTTCATATCACATCAGTTTGTATAATAATGCGAATGGAGTGGTGCGTATCACAATGATACTCAACATTTGGCTTACGTAGTAACATAGTATCTTTATTGATGAATTTTGAGATTGTTTAGCTATGAATTGCTATCTAATTGAATTGTGAAAAACAAAATGTTTACTGACAATTTCAACATGTTGTCCTTGTCATCATTCCCCTATTTTCAGATGATTTTTCATTTATGTTAATCGATTTGTTTGCAGAAAGAGGATAGTCTCTGGAGTGCAGCCAACAGGATCTATCCACCTTGGAAATTATCTTGGTGCCATAAAAAATTGGATAACACTTCAGGTAGTCTGACTATCTCTTGCGTTTTATCAGATGAGGTACTATAACTTAGCTTGAAAATGACTCTGTTGTTGAATAGACATAATGGCATAATTTTATCATGTAAATCTGATTTCCAATTATTTTGCTTACGACCTTTTTGGAATGCTTTGTAGTGGTCTCATGTTGCTACTGACACTACTTCCGGTATTTTGCGTAGGACCTTTTTTCTCAAATAATTCCTTAGTACCTTTTGCGCATGAATAATAGGTTGACATACCTGTTTTTCATACTTTATACTTTTAGGAGATGTTGCATGTCAGTTTCAAAAACCAAATATGCTAGCTGGTTGAGGAAGTGAAATTGTTGTCAACTCCCTGAATTTATATTTTTCAATCCCTGTAATGATTTGGGCTTCTAACAGGACTTGTTAAGATGATCTCATTTGAAGCAATTGTTGCCTTTATTAGTTTACATATTTACCTTCTTATTTTATTGGCAGTTTTTCATCGTTTTTTTGTTTTGTGATTTCGTGACCCTTTTGTGATTTTAATGTTGCAGAATTCATACGAGACTCTCTTTTTCATTGTCGATCTCCATGCGGTATATCTTTAGAACTACTCCTTTTGTCTTTGTATGACCAACTTTTAGACTGAAAAGTAAATTAATTCATTCAAAAAAAGAAAAAAAGGAAATTAACAAAATCCATATGATTGTTTTTATAGATTACAAAATCATTTAAACTGGGTATTCTTACAGCAGGAATTGCAGACTATTTTTAACTCTACCTTTGACTTTTATGTTTGTTTGTATAGATTACATTACCGTATGATACACAACAATTATCTAAAGCAACACGAGAAACAGCAGCTCTTTACTTGGCATGCGGGATAGACGACTCCAAGGTCGGTTGTCTTTAGTGTTGTGAGCATTTCAGTTCAAACTATAAAGAGTTAACATTGAGTTGGACATGCAGGCTTCTGTTTTTGTGCAGTCTCATGTTCGCGCTCATGTAGAGTTGATGTGGCTACTAAGTTCTGCAACCCCAATTGGTTGGCTGAACAAGATGATTCAATTTAAGGAGAAATCTCATAAGGCGGTGCGTTTATAGCTGTATGACAGCCCCATCTCTCATCAATGTTATATTATTTTATTTTATTTTTTGTGTGTGAGAGAAAGAGAGAGACAGTGCACACATTGCTTGTTATTAATTTCTTTTGCAAATTCTGTGTTACCCCATACACTTTTTATCAATGAAATTTTAATGCTCGTGCACATGAACTAGGTTAGTGCTCAGGGAATTTGGACCAGTCCTACTGTTAAAATCTTTAATCTAAACAGAAAAACCCCACTACTACACTTCGTTCTTCTAGTCGTGAAATGCGAATGAATTTTAGTTAAGCCAACATCAATCTGCTTATTTGTTGGCTTCATCTAAGCACTCAACTCTGAAGACATCAGAAAAAACTTCCACTGAATTGTTTCGTAATGAAGTCAAAGGTTAAAATCATCGTTTTGGTTATCAAGTCCTACAAGTGGCAAATGGTGTGTAATCTTAAATTTGACATTCATTGCCATTGTTACCTGTTAATTTTTCTTTTGGTGTGTACCATTTGTGTCATGAGTGGAGATTGTTGGTTCTTTTATTGATTTTATCTAGCTTTTCTATTACTTCTGTAGTGTATTGTACCGTTGTTTCTATTTGTTCAAATTGATTGTGTTTCTTTGACTTTTGTTCTGCAGGGGGATGAAAATGTTGGGGTTGCACTCTTGACTTATCCTGTTCTGATGGCTTCCGATATTCTTTTATATCAGGTAGTTAAGGCCTGCAGCTCTTTTATTAGGGCATGAAATATTATTCTTGGAAGTTTCTTTTTAATTATTTAGTTTGTATTGTTTATCAAAAGAGTATAACGTAGAGAGTTTGATGTTTACTTCTATGCCTTATCATATTCATGATATGCTGATATTTATCCTGAATATGCATGATTCTTACAAATTGCAGTGTGCTCCTGCAGTCCGATTTTGTCCCTGTTGGTGAGGATCAGAAGCAGCATCTGGAATTGACACGTGAATTGGCTGAGCGTGTTAATTACTTATATGGAGGAAGGAAATGGAAGAAGCTAGGAGGGTAAGAAGAAATTAGACATTGATGGACTTGGATAATATTCATTTCAAGAGGTTTTATGTCATACTCTTGTATTTATTTGCTCCACTTGGTCATTCATATGCTGTGTATTGATCACAGGAGGGGTGGTGCTATTTTTAAGGTGGATTCTCTTTCTTGATACCTGGTTCAGCTGATAATTTTATCTCTTAAGCAATGGATTATTCTTTACCAAATGTGTCTCCTCATGTAGGTTCCGGAACCCCTAATACCACCAGCGGGAGCCCGAGTTATGTCCCTTACTGATGGGCTTTCTAAGGTTTTAACCATTCAACGTCATGTATTCTACATGATAGATTTTTCATGCAGTAGATCGAATAAATTTATTTGGGTATCAATCAAGAGAGTAAAGACAAGAAATAAAATAAGACTTGTTATGTTCCCATCTATATATATATATATATATATATATATATATATATATGACTGTTGATGTTAATGTTGATCATTCAGAGGTTTGCTCAAGGAAGTTAATGTTGGGAATTCCTTGCTTTTCAAGGATGAATGTCTCCCACTTTCTTTCATTTAAATGCCATTCTTGTTGCTATGAGTGCTGTGAACATAACATGAAGATAATGGGTAAAACTTAAATTCTTTTGAATGCCTGAATCTTGAGGACATGTAGGGTGAAGGATTCAAGACCACTTCTCTTTTTTTTTCCCACATGCCCCTCCCCCCAAAAAAAAACTCCCCTCCAAACTCCCCCACCCCCAACTTTAAAGTTTTTCACTTTTCCCAAGAGCAGTTTTTCCCAATTCCTTTCAGAAGGTCTTGAGGAGCTGATAGCAAACTATCCTATCTTTCAAAATAAAAACATATTCTCACATATCTGAAGGCCTTTCCTGAGTCTCCATAGCCAGTTGCTGATGACTGTTGATGTTCATTCTATTGTGTCTCTGTATCTTTTCTTAGATTGTCCATTTCTTTTCTGTGATTGCTGAGATAGTGTGGTATTTACTTGACTACTAATGGTAGCAACCTAGCTCTGGACCTAAGAAAGAACAATTAACAATTAGTAATACTGGATAAGATCTTTTTGGTTATTGCTGACAATTGTTGTGGTCATCAATTTTGTAGATGTCCAAGTCTGCACCTTCTGATCAGTCTCGAATCAATCTTCTTGACCCCAAAGATGTGAGTAGACAAATTTTTTCACCTTTTCTTGACTTTCTTAATGAACATTGTGTAACACTATAATGTGAATTATGTAACACTATAATGTGAATCATAAGTTTATTGATGTTATCTGGGTTTAAGTGTAAATTATATGTTTCTTTGTGCTGTGGTCCTGCTGCATCAGTGTGCAGGTAGCTTGGTCAACTGAGCTAATACAAGTTACTTTTAATTTGAACATTGCTTTATGATAGAAAATAGAGGATGATATTAGATTTCCAGAATATAATCTCACATTGACTTGCAGGTTACCTTTGATAAATATTTTACAAATAGGTATTGGACTCCATAAGCTGTTTTAATAGTTTTATGTTAAATCCTCTATTTTAAAGCTAATTTGGATTTTCAGAAGCTAGCAGATAGTAACATTACATCTGAGAAAAAAGAAAAACCAATTGTGGACCGCTCTCATAGGTTTGGCTTCTAATAATACATGACAAAGTTAATCTGCTGCTATAATTATGATTAGTCTGGCTGTAAGCTGTAGAAAGAGAAATTGCATTCAAGTGACTTCTCTTAGGTATGTTTCACTGCAATATACTGCCATCCTTATGTATTTAAAGTATGAGGTATCAGGACATTGATTTTGCTTTTTTTTTTTAATATGTAGATGTTATACATGTTTATAAGAGGAAGCTAGTTTCTCATGTTGTCTCATTCCTCTCTTTAACTTTTGCCATGTAGGTAATAGCAAATAAGATTAAACGTTGCAAAACCGACTCATTTGCAGGGTGAACTCTTAATCTATCTTGATTTTTGGAAGTCACTGGATTACTGTTGTTTTCTTGATTACTGTTGTTTTCTTATTACTTTCTTTCTAATTAACTGTTTCCCGAATGAGGTCTTATACTCTTTTATGTGTCTCTCATTTCTGGTAACTCTTACAGCCTGGAATTTGACAATCTGGAAAGACCTGAATGCAACAATCTTCTTTCAGTATATCAGCTCATTTCAGGGAAGACCAAAGGGGTGTGGAATTTATGTTTTGTAATTTGGTCGCGGTTCTTTGCTGTGAGCTTTTAATTCAGATTCTACTACCAAACATTTATTGTTCTGATTGGATCTTATGATGCTGAAAAATAAACTTTGTGGTTGAGATTCAGAGCCTTTATTGAATCTTCATTACCAACTTGGTTGTTTATGTGACATGCCCTCCCTTGGACATCGTCCTGTGGATAAGCCTGACACTTTGAACTCGTTGAAGGGTTAACTAGAATAAAATTTACAGATATTAATTTGTCTTGGATTACACCCTGCTTGTGACACAAAATGAATGTTATGTGAACAAAAACAGATTTCAACTCCCAAAGCCTAACTCTTATTGTTGAGTATAACAGTTTATGAAGCCAATTTTAGTCTAGTATTTTTATTTGAGGCTGCGGATGATCTTTATTTAGAAGTTGATATTTGCATCATGCATGCATATGCTATATATCAGGAGTTCCAACAGTAGCTCTAATTATGCATCCACCTTTGGCCTTATCTGTCCTACAAGCGCTAACCTGTTGTTGCATCACACTATTGGTTGAGAATATCATTTTCATCTTTTCATTTGGCAAAATTCTTCTTCTAGTGTCAAATACGTGTTCATCTGAATTGTTATTTGTTATGTTTGCATTCGAGTAGTGACAACTTTTAGATATTCCACACTTGAAGTAATTCTCATGAACTTCTATTGCAGGAAGTTGTAGAGGAATGCCAAAATATGAACTGGGGTACATTTAAACCACTTCTGACTGATGCTTTGATTGAGCAGCTGCATCCCATACAGGTCTTAGCTCTATATACGGTGCTTTTCTTAAAAATTAAGGAAAAAGAGTTTAAGGTGCTGGGTATATTTGTGTACTTGCAATGATGATTTCTTAATGTGTAATTGCAATGATGATTACTTATACTTTTATATTAATAAAATAGTAGTTATTGATGTATATCCAAGCTTTTTTGGAATTTCTAGTAAGCACCTAGAATTAGTAGGACACTGGATGAAATTCTCGGGTTGTTGACATGTAAACATGGAGTACTGTCTTTACGTGCTTGATTGCCAATATATAAACATATGTAGTCGGGGAAGAAAAAAATGTTATATGCACTTAAACAGGGAAAAATCATCTGTTGCATAAACTAATTCCATAGTAAGAGTCTAATAGCCTGAATCATTGCTTATGCACGAAATATATCTGGTATAGGCCATGTAATATGTTGGCATGCACTGATGTCAAGTATTGGCCAGTGCATGACACTGCAGTCTGATAAGCATATCATTTTGCTTGATTCTGTGACTCAAGTTGATTTGAAAGCAAGTTGATCTCTCCACTTTGTTTCCTTCTTTTTATTTATTGTTTGCGTCTGTGTAGTTATGAATAATTGGTGCTTGAATGCAACTCCTTTTTTTCTCTGCTTTATGTGGATCAGTGGATGAAGTTGTATATGTATTCCACACTATTTGACTCTATCAGTTGCCCCACTCTTCCAACAACTGTACTGAGATTATTGTTTCCTTTTGTTGGAAAAGTTGCCTATTTGTCTTCTACTGCTGAGTTTCAATTATTACTGATAAACATGTCCCATCATCAATTAGGTTTTTGCCACTTTTGTAGGTTCGCTATGAGGAAATAATGTCTGATTCAGCTTATTTGGATAGAGTCCTGGAAGATGGTGCTGCAAAAGCTGCAGATATAGCGGATGCTACTCTCAATAATGTCTACCAGGCAATGGGATTCTTGCAGCGATGAGGAGAACTGATGCTTGTGGAAGTACTTTCTAGAAAAAAGATCTACAATACAGCAACCTCAAAATTAAATTTTGAATGATCCATCATTGCCCACAAATTTTTGGAGTATGCACATGAGAATATTCTCAATGAGTGAAAAAGAAAACTTTTTGGGAGTCCACAAATTCTTTGTTGCAGTTGCTTTAACCTGTTTCGTCCAGACAGGTGCACCTTTTATTCCTTATTAATCAATGGACTTTTTAGTTTTCCTTTGTCTTTCTTTCCCCACTCTATTTGTAATTTATTTGAATTGACTATTTAGTGAATCTTGTTTCGCTTGTATTTGCTGTTTGATATAATACAATTCACTTAAGTCTGTTGAGGATCCTAATCTGTTATTTTGTACTTAATTCTTCTTATTGGTGTAACTGCTTGCATGCTCAATGGCTAATTATCTGTCTCTTTTCCTATGCATTCATACGCTGATTTGCAAGTATATATCACATTCTCACACTTCCTAGTTTCAACGCCTCTTGTTTTATAAATCAATACCCTTGGGGCATAGTGGTTAATCAGGACTGTTATGTTGTGGGAGAGTGCTAGTCTCTTAAACCAAGGAAAGCTGACTCTGTTAGTTATAATGCTCTAAATGCACCTAAATAATAAAATGGATTAGGGTAATAGGGTTCTTCAATTCCTGTCATTGATAAGAAATCTTGTTCTATTCCCCAGTGGGAACCTGCTACTATCCATGATTTGCATGCCAGTTGTTTATTAATTATGCAGTAAATCATTCCCATTGCACTTTTTAGATGGTTTGTTAAGTATGCTGATATAAGTGCACTGAAAATACCAATAGTGTGCTGATTGGTGGAGAAATCTACATGCCTCTTTTTTCTTCTCAATGTTCTTTATGAATCCTAATATTGCATGTAGGGTTTATCATGTTTACAATGGGATTCCTATCAACATGGGAATAGTGATAGCGAGAATAGAATAGCTATCCTTCCAATAGGAGGTGAGCCATTCATATTCTTATCTCATTCCATCCAGCCACCCACAAACCTTTGTTTCCTTTCTCACAAAGGAGGTATGTAGCCACGCATCTGCATAAAGCATAGGATAGAGACTCAAAAGTTGGTGACCCCTGTAAAATATCTTCTTTCTCCTCCCTCTCACTCTTTCCAGGGTGGGGGCAAAGGAATAAAGGGATATCATCTCTGCTCAACCCTTCTTTAACCATTTTTTTTAAATTTTTCCCTAAGAATTGCAGACAGATGGACCAAGAAAGACATGTCTTCTCATTTAAAGGTAATAATGTTCTCATTTCAATCATTAGTAGATATTTTCCAATTTGAGTAATTTCACATTTTTCTCATTTGCTGATTGCCTTAGGTTATGTTGTGATATTATTTGGTACTTTAAAAAACTCGCCAAAATTAACTGCAGCCTGTTTGTTGTCCGAGTGAAATTGCAAAATTAGAACAATTTGCATTCTCTTTGTATGGATGATGCAAAATGGACCATGGACGTGATTTCTTCCTCCTTTGGTTAAACGTACTCCATCGCTCTTCATGGAACAGCTGAGGGAGTAAAAATAAATGCCATATGTGAATGATGTTAATTTGTTTTGGGAATCCAACTACAGAAAAGAGAACGTTCTTGAGGGCTAAGATTGTGTCCAGCGATCTACTGCAGTACAACCGTTGATTGATGATATTCGGCTATTGCAGAGGATGGTTAATTCCCTGCCTTTCGGTAGTATGATTTTCTGTTCATTATTCGCCTAGTAGGCGAATAAATTATGATTAAGAAAAAAAAAATTCTGGTAAGAGTTTCTGCGCCGTTAATGCTGGAAAAGATAAAAAGAATAGGGGATGCCGTTTAGCTACCTTGGATTACTATGTGGACTTTGACAGAGACGTTTCCTGGGAAGAAAAATCCAGGAGTTGTTTCAAGGTTAAATTGGATCTGCCACTGCCCGCAGGAGCACTAGGCATGCACATGCCCCCGCAAGCTAATCTCTGTCTGCCACGTGCCTGTAGCTTATGGTTTGAATCCAATCATGCTGTATCAGCGGTCTAGATAGTACCTCGACCGGCTATAAGTGTTGTGAGGCTTACATGTTTACTCTGTGCATGGACCAGATATCAGTGATGCCGTTGCTGCGATGCTTATCTAGATGTTTCTAGTTAGTTGGATAATCCATCTACTTTACCATGTCCTGTCTCTTACATGGATTAATTTCGGTTAGCCCACCTGATAAAATTGATTATTTTTAAATTATTCGCAAATTAATGAAAATCTCAATTTATCCTCAATTACTATTTAAAAGGATAAGGGAAATGGGGACACGATTGAAAAATTATTCTTAGCAATAATTGGGATTAAATTGAGATTTATAATAATTTAAAGGTATTTTAAACATAATCAATTTATTATATTTTTAAAATAATCAATTTATTAAAGTGGTAAATTGAAATTAATCCCTCTTAACATAGTTTTAATCAATGTCACGTTCATAAGTAGTCAGTTTATTTGACATTTGCTGTGCAAAAGCAACAGAATTTAAAGGATCTTTAAAAAGTTTTATTAATTTTATTTTTTAAATATTTATTTACTTACCTATGTGATAAAAAAGAAAGTGAAAAAGTATATTATTTTTTAAAAAAGACTTTGCAAATAGAAGTTAATATTATTTTAATTAAATAAATATTTTTTAAAAGAAAAAATAAATGATAATTAAAGCACTTCTCTCTCTAATAAAAAGTAATAAAATATAAATTGAAGAGGGAGAAAACAAATCTATAAAATTGAAGAGAGAGAATCAATTCTTATTTGAAAAATCCTAATTGGAGCATTTTTTTTAAAATTTTAAATACTAATGTGACTCTTCAAATAAGTAATAAAATATTATTTAAAGAGTATTTTGGAGATATTCTTAATGAATGCATTATTGGTAATAATTACTGATATGGTTGCAATATCAAGAATATGGTTTTTGACCATGAAATCCCTTCTACTTAGGGATAGTTGATGGTAATATTTTATTGATTTTTATTAATATTTATCAATTTAATGTTCAATACTATCAATCTTACATTTTCAACGTAATGAAAAATAGATCATAATTCTCTCCAAACTTAAGTGCCTTTTCATATAAAATATAAAGTGATGATTTAATAGTTATCAAAATTTATTAAAATATAAAAGTAATTAAATTCTAATTGTGTGCAGAAACGCACAAATGATAACATTGTTTAAATTGAAGCTAGGAGATGATCTTCTTCTTAATAATTGTTATATACAATACAATTAAAGTTTAACATAATTGAAGTCCATTTTTTTTATAAAAAAAAACATATTAAAATAGCAAATACTTTAATACTGCTGCTCAATATTAATCCCAAACAAATTTTCTATATATCAAAGCTCAATATAATTAAAGCTCACTGAAGAGCTGAGGAGACTCAAACCTTGTAATTCTCTACTTCAATGTCGAAGTTGTGAAAAATACAATAAATTGCTTAGCAGAAAAAGTAGATACAGTTTGTAGAGAAGAAGGAAAAAAAAAAAATAAGGAATCTCTATGCAGAAAATCAATAAAGATATTTGTTTGCCACGTATGTACGAATTGTTTCATTTCCCTTTCAGGTCCCGTCTCTCTACATGGCTGGCATCGCTATAAATACCTCGGCCTGCTTGCGGTATTAATATTATCGCACTAGCAGCACAACATCATCAATCACCTTGCTTTTGCCCAACGACAGCAAATTTTTCTTCTCACTCTAATAATATATTGTACACTTTTGTTGTCTTTTTCAGTTCAATTCGTTTACATTTCTCCGCCTCCCAAAAAAAAAAAAAAAGGAAAAATGGACAGTAATCAGCTGCGGCAGCAAGTCCTCCACACGAGGCGTTCCCTCTTTGACCAGGTTGCTTCAGTTTCGTTCACTAATTTTTCTTTTATCACTTTCACAGAATGTATGTGTGGTTACTCTTTCGCTTCAGCTATTTAAATAAGAAAAAATTCGAGTTGTACTACCCATCTCTGTCGGTTTTTATAATATTCTGTTAGCCACTACTAAGTCAAAAGAAGTCAAAAGGAAATTTATTTGAAATTTTGAATTCGAATATTTAAAATTCAATCGATTCGGATTCCATTATCAATATATAGAATATTTTATGTGAATAAAAAAAACATTTATTTTTTTTCAAATGTTGAGGTGTCGATAAATGTGGCAATCATTTCTATATCCACGCGACTTAATATTCTATATGAGTTGACAAACTGGAAAAAGATTATTAAAAAGAAAAAAAAAAATCGTGTGCATAGTAAAAGTAGAAAATGCTGGGAGAAAAAGTAACAACTTCCGGTATTCACGCCACCATAGTTATGAGATCGATTTAAGTTTAATTTTTTTTTTTTTTTAAATTATAACTATCGCACCCTTAGATGATCATTGTTAAGCACTGTCTGCTGCAAGCCAATTGTGATACTGACGAAGAATCCGTTTAAACCAAAAAAAAAAAAAGGGCACTTTTTTTTTTCTTTTTTCTATTGAATTATGTCGTTTTGCAGTTTTTAAGGAAACAATAAACGCTCATTTTGATTCAGCAATTATTGGTGGCTCTGGATGGAATGGTGAACTAAATGATAAATTGTTACAGGGGTATCTTGATAAGGAGCAATTCGTTCAGCTGGAGGATCTGCAAGATGATGCCAACCCAAATTTTGTTGAGGAGGTTGTATCATTGTTTTACAATGATTCTGCCAGATTGATCCAGAACATAGAACAAGCTCTGTAAGTGCGCAAAAATGTGCTAATAACATTCATGGGATTACCCGAAGTTTGATTTTGATGATGATGATCTTCTTTATTCATATTGATCTTTGCAGGAGCAACAGGCCAGTAGATTTTAGCAGGCTGGATGACATATTGCATCAGTTCAAGGGCAGCTGCTCAAGGTAATTAAAGATTTCTCACGGAAAAAATTGCCAAAATTTGAATTTCCTTTTCGATTTAAACAAACAGTGTAATTTAATTTTACTTTGTACACTTATTTCTAGTATTGGAGCTAAAAAGGTGAAAGACGCATGCTCGCAGTTCAGGGAATACTGCAATGCTGAAAATGCTGAAGGGTAAATCTCATCTGAATTTCAATGAGCAAGCACACAAATAATTACTCCTCGTCACTCATCACTCTGGATCTGGGGCCAAATTTTCAATTATGGGTGCTTTAATCTCTGCAGATGCAGTAGGAGTTTCCAACTACTCAAGCAGGAGTATGCAGTTTTGAGGAGGCAGCTCGAAAGTTACTTTGAGGTACCTCGCTGTCTGCATACTTTTGTAGTGCATTTACAGTTTTTAAACCCTGTACTTGATTATCAAGTGTATATGTTTTCACTTTCTTTTCAGATGGTGAAACAAGCCAAAACTGCATAAGGCGGCATATGATTATATATATCATATGGCAAGCACAAAATAGTATTGAACCGTCATCACTTCACTGCTGGTCTGTGGATTCGTGTATGGGTGCTACAGGCTCATTAAAGTCCGAGTAGATATTAGAAGCTTGTATTTATGATGCTACAGAAGTTACGTTCTGGGTATCTACATCTTATTACCAATAAGGCAACGGCATCTTTCCTTCTGCTTATTGTATCCCATGCCTAATCGAGGATATTTTCGGTATCTAACCTTGCAAATAAATGGGGAAAATTACTGGCTTGAAATATGTACAGCCTCATGATGAATCTTATAAACCCTTTTGGTTGTGAGTGTCCCGCAAGAAGAAAAAGAATAAAAGATTGCGGTAAATATATGTACGAGCCCTGCTAGCTTTTTCATTCTTATTTTCAATAGCCAGGAGCTTAACAGTTTCTGCTTTCCAATCTTGCAATTGCACTAATGCTGCAACAAAATGACTCCAAATTGAGATCACATAACAATGATCATTAGCAACCTCCATATGCATTAACATTCTGTCAAAGCTAACATGCAGAAACCCCATGGGATCCATTACCAGAGAGAGCGAAGCACCAAAATAAACAAAGCCAATGGCCATGCTTTGGGATACATACACACTGAAAATGTCCACATTTGGTGGACCAAAACAAAGTAGCCCATTTTTCTTAAAAATTGAAGCTGAGAATCTACAAAAGCAATAGTAAAGGTATCCATGTATCCATAATAGAACATTGTTTGCCATAGCATCCCTCCAATTTTTTTTATTGCACCTCGAAGTTTTCAACTTTTCATTGTTGATGGCTTATGTTCTATACAATAGTGTACATAATACGTCTTAAATTACGGGTTAGTAATGAAAACTTCAGGATGAAAATTTTCGAAAACTATTACCCATTCTTTTATTAACACTTGGTAATCATTCAATGGGGGTTCTTTGTTAATTAGAAAAGGAAAGGGAATCAAGAGGTTATGTTATCATCATCACTATCCATTTTCATTTTAACACTTGCAAAAAACCTTGGATAAGAAGCAGTTTGTTTACCATTGGACAATTGATATTGGAGGCATATTCGTAAAGATGCAGGTGTTGGAACGAAAGAAACCTTAACCATTTTTTCTCAACATTGGTTATGGCTATAAAGAGAGAAAAAGAAAGGGAGTGATTTGATTTTGGTAGATGGGTTAGCAGGCAAACTTGTAATGATAAAAACAATCAAATAGTTGAAGAAAAAGAAAAAAGCGAAAAAGGTCTTGAAGGGCTATCTCCTTTGGAATTCCTGATGCTCGATCGGAAATATCAGGGGCAGGGGGATCCATATCATATGATTTATATCTCTAAATAAGTGGAAAGTAGGGAACCACCACTACACATTGTGAGTGCAAAAGTGTTGTTCATGCAAATGATGATGATAGCGACTTAATGTATCTCCAACCCAGTATTCATTGAACACTCTATTGCTTGCTTCGAAATAATTTCAAACTGTACCGCAAGCTAGGCTTGTCCACCCACCCATGAAACGCGGATAGCACAAGCACGCCCGTCAATATTAGCTAGTCAATGGCTGCTATTAGGGTGCCATCTCATAAAATTCCCGTGAAATTTCTCTTAAATTTATGCAAAATTTAGCAACGCTAATGCCATATGAAATTGCGTGCGTCAGCAAATGTCCCCCGTTTGAGTTTTGACGCTATTTCAAATGGAAACTTCATAATTTAGAACATTTGATCATCCCACTCTTTAGTGATAAGACAATTTAATGTTTTCCATGTGTCATGATATAGCAAGAAGTGAGCACAAATTATATATAGAGGAAGTTGCATTTAGCGCGTGTAAGCTTCTATTTCTTTTAGAATGTTTTTAAGCCTTGGAATCTCCAACCGCGTCCAGCAGACTTTTGAAAACAAGTCAATGAAGCCACTCACTGTACATATATTAACTCTACCTTTTCTCGGAATTTTATTGCATGGTCTTAATTATATTCCCCTCAAGAGTCTTATCGTGGTGTTGGTTTAAACGTGGGCTATTACTATTTACTAGTGTCAGGCTTCACTTTTTCCTGGGAAAGCTGATTACTCTTGATAGGAATATGGAGAATGAGTGTTCCATTAATATATAATATGTGCTAGTGCTTTTAGTTTCATTCAGGTTCTTTCTCCTCAATTAATACCTTGTTGGCCAACATTCCATTTCACCAAATGATTCCATTTTGCAACTTAATTCAAATTATTGTAACCTTGGAAATTATATATTTTCACTCCTTTTCTACACTCAAAACTCATTTTCTGCACAAGGGTTGAAGCAACTTACAGTTTCTTTCCATCCAAGTCTGTTGCATTTTCCCTTCTTTCATCAGCCAAGTATAATGAAAAAAAATCCTGGGTTGCTTAGCATGATCTCTGATGACCAAAAACTGGAATTGAGGCTTGCTCCTCCAAGTCCGGAACAAGATAAGTTTCCAATCTTTCTCGGTTACAATACCAGAAATAACGGTTTCCATGGAGCCAAAAGAGCATTTGAAGACACATTGAGGTCTCAAGGAGTGGCTGGTAAGCAAGAGGGCTTCTTGAAGCCAAGTAGCTCTATAGTGGCAGAGATACTGTACCCAGATAAGAATGCATTCTCAGTTGCTGGAAATACGGATGTTACTGATGGCTCCAATAAGAGGTAACCAGCATTTCTTTCTTGGCCTTCTTTATTTACATGATGAAATTGATCAGGCTCATTTTGTCGTTCACTTGTATTTGAATTTTCAAAATCTGATAATTATCTTTTGGTTCTATTTATGAAACTGCGGTGACTCTTTTTTTTTTTTTTATTCTGTTGTGGGTGAATTCTGAAGAGCTCTGTTTACAAGTAGTATGGTTCTTTATCCTTAAGAGAAAATCCTTTTTCCTGCTCGCTATATATAGTTAAAAATTCTACTCCTATGGACTAGTTTCATTTGCATAATATTGCCCTGCCCTAACACAACCAATCCTATATTCAGTGATAAACAAAAATGATTAGTGTTAATTAGATGCGCAGCGTTAATTCTTTTTCAATCTTGTTGTAGTAGTATTGAATGAAATTGAAATCCAGCTATAGTATCTAGCCAAGGTCAATAAATTTTACTTCCTTTTGTCTCCTCTAAATTTGCTTCAATACAAGCAGAACTGCACCTGCTCCAGTGGTTGGATGGCCACCAATCGGCTCATTCAGGAAAAATCTTGCCGCCAGCAGCAGCTTCTCAAAGCCAGACACCAAGCCAGATGAAACACCAGAGGAGAGAATTGCTGCGAAATCTGAAAGTGTCAAGACTAATTTGTTTGTGAAAATCAATATGGAAGGTGTCCCCATCGGAAGGAAAATAAATCTCAGTGCATATAACAGCTATGAGGAACTTTCCTTTGCTATTGATGAACTCTTCAAAGGTTTACTTCCAGGTGAAGCTTCACTAAATAAAAATCAATCTAAGTTTTTGTTGACTTTTCATTACTTCTGATGTGATCCTATGCACACATGGTTAAAACAAATTAGTTCAATTTTGATTCATCATTTTAGTTCAACAAGATCCATCTGCTGCTGGATGCAAAAACAAGATGGAAGGGTCGAAAATAGACACAAGTTCAGTAGCTAAAAGCGAGGAATACACGTTACTTTATGAGGATACTGAAGGAGACATGATGCTTGTTGGTGATGTTCCATGGCAGTAAGCAATTCGCACTATTAATCTCTAGCCCCCCCTTTTTTTTTTCTTTTGATCCGTCATTTTCATTGGAGACAACAAAATTTTGCAGCATGTTTGTATCCACTGTGAAGAAGTTGCTTGTACTGAAGAGCTCTGAACTTTCAACATCACAAAGTGAGTTCAATTTACTCATAAAAAACTGAGAAGTGCTCAAATTACCTCGGCTGGCCTGTTATGGGTTGTAATTTTTTTTTTCAGCACTTGGCATTAAGAAAGAAGAGACTGCCACTTGATCGTGTACTAAAATCAGCTGATGAGGCAACTTCAACTGGAGAAATTTCAAATGTTCAAACTTCTGAATGGTCTAATTTCCATGGTGTGAAGAAGGAGGCTTGAGTTTATGATTATTGTAGAATATGCTTTGCTCTGACAGCACATGTACTTCAGTTTCCCTGCTTTTGTATCCAATGATATGAATACTATATTTCTCATTTCTTGGAGGCTGGAGCCTTGGCCTTTGTAAAATAAGTCAGCGACTGAAGTGGCCATGAATGATGTATATAAATTAAGTTTCATTTTAGTTTATTAAGTTGAAGTATTTATGATCCCCGAGATTTGATGAACTTGGAGGAGAGTCTCTAATCTAACTCGAACATTTTTATTCCTTCCCTCATCCCATTAATTACCCGATTAGTACTAATGCTTGAAATGCTTATAAGTTGACTCAATTTTGGTTTGATTTTCCTCTAATATATTATTGAGTGTGAACTGTGAAGGGCCCCTTTTTTTTTTTTGGTTTTTGGTTGGAACTGTAGGAATATTTCTTTATAGATTGTTAAATGTGAATTTCAACAACCCAATGATAGATTGACCCCGGAACAACTTTAAACAATCATAAATTAAGTGATTGACAGAATGAATACCCTTGAATTTTTAAAATAAATAACACCTTGAATGGAACTTTTGCGTTTGAAACTTTTGTGCTATGTGCAAATGAAAAGCTCATCTGTTAGTTGTCCGCAGTTGATGAAATGAAATGTAATGTTTGAGACCATCCTCTATTTCTCCGGTGGGGTCATTTGATCAGACATCAGAGGTTGTCGGGGTTGAGGACCTATATGATACAAATCGAAAAGAATATGTCGTTACTTGCAAAAGTGTAAGAAATTAGGGACTCGATGTTATTATTATGAAATGTCCAAAATCATAAGCGTGCAGTGCACGTGCACCAACCAATTCGAAGTCCAAGAAAGGGGAGACCCTATGCACTGCTGCACCCTGCATTCACTTTTTCCGATCAAGCTGTGATTTTCTTACAGGTACGTTTAGATTCTCTGTTTGGTTGCTGAGAAATTAAAAGAAAAATCCCCCACACGAAAATTTTGTTCCTGTTTTGGTTGCAAAGAAATTACAGGCCAATTTCTTTTTTCTTTTCTAATTATTTCGTAATCTAAGCGATTATCAGTTGTGCTAGGGTTTTATACTTTTATATTGTCTTGTTGCTTTGACTTTTATTTTCCTTTGATTCTATAACTCTAATTATAAATTTCCTGATGAGGTTTAGCTCAAAATTTTAATTTCTTTTCTTTTATTGATTATTGTTGCAATAATTGATTCTCGGGCAACCATATTGGAATATTCCTCAGAATCAATTTTGAGTTTTGAATTTCCTTTTCGTTGACGATTAAAAAATTTGCAACTTTTTTGTACTTTCTTGTGTTTGATCGGAGGATTATTTAGCAGTTGTTATTTTTCATGAAAAAGAGCACTTTTCATGAAGCTATTTGAAGAGTTTTAACGTGATTATTTTAAGGGTTTGAACTCGGTTGTCTCTTTTAGTTTCATTGTAATTAAACTTGAGGAAGTCTGAAATTTCACTGAATATGCAGCTATATCTTATTGTCCATTGATGTAAATGAGTTTTTCCATTTCATGTCTTAGGCTTTGGGTATTGCTTGCGGGGAGATAGGTCTGTTGGAGTGCTAGATTTGTCTCCTTTTTGTGGCATCTATGGGAACCCCTGAAACTTCTCGAGAGCCTTGCCCTGACCGTATCCTCGATGATGTTGGTGGCGCATTCGGAATGGGTGCAGTTGGAGGTACTGTATTCCACTTCTTGAAAGGCACATATAATTCCCCATCAGGTGCACGCTTAAGTGGAGGAACTCAAGCAGTACGTATGAATGCCCCTCGAGTTGGTGGCAGTTTTGCTGTGTGGGGTGGCCTCTTCTCTACTTTTGATTGCACCATGGTGTATCTCCGACAAAAAGAAGATCCTTGGAACTCAATTATAGCCGGTGCTGCCACTGGAGGGTTTCTTTCAATGCGGCAAGGATTTGGTGCTGCTTCCAGGTCGGCTTTGTTTGGTGGGATCTTGCTTGCTTTGATTGAAGGAGCAGGGATCATGTTAAATAAGGTTCTCAGCGCACCGCAGAATATGCCTATGATGGAAGAGCCAGCTCCCAACATGACTGGTGTGCCTGGATATCCTATGGGGCAAATGCCAGGTCAAGTACCAGTACCAGTTGAGAGTTCATCATCATCCTCATCTTCCTCGTCTTCATGGTTTGGAGGGTTTTTCGGTGGGAAAAAGGAAGACCAAGCAACCAGTGGTGGAAGTAAAACAGAGGTTTTGGAGAGCTTTGATGCTCCTCCAGTGCCATCATTTGAGTACAAGTGAAATGGGCAGTGCTAGTCACACTTTCCCTGATGGCAGAAATCTTAATTTGCTTGTTCTTTCGACCATGCATTGCTATCAGTGTTCAATCTCTTACTGATATTCTTGTTATAGGCATATTACCGTCATCATCAATGTACGACCTGTCATTATCATTATATTGAATTAAAATCTGCTGTTCCAATATTTTTTCCCTTTTTGTAAGGCATTTGTTAACTTCTATTTTTTTGTCAAAGAATAATAGGAAACCAATCAATGCAATACCTCTTTGGAGTTAAAGCAAAGGAAACCAATCAATGCAATACCTCTTTGGAGTCAAAGCAAAATATTAGCTTAGGCCTAAATTCTTCCGTCTACTTTAAAGCATAAGTTGCATCAGTCACTTGCTTTTCATTTTCCGATTTTAAGATATATTTTTTTGCACTTATTATCAACTTATTTGTTATAGTTAGGTAGGAACTTCAACTGCCTTAGTGAAGATGAAGTTAGTTGGTCGTCAAATTCCTTCACTGAAATTGACCCTTAACTGAGCACCTACTCATGTTGTCATACACACTGATAGTCTGATGGTTCTGCAGGAGTTATGCCGAAACGAAAGGCAAGTAACGATGGAGAGGAAGTAAGTTCATGCGGGCTCGCGGGCGGGCCGAGAAGGCCCGGCCCACTGAGTGATGGACAATGTCATGTTGGGACCTGCTTTTGCGCCTCCCGTGTTTAAAATAAAAATTATAAAAATCAGACCAGCTACAATATTTTTCTTTATTATTTTTTTTCAGAAGCTCATTCATTCAGCCATTTGAAGTATGCTAAAAACATAACAGTAACAATAATAAGAAAACCTAACAAATAACATTACACTAAATGGCAATACGAATTTAATTTCAAATTTGATTAATAGCTTCATATTTATTTTTAATTTAAAATAAAATGACATTAATTAATCATACAAATTCAACTCAATTAAAATATAGCAAAATACTAATACATTTAACATTATTCATTTCAGTTTTATTTATTTAGTAAATTAACTAATGTAATTCAAACAAAAATAACTCATATGCTAAAAATATACTACCGGTCAAGCCTATATGTGAGTAATGTCGTGCCATACGATACAAACCCATGCTGTACTCAAGTACCCCAATCCACCATTCATCTTAAGATATTTGATGTGAACATCTTCATAAACAGAGAAATGTGAAAATAAAAGGTGAGCAAGCAAGTACAATTTTACAGTATAATTCATTTTTAAAGGCATTAAAGGTTACAGGCAGCTAAGCACTGTTTATTCATGGTCTAAACTAAAATGCAGCTTGCTTTCAAAATAATAAACTAAAACCAATCCTAAATTATCGACAAAATTTGGGGAAAAAAAATAAAAATCAATGAAAGGTAAAACCGTAAAATTTTCCCATCTTTGTAGGTAAACAGTAATGCTTCTTAGACCTTAATTAGCGTCAAGAAGTTGGAAGGAAGCATCAGCAGATATAGTTGTTTGGAATTATAGAAAAGAGAATAAGAATAATTTATCAGAAACCAACCTTAATTTATTTAGAAAATAAAATCTACTCAAATCTATTGTTATTTATTATCACAGATTTCTAGTAATAGGTCTACTTTTTCTAAATGTTGAGATATATATATATATATATATATAGTCCCTTCCCCCAGTGCAATCGCCCTAATTTTATTGTTCATCCGGACACACTCTTAAACTACATGATTTAAACTTAAATCTTAAATTTAAGAGTGTGTTTGCATTTAAAAAAATGTAGGTTTTCGCACATGAGAATAATTATGAACAGTCATCATGATTAAAAAATATCAAAGGCTAAATTTGGTGAAAATTTTTCGCAAATAGAGGACATAGTTATTGGAAGAAAGAAACATAATAATAGCTGTAAAAACAACTTGCGTAAAAGTAAAATACAGTAGAAACCTCAGTGTATTAATATTCCTCTTTGGTAATTTTTTTAATTTGATAAATTTATAAGATAATAAATTTTGTAAAAGATTCTTATATATAATTATTTTTAGGGGCGAGCGTCCTTACTTTTTTTCTCTTAAATCGTGTGATTTAATAATATTTTTTATTGACTTTATTAAACGGTACAATTAACAACATATTCACGTAAAAAAAATTTTAGAACACCCGTATTAAAGAAAAAGACTATTAATAATGTTCTTCACCCACAAAAGCACAAATGCGCAACAAAGACTTGAATTCCCGCGAGGCTATGATGCTGTAACTGTCTCCCGATCAGTGTTTAGCTTAAAATTAAAAAAGATAATACAGTCGAAGATACTTTAAATAAGTGAGGTCCCCAGTACTAAATGCAATGCACCGACTTAAATGTGAACTAATTAATGCAAATCTACTCCAATTCTCTTCGCGTAACATATATTTGTGTTGAACAATGAAGCCAGGTGCCTGCAACTTATGTTGCCATCTTTGCCATATCCAGTGATATTGAGCTGCATCAGCAGCAATGGGATTAAATTAAGTACCAAAATTACATCAAAATCCTTTTTCTAAGAATTTAAAGCTGCAATTCATTTTGGCTACCAATTTTTTCTTTGTTATATTATGACCAGTTAATAGTATTTCAATTCACAAAGCACAGTATTTGGCTTGTTCAAATAGAGAAGCAAAGAGAGAGAGAGAGAGAGAGAGAGAATTAGAATTGAGCAAGATGAATCATGAGATTGAGCCAGAGATATGTGAGATCAGTGTGGATCCGGTTAAAGTTGCACATGAGGAAGTTGATGATGATGGAAGATCTAAAAGAACTGGTATTGATTCTGTTTATTCTCTCAGTACTCTATTAATATAATATTAATTTGCTCTGAACCCTGCTTATGCATGCAACACTTTGTTTTGTTTTCATCATGTTTCATTTGCTTATTCATTTAGGAATCCAACTTTGCATGTAAGTTTAGTGGCTGATATAATTGAATCAATTTGCTTCTTTTTGGGTTCTGCTAGGAGAGTATGCAAAGCCCAATTTATTCATTTATTTATTTTCTTCTCTCAAGTATAATTTTATATATAATTTTCTAACTTCTAAGTTTTAACCACTAACATGGGCGGGGAGGAAATTGAGTTACCATAGTCGATTTTTTGCAAGGAGTTTTAATAAAAAAAAATTAATAAAAGGTCAGGAGAGATCAAATCGGAAGTAAGCTCTAACCATAAAACTCGACAAAATGAGTAAGGAGGGAATTGGATTATTGTGTTTGATGTACCAAGTGTCTTAAACAACCGATCAGGATCAAGTTCTGAACACGAAATCCGCTCCAATCACATGCTTGAAGAGGTTATTGACTGATTGGGTTACCCTGTTCAGTGTTTTTTGCCAAGTGTTTTAACAAAATGATAGGAGAGCTCAAATCTTTAGCGGATGCTTTTAATATATTCCTTACATTACTTGGAGATGTACATATTATTGCATTAAGATCATTAAATGTGGTGGGTAGATTTATTTTCTGTTTTTGATTTTGTTCATTTATGGAGACTGAATCCATGTCAAATTCTTTTGATTTTCCAATCTACGTACCCTTGTGTTTGATATAGGATCTGTGTGGACTGCAAGTGCGCATATAATTACCGCAATTGTTGGCTCTGGAGTGCTCTCACTGGCCTGGGGTTTGGCTCAGCTCGGTTGGATCATCGGCATAGTCACTCTCTTAATTTTCTCAGGCATATCATTGTATACATCTGGTCTCTTAGCAGAATGTTACAGAGCTCCAAACTCTGTGAAGAGGAATTACACATATAGGGATGCTGTTAAAAACTACTTGGGTAAATTCAAACAACTACTTAATGAATACAGGGAAAATTTCTGACATTTAGATGATTTTAAATTTTAATACCCTCCCTTTATGGTGAGTTAAATAAGGTGGCAGAAAGTGCAAGGCTCTTGGGTTGGTCCAATGTACTCTCCTATGTGGAACAATGGTAGGCTATACAATCACGGCATCAATTAGCATGGCGTAAGCTATATATGATTACATTCTATGTCAGAGACTAAATTCAATCTTTGCAACAATGTTTGATATTAATATGATTGATGTATATTTTTTAGGGCCATAAGCAAATCAAATTGTTACCATAAAGAAGGTCATAAAGCTCCCTGCAAGTATCCCTACAATCCATACATGATGGCACTTGGACTAGCAGAGATTCTTTTGTCTCAGATTCCCAACTTCCATAAGCTGTCATGGCTCTCCACCATTGCTGCAATCATGTCCTTTTCTTATGCTGGCATTGGAATGGGACTATCATTTGCAAAGATTGTCTCAGGTAATCCTTTCCCATTGACTCAGCAATTAATCATGTCTTTGGAATAGTAATTGGTGATAGCACTTTCCTTGAAAATGCTGGGATTTGAACAGGACATGGAAAGAAGACCACTCTAACAGGAGTTGAACTTGGACTGGATTTAACTGCCGCAGACAAAACCTGGAGGATGTTTCAGGCAATCGGCAACATGGCATTTGCTTGTTCATATTCTCCGATCTTGATTGAAATCCAAGTAGGCCAACCTATGATCAAAAGTTTAGAAGGTCTTTTTTTTTTTTTTTTCAACTATGTATTGATGCTTCTGTGCCCTGTAAAAATATTTAGGACACATTGAAGTCATCTCCCCCTGAGCAAGAAGTGATGAAGAAGGCTAACACTGTAGCTACATTTACAGCAACAACTTTATACCTGATGTGTGGTTGCCTTGGCTACGCTGCATTAGGGAACCATGCACAAGGCAACATTTTCACTGGATTTGGATTTTATGAGCCCTTTTGGTTGATAGATTTAGCAAATTTCTTCATAGTAGTGCACCTATTGGGTGCATATCAGGTTCAGATACGTTTCTCTAAATTAGACATGAAAAGATGTGGCAAATTTCAATATGTAAATGCCTAATGTGATTATTTTTCATCTGAATAAGGTGCTGGCTCAGCCAGTGTTCGGCGTGGTTGAGTCATGGGCTTGCAATAGGTGGCCTAAATCAAAGTTCATAAATGACGAGCACCCTTTGGGCACTGGCAAGAATAATTCCAAGTTCAGTGTCAATTTCTTCAGGCTAATTTGGCGGACAATCTTTGTGGCGATGGCAACACTTATTTCTATGGCATTCCCTTTCTTCAACGAAGTACTTGCATTCCTCGGAGCCATAGCATACTGGCCGATGACTGTCTATTTTCCTCTGGAGATGTACATCGTCCGGAAAAATATAAAACGAGGAACGATCTGCTGGTTTGTGCTCCAGCTTCTGAACTTGGTGTGCTTGCTTGCTGCATTGGCCGCAGGATGTGGATCCATTCAAGGCGTGAGCCAAGCTCTCCGTACCTACAAGCTCTTCAAGTTTACACAGTAATCGAAACCCCATTCCAGCGATTGTATGCATATATGTTATAAGAAAGTAATATTCAACTTCATATTAATTTCCTGAAAAAGATCAAAGAATGTAAAGAAATCCATATTTGGCTCTAATAAGTGATGCAACAAGCCTATGATTTAATTAGCCAGGATCAATCAACAGAGATGAAGTTCAAATCTGGAAATTGTAAAGTTGTATGACATGTCAAATGTCTTTAGAAGTGAGTAACTACATGTCCTCATTTGTGGTATGATTGAGATGACGTGTCGGTTGTATGGATTAGTTATGCACATTATCTCACGTGTATAGCTAATTTATACGACAGGCATTGTTTGCGTTTTGGATAACAGAATGCAGGGATGAGTGACAAGTGTTCGTCATAAATCAAGAAGGCTGTTAATTCTATTATGCACATGTGTAGAAAACTGGATTCAAGCTTGCAGGGAACCCAGGTGGATGAGCTGGTTTTCTGGTGTGGTTTCTAGATGTTTCTGCTGTAATATAAAAGGATGTATAATCTGTTATTTACAGAGAGAGATTTGGTTACATCTAATCTTCATCATTGTATCCTGTAAACTGAAAATCAGTGAAAGCTTGCTTCTCTTTTCACAGTGAATGTAGGCATGTTTAAGCCGAACCACTATAATTTTCCTGTGCAGTGATTGTGTGTGTACTGGTTTTAGCTTCTTTCATTCTGTTTCTTGTGATTGGTTCCAGTTACAACTCAAAGCATCCGTTGATAATCAGCACCTAATAAGAATCTTGATCCATAGAGTGGTTCTTGGGTTTCCAAATTGGTCTTGTGATTGATTTGGACACAACACAATCTTTTATTTGGACTTGGATTCAAATTCTCTGGAATCTAATTCCGACTAGTGTTGCAGACTGCAGAGACAGAAAATGAAACGACTAAAAAGTCAAACTAAATGACATTACCAGCATGCAAAAGTGAAGCAGCCAGAATAAGTGCAATTGACATAATAAATATAAATTAATACAATAAATACAAAAGCATTTAATTTCGTCAAATTCGATTGGGCCGAATTAGCGGCAACTGCATGGCTATGTGAGAACAACAAATGTATTCGTATTTGTGAACAAGTGATTGGCCTTTGCAATTCCGAGAGGAAGTTAATATGAACATCGAGAGACACGGGCTCAGTCTAGCTGGAAGTGCTAGTCTATAGGCTCTGCACCAAACCAATTTCGTTACAATTTTTTTCTTTCTCCTATTAATTTCATATATTATGTGAGCTTGCAGGAGTGCTCCTGGGTAATAGTGTTCATATTTAATTTGCTAGGATGAGAGAAATAGATGAAGAAATCGAACAAGCTAATAATATTTCAATGCGCATACTTACTAAGTTGCAGATGGTGGGGTCGATGATGATGGAAGATCTTAAAGAACTGATAATATAATAATATTCATGACCCTTTAATTTCTCACATTATTATTTTCCTTCATTAATTAAACTCATACATTTATGCATGCAACTGTACATGTTGTTGTTGATGGATCTTGCTTGCTTGTATTATTTTAAGCTCTTGATAGAGATCTAATGGTTGATATCCATTTGATATACGGAACCAGTCATTGATTTTGGTAGACATTAACCGAGAATCTGTTGAACCTGAACAACTTGAAAGTATTCCTTTTTTTTTTATTTAAAAAAATCCGATTTCATAAACATGTATGCAGATGAATTTTCTTGAACAGAAAGGAAAAGGTTTTTATAAACAGATTGATTAAATAGTTGATTATCAGTGAAGACATTGATCTAGTAGTTGATTATCAGTGAACACATGGACAAGCTTTCCGTTGCATGCATGGTAAAAGAAAGTAACCATGTAAGACGTGCGTTATGATTCTTTGGCAACGTGGCCTCTCTGCATATTTGACATATATGAATGCTTTACTGTACTATGCCCAGTGCATGTACATAAGGTAATTTGATTAACTTTCAAATAATTATTGAACATTAAGTCCTGAAGGACAAGATTTTAATGAAATTTGAAATTGATTTCTTTTATTTGCTAATGTGGACAGATTTCAGATCAATTAATTATGTTGTGGGATGAACAAGTTCACGTGAAATTAATTAATTTTAATTTTCAATCTATTTGCAGGGACTGTGTGGACTGCAAGTGCGCATATAGTCATAGCAATTGTACGATCTGGAGTGCTGTCACTGGCATGGAGCATAGCACAGCTCGGATGGATCACCGGTGTGGCCACTCTGCTAATATTCTCCGGCACATCCTTATATTCATCAGGTCTCTTAACAGATTGTTGCAGAGCTCCACTCTCTGGAAAGCGAAATCACACATACAGGGTTGCTGTCAAAACTTATTTGGGTAATTTTAGAACTTAATTATCTTTAATATAAACATAGATGAATTTAATTACTTAAGTACAAATTATCTGATTAACTCCCCTTCTTTCGGTTTGTATTTAGGAGGAAGAAAACACAAGATTTGTGGCTTGGTTCAGTATGTCCTGCGTATTGGAATGGTAGTAGGCTATACGATCATTGCAGCAATAAGCATGCTGTAAGCTAAAATGAATAACACGGAGCATATACACATTCAATTTGCATGATAGTATAATCTAATATTAATCATATTTGGTGTGTATACTTAGAGGGCCATACAAAAATCAAACTGTTTTCAGAAAAGAGGTCATGGAGTTCAATGCAAGTTTTCGAATAATCCATTCATGATTGGAATAGGAATTGTTGAAATGTTTCTGTCTCAGATCCCGAACATTCATAAGCTGTCATGGCTCTCCATCATTGCTGCAATCATGTCTGTTTCGTATGCAGGCATTGGCATGGGATTAGCATTCACGAAGGCTATCTCGGCTAAATTAATTTCCATTAAACGAGCTTCAATGGGTTCTCGAAGGTCTAAAGTGCTAAATAGTGATCCCAATCTTGAATTATGAACAGGAGATGGTGAAACAACCTCTCTGACAGGAGTAGAAATTGGACCAAATTTGACTGCAGCAGATAAAACATGGGGGATGTTTAGTGCAATTGGCAACATGGCTTTTGCTTGTGCGTATTTGCTGATCTTGATTGAGATCCAAGTAAGCTAACATACGTTTATACCATCAAATGTTTGAGTAGTCACTTGCTCATTGTACAAATATCATCAGGGGAGATCATTTGAACTTGATGAGCACTTAAAACAGGACTATCTTCTTACATTTGCTATGGAATCATTTTGACAAATATGTCTCTTTCATTTGATTTTCCTGTAAATGTTTAGGACACACTGAAGTCATCTCCCCCCTGAAAACAAAGTGATGAAGAAGGTTAACGTAATAGCTACACTGACAGCAACAACTCTAGACATGCTTTGTGGTTGCTTTGGCTATGCTGCATTAGGGAACCATGCACCAGGCAACCTGTTGGCTGGCTTTTACAAGCCCTTTTGATTGGTCGACATGGCCAATTCCTTCATTGTCGTGCACCTATTAGGCGCATACCAGGTTCAATTACATTAATTTCTGCATTCCCACCAAATTAGTAAGTATGCTACCGCTTTTCTGATATAACATTAACAATTGAAAAGGTTATGGCTCAAACAGTGTTTGACGCGATTGAGTCATGGGCTAGTACGAGGTGGCCTAAATCAAAGTTTGTGATAAACGAGTATCCTAAAAACATCGGCAAGAACAACTTAAAGTTCAGTGTCAACTTGTTCAGGCTAACTTGGAGGACAATTTTTGTGGTGATGGCAACACTTCTGTCCATGGCATTGCCCTTCTTCAACAAAGTGCTAGGTCTCCTCGGTACTTTAGCTTACTGGCCATTGACAGTTTATTTCCCTCTGGAGATGTACATTGCCCAAAAAATTATCAAAAGAGGAACAAGTAGGTGGTTTGGGCTTCTGCTTCTGAACTTGGTGTGCTTTCTTGCTGCGTTGGGTGCAGCATGTAGCTTCATTCATGGCCTGTACAAGGCGCTCTATACCTACAAGCCCTTGAAGGTCGCACAGTAATAGAACAAAAACCAAATAAATATGCATAACCCACTTTAGTTTTCAGCAAAATTTCTACTATATATGCTTGCTATTGCTAGCTACTTTTTTCAAGTTATTGAATACGAACCTGTAATCATAACAAGAAATAACGTTGAACTTGCTAATTAAAATATTAGTTGCTTGCTTTGCTAATAGAAGTTATTAAATATTTGTTTTATGTCCAATCGTTACATATGGGTTATTAACTAATTACGCATGACACCTTAATATAATTTGCTATATTTTGCGTGTCCTTAAAAAACTTAAAAATAAACTATTAAAAAAACCAATTTTAAACCAAATGTAATTACTATGTGGGTTATTAACTAATCAGAAAGGTATTTTTTAATATATTACTAGTGTCTACCGCCTTAGTGAGAAACCAGTTTTAATTAATACCCTTATGGAACAGGCTGGATATTTTGGGTGCTAATGTTATTCCTTATACTTTGTACTGGGATGCCAAAATTACCTATAAACCTGCCAAACTCCTCTCACAACAAAAATCTGCCTGTTGTGGATGCAAGTTGTCGATAAGTTTAGTATTTTAAACTGAAGTCCGTTATAAGTTGCAGGTGAGTTTGATATTGAGAAAAAATTTATTTGATATCAGCGTGAGCATTCGTTAACCAGTGTTCTTTATTTTAATTATTTATATTTTTTAATTTTAATCATAAACATTACATTAAAAAAAATTAATTATAAATATATGTAAGTTAAAATTCTTAATTCCTAAACTTAAGCTATCTCATATGTGTGTGTGTTTTGTTGAGTCCTAGAAAGTGTGTATTTATAATGGAGAAAATCATCATTTTACACTCCAAGTCTCACTAACATCCATACTTTTATGTCTTTAAGTCCCTTGTAATTTAATTATGTATGTTTTATTTTAATTAAGTATTTTGTGTATTTTAGGGGATGTCATAATCATTTCACAATGAACGAGAGATCAGATAGAAAAACGGACAGTAATTTTAAACTCAGGACAGTCAAAAACCTTAGGAGGAGCATAAAAAGAAAAATGATACTGTTCACATATACGGTATTGTACATGACACTGTTCACATGTACTGTACGATGACGTGGCAATGTACGATGACGTGGCACTATACAATGACGTGCCGGTATTTGATTGGACGAATGATATGGCATTGACCGCTTATGTGGCATTGACTGATGATGTGACGTTGACTGATTACGTGTCACGATCCTATTGGACCAAAATACTGACCCGCAACGTGGCAGAATGTTAGTGGACCGAAAAAAAGTGTGTACGGTACATGCATATATACGGAATGACAGTCCTGATGATGTGTTCCATCCAATAAGAGCTTGCCACGTGGCGCAATCCTAAGCATTAAAATTATTTTAATCCGATGGCTATAATTTACTCAGTGTATCTATAAAAAGAGGGCTCCCCCCCTAATTTGACACCTTTGAATCCATTTTTTAGCCCAATTTTCTGTAATTCTATCTCCATTTTATATTTTCTACGTATTTTAATAAAATTTTCATTTTACCCCTAGTTCAATTATGAGTGGTTAATTTCCTTTCAAGCTTGGATTGAAGGTGAAGTCTCAACATGCTTCATGGGCTTAATTTGGTAAATTTACTTTTCCTTCCCCTTTAATTTATATGGATGTTTTGACTTTTCGTAGACAGATAGTAATAATCTTGTCTGGATATCGGCTGAAATAACCGCCTCCCTAGGCAAGGTTATTACTATTTGGCACAGGAAGTCCTTAGCACCATATCTATTAGAGTGTGTTTCATGAGGAGTAGAAAATCCGCCTTCATAATTTAATTGGTACTAATAATGAATGTTAAGCCGATAGTGCATGTTGAGTACAGATCCGGAGATTCAAGCACTTCATTTTCATAGTTTATTCCCTCAGCTTTAATTTAAATTGATAGATAGCCTACGTCGTTTTTTATTATAAATCCAACCACCAACTCAGAAAATTAATTCTACATACAATTAAAATTCACCTCCTCGTAGGATCGACACTCGTCACCGTTGAGCTATTCTACGATAGATTCGTGCGCTTGTGAGTTCAACAAAATTTACACAACATGTGTGTGTGTGTTTTTTTTTTTTTTTAATAACTAGAGAGATTTTATAATTTTGAAGTTTAATATTAGTCATATTTTATTTTAATTGATTGATTTTGTTTATTTTGCTTTAATGACTTGAACATAATGATTGCTTACTAAAGTTTGTTTTTATACAAAATTTACTTGTTAATATTGTTGATAATACTTGTATATTGATTAAAAGATGAAGTAAGGCATTAGTATTAGTGATGACGATTTGTATACAATAGAAATATTTTGTGTTAGATTAATATTTTTTGTGCATTTACTTTAATGTTGAAATTTTAACTTCTTATTTTCATTGATAAAATCTAGAATTGAATATCATATATAGATTTTTTAGGCTATTATTAAAAAATTTATAGTTTGAATTATATAATTTAATTTTTTTTATATATTATTAAAAGTATTTTTTATATTTGCGATTTTAAATGACAAAACCCGTAAAAAACTTGTTGTAGGTTGCGAGTGAGTTTGGTAATTGTTAAAATTGATAGCGGATGGATCTTTTTAAAAAAGTAAAAACTCACTATGGGTTTCAGATAAGATTGGTAATTTAAATTTTTTGCAAGTGCATATTTGGTAATAACAAACCCATAGTGGATGGTACCCATTCCCATATTTAGCTCTGTAATCTTTAGGTGTATTATTATCTTCTTTATTTTTAATATTATATACTAAAACTTGTCGTAACTTTTTATGTCAACGCAACTCATAGAGAATTTATTTTGTAAGGAAAGGTCTTAGGCACTATTGAAGCATTACTCCTTAACCATTCATTATTTTTTTATCTATATAATTCAATCATTTATATGAAGTAGTGAATGGTTAAGGAGTAATACTCTAAGGTGGTGTTTGGTTTGAAGAAATGATTAGAGAGGATAAGAGTGGAGAGGAGAGGAGTGGAGAAGAGAGGAGAGTGAATTCAATTTTAGTTGTTTGGTTTGGTAAGGAATTTTAAATGGAAAGGGATTGATTATTTTTTACTTGGATAGTTTAATTCTTTGTGTTAAGATTTTAATATTTGATATCAAGTGTGAAGTTAAAAAATCAAAATAAATCTACAAAATCATAATAACAAAAAAAGTCTAAATTATTATTCAATTATATTATCTAGGGATTTGAAATTTTTTTAGAAAAATATTAAATTATAGAAATTTTTTTAGAAAAATATTAAATTATAAATTAACTTAATCTAAAAATAGAAAATTAAAACAAGTAGAATTGAAAGAAAATTTATTATGAACTGATTCGATCTTTGTTAATTTTTCTGCATTATAATTTGCAAATAAAAGTATAAATAAATATACATCATATAGAAGATAATATTCGTTTAGTTTTCAACATTAAAATAATGAAATTCTAGTTTTCTTTCCTCAATTGCTAGTCTTCAACATTAAAATAATAAAATTAACCAAAATGAAAAAGATCAGTATCAATTAGCCAAAAGAGACAAATCTAAACCTTCAAAATTTCTGCGATGGAGGATTACATGAAAGCAGAGAGAATGGCATAATGGAATAAGAACATGAAACTAAGTGGAAGTGATGCAAATCAAATTGTCAAAACACGATTCCTCTCAAATGCAAGCAAAGCAAGTAATGACTCAGAAAGTTGGAAGGCCACTGCCACTGTAGAGCCAACGTTGACCTTATAAATTATGATTTTCTTTGATATAAATAATCTTAGAGATGAAAAAAGAAAGAAGAAGAAAAACTCTTAAATCATCAATTAATCAAACTTTAAAATTTTCCTTTTTGGAGTTAAAAGCTATGAGAAGTTGAGCAAATAGACAAATCATGATAAAAATTATTTACCCCCACCCCCACCCCCCCTCAAAAAAAAAAAGAAAGGTTCTAGCAATTGGATTTATGTGACGGACGGTTATCAAAAAGAGAAATATAAAGAAAGTTCTGTTTAAAAAGTTTTAAGAAGGAATTACGATATTGAAAAAAAAAACTGTCAAAAGAAATTAAGAAAGAGATCGTGAAATTAAATAGGATATCCAAAAAAAAATTATCTGGTGATTTAACTTATTTAATACGTTGTATTTAAAATAGAGGTGCCAAACTGCGGATAATCTAATTCAATTATAAAATATGAAATATGATAAATGAATAAAAAAGATGACGAAACCATGACATAGTCAATTTTCTTTTTATAAATCTTTGAAATTTTCTTTTATTAAATAATCCTCAAAATTGACTACAAGATAAAAATTTTTACATTGTTTTGTTATGAGGTGGAGGCTATTTGAATCTATTAAATTCCTCCCTATACCTATTTTAAAAAATAATTTCGTTATTAAAATTTAAAATTTAAAAATATCAAAAATATTTTTCACTAATCACTTTCTCTCGCTATCTTACAATTACATATTCTCTCCCTGCTCTTGCATTCTACAAACTAAACAATCAATTTCAATTATTTTTAAATTTTTTGCATTTCTTAATAAATCACGACCTATATTTCATTCTTTCTATATATAAGAAATTTTTTTATCATGATATTCATTAGTTTTTGTGCTTAGTAAAAATTAATTTCTTGACATTCAGTATTTTTTATGGCGGGTGAAAATATATTGATGTTCATTTCAATGGTGATTTTGTTTCTTATAGTTAATGATACCAATTATTTGCAGTTAAAAGGACATATTTGAATAAAATAATGAAAATTTATGAAATTAAAAAGAGAAAGAGAAATAAAAGTTACTTAAGTAATTTTTTTTTAAAAATTATTTAGATAATAAAATTTTTAATTAAAAAAAAAAAGTTCAAATAATCTCAACCTTTGTTATGATTATGTTCATTTACCCATTGCTCTATAAATATTCAATGTGTATGATCAGGGCCCAATAGCCCATAATGATTAACTCTTCTGCGTAAATTATTTTTTTATATGATCTAATTGTCTTTTTTTTTTTTTGAATTGTATATGCTCTAATTGCTGGTTGTTAAATACTTGGATGGTCACCGTTGACCAGAGACCGATTTTAGGTCTCGGGAATAACACGAACTTCTCGCGTGCGGAAAATGACGTGGCTTAAGATTTATCAGCCACCAAACGAATGATTTCTGATAAAATTTTCCAAGAACGGAGAGAAAATCAAAATGCACGTACCTAAACGGGTAATTTTTCACGGTGTTAGGTGCACACCCGGCTTCCATCCTCATCTGTTCACCTTCTACAAGGACAAAACCCTTAGCTTCGTTGACCACTATCATCATTACATATCAGTTTTCAGAGAAAGCGCCTAAAATTTGACAAGCGTGCGGTGCTTTAAAATTCAACTAATTTTTTTTTTCTCCTAAAAAATGAAATCAACTATTTTTTATCTTTAAGAATAGCCATCTGGAAGATTGCATTGTTAGTTCAAATTTTATAAAATTATACTTCTATTATGCTGTTGGATGTCCGATATTTACAGATATATATTAAATTTCTGTTTGTTTAATGCATCTAAAAGTAAAGATAAATAATTAATTTTTTACTTGACAATATTTTTAATGTAGGATGGTTGCTTAGGATAAGTATCGTACTGTTCGAATGCCATGACTTAAGTTATATGTATTCCTTTTAGGCATATAATATATGATTTTGAAGCTTGCAACGTAATGAATCAAATCTTAAAAAATTAGTGTTGTTTTGCCTTGTGGTAGAGCAAAAAATTTCACTTTTTTTTTTGTTATTTTTCACTTTTAAGTTATTTTCATTTTTTTCTTGTTACTTTCATAATTTTTATTTCTCTCTCTTTTTTTTTAATATCATATTTGAATGCCATTTGTTTTTATTTTTCTAATTAAGAGAGTTTTATTATAAAATAATATTTTAGATTGCTTATTTTAATAAATTCGTGAAATTTATGGTTAGTATAAAAAGGGTTCAAAATCTTAATTTATTCATTCAGACTTTTTCAATAAAAATTTCTATCATTTATAAACTTAATTCCTCTTATCTTTTAATCTTTTACGCTTTTTACATAATCAATTATTATTATTTTTCTTTAATTTTCACCACAATATACTAAACAAAACAGAAAAATGAATATAGAAAGTGAAATTAGATTGCGATCAAGCCACCTACCGCCTTTTTTTGGTAGTCGCAAATTTAATGATGGACCTAAAATCCTTAACTTAGGTTAGCCTCTAGGTTAGAACAACATTTATATAGGTCAGACTTTCACATTCAACTTGGTTATATATTTATATGATGAATTGCTTTAACTTACATTATTTTTTAATTTGGACTTTCAAATGTTGGGGAACCATGCATTAGCCCATTGATAAAATAACTTTCGGCTTTTTCATGTGTGTTTGTGAATTCTACCCTCCCTCAATTCAACTTTTTTTTTTTCCAAGTCCGTACTTATAATGTGGCTCTAATTAATATAAGAGGGTTTGGGAGTTCTGTAAAATTTTATAATAAAAAATTAGATAAAGGCAAGGTAGCTTTCATCAATCCTTTATAGCATTACCAGAAACAACATCATTATCTTATTTGAAACCCTCCGAATCAAACCTTGCCAAATCGTCAAGCTTCGAGTAATCAATAGTCTTAATTAGTATTTCGTCCAGTTGAATTTGCACGTGACATCAAAATAATACACACACACACACACACACGTGTCTCGTACACGAATCATCATTATTCTAGATATCAAAGCATATATTGTAGTTATTACCTTCTTAAACAATTATTGATTTGGGACAAAACTCTGAGACGAGCTAAGTCTCTTCAAGATTATATGTTCCAAGGTTGCTTTTACGTTTCCACTTCTTTTAATTCTTTTTCAAAATCTTCGTTGATTTTGTGAGACTAGTAAAAGCAAAGAAAGATCACGGAGGCTCACTTTTTTTTGTCTAATTAGAAAGTGACATATTAATTAATTAAATAAACTATATTAAAAAAACTCTTTGCGGTAAACATACTATCCCACTAAACAACAGACTTTTTATCTTTAAAAAAAAATTAATTATTACAAGAACAAATCAAATAGCAACACATTATTTATCGTATCAATTGAGATACAAATTAAGTATTTTAATTATTATAAAATAAAAAATTACAAAAGTCTTTTGTGTTAGGCACCATCGATAAAAGTAAAGCTGAATTTTGATACTACGTTACAAATTCACTAATAGTTGTTATCAAAAACTTGTCAAATTGCCATTTTTTTTAAATATTAGGAAAAAAAAAAATTCTCCCCTACACGCACACAAAAGCACTCGAACAATTTTAGCGCATTAATTTAACAAACTAAAGGAAAAACCCAGAGTCCCCAGATACGATCAAGAGGTGCATGCATTAAAGGAATCAATGAATTTGTTGAAAGTCATAAAAGAGTTACTGGACTAGTTTTAATGGACTAGTCAATTGTCTGGAAAATTTCTCTTTAGCGCACTTTAAATCTCGAGTGGATATTTTGTTTCTGGAAGCAAATTGAATATTGGACAGAGAGCACTGGGCCAGTTGGATAGGCAAACAACCATTAAATACAAAAGATTAGTATTCTTATTGATCTGGAAGGAATTGACAAGTACCGTATACCCGTTGGATCATTTCTAAAAATCTAGTGAGATTTTATTATTTATTTAAAGAATCGCATTAATATTTAAAATTTTAAAAAATATTTTAATTAAAATTTTTTAAATAAAAAATAATTATCTCTCCTTAATTTTATAAAATTATTTTCTCTTTTTTTAATTTATATTTTATTATTTTTTATTAAAAAAAAGTGATGCTTTAATTATGATTTTTTTGAAAAAATATTTATTTAATTAAAATAAATTAAATTATTTTTATTTAAATATTTTTTAAAAAATAATATATTTTTTTATTTTTTTTATCACATAAATAAATAAATATTTAAAGGATAAAATTAATATAACCTTTTAAAGATGCTGTTACACTAAATTGACAAGTAGTTTATTGTCCTTGCACTGACACTGACAGTGTGTTTACTAAGTTGCATGTACTGGAACGGGAATGGGTCAAAATTAGAAAAGTAGGAATCGCCTTATGCTAGAATAGGATTTGGAAATAAAAATTAAAATAAGTTGGTTTTTTTAAATTGTAATAATTTAAATTGAGATTAACTATATTTTTATTAATTTATTTATTTTATCTTGAAATTATAATAACTTATTTTAAGTTACTAATATGCCCTTAACTAATTGTAGTATTATTATTATTATTTAGTTAATAATTATGATTACTATTTTTATCTATTGTTAATAATAATAATAATAATAATAATAATAATAATAATATGTGACGACCACAGCAGAAACAATAATAATAATTATTATAAATAATTGTAATAATAATTAATATAATAATAATAATAATAACAAGAAAAAAATTTGTCTAATCGGCAAGCTGCAATCAGCACACCATAAGACGAGATTGCCAGAAACGATGGCGTACAATAGGATCAGCTCAAGGCTCTGCCGCATTTGATGGGATTGCGTGCGAACACTAGCTATGTTGCAGTTTTCGGCTGGCATGCGACGATCATTGCTTCTGGTTCTTATCGACGACGCTGAAATCGATTTGCTACAATGGGTTTTTTTTTTTAATTGAGGATAAAATTAGAATTATAAATTTTATTGAGAGGCAAAAGATTATTCTTGAAAATGATCTACTAATCCTTATTTATTTGAGAATCAATCTTTCATTTCTTATTTTTAAATTAAGGTGAATATCACGATTTTAATTTTCATTCCCATCTTTTTTTTTATCAAATAAATATTATTAATAATTTAAATTTTTTAATCTAAAAAATAAATACACCATAAATATAATCTATAAAAAAAATCAAATAATGCATTAAATGCACCATAACAAATCTTGTATTTGAACTTTAATACAATATGCGTTGTAATTTTGTCTTTTTAAAAAAAAAAAGATATTTGCGTTGCATTATTGATTCAAAATATATTGTTATCTTTGAAAGTTTGAATTGACCGAGTTGTGGGGCCACGGTCTCTTAGTCAATATGCAACAACAAGATGCACTGTTATTTCAGGAAAAAGAAAAAAAAAAAAAACAATTATTTGGGGTAGAAATTTCGTATCAGTTGCCAAGTTGCCACATGCTAATGTGACAGCATGGATAATGACGATATTCCGTTTACGTCAACGTTCCCTTTGCTTTGACTCCAAAAGCATTGACTTGTACATTTTTTTGACTGGGCTTCAGCTCAAGCTGATTTTTGGATCTGTTTATCGTCTGATGGTAATTTACACTGCGCTTCCTGTTGTTTGGTATAAACATCCTATATGTATTGTTCTTCATAACAGCCTTATTTCAAGTCCCAAGTGATTTCGTTTTGTGCACCGACGACGAGTTCTTGACCGTCATTGACCATTAGGCCTGTATTTTCTAATTTATCTATATTGTTTTTAAAAGGTCGATGTGGGTACATTGCTATATATTATTTTAGTCCTAACATCTTCACCAAGATTCAAACATCAATGGCTAAAAATAAAATAAAATATTCGAAAACCACTTGATCAAACTCTTAAAAATATAATTAAGATATCAATTTTATTTATTAAAACTTTAAAATACCAAAGTGACATAAAAATTTTTTCAAAGAAAACATTCATTAACCAACATAAATATCCACAACCCTATTTAGACATAAATTATTCCATGTTTCATTCAAAATAATTTTTCTTGAAAGGTTTAGATGGAGATGAGAAATTTCGTATCATTAAACACGAATCCTTACATGTCTACATTGTTAGCTGAGCTATATATATGGGGCTTTATCAAAATCACAATTAATCATGCCAACCACCTTTAAAATTTGTCCAAACAATTGATACATGATGTATATGTATAACATTATACATGAGAAATCATAAATGAATCGTGTATTATTAGACAATAAAGTACGAATTAACCCTACCTCATTTTATTATAATTACGTATAAAATACAAATCAAAGCCAATATTACAAAGTAAATTTGTAAACTTATCTCATAGAAGTATTATTCTACATTTGAGCATAATCTAAACTTTATAGCTGCAAGTTTGAATAAAATTACACAATATTATCGTATAAACAAAATATGCCATAATAAAAATCTTCACATAATAAATTTAGGGGTGGGATCGACTTATTTTCATTTGATTTTGGTTCTCTTTATATTTATGTATTTATTTAATTATTTGGATCAATTCCAAGTTTTTGCCCACTCCTAAATAGTTATAACAATATTTTTATTATTGTTGTTGTGTTTGGAAATAAGAGTAAGATTTCATGTCAAAACATAAAAAAATTTAACACTTGATTCAAATAAAAGAATATATAGACAATCTTGATAGAACTTGTATCTTCTTCAAATAAATTTTTGTTACTTATGCTCTTATATCTATCCGTTAATTTAGTTATAAAGAGTAAAAAAGTTTTTCTTAAAATAAATAAAATTAAAAGAGAAGTACAGTTGAAAATCTTTCGAAGGTGAAAAGATGAATTTACGCGAACGGCGTAAGCATTACGTACTGGTCAAAAGCAGTCAATGGGCTTATCTGAAAAAAAAGAAATTAAAGAGACCTAAAGGATAGATTTTTACAGACTACAACCAAACAAGAAGGGCTCTCGTGTAAATTACCCGTTATATATTCTCATATCTGATCTTTTCACACGACAATCACTCAGATGCCCAAAAGCCGCAGAGCCAAGCGGCTCAAGCAGAAGCTGGCTAGCTGCTAGTTAAAGAAAGCCCATATCTAGTTCAAAAATTACAGAACTGCCCCATTGTCGAGTTAATATCCTCGTCGCTTTCAAGATTTTGCTTAAGCACAAGGCTAATGGTAAACCTACCCCCCACTTCCAAAGCTGCCGCCGGTAGGTCCCGCCAAAATTTGCGAGTTTTGCATCACCATTTGCTTTTCACGTTGATTTATAAATAAAAAAAAGGGACTTACCATAACAATGCACATGAAACATGAAACATGGTGCTTGGAAGTTAAATCTACGAGCCATTGACCAAAAAAAACAAAAAGCACTTCCACCGTCGAACCTAATAATTAATAATTGCATTAAAGGAGATTTCACATAAATAAATTTTATATAAAATTTTAGTAAAATATTTTCTTGACAAAAAAGAGTGCAGGACCCACATGTAATGATACTTGATTTAGTTGATTCGTAGTGGAAACATTTACACACTTCAGGTTGACTGATCGAAGACGAAGAATCGTTAATCTCTCCATGGCAGTGGCGCGTATGTAATTATAAATATTTACAGTGTCATTTTAGTTGCTGGAGACCTTACTTATATAACCTCGGAGAAGACGATTTGCTCGCATAACAAAATTTCAAATTCCTGTTGCTTCCTATCTTCTTCTTTCCCGGCAATAAAATACCAAATCAACCTGAGAAACCAACTGAAACAATCCGAAATGTCAAAAGTAGCCTCAGCATTTCCAAAAATTCCAGTCACTCTGATTCTCCTTGTTCTTCTGTCAATACCCTTCGAAGTAATTCCCCAAAGCTCAAACACTGGAGAACGAACGATCCTCCACAACCTCAAACAACAACTGGGCAATCCACCGTCTCTCCGATCCTGGGCCTCCACGTCATCACACTGTGATTGGCCGGGAATTACCTGTACCGATAATTCGGTCACAGGAATTTCGCTCCGAAACAAAGACATCACCCAAAAAATCCCTCCAATAATCTGTGACCTGAAAAACTTAACCACCATCGATCTTTCCGATAACTACATTCCTGGGGAGTTCCCAAAATTTCTCTACGACTGCACAAAGCTTCAAAAGCTTGACCTGTCTCAAAACTATTTCGTGGGTCCGATACCATCCGATATTGACCGAATTTCGGGTCTCCAATGCATAGACCTGGGAGGCAACAACTTTTCGGGCGACATACCTCCGAGTATCGGCCGATTATCGGAGTTGCAGACGTTGTACCTCTATATGAACGAGTTCAACGGCACGTTTCCGAAAGAGATCGGAGACCTGTCCAATTTAGAAGTTCTGGGTTTGGCCTATAATGGCAACTTTGAGCCTGCAAGGATCCCAATTGAATTTGGAAAGTTAAAGAAGTTGAAGACTTTGTGGATGACCGAAGCGAACTTGATAGGCGAGATTCCGGAAGCTATGAGCAATCTGTCAAGTCTTGAAACCCTGGAGTTGTCGAATAATCACCTGGTGGGTAGTATTCCTAGCGGGCTGTTTTTGTTAAACAACCTGACCAAGTTGTTACTTTTTGATAATATACTTTCTGGTGAGATACCAAGTTCAGTTGAAGCTTTGAAGTTGACTCTTATTGATCTTTCAATGAACAAATTAACCGGTTCAATACCAGAAGAGTTTGGCAAGTTACAGAATTTGCAACTGTTGGGCCTTTTTTTTAATGAGTTATCAGGAGAGGTGCCAGCAAGTATAGGTAAAATTCCTGTACTGAAAAAATTTAAGGTGTTTAATAATAAGTTGAGTGGAGTTTTGCCACCAGAAATTGGCCTTCATTCCAAGCTCGAAGGATTTGAGGTGTCAACTAATCAATTCAGCGGCCCGTTGCCAGAAAATTTATGTGCTGGTGGTGTTTTGCAAGGGGTGGTGGCTTTCGAAAATAATCTCAGTGGGGCGGTTCCAAAAATGCTTGGAAATTGTAGGACTCTGAGAACTGTTCAGCTTTACAGCAACAGGTTTTCTGGTGAGATTCCGAAGGGTCTTTGGACAACTTTCAGTCTGTCAAGCTTGATGCTGAGTAACAATGCGTTTTCTGGAGAGTTACCAACCAAAATGGCGTGGAATTTGACAAGATTGGAGATCAGTAACAATCGGTTTTCAGGTCCAATTCCACGTGGAGCTGGGTCTTGGAAGAACTTGATTGTTTTCGAGGCAAGCAACAATCTTTTCTCTGGTGAAATTCCGGTTGAGTTGACTAGTCTTTCTCGTCTCAATGCTCTACTGCTTGACGGCAATAAGCTTTCGGGCAAATTACCATCCGAGATAGTCTCTTGGACTTCACTGAATAATTTGAATCTCGCTAGAAATGAACTTTCTGGTGAAATTCCTAAGGGTATTGGGTCTTTGCCTGTCATGGTCTCTTTAGACTTGTCAGGGAATCAGTTCTCAGGTGAAATTCCGCCTGAAATTGGCCAGTTGAGGCTTAACACTCTTAACTTATCCTCCAACAAACTTTCTGGGAATATCCCGGATGAGTTCAATAACCTTGCATATGATGACAGTTTTCTGAACAATTCCAATCTCTGCGTAAAAAAGCCAATCATAAACCTTCCAAAATGTCCCTCAAGATTCCGCAACTCCGACAAAATTTCTTCCAAACACCTTGCATTGATTTTAGTTCTTGCCATCGTTGTTCTTCTTGTCACCGTATGGTTGTCCTGGTTTGTGGTTAGAGACTGTCTTAGGAGAAAGCGAAATTGTGACCTTGCAACATGGAAGCTGACCTCATTCCACCGATTGGATTTCACAGAATCAAACATTTTGTCAAGTTTGACAGAAAGTAATTTGATTGGAAGCGGAGGCTCAGGGCAAGTATACCGGATTAATATCAATGGTGCGGGTGAATTTGTTGCTGTGAAGAGGATATGGAACAACAGGAAGTTGGATCACAAGTTGGAGAAAGAGTTTATAGCTGAAATTGAAATACTGGGCACGATTCGGCATGCCAATATAGTCAAGTTGTGGTGCTGTATTTCAAGTGAGAACTCAAAGCTTCTTGTGTACGAGTACATGGAAAACCAAAGTCTGGATAGATGGCTTCATGGGAGGACAAGAAGCTCAGTATCAGGATCAAGTTCTGTCCATCATCATATTCTTGATTGGCCAACAAGACTTCAGATTGCCATTGGAGCTGCGCAAGGGCTGTGCTATATGCACCATGACTGCACTCCCCAGATAATGCATCGAGACATAAAGTCTAGCAATATCTTGTTGGACTCTGAATTCAAGGCAAAAATTGCAGATTTTGGTCTGGCCAAGATGTTGGCTAAGCAAGGAGAGCCTCACACAATGTCTGCAGTTGCAGGCTCTTTCGGTTACTTCGCCCCAGGTAACAAATATTCAAGAACTTCGCATTTTTTAGAACTTTCAATATCAAAAGCTGTTTTTAAATTATAACATCCCTTCAACGCATCTCTCTTATTTGCATTGCAGAGTATGCCTATACAACAAAAGTGAATGAAAAGATAGATATATATAGCTTTGGAGTGGTACTGTTAGAATTGTTGACGGGAAGAGAAGCTAACTATGGTGACGAGCACACTAGTCTTGCTGAGTGGGCGTGGCGACACTATGCAGAGGAGAAGCCTATCACTGATGCATTAGATAAGGAGATTGTGGAGCCGTGTTACTTGGGAGAAATGACCACTGTATATAGACTAGCACTCATTTGTACAAGCACGGTACCATCTTCCAGGCCTTCTATGAAAGAGGTTTTGCAGATTCTTCGTCGATGTAGTCCGACAGAAAATTACCGGGGGGAAAAGATGGGTAGCGAGGTTGACTCTGCTCCACTTCTTGGTACTGCTAGTTATCTCTTCAGTTTCAAGCGTAGTAAGAAGGTGGCAGCAGGAGAGGATAATGGCCTCGTGTAAAATGTCTGATGCAATCATGAATCATGAAATGGCTATGTAATGGTATATTGTACGTAGGTTCAGAAGTATATTTTTGTAGGTAGTGTTTGTGTAGTTTCTTAATTCAAGTCCTCGTAATATTTCTCCCCGTTCACTCTTGTACGTGCCCAGTGCTTTGCAATTTGTTAATCGTCGTGCCAATGCACGACTCGTACAGCTTATGTTGCACGACAGGTTGCATTAAAACCAGATGACGAACGAATCAGATATTTAGGTCCTCAACTCAAAATACCGTTCCTAGTATATTAACAATGAAATTTATTGTGTTCAAAATCGATAAAAATTTATTTTTTTTAAAAAAACGGCAATGGAATTTCTTACCGTATTTCTATCGTTTTGGCACGGATAGACCGAAGAGAGAAACTATATTACAAAGAAGCCAGTGTACATCAGTACAAACTGTTGTCATTGTAAAACCTAAAAAGGTACAGAATCCAAACCCCCGCAACCCAACATCATATCTGACTGGCTCATGTTTTATATACAAGTCGTCCTTCCATATAATAAACGGAGTTACACAGTTACACCTTCCACGACCATGAGAGTAAGAAACAGCTCAACTGGACAAGAAGTCTTCACTGCACCAGTGTACTTCATGAGTTTATTTGGAGCTTGGAGAAATCAATGGCACAGCACCAAAACTTTTAACAACAATAAACTAAACACTCACAACATGATACACAGTTCTGTGCATGGTTGAGTGTGGACCCATTTGGCAAAGCTTGCACCTAGTTTCCCCACCATTTTGATGGGATGAAGATGGCACTCTGCAAAACTCTGCATTAAATGAGACACTTACCATGAAGCTAAATCCCTCTTCCACCATAGCTGTTATCTTACCGTATGAGTCAAATCTCACACACCACTTTGTTGTCTTCGAAGTCAACCTGCCACAAAAAGCAACAGGAACCAAAAAGGACAGCAACAAGGGATCATCATTTGCATAAATAAATAGTGGGTTTCTAAAACACATGCCTTAACACCAGCTTCTGCAAAGATTCTGACCTAGCTCCATCTCAGGATTACACCGTGGTCCCCAGTGTACTACTTGGCTAGATAATACAAAAGAAGAATTAGTGGACTTAGGTTCCAAACAAGATGTTAGTAATAAAGAAACAAGAGAAAAGGTCATGTATCTGATCCTCAGACACAAAACAAAGTGAGGTTCTTAAGCACAGTTACTGGAAACATAGCACGAAGTGGTGCAGGACCTGCCACCACATATGCACCAGTCAGGAAATCACCCAGCAAAACATTTAGTGCAATGAAGTTAATGGAAATTAACTAAAAAGGGAACTCCTGACAATTTCACAGCTCTAAATCAAGATTTTGATACATGCTAGTCTTTGTGACCAGGGTTTACCTAACTAAACAGAAAAGCAGTGTGAAAAAGCAAAGTAAAAGAAGCATATTTTGCAAACTATTACACACAACCTAGAAAATGAATCTGAGAAAATCAAATAAGATTGGAAGTTAGATTCAAAACCTCTAATTCCTCTGTCAAGCTGTTGTGAAAGACCTCACAGGAATTTAGACATCCATTTTCCGAAAGAGTATCCAAACTAGCAACACAGTCATCACCCTGCAAAGATCCTTGATTCTCACTATCCCCAAAACATCCAGAGTCATTCTCTGCCATCTGACTCAATCTTAAACATCCTCAAACAGAGAAACTCACCTCGCAACTGAGGTTCTGAGTGCAAGACTTTGACTCATATTCCCTTCCAGCAACTTCTACGACAGCCATCTGATTACATGGTTTGACCAACCCTTGATCTACCTTAATGGCACCCACTTTCACATTTAACAGACTCCTGGAGGATACAGTATCTACACTATGAATTTCACACCGAGCAAGCAACCCTGGTTTAGAAGGTTCTGCCAATTCAGATGATTCTGATTCATTGTTAATGACAGACAAATCATCTACAAGTGTAAATTTATGTTCATTTAAGGCAATTGATTCATGATCAGCAATTCCATCCAATTGCATGTGGGCTACCATGGCATCTTTTTCAGTCACCAAATGCCCACCAGATGACCTAACCTCAGAATGGTTAGTTGGATCCCCAGTTGTCATTCCTGGAGAAACAGGCTGTGGTATTTCTGAACTAGTAGAGGCCCATTTAACACTTTTGTCTGGCCTCACCTCCTCTATTTCATGTTCTTTTTTCCTCTTAAGATGTCTTCCACAAGAACCAGACTGGCCCGTTTTGACATCTTCACAAGGCTTTCCAGCCTGCTTATTGAAGTGTCTTGATGGTTGAGGCCGTTTATAACCATCGGGGAAAACAAAGGAAGGGAGCTGCCTTCTGCGGACATGAGAAACATAAATATCCATCCCTGGTTTCCAAAACATATACATGCCAATCTCTTCTCTGAAATTGTCAACTGTTCCTCGTATGTCAAACTGCTGGCATTCTTTACCTGTTACTCCCTCTTTCCTACGCAAGCCCATAAAAAAGGCAGAATTTGGGCATGGCTTGGACAGGTCTATGTATTCATTAGGATAAGGATGGCATTGCAGCAACCCACTTGTATCTCGCTCTATCTAAATAAGGACACATGGAAATTTAAACAAAACAAAACAGAAGGAAAAGTTAGAATAGTTATCATGAATTCTTCAGAAACTAGGCCGTAAAGCTGAAGCATGAACCCATTTTGACAAAACACTTAGAAGACACGTCCTTCACCTTCAAGGTAAGTTGTCTAAACCGAGACTCCACCCAGCCTTTCCAAGCTAGCAAATCATCAGCATCTACTGCAACAATATCAACCTGCAGATAGTTCTTGTATGCCTCAAAGAAAAGATAAGGCTCAAACAGAGCACTCCACTGGGCCTTGTTCAGCTCAATTTCCTGCATTGGGAATAAATCGCTAAGGATGAAGCATCAATACCCAAACCTATGCAGCTATGGAGGTAAAACTAACAGAGCATGCCCTCACCTCACAGATCCTGTTACCGCACTGGAACTGCTCCGTCATCACTCGAAGAGTACTTAGAGAGACATTATAACTAGAGTTCATGCAAGGATATGCTGGAGTTATTATAGGCATATGATGAGATCGGTCCCGGGGATTTTTACGAGGATCCCACACTGAGAACCCTAGTTCATCCTCTTCTATTGGACACAGCATGACAGGGTTTGGCCAACGCCACTGTGTATACACTCTGAAAAACCGTGAAACTAGCATACTAGGAATTGCATTGGGATAAAGCTGGCACACGCGTGCAACCAGAAGAGCCCAATTTACACCACCAAGGAATCCAGTAACCTGCACACAAAGAGAGAAAGAATTAATACACTGTAATGAAGCGAAAATGACAATGAGAATGAAAAAACAAAGAGGTCACTTCTCCGACGTTTGAATAAACACCACGCCTTTTAGCCCAGAACTTCAGACATCTGAGTGTCGTGCGAAAGTGCTGCAATTTTACAATGAATTAAAGGACATTCAAATCAATGGTTAACTAAATAAGACCAAGTGAAGCACATAATATGTTCACCTCAACGTTTGGAACGTGTTTGAGAATTTGATCTGCAACCCTGCATCCATTAAGACTTCGAACAGTTTGCTCATCAACATTATTAAGCACAGACATTTGTGAAATGTCTATGTCCTGTAAATAAGTCAATTTCGGCACTAGAATGACATCAAAGCAAACAAGCAGCAACTATGCACCAACAATAATTTCAGTCAATTAAAGTAAACAATTCCCCAATACAAGAGTCACAAGGTGCTGTGATAAGTTGAATCCAGATTTAAGATAAAGTAATAAGAAAAATAAAGTGAACAAAAGTATTCTGAAAAAAATAAAATTTAAAAAAACAAACATAAATTAGAAACTTACTTCTGGAACAACCAGAAGAGAAATACTTGCATAAAGAAGATCAATGGAGATTCCCTGGAACTTGAATTTCATAACTGGAACATGAGCATCTGGAATTGGTTGAAGTTCACTAACTTCTTCCATTTCAGCCAGTATATCATGCAATATAATGAAGAAATCTTCCTGAAGAAAACTTCCATGTATTAGTAACGGCCAGGAACCAGGTGTTTAGATTCACCAGAACCTAAGCAGACTAAATAGCCCAAATCTATTACTTACCTCACGGCTCACATAAGAAGGCCCAACACATAAAGCATCTATATCTGCCCCTGGACCATGCGCCTGTTAAAGTGTGTCAGTAAATGTCTAGATATTAATTCACTGAAGAAAGACAATGGGCATTACATTCAGGCCATTGTCTCTTAATTCCCATGCTTCTAAATTGCTGAGCATATAGAAATATCAGTTTCTACTTTCTGGTAGTATCCATAAAGCAAAGTTCATATGCCATCAATGGTGAAAATTAAAAATCCAGCTGTAGACAGTGCATTAATACTAAGAGAGGATGATAAAAACAATAGAAAAGAAAAATCCTCAACAACAATAAAGAGCAAATAAAGAATTAAACTTACCCCCAAGCGATAAGACCCAAAAGTAAAAATAACAGCATTTGCATCCTCCACCATCTGATCTGTATATCCCCTTTGGCAGGTCAATTGCTTAACCCAAGCTTTTACAATCTACACAATAATCCATTAGTCTTAGTCACCCCACATAGGGAATAAAACAATATTAAATATTAAAATAAAAACTCAATAAACTAAAGCATAAATCAAGTTGTTCAAGACCACTAGTTAGATAATCACAAGTAAGCAAATTCCTAAAGTAGCATTCAAGTAATGTATAATAAAAGCATGCTAGTATACTGATTTCGTACCAAAATGTGAAGCATAAAATTAGTATATGGGGGAGTAAATGGACAATTAAGTACCTGATCCAGTTGGCCAATAACCTCTTTTCTCTTAGCATCTTCTTCTTCGCTCGCGTACAGACTGGAATCAATAAAAAACTTGCAATACGATCACAGATAAAACAGGACGACAAAAATCAGTTTTTTTTTTAAATTAACTTTCTCAGTAAATAAAATTAAAATAACTTTTAAAAAATAAAAATTAATTTACCTTCTCCAATTCTATATTACGTTGGAAATCAGCTTCAGTGGGCTCAGCAACAGAGATTGGTTTATTGATTCCGTACCTCAAAGAACCTGACATTTCACTAACCTAATCACAGCAAATCGCCAAACGCAAAGGCTCCCAATTGAACTAAAAAAATTGGCAAAAAAATTCCCACAAGTAGGGCGAAAAATTAAAATTCAGCTAATCAAAAGCTGAGATGGAGGGAATTTTAATTTTTAATTTTTACTTTTTTTTGTTTGGAAACAAGTTAATTAAAGGTCAAACGGATCTAAAGTCGGGGCAAAACCAGAGCAGAGGAGAGAGAAAAAGAGTTGGGGATTTTGGTGGGCTAAGGATGTGTTTGGGCAAGCGGTTTTGGATTTGCATTAGCTTAATTTATATTTGTATTTTTTTTGTCGGAATTTATTTTAGTGTTTATTTGGCGAAAATTGAGTACAGTTTTGAATTTTTTTTCTCTCTGTCTCTCTCTCTTACAGTCTTACTTGTGTAATGCGCTTTTTTATTTTCTTCTTGTGTTATTACTTTCCATTTTATTTCATTTAATACTAATACATTATATTAATTTGTACAATTATTATTTAAACAAGTCACTTAAAAATAAAAAAATAAATATGATATTTTCATAATAAATTGAACACGCAATTCTTTTACAAATTAAATCTGATTAATTAATTCATTAAAGAATCATATTTATCTTTTAGTCCTGTACGATTAGATTTATCATTTAACCGTGTGGTTTTAATTATTATTATTATTATTATTATTATTATAACATCGAAATATAATGAATGATTAAATTTTAAAACAAAGAAGGATTAAAATGTCATTTTCGCCGTAAGAAATAAAAGAAAAATGAAATGTCAAAAATTAAAAAGAAAAATATCTAAGCGTAGAAATTCTCCAATCATGTTTGTGTTTTCCTTTCGTGGACAACGTTGCTGTCACTCAACACGAAGTTCTCGCACGGCTAACTAATACAAAACCAGAGCACTTCCACTTTAAATTTATTCTTTGTACGTACCAAAGGTTAAACCTACATGCTCCCTCGCCTCTCCTCTTTACTCCGCACTCTCCCTTCCTCGACCGCTCCAATGGCGCGTATAATTTCACGCGGCACTCCTCTCCCTCTTACCCGTGCCTCGTCAGCCGCCATTTCCTTCCTCAACTCACCTTCCATCTCTTACAAAACGCACCGTTTGGATGCATCTTCTCCATCGAATTCGTCGTCGCTATTCGGCCGGGGATTCCAAGTGCTGTGTAGAAGAGAAGAGGAGAGCGTGGTGCGATCGTCGAGAAAGATTTTCGCTCAACAGAGAGGGTACCGCAAAGTGCGGAGACGAGTGGCGAAGAGCAAGCAGAAGGAGCTGGAGCTCAATGTCAGTATTTGCATCGAAGACGAGTTGCCTGATGATCCCGAAGTATTGGTACATATTTTATTTATTTTACTTTAAAAAAAAAAAAACCACACATTCATTGTTATGTTTATTTATATAAATTTGAATTTTAATAGATTAAGCTTATGTTGCTGTAGTTTCTGCTTAATTTTTGAAAACACAACAATTAATGTCCTATGTAAACACTCACCATTACTATTAGCAGCTACTATTTTACTGGTTACGAAATTGACTGCCTTCGGTACTTGGATGGAAATGTTGGGATACTACTTTTAGAGACTAGAGAGTGCATTTATGCAAATTATACCGTGTGTCAATGTGTCAAATTGTTACTTATTTTAATCCCAAATATTTTCTGTGAAGATTGAGAATTAAATGTTGATTTGTCTATAACCAGCAGCCAAAAACATAGTTTAAGCATATTCTTTGTTGATTCATTTTGTCAATTGTACTTGTGTCTTATTTGCAAATATCTTTTTTCTTTTGTACATGCTACAGAATATTGCAGAAATGCTTCGTCTTAATGCACCAACTTTAATGAAGTTAGCATTTGATAGTTTGAAAGATTCGACATATAAAACAAGAGATACTGCCATAGAAGATATTGGTGGGTTTGAAAGCATTGAGTTGTCTATACTCTTTTGCAACGATGAGTTCATTCGTAAACTTAACAAAGAATGGAGGGATGAGGACCATGCCACTGATGTTCTCTCCATGTCACAACATGTCCCTGAACTCAAACTTCCAATTGTAAGATGTCTATCTTTTGATCAGAAAATCTATCGCTACTACCCGATTTTACATACATTTTTTTTTAAGCTTATGTTAGGTGACATTGTCATTTCTGTTGAGACTGCTGCAAGACAAGCGGAGGAAAGAGGGCACTCACTTCTTGATGAAATACGCATCCTCATGGTTAGTTAAGCAAATCTTTTATTCAGCAGTTTCTTGGTTTTCACCTTGTTGCTTTTGTCATGCTGGAGAGAGATATCTTAAAGAATTGGTTAACAGTTTTTGTTCAGTGTATATCTTTTTTCAAAAATGAAGATTGTTCTTTTCGCAGAGACAAAAGCTAAATTTATTTTTGGGTTTTTCTTTTTATGATGCCAAAGATTGTGTATCTGCATGTTCTGGGGTTTGGGGTGGAGTGAAGAAAATTGTGTTGGGAAGACATCTTTCAGTCCAATATTTCTAAAAGTGTGATGAAAGCAAACCGAATTAAGTAAATTGACATATCAAAGTACTGTACTTTAATTGTCTCTGGTAATATTGCTTGTGTGGGTAACATGTGTCTTCACTCTTTGCAGGTTCACGGATTGTTGCATCTTTTGGGTTTTGATCATGAGATTAGCGAAGAAGCCGAAGCAGAGATGGAGAAGAATGAGGAGTTTCTTTTACAAAGTCTTGGGTGGAAAGGAAAAGGATTGATACAAAGTGCTTATGATTCTGACACCAACGCAAATCTTCAAGTTGAAAACTCAGATGGTAATTATATCTTATAGATCTTTCAATTTGATGCATACTCTCTTTATTCAGTTAGTAGCTGTATATAAGTTGTAGTGAGTTACTCTTACACAGCAAAAGTTAAAAGACAGGAAAAAAGAAGGTAGCCTACGATTCTATAAACCGAAGTTCAGCTATATCTTCTGCGATATGGATGGTGAGAGTGCACCTGCCAATCTTTGACTCTTTCTTCATTTTCCCTAATGCTTCTTACTGATTTATTATGTATTCAAATTCAAGGTACACTGCTGAACAGCCAAAGTCAAATTTCATTGACAACTGCAAAAGCTCTTAAGGAGGCACTGTCAAGGGGCCTGAAAGTGGTGATCGCCACTGGAAAAGTAAGAGCACATGGAATCTAATTCCCTTAATTTTTTTTTTCCCTTGAAAATTAGGTTTTCTAAAAGTATCTCTATATGTTATTTGTTTTGAACCCAAACACATTTTAGTTTCTTTTTATTGTCACTTTTTCAATAAGTCTAGTTTTCTTGGGACAGCTGCTGCTTTTTTTTTGGGTGGGGGAAGATGTGGAGGAGGGGTGGGGGGCTTTCTTCCTTCTTATGTTGAATATGTTGCTTGTTTGATGAAGGTTCTGATTTTCCTATGTTGAATTGAAATTTTTAAAAATAGACTCGTCCAGCTGTGATAACTGCTCTGAAGAAGGTTGATTTAGTTGGTAGAAATGGCATTATTTCAGAATTCACTCCAGGAGTTTTTCTACAGGTTCTCTTTCTTGTATTTATGCGTTTAAGCATGAAGATGTTTGTATATGTATATCTGTTACCATACATTGTCTCTTGTTGGCTGTTTCTATTTGACTGCAGGGATTGCTCATCTATGGTAGACAGGGGCGGGAAATTTTTAGAAGAAATTTAGCTCCAGATTTCTGCAGAGAGGTAACATGTTAACATCTATTTGTGATTCTAGTTGGGATTAGTTTCAACTTTGGTAAAAGTTTGGCTAGCTTTTATATTAACCTACATCTAAGAAACTTGAACAGTCAAGTATACTTGTACGTGTGTTCTTGTGCATGCGCTTGATGAGTGATGAGTCTATGTTGTCTTTTTATCACATTGACAGGATGTATTTCTGTATTACAGTAGCAAGCAGTGGCCACTTGCAACTTCGCAGTCAATTGTTCCAATCAATATTGATATTGTCATCTGAGGCCTTATTTTATGTAATTTATTGAAATGCAGACTCTGTCATTGCCTGTAGTGATATCATGTTTCAGTTGGTGGTTGCTGGTTCAGTGCATTACGCATGAACTGGCTCTTCTGACAATAACAGGTTTTGTTTTTTTGTTGGCTGCAAATAACATCTGATGTGATTGCCTTTGGGCTTTAGCTTTAGTAGTGCGAGTATGGGGTAGATTGGTCTCTTTTTAGTATCTTGTAAAAATGAAGGGGGGAGAAAAGTCAAAGTACTTTTTTTTTTTTTTAAGAAACAAGAAAAATTATTAGTGGAAGATAAAAGAAATTACAAAAATTTGGATGAGTAGTAAAAGAGAAAAATACAACTACATTTTACTGTTATTTTAAAAACACCTGCATTCCTGCCCGTTTATATTGCAATCAACATGCTTTATCTTTCCAGGAAACAAGGGATCATGACCTTTAATATTCATTTATTGAAATCAACATTCCATTAGTTCCTTAAAAATTTATATGAACTCCTAAGCATCTTCTGTTTAGCACTGGTGCTACTGTTTCCCCAAAAGAATTGGTGGATGGTGATTGACCATCAAGACTATGGGTGCAGGATTCTTTAGCATAAATTGAAAGATAATTCTTAGCCATATTATAGTGTAATTGCTTAGCTATCAAATGCAGGCATATCAGTACTCTTGGGAGCACAAGGTTCCTCTTATCGCATTCTCTGGCGATCGTTGTCTGACACTATTCGATCATCCTCTTGTTGATTCACTGCATACTACATATCATGAGCCAAAGGTACCTGGCATTTCTTTCTCCCAAATACAATTTTGCTTCTTATGAGCAACTTTTTAACAAAAGATTCTTATAGGCAGAGATTGTACCTGCTATTGAGGATCTCTTGGCAGCTGCTGACATACAGGTATATCTGGATACAGAAATCTCATGCTTATAGGGAACCTAATACTTCCTCTGCTAGGATTCACACTTACTTTTCTTTCGTTATTTTCACTAAGCAATGCTGAGGAGAGAGAAAATCTACAGAATTGTTAAGGCTAAGCATCTTGCGAACAGTTGGCAACATTGTGTTGCTGGCATTGACTGATTAGTTACTTTCAGCCGTAAATATTTGGTGTCAGTCTTTTATTTTGAATGTAATGCTTGTTAATGCTTCAAATGGTTAAGCTTTTCGGCGCACCACAAACATGCAAGTTTTCTTGCCTCATATTTTCAAATTGGAACAAATATTAGTGCTTGGATCGGATTTTCAGATATGTTTGCCCACACTAATGTTTTTCGCCACATAAACGAATATTATTTCTTGGTGAAGATGTTCTAATGTTGTTTTTCGGCTTAATAACCTTTTTTGGTTCTTTTTGAGACACTTATCTTTTTGGAATTGCAGAAGCTCATCTTTTTAGACACTGCAGAGGGAGTTGCTACTACCATACGGCCGTACTGGTCAGAGGCAACAAAAGATCAAGCCAATGTTGTCCAAGCCGTTCCTGACATGCTTGAAATCGTTCCCCCTGGAACTTCAAAGGGAAGTGGGGTTAAGATGCTGCTTGATCATTTGGGTGTCAGTACAAAGGAGGTATGGCTTATTATAGTCTTCTTACATCTTTTACCCTTGTTTTTCGTCTTTTTCTTTATTTTAGGGTCAACATGATAATTCATTGCTAATAATCTCTATCAGAAAGCATCTGTTTGAAGTATAGCATTTTTCTGTTGAATGCATGTTTCTGATTTTGTTGGGAATAGCTTTCTAATTTTTATAATTTGAAGAAGCAATTTCAATACTTGCATCCAGATAATGGCAATTGGTGATGGAGAAAATGATGTTGAGATGCTCGAGTTGGCTTCTCTTGGTATTGCTCTCAGTAATGGATCTGAGAAGGCAAAAGCTGTTGCCAATGTAATTGGTGCCAGCAATGACGAAGATGGTGTGGCTGATGCCATCTATCGGTATGCATTCTGAAGTTGAACGTTGTGACCTGCAAAGTCCGACATGACATTGATTCGATATTCTTTTATCCAAGAAATGGAAAAGTTTTTGTGGTTTTTGTAACACAGAAACACTTCATTTTACACATTCTACATGTGTATTCCCTTTCATTCTGATGATATCAAATACACTCACATATCTATAAAATAATTATTTTTAAGTGCGGACACCTATATGCTTTTTTAAATGTGGACAAATTCTTAAACTATGCGAGTCCATTGTTTAAAAACATTTCCATATAAAATAAAATGAGGTCCGCTCACAGTAAAAAGACTATAATATATATGGAGCCCACAAAAGAAAAATTGAAAGTATGACACTTTGATTGACAAATGTGCTGGTTAGTCTCATCTTTGTCAAGTTAACAAGGACAGAGGTTTCATGGGATAAATTAGTGGTGCGTGTATCAATTTGTAATTAGAATAAGGGCTCATTCGGTATTATATTTAAAAGATTTAAAAGTAATTTTAAAAATTTTAAAATTAATTTTAGCGTTTAGTAAAAAAAATTAAAATCACTTTTGTTAAAATCAACTCTTCCTACTGCGGTTGATTTTGAAAAATAAAAAATCAGTAGCTTTTAAATTTTAATTTTGAGAATTAATTTTATCTTTTAATATAATTCCATAAATATTTTTAAAATTATTATCTAAATCTAAAATTATCCTTGTTCAAATTGAAAACAAAATAAATATTTTAATCATCAATATAAATTTATTAATATCAATTTGTTGGTCGAATTATTATTAAATTTATTTCACTATATTATCAATTGTTTTAAGATAAAAAATAGAATCAATATATTATAAATTCTATTTTTAGTTAAAATTATTATAATACACAATTAAAAATATTGTGTGTACATGTTTTGGTATGTTTAAGTAAATTTTGTCCTACATTATGTATATTTTAATTATTAATTTTTTAGCAATTTAACAATAAAATTTACAAAACATCTATAACTACTTTTAAAACTCACAGTATTTTTGCAAATAAAATTTATCAAACACTTAACTAATTCTTTTCACAATTGATTATTTCTACAACACAGCTAACATCAATTATTTTAAAAGCCACAGCATTCTCAAGCTGGCCCTAATTTAGAATGAGAATATGAATTAAAATAAAAAGTTTACTTGAGATTTACAAATCATATTGGATTAAGTTGTTATATTTATATTGATATGTTTATTTTATTTTGAAATTGAAATGAACGGTCATGAACTATTAAAATTCCCTTAATTAGTTATTATCTTCAATATTATTCAATAATAATAATGGTAACACTAAAAACACCATTAGATAACAATACTAAAAATGAAAATAACTATAATAATGCTAATTATTATTGACATCCTTATTTTGTTGAGAGTTAAGATTTTATTATTGATTCCCAATAGTGTGTGAGGCCCACACTTGATCATCATTCTCTTAACAAAATTTGTACCTTATAAGCAAACCAAAGAATGATTCATATTCTTTATTCTCATTTTGGCTCTTTGTAACTCACAAGTAAACATATTATTATGGATTTAAAATTGTGTTAATTTTTTTTTATCTATTTTACAAAAATGAAAATAAAAATTAATATCTTAAAAAAAACATTTTCTAATGTTAGTGAAAATCAACTTTTAAATATATATATGTGTGTGTGTGTAAAAGCAAATTGCTGCTACTGACGAGAGAAAGTGATTTTACTTTTGCAAAAAGAAAAGAATTCTATGAATTGGGATTAGCTAAACCATCATTTTTTTACAAATATTTTTATGGGTGGTCAAAGAAAAAAAATGAATAGAATAAAGGTTTTTGACATTATTATTAATTTTTTTAAAGTGGTACATTTTGATAATCACAAGGGCAAGGACTTGTATAACAAAAAAAACTGACTTTGAAAATTTATGTAGTGTGTTAATTTTGAATCTACCTCTTTTGCTTTTCTTCAATTTACTATTCCAGCTGTTGAAAATTTTAATGCGGCATCCAATTCCTGAAAAGTTTATTCGTTGACTGTTGTTGACGATTAAAAGTTTATACAGCAGAACTAAAGCCGAACATAGTATAAAATTTAAAGTAAAAAATTAAAATTTAACATAAGAAATCGTTCTTGATAAAAAAATTCAAAATCCTCTATATAGTAAAAGAAAGGAGGTGCCAACCAATCAAACCAAGAAATTATTCTCAACCTTAACACAACCTTAGAAATAAATTATACAACAGAGGCTGTTAACTATATAACACAGCCTTAGAAATGAATTTTTGACAAAATAAAACAATTTTAAAATAATAGAAGCCATTGTTATGACAAATGGCTGATATTATTAAAATAATCGAATCCGTGCAGCTGCATTTTTAAAATAATAAAAGCCGTTGTTTACGGATCGGGCCGGATCCGAAATTTATTGCCAACCCTGTTTCCCAACCTGACCACAAACCCACAGTCAACGCTGCCAACAAAATCGTGATGGCAGGATTGTAAGGCTTGAGCCCTGGCTTCGAGTGACATTGGTCCCGGCCCGATTCAATCTTTTCATTTGAAGCCCAGGACAGATCCGGAAATCTGAGCCTAATATCCATGTCGACATTTGAGAAAAGTGTGAGCCCTTGAGGCGTGTTCCTTTCCGCATGATGCGAGTTTTTTGTTATGTTGCCACATTGGTTGTTAGTGTGCGCCCGTGTAACGTAATTGTCCACGTATATACATGCCTACATAATTTATTTCTTACATAGAAGAGTTTTATTAGTCGTGGTTCTAACATTACTGTTAAACTATTATCATCTTAAAATATCCCAACTCCCAAGTGGGGTAAAAATTCTGCATTGACCATTTGGGTAGGGATAACATCGTCTGCCTCCGACACTCGTATCATAAGCTCTCAATTTGAAATCATTCTAACATTGAACTTATTGGTGAATTTTAGTTGCTTACAATCAAATAATGGGAATCAAAGATGGAGAAAATGACGTAAATATGCTTGAATTGGCTTCAATAATGGATCCAAGGAGGCGACAGCAATGACCAACTGCGTACTGTATATATATATATATATATATCCTGTGGTTTGGTTTTGTGAACACTGGAGAAGCACTTTGTACTTGCACACATCGTGAATTAGAGAATAAGGATAATCGGGCATTGCCACCTAATAACTCAATTGTTATTTGATTAAATATATGTGTTGAGTTATTGAGTACAACTCTTGAATTATATGTAAGTTATATATAAATGTAACTTAACCACATCCATAATGATAATAAGAAAGTCCACAAAAGATCTTTTTTTTTTTGGGGGGGGGGGGCAGAGCTCTCTTAGTTTCTTATGATCGTATCAATAAAGACAAATTAGTGTAAAGATATCAGCCAAAAATAAAATGGGAAACTTATTGTATGAGAATTTCACCTTTGCTCAAATGGGCCAAAAAAAAATTGTCTCAATACATATAAAGACTCTCATATGAATCTGCAGCATTATGTGCTATGCTCACCATGCATATCACGGCATCTTCATGGTGAATTGCTTGAGGTACAGAATCTCAAGTTCTTTTGTCATATTGGGCATTCCTCCTTGCGCACTCCAAAATAGTCTTGTCAACAGTGATGAAGTAAGAAGCGATTGACGCTGTTAATCATTCAAACAAGCTAAAGGTTAGCTTTGTCAGCCTAAAAATCTTATCATACACATCTACAGATAGAAAAGCATGAAGACAGAGCAGCATAACATCAATAACATATCCATCAGATAATATTATACAGCAATGCATGAATAGAGCAGAAATAAACCAAACAAAATGCTCAAGTGAAAGATCACATTTCTGTGAACTCAAAATATATTAAACATAAAACTAAGGCAGTCACATGACTCACATTTCCATATATTTTCAGTTTAATCAACTTTTAATGGTAAACAACAGTCAAGGAATAAACTTTTAATAGACACAATAAGGATTGAAAAATGAAAGAAGCTTAATTGTATAAGTTCAGCCGGTAGTGAAAGTTACCTGCGGATATGATGAGTGCCTGACCAGTATAATTCAGGTTTGCCTTCGCCCAAGGAATTGTTCGAACTGCAACCAACTGATAACAGAAGAAGTATATGAGAGAACGACAGCAAAAAAGCCAGATCTGCCATTTGATGCATGAATAGAGCGGATATGAACTAAACAGGAAATTCTGAAACAGAGACAACAATCGTGTATTTCTCAGCACTTTGCTTCCTCACCCAATACATATATTATAATGATAGGGCAGTCTATCGTGCAAAGAACTCACATGCTTATTATTTCTTAATCTCAGAAGCGACCAAAGTATTTTAAACATCAACCAAGGCAGTCACATTTTCTGTAATATTCAGCTTAAACCATATAATTTGCCGCCATGGCTACAACAAATGAAATATCGGTGGCCGCCAGATAGATTTTCAAATTAATTGGAACTTGAGATGAATAACACAGGACAGAAGATTAGGTAATAGAAGACAGGGCCATAGAACAGAACACTAGAGATCTGTAACATTGAGGTCCTTTCCTAGAAAATACTCTTCAATTAGGCACAACAATAATCGAAACAAAGAAGAACAAGCAAAACATCCATTTCACCTGGAAAAAAAATAAAAATTGACGCTTCCACTAATGCAATAAATAACTAATAAGTCAACTAACAGGCACAATACAATAAAATACAATCGATCAATTTCCAAAATTTGAATATAATCAAGATTAACGAATACAGATAGAACCTACCGTAGGCACAGCGGTGACAACACACATTACGGCAGCGGCCTTTAATCCAGCTCGAACGCCTTCTGCAAACAATTACTCAGAAACACTAAACCACGTCAGCTAATATCTCTCTACAGCTGACAACATATTACACAGTTTTTTTTTAAATACAAATTTTAGACATTATCTGTCTAATTTCATAATTAATTTGGATAATAAAAGGTTAGAAATGAAAAGGAAAAAAGATAAATAAATGAAACCTTGAACGCAGTCGTTGGCGGCCTTAGCCTTCAGATCTTCAGCAGGGGAAGCAATCAGTAGCGAATTTTTTGACCTTCTGTTTGCAAAAATATCTCTAACTTCCGATGGAAATCCCATTCCTTCTTCTTCTTGCTCTTCTTAATCAGAATACGAAATTCAAAAACGGATGGCGGATTAAGATCTGAGAAGGAGAGTGCATTGCAGTGTGCGTTTCGATTTTGATCTCTTTTTATGTGCTGTTGAATCTTGAATGGTTTCATGTCAGTCAAATCTGTGTGCGCCATCCCTCGTAAACAACTGCCACGTGGCAGAATTTATTAATAAACTCTCTAAGGAACGGGGATTTGACCGTCTTTACCGGTTCGTGGCGGGTTGCAAAATTTATGTGTAACGACAAAACACGGGGTCAACTGGACGAAATGCGAAATTCGTTGAATTTGAAAGTCATCGGGTCTCTATGGGCTAGTTTTTGTATATTCTGGCCCATTGTTACTTGTTAAATTTGCTAGGAGGCTCTAATTCGCAGTTGTATCTGCGTACAGTCCGAAAGGCATCAGCCATAAGGTCCATGTAATGAATAAGATTACACATCACAAACCATCTATCTAAAACAACTATTTAAATAATATGATATTCATCAATTAATTAATAAAAATAATATAATTAATTCACTTTGATCTTATAAAGAATTACCAAACAATCAATGAATGACATATCATTTGAGATAGAATTTAAAAAATTTAAGATGTCTATTATTACTCTGTACACGTTTTTAATTATTTTACTTAAATTTCATTTTCACTATAAGATAATAAGATATAATTTTTTTCTTAACTTTCTCATGGATTGTGAATTTTACAGCTTTCAATCCGATCTAATTTACCAATCCAACAACTTGGATTTTTATGAATTGAGTGGATTGTGTGGTTTAATTGGATTCTAAATACCCCATATTAGAGTATATGTAAATAAATTTTTTATTCAATTAAATAATTTGTACTTTCGAAACTTTATTAACAACATGAACATAAGTAATAGAAACATTGTAAAAAAAAAGGAAGTTTGAGATGAGATAATTTTATTTTAATTTTAACTAATAGACTTCTAAAAAAGAAAGAAAGAAATCCAAATAGATGTGAAATTACATAGAGTTTGTCGTTGATAAAGAAGCCACGGTTTTCTTTCATTTTCGATACGATTCACTAGATGTCTGCGTCTCAATTATTATCCACTGAATATAAGTAATTACTTCCCAAACATAAATCCATTATTCATTCGAAACCTCCCTACTATAAATTTTAGTTTTTCAAATTTCTTATTCATTCACTTCTTGTAATCAATTTCAAGCCAAACAAAGAATTAAAAAAAGAAATAATTAGAAGAGTTATAATGGTTGAGAAGCAAAAACAATTGCGTTCTTAATGACCAACAGAGGGCGACATATAAATAGAAGTACGTTCTACTAATTAATGCTTAATTAGGGAAACACAATAATTATAATGCTTCATAGTTAATGGTGTGTTGTGAGCAGCAAGACAAATGTACGTAGGAGTATACCACCGAAGAAGGATTTCAAGAGCTCAATAGAGTGGGATGATATCATAAATATCATTTTTTTTTAATTTACCTGAACTCTCACAAAGACAAATGATGGGAGAGTTTAGTAAATTTAAAAACCCATTGAAAAAAACCTAAGAAACCCATAATTTTGCAATTATATTTCTTGTCGTTGTGAAAAATTTCGTACAAATACAAACGTAGAATCACTCGGAAGCCTAAGTTCCAATAAAGAACATTGAGTTGATAAAGTCTATTAATTAATCTAACCAATATTAATCATATATAAATATCAAACATCAATTTATACCATAAAAAGACAGAGTCATGTCTCAACGAAAACAAGATCCATAAAATTAGTGTGATTTAATTTTTGGAGAAAGAGAATAGTAAGAATCTGCTTCAACAATTGTGAGACACAAACCCGATTCACAAGCAATCTGCAAACCAAATCCTTAAAGCTTCCACCTCCACAAAAATCTACAGCACAGGATCTTCAAGGACTCCCTCGAATTCTTGAAGATCATAAAGCCCACATCAAAGCAGTCATAAGCTTCTTCACTTTGTGATAAAATAAAACCACCGTTGGTTTCTGCACCAGACTCCAAATATCAAGCTTTCCACACTGAGGCCACCACTGCTAGAAAAGGAGTAATTTTCTGCGGCACCACTGATATATTTTACTCCAACACCTCCGATATATTGATATATTTTAATTGTGTAATGTTAGGCATACAATTTTGGAATCCACCTCCTATCAAGTACCAAATTTGTATTCCATTCAACTAAACATGTGCAGAGTAATTTCACCGCGCAAATGAACTAACAAAAATCTTTCATAGAAAAGTATATATAACATGATCAAAATAATGAAAGAATAACATTATCAAGCTGATAGTTTTCTCACTAAAATATGCTTTATTAATTAAAACGTGAAACAATGCTGTCTCAGGGCAAAAAAATGGAAAGAAAAATCAATTAAGTAGACTCTTGACACCTTCTAGGCTTAGAGAGCACCAGCCCTTTTCCCCTCCTTCCCTCAGCATGCTTAATACGAAGATCAGCAACCCGAACACGAAGATCCGCAAGCTGACAGCGAATATCGGCACCCTGACCACGAATATCACCAAGCTGACGAAGAAGACCAGCATTCGCAGTGGTCTGCACATCATCGGCAATCTGACTACGAAGATAAAGAAGCTGACAATGGAGATAAGCAAGCTGACTGCGAACATCCGCCGCATTCACAGTACTGCACACATTATTGGCAAGCTGACCACGTAGACAAGCAAACTGGCCGCGAAGACAAGCAAGCTGAGAGCTGATTTGCGCATTTACATTATTATGCACGTTTTCAGCAAGCGGACAGCGAAGGTCATCATCCATAGCGCCCTGAAAGTTATTAGCCCGCTGACTACAAAGATCAGTACGGGGACTAAAAAGATCAGCAAACTGATCACAAAGAAGATCGGCATCGATATCCGCACTCCTCTGAAAATTATCAGCACGCCGAGCACAAAGATCGGCGAGCCGAACACAAAGATCAGCATGCTGATTGTGAAGATCAGCGAGCTCACCACGAAGATACGCATTCACTGCACTCTGCACATTATCAGCACGACCAAGAAGATCGGCATTCGCATTCTCAGCAGCGATTCGAATGCGACCAAGAAGATCAGCAGCTTGCTGGTCTAAAAACCTGAGCTTGGCACGATAACTCTCCCTCATCCTATCCGTGTCAACCATAACACCAGTAAGCCGACACCAAGCAGGATTTCTCTTAACAGCTTCCGCGTCGATCTTGATAAACCTCAACACTAAGTCTCTTTTGTTAGGCCCCACGCTTGTCAGCCATTCCACTATTTGATCCCTACTATAGACCTTCAACACTTTCTCCAAATCCTTTTCTGCCAAATAATTCTCCAACTCCATGGATGTAAGTGAATAAATAATTAACTGAAAAAGGTTGGACAAAATTATAGATATGGCAGAGTCAGAGGATCTGATTTGTCTTCAAAAGAAAACTCGCTTCTTTCTGTGTAAGGTACAGGGGGAGTTTCCGTGCGTTTAAATAACGTGAGGATTACGACTAATTTTTATTCTATAGCGGTACAAACTCTTTATATAACGGAAGGATTAGTTTATAAGTGTTAAACCTACTATTTGGATCCAATAGCAACACTGGGCGCCTTCGTACTTATCTTTGGAAAGCAAGTAGTGATTCATGCGTTTGGTTTCCCAACTTCACAAGGAGTCAGAATTTCTCTCCAGGTCACTGAACACTAATTGCGCTTCTGCCAGGTCCCTAATGTTTCTCTCTTTTTTTTTTTTTGTTTTCCTCACTCAGGTCCGTAGTTGTTTTTAAATTGATTACCTAACGAAATTCTTTAAAAGGTTAGCTAAAAAGTACATTATTTTAAGTGATAATGCAAACGAACCATATATGGATGGTAGTGATTCCCGTTCAACAAGAAATATTTTGTATGAGACAAAAGTATTCTCACATTCAATGAAATTAGTATTGACTCAAAATCTTTTGAAGATGGTCCAGAGAAACACAATATTAATACATACCTTTTCCTTGAAAATACCGGTCTACTAGATAAACAAAAATGAAACAAGAAGCCGAAAAGTTATCCGAAAAGTGTGCTTATAGCTAAAACATATCTAGTTTCGACTGTATAAATTCCTTCTGAATACAAAATAGGTTTCTGAAAGAAAATGATTGACAAGAGGATTGTTTCAGCCGATAACTCCTGCCTGTGAAAGCCCGTCCAGCTCCCCCTTCTGGTTGGACGCTGCCTTTGGTTGGATATTCCAATCTCCAATGGGCAACAAGTTTATGCCTATGTTGAACAAGTTAAAAGGAATTTCAAAGTAATCTTTTGTGTGAAGCAAGTAAGGTTAGTTAGAAAGCTAAAATCAGGACTAGTCAATGCAATTTTGAGACCGATTACTAGCTAATGTAAGCAAAAATGTTGTAGACAATAAATCTATGAGTTAACACAACACAAACAAGAAAAAAAATGAAGAAAGATAAGAAACCATATGTCCACATTCATAAAAAGAATATTATACGAACATGCAGAAGAAATTCATGATACGAATTAACTGAGAGAAAATGTTTATCCTTATGTGTGTTAATTAAGGATAAACATTTTCTCTCAGTTTATTCGTATCATGGTTGGGAAAAAGTTAGAATCGAAAATCAAAATACCAGTACGAGTATAGACAAGGATACACCCATTGTGTGGCTATCCATATGTTTCATCCACCGGCAAGAGGTTGCAGCACTTTAATATAATGCCTGCGTTAATGATTCCAATTAAAAATAAGCTTGACTAACTGAATTGCGATCATGTAGTTAATAAACTTGTCACTGATGTTGATTTCGCCAACTTTTCCCATTACTTAGCATGATTTTTAACACATATAATCACAGCACGAACGTAAAGCAAGAGTGGAGTTAACTACCAAAATTTCACATTCCATTCCCTCCATTATAAATAATAATATCATTTGTACTTTGAAAAAATTAATGGCTAACCAAAAGCTCATAATAGAGTAATAATATATCTATAAACTTTTATACAATTTTTTTTTTGTATAAACTGATATGATATAATTTAATTGGTCGGATTATATATCTCTTGATTTATATGATTTATTTTTATTATTTTATATTTTTTTTCAACCAATAAAATAACACCAAATCAGTTTGTACAAGAATTTGTAATTGTATCATGACTACTCATACTAAAATAAGCCTCTTCACCATAACTTGCCAAGGAAACAAGAAACACAAAAACAAGAAACAAAATTCCATCTTTGTAAGGCAAGTCTCGGATGGATCTTAAACGATAAATGCCATGTCCAAAAAAATCCATGTTGGCACCTCCGTCCATCTTTGACCATTTTTTTTCTCCAAATATTTATGGCCCAACTTTGATTGAGAAAATGTAAGTTAAAGAGTACTGAACTGAAAAAATAGGAGATGCATTGAAATCAGTAGATTGATTTCAAAAGTTGGAAATTAGGCTTAAAAAATTGGGGATGAGAAATAACTTGAAGGGCAGCCAATGCAGTAGATTTCTGGATTTCTTGAATGCTCAAAACTCAGAAGATTGAATCTTGGGCTCTTAGATGCCATAACTTGGAGATGAAATCTTGATCTCCTGGATGTAAAAATTTGAAGATTGAATCTTGATCTTTTGAATACTTATACTTGATTGAATTTGGGAGGCACAGTCCTGAAAAGCTTCCAGTTTGAATTTGATCTGTTTGAATATGCTAATAAGTTTTGATTTTGTCTTAATTTCTTTCACACTCTTATTATATGTATGTCTTTGTAAATAAACCTAGATAATAGTCACATATAGTGAAATAGATACTGGTTTATAGAAATCTCTCACCAAAGGCATGACAATAAATATCATACAAAATATATTTACATAAAATTATGGGTTCACTAGCTGCAAACCCGTTCATGTTATGCATGCAGGAAAAATTATCATCTCATGCATAGAGACGCTGCAAGCGCCTATTATTGTCATTGTAATGCTACTGGCTCTATAATTCTTTTTCGCTTCTGTTTAATTTCGTGTAACATACCCAGTCTCGCAACATTCAGACTACAGTTCTGATTTCTCAAGTGCATGACCACTCTCTTGGAAAGCTGTTATCCGGTCAACTCTCTTGACTCATCAGAGATGACAGCTGACTTGTGTTGGCGATCATACTCACTACTTGGTTTAGCACCAGCCATTGCTGCCTCAAGTGCATTGGCGGAAAAAAAACTTGTGCGACACACTCTAAGTGTCTAACACTGCTCTGCCATTTGGTGGAGCAGTGGTCCACTGCAAGATACATCGACATTTTAGTACTAAATTCTTGCGCTAAGGTGGTGGAATAGTTATATACAAATCCCGAAACAAGTCTTTTAACTTTAGTCTCCATTTCGGTGAGTAAGTTTGCAAAATGAAATTTCGTTTTATTTCCATTGTTTTGGCCGGCCCAAATGCCCTTAGCATAGTAGAATTCAATTTCAATCGAACAGTAGAATTTAGATTCCTCAACAAAGAAGGTGGAACTAAAATTTTATTCTTTAATGAAATTTGCTTTCAATAAAATATATAAATCTAGAAGTGTCAAAACTCAGGAGAAGTAGACTAATCAAGACAGTAGAAAGTGAACTTTGAACTAAGGTAAAAAAATGGCAAATGGGCGGCAGCAGGGAATAGAAACTTGCTCGTTCACAAATGTATCTTGAGTCTCAAGACTCAAAATAGGTGATGAACCATTTAAGAAGCATAAAATACACCGACAAAATTGAGTCTCACATCACACGTACTGAAATGCTTTAATGTGATCCAGAGAAGCACATAATAAATACCTTTTATCGTTAATTCCGATCGTATAAACAAATATGCTACAAGAAGCCCAAGCATTTTATAGCTAAATTCTTTATAGTTTTCTATGTATAATTCTCTTCTTTACCTCAGGGTTCATAGCATCTAAACAATGATGTAAATACAAATTCTCTAGGATGACCAGAAGCTTCTCGGAGAAAATGGTTGACTTGAGGATTGATTCAGCCGATAACTCCTGCCTGTAAAAGCCTCCCCAGCTCCCCTTTCTGGTTGGACACTGGCATTTGTTGGATACCCCAATCTCCAATGGGCAACAAGTTTATGCCTGTGTTGTATAAGTTAAGGAATTTGCCTAGTACAATGTGTACACGTGCATATCGAACTATAAGAAAATCATACACCAATATGAGCTGCAACAATTGACTTTTTATTTTTTATTTTTAAGAAGAAGATCATGAAAATGATACCGGATCTTTAATGTGGAGCATGTAAGATTAGAGAACAAGAGTCAGGACTAGTCAATGGAACTTTCAGACAGATGAATAGCAAGCATAAGAAAAAATATTGTAGACAGGAGCACAAAATGTTGGGAAATAAATCTATGATTCAGAAACACAAACAACAAAACATGAAGTAAGCTATGAAAGCATATGCACACATTCATAAACAGAATATATACTAGCTTCTCATGCAAAAGTAAAAGAGAAAAAGAAAATGGGAGGAAAGAACAAAGTAACATGGGCATTGGGTCATCTAAAACATCAAGGATGTATAAACAAGGATACATCCATCTTGGAGTTGCCAATATGTTTCTTCCACCAGCAAGAGGATGTAGCAATGTCAGGAAGTAATACAGATGTCCTGCAATTATTCCAAGAAAGTTTGGCAGTAAGGGTGAACCGAATATAACATCCAAAGCGAGCATTGCCCATGGGAGATAAAATGCCTGCATTGAAGAAATTGATGTACATTAGTTTTTCTGTATTCATCCAACCAGGCTCCCACACAGTAACAAAACATGTATGTTATCCACAAGACCAGAAAGAACCACATGACAAGACACAGAACACATGATTTTTGGTGCTTTTGGGAGAAATAGGTTTGAGAGAGTGTACCTTAAGAGGGACCAGCCCGTATATGCTTATTTGGGCAGTTGGAAACTCTCTACTCCATACGTATAGAAGCATGAACACTAACGAGACACCCAAAAAGGGAGTCCACAACATAGGAATGGCCGATAATGCCTGAATACCAAATGCCCACGGTGAGACACCAATAGTTTTGATAGAACATAGAAGTCCCAGAAAAAATAATAATAATAATAATTCTGTAAACCATTAATACACTATAAGGATGAAAACACACCAGCAATGATATAGCTCCAAAAATCATCATCCATAGGAAATCTGCTGTCTGCCCCTCAAATGTACTCTTTTCCAGCTGAACTCCATATCTAGCTCTATAACAAAAGTATGCCACCATATAAGTAAACGCAAAACCAAAGCTTTTAAACCTCAGTAGCTGAACTAAAATCCTAGAACAAGCTTCATTGCACACATATAGGCTGATAACACACAGATTTTAGTGTACATGGAGATGTGATTATTACTTACAACATTAGCAGATGAATTCCAAAATTGACGGAAAACTTTCCGAGGAAGAAAAATGGCGTAACAAGCCTCCACACCTATAAAAGAATAAAGGATTGAGCAAGTGTTAGAAACGACATTTACATTCATTATTATAAAACATTTTCAATGCATAGTAATCATCAAAACAAATATAAATATGACTCGGCAGAGCATAATTGCTGGTGCATATGCTTCCCTCAAATTGCATTATAGGAGTGTATTTGACCTGAAAGTGTGAGAATACTGGTTCATAGAACAATGCAATACTCAGGGGACTATATAATCCCAAATGTAAAGCAGCGGTGGCCGCTACGCATATTGTCCCATAAGCTTTGGTTATAGGTGGTAGGGAATTATAGAATCTGAAACAAATCAGTTAATCAATTAAGTCACAGTTATCAGCTTAAGGCACAACGAATCACCAAAATATCAAATTTTCACTCGAGAAAGCATATATTTTATTTACAACATTCTCGCATGTACAGAAATCTTCATAACACCAGACTGAATCAAATTCCCATCATATTCTCTTGGGTAAGAGAAAATTGTAGAAAAAATAAAGATTGTGGACGCATGAAAGCAAAGTTCTAGTCATCTTATCCAAAAGGAAAAGAAAATTACTTTTTTTATATGAAAAAATAACAATATCATATCATGACTAATAGTAAGTATGTCTCATCTTTGTCAATTATTATTTTTTGTCCAAACTCAAACAACAATTTCTCGCATGATTATTCAAAACAATACCTGACCAAAAAATTGTTTAATCAAGACTGTAGTATCTTGCTTTATTATTTTTTCTTAATCAATAATAACTTGTTCTCTGATCGAGAAAAGAAATTATAATAATTGGAGTAAGGCTATAAAAGTTGATGAAAAATTCATAATTTACCAACCTTACCATTGAGACTAAAAGAGACAATACCAATAATTCAGAATTTGACTGGAGTCATAATAAAAAAGGAAAAAAGCAGAACGGACAAAAATAAGAAATTATAAAAGCACTGAAAATCATAACCAGGAAGATAATGTAGAGAATTACTCTGCTGGGGACGACATTTTAACGATGGGAAAACTCGAAGCGGACAATCTTCTTCAGAATCCAATTCGTTGAACAAGGAGTAACAGCAATTAAAATTAAACGGGATGTCGTTTCAGCCTTTCGGGCAACAATACTGTACGTAACTGTAATCCAATTACACTGTGGATACAGGACCACAAGGTCCTTTTATCGGGTCAGCGAACTGACGTGGGCGTATCAGAAGAAGAGAAGGGAGCGTGACAACGTAACTGATCCAATCTGGAGGCGCCAAATCATGACACGCATTCTTATTCTTAAGAATCTTTTGGAGGAAAAAACTTCGTTAAGATTATTTCAACATGTTAAAATTTTTTTTATTAAACTAATCTTTTAATTAAGAGTTCTATTTATCAAAATAATTTTTAAAGAAAATTAATTTTTTTTAAATGTAAAGAAAATCACTTAATTTATCTTCTCTTCTCTTTTTATTTTAATTCTCTATTCTCGTCAATTTCTTCTTATATTTTCTTTTAACTACAAATAATTAGTTTCCTTATTAGTTATTATAAACAGTGAGGAGCAAAAGTCATCATCAAAGAATGAATATCAGCCCCCCCAAAAAAAAAATCAGTCGTGAAAGTTAATAAATATTAATAAATTAATCTTTACGAATCATAAAAGTTAGTAAATATTAAGAAAAATAAAATCTTATATAAAAAGCTTGAAACATAGTCTACAATTTACTAAGAAAGATAAAAAAATAATCTAAAAAAAGAGTTAAATTAAAAGTTAGTTTACATAATGTAAGTCCATAAAGAAACTATGCAATTGTGATTAGAGAGAAAAAGATTAGTGAAAGATAATTTTGAGATTTTTAAATTTTAAATTTTTATAATAAACTTATTTTTTAAAATGAGTGTAGAGATTAATTTGGTGGATTCAAATATAATTCTTAAATTGCTAGAAATTTACAACTTATGGGTGTTTTATGTCTTCAAATTTTTTTAATTGTAAATACAAAATCCATCATGAGTTAGATATATATACTTTGTAGTGTAGTTCCAATATCAATTGAATATTAATTTGAGAATCTACTGGCCAATATAAATAAATATATTTACCTATATAAAGTTCAAAAAATCAAAGTTTTGAAGTCACATCTTCGACACATGTATTAACAGACCCGGGTTACTATCAAACAACAACTGGCTGTTGCAAGAGATGTTAGGGCTTGTTTTTTAATTGTTTGAAATTTGAAATTTTATTAATTTCAAATCTTTTGAAATTTTTTTTTGTAACTTATGTATGATTTTTGAATATTAATATCTAAATAGAAAAAAGTAAACTTTTGTGACATTTATCTCAATAAGAGAAGGGTTAAATGAGAAATAAATATTATATCTTTAAAATATATTTATTTTCTAAGCTATAAAACTTTATTTTTTTTATAAAGGCATAATTATCAAATGATTATATTTAAAATATTTTTTTTTATAAAATCAAATAAGATACTACTTATATTCAAATATTAAAAAGAAAAAAAAATAAACATGTGATTTAACATTCGTCTTTAAAATCATTCATGATTTTAAAAAAATTTAAATTCATTCAAATTTAAAATGCAAAAGCAAAAGCAAGCTACTTCAATCTTTCATGGATTACAGATTCATAATAACATTCTTTCTTTAGTGTCTTTTTAACCAACCAACATGGTCTACATTTTTCAAAATAATTACTCAAAGTGAGCAAGAGACAACAAATTCCAACTTTTCTTTAAACCATGGTACTAAATTACTAATAGAGTAATTGGAAGGAATGATTATACAATAAATGGGTAATTTCAATTGTTCCATGAAAATTGATTATTTTTAAATTATTTTATTATTTTTAAAAACTTCAATGAACTCATTTTTAAGAAGCCACTCCTTTTTTTTCTTATATTTTAAATAAAAAATAACTTAAATTTTTTTAAAAAATAAACTTAGTTTGAAATAATTTATTTAAAGGAGAGATATTCCAAAATTTATTCTAGGAGTTGCCCTGAAAAATAGAAACCTGAAAAGTGAAAACTTAAAACCTGAGTCATCAACAGTAACCCGCAAAAACCCGCCACCTGTTTTAAAATATTCGAAGAATAGAATCTAATCCCACAACAGCACAACGTTCCATTAATAAAACCACGTCGCGTGACTCGTGCTTTCAAGCCATGCCGATATTCTTTTAAAACGATCCCCCCTCCCCCACAAAACAAGATAGCAGCCCACCGCTTGTCGCTTCAGTTAACGATCGTAAATCGCGAGAAGAACATTCTTCTTCTTTTTATATCACGTCATTATATTCTAACATTCAAGTGTACTTGAAGAGTGAAGAGAGGACAGGATGGGGCATTCTAGTAATTTACAGCCGAAGCTGGTGAATGGCGATGCTGGTTATGTGCTCGAAGATGTTCCTCACTTGACTGATTACATTCCTGATCTCCCCGTACGCATTTCTTTTTCTCCGTTTTTCTGTACGTATACGTATCTTTTGCGTATGCATGTGCTTTTGCTTATAATTAAGCTAAGGATTTGTGATTTGATTCAATCGAGCTGGCTAAGTTTTTTTTTTTTTTTTTTTTTGTATTTTTATCTTCAAAAACAAAAAAAAAATGGAAAAAAAAACTGTATTGTATTAGTATACACTTCAGGAATTAGGTATTTATTTATTTGGAGAAATTGTTTGTATTGCAGACCTATCCCAATCCATTGCAATTCAACGCCGCTTATTCAGTCGTTAAGTAAGTAATAGTCTGTTTTCTTCAACTTCAAGTCCACATGGATCAGTTGCTGGCTGCATTTGTTTATATGGCTTTTTTATGTACCATATGACTCTTGACTTTGAAATGGATTTGTGATTGCAGGCAGTATTTTGTTAATGTAGATGATACTGTTTCTCAGAAGGTGAATTTATGCTTAAACTTTCAATTTGTTGAAGACTTTTCATATAGTTATTATCATTTCTTTTTTATTTGTTCTGTATCTATTGTTTATTAGATTGTTGTACACAAAGATAGTCCGAGAGGGACACATTTTCGACGTGCTGGACCTCGCCAAAAGGTGGTTTCTTATATTGTTTTAATGATGGCAGTTTGGTAGTGAAATATGTATATTTTTATTGAACTTGTGAGATGTGCTGTTCAGGTGTATTTTGATCCAGATGAAGTGCATGCATGTATTGTAACATGTGGAGGGCTTTGCCCTGGGCTCAACACTGTGATCAGGGAAATTGTATGTGGCCTTTATCACATGTATGGTGTCAGCAAAATCCTTGGAATAGATGTAAGTGATCGTAGTGTTACAGCCACGGTCAATGTATGAGTTGAATAGTCTGATATATGATCATTTATGCATACTATGTGCATATGTGTCTGCTGGTAATAAGGGAATTTAAATTTAAGTACAACAATCACAATACAAGTCATGAGGAGCAATCTATGTATGTCCATATGGGAGATCATCTTCCATTTCTTTGAAACTATAAGAGTACTGCTCTCACTTTACATGCACGCACATTGTTTCACCTGGCTCAGGTGCACAAATTCTGTTTTCTCTGGTTTCCCATCCTTACAACATATTGATCAAATGACCTCCAAAAGACTTTACAAAATCTGGGAGGCTATCGTTTACATTTGTTTTTCAAATTATAAAATGGCAAATGAAATCTAAATTTGGCTGGAACAATGCTCATGGAAAAAATCAGGTTTCTAATCTTCAAGTAAATCAGTTATTGTGTCTGTTGTTGAAAAGGTTGCATATATGCAAGTCTAATGCATAATAGTATTACTCCCATTTTGTGATAAGTTTCTAACATTTGTTAAGTTTACTACTTGGTTAAAAAGTTATGAGACGTGCTCAGTTTTGGCTTTCACTCACCAGCAGATTATGTGTGATACATCTTCAGGGAGGATATAGGGGCTTCTATTCCAAAAATACCATTGACTTAACCCCTAAGGTTGTCAATGACATCCATAAACGTGGTGGTACCATCCTTGGGACATCACGAGGAGGCCATGATACTTCAAAGATAGTTGACAGCATTCAGGATCGTGGTATTAATCAGGTTAGTGAAGGGTAGAATTTTTTGTTTGATGAATGTTTTTTATGTCATAATTATTTTTGAATGGCATACTATGGTGGTTAATGAATTTTGGTGCTGCATTGGCACATTGATCCCATCATAGATTTTAATAAGACCTTTATGATGCAGGTTTATATAATTGGAGGCGATGGAACTCAAAAAGGAGCAGCAGTCATTTATGAGGTAATGTAGTTTGGGACATTAGGAGTTGTTAATAACTCTCAATTGTTGCTTACAGATTGATTAATTTATACAGCAGCTTGTTAAAATTTTGCTATGTGCATTATGTGATTTGTGCAATTGACTAATGGGGTTACAAGGAGCTTAAATCTGTGAATGTGCCAAGTCAATTATTTACTAGTTCACTCTTCTCATCTCCTTAACATGGTAACCACCTCTTCTGAATCATCAGTTGGAGATATATGTATGTACATATTCTTGCCTTTTGGATTTGCCCACCTGCTATTCCTTATTTTTCACTGTGATGTTGAAGCCCATATATCCCTCGTTAAAACAGTCACACTCCTTTAGTTGGACTTATGTCTGTTGTTGCTTACGAAATTTGAAGGACACAGCTGCAGTATGTTAGAGGAATCTTCTGATTGTAGGTGATGACTTATGTATGCTTACAATGTCCATAGGCTACAGGATGAGACTAAGTGTCTGCTACAAATTCTATGTCGATCATGCCTTTCTTTTTGATCATCTTGATCACAGATTCATTGATTGTTTTAATTGAATGCCAAACCAGGTAACTAATGATATTTTATGTGTTGGACAACGTAAATTAATGCTATTCTCACTTTCCAGGCAATCAGACAGCGTGGTCTGAAGGTCGCAGTTGCTGGAATTCCGAAAACCATTGATAATGACATTCCGGTACATGTCTCTGACCCAGCTCTTCTAGTTTTGACTAAATTTGTTCCTCTTTATTCTTTATCTTGAAGGACTTTTGTATTCAGAACTTGATGTAGCTTCATGTCTAATTGTCATTGTCCTGATTCAGGTTATTGACAAATCATTTGGTTTTGACACTACTGTTGAGGAGGCACAACGTGCCATTAATGCAGCACATGTTGAAGCTGAAAGTATTGAGAATGGCATTGGAGTTGTGAAGCTCATGGGACGCTACAGTGGTAAGCTTTGCATCTATGTTTCAAGATTCTGATATGTTTAGAGTGATTTATGGATGGAAACATTATTGACCTGTCTATAGTAACTAGTTGAAATATTATGTTCTCCCACCACATGTTCAGTGTTTAATCCTTTTAGCATTTACATACTATGTGAAATTACAACTGCAGGTTTTATTGCTATGTATGCCACCCTTGCCAGCCGAGATGTAGACTGTTGTTTGATTCCAGAGTCACCTTTCTATCTCGAAGGAGAAGGTGGCCTTTATGAATTTATTGAAAAACGACTCAAAGAAAATGGACACATGGTTATTGTTATAGCTGAAGGAGCAGGACAGGATCTTCTTGCAGAGAGTTTGCAGTCCATGAACCAGCAAGATGCTTCGGGAAACAAACTTCTTCAAGATGTTGGGCTATGGATATCTCAGAAGATCAAGGTGTCTCAAAACTTAATCATCACGAATATCAGTATGATAGATACGGGCTATTTATGGAAATCTACGTTTGTAAAAGTAACACTTGTCTTCTTTTATTATAGGACCATTTTGCCAGAGTACATAAGATGGCCATTAATCTGAAATACATTGGTCAGTGGTTCCCTTTTTATAGCAAGCTTCTCTTAAATTCGTCCTAAGGAGGTATCTGCCAAAGATTCTGATCTATCCAATTTGTTTTGCAGATCCTACATACATGATCCGGGCTATTCCAAGCAACGCATCTGACAATGTCTACTGCACACTGCTGGCTCAGAGTGCGGTTCATGGAGCAATGGCAGGGTATACAGGCTTCACAGTTGGTCCTGTCAATGGCAGACATGCTTACATTCCCTTCAATGTATGTTCTTCCACATTCTTGATAAAATCATTGAAATTAATTTTCAGAAGTCTGTGGTTTTACTTCTGTATTTTGAAAACTAGAAACACCCCAAAGTTGGCTACAGAGATTCATGTTGTTGCTTCCTAATTCTTCTTGGAACTTTAAAATCTGGGAAGCTCCTCATTTTAATGAAGGATATCTTGATTTTCCAAAATGTTAACATCTTCTTATGTATAACCTTTTTGTCACTGAGCAATTCAATTGCTTTTGCGTGCAGCGAATCAATGAGAGGCAGAACCAAGTTGTGATTACTGACAGGATGTGGGCAAGAGTACTTTCTTCGACGAACCAGCCAAGCTTCTTAAGCGCCAATGAACTTGCTGAATTCAAGAGAGAGAGAAACCCTCCTACCCAGCTGTTGGATAGGGAAAACTGCAAAGGTGACAAATCCGAGCCCAAAGACATAACTATTAGGACATGAAAGAAAAGTCCTACTATCCTATCCAGTACTTAGTTGGTAGCTAGTTGTAGTTGACGCCTTGCCACCTTTGATCTATTGTTGATAAAAATTTGGACACGGTTTTTACTACCAATATTGAGAGGTATGTGCTTGTTATATGAGCGGTGCCTCTTTTATACTAGTTGTAGTTAGATTCTTTTTCTGGACTCGTCACAGTTGGAAGATATTTCAATGTTACCATTGTGTTTTTGGTGCTAACTCTGTGATGTTGTTAAATGGCAACTAGTTTCTGTTTACAGTGTTCTTAAATTTGTCGGTTCTCAGCTTGACATTTCTGATAAAAGCAAGAACAAAGCTTTTATATATGAACATTCGGAAGAGTAAGCAGGAATATAGCCACTGACATCGGGAATGAAGAGTAGGGTTTATCACGGTTACTTTGAATTAGGAAAACGTGTTACAAGAGGACACATTGGCATAATTAATAAAAGGTGTGTAACACGTTAATTTGAGAACTAAAATAATAATAGAAACAAAACGGCATCATGGCATGCGTTTCGTTGGTCTTCTGTCGTGGTTGAGTTTAAATATAATTTCTTCTTTAATTTTTATTGAGTGGAATAATAGGTACCTTTCTACAAATTTCACATTAACTAAAAATATTTTTACAGGCTAATTTTGAAAAAAACTTACTCAATTTTGTAAAAGCTGACATGACGTGCATGATACGTCGGATTAATAAAAACTTCACATGGTTCATATGATTTATTTATTTTACTTAACACTTATATTCAACCAATCATATTATATACCATATTAAGTTGTATAAAAATAGTCGGTACAAGAAGTTAGGGCTATAGCCTAAACTTTTGGCTTGCAGAGAAAAAGTGTTATTGCGTTGAGCTAGTCAGCAATGGCTGCATACTTCTAGTTTTTGATAAATCTTTCGAGCGGTTTACTGGGCATGCCAACTGGCAATGAAAGAAATTAAGAATATGTAAAGTATAAAGAATAAATTTGCTGCTCAAGGCAGGATACATCATAATAGTCAAGATACAAATGAATTTAAAACTTCAGCTAGTCAATGGTTTTAATTTCTACCGAGATTGGATTCATAGCCCATTTCAGTCTTGTTGATTATATTTCAAACAAGAAATCTCTTTTATCACAATGTCCGCCAAACACGAGCCGAGCAGAAAGTTCCTGCTAAAGTTCCAATAGGAAAATCTGCCCGCAATTAGAAAGAATCAGCAACGTTGACTCAACCCCTATAGACGCCAGAGGGATCAGCGTTTTGAATAATCCATGGATGCTCTAGAAGCTTGTGTAGTGGCAGGCGCTGTGAAGAATCCTTGACAAGCATCTGCTTTGAATTCAAAAAACAAAAAATTTTGGGCATACCCCGTTAACAAAATATTAACAATGTTACAGAAATTTAGTCACACATCCTCATATGTAATTAGAATAAACTTGTAAGGTTTCAAGGCAGAGACTTCTAACCTGGCTAATAAGGTCCTTGGCAACAGAAGACACAATTGGTTTAGGAGGGAACTTCAAATCCACTTGCACAATCCTGTAAACATGTGAGATTAATTATTATTAATCCACAACAGAAGACATGAAAGAAAATCTTGCAATTAGAAACCAAGTGGTTGAAAATCATTAGGAAGAATGAAACACCTCACCATGAGCGGGTACATGACTTAAACAAATGCTTGCAAGTTATGCTTTACCTTCTATAAGTGTCAGAGTGTTCCTTGGCCTCAAAAGGAGGGACCCCATATAGAAACTCATAGCACAGAACACCAAGGCTCCAGATGTCCACATTAGCATCATGCTCGACACTTTCCACTGTTAAGAAATTGGATATTGTTTTTTAGAACTTCTAAATAACTAACCCACGATACTACTTAATATTTTCTATCAGGTTGCTCTGTACTGAATAAAACAAACAAATAATATGAAGCAAGCCTTAGAATTTCCTTTTAATTGCAATGGCTGTTTTACATACCCATCTCAGGTGGGAGGTAATCCAGTGTGCCACACATGGTCCGCCTACGGTTAAATGTATGCACCGACCATCCAAAATCTGCAATCTTAAGCTCACCCTGACAAAGCAAACCAACATTGCTCAGATAAGCCCAGACATATTTCACTTTCAATTTGAAATAAAAAAACAAGCAACAGATAGTGCCATAAATGTTAATTATCACCTGTGCACCAATTAACAGGTTTTCTGGCTTGATATCTCGGTGTATTACATGCTTCCCATGACAATAAATGAGTGCCCGAGCTAATGATGCAACATACTGCCAATGTATCACATGCACATATTTTAAAATGATAAAAATAGTGAGAGATTTTACACAAGTCCACTATTGATCACTACAGGAAACCCAAAAATCAGGTTGGGGGAGACAAAAGCCAAAGCCTCAGAGGTAATTGCATAAGATTCAATAGGGTCAAAACTTCTAGCAGGAGAACTGAAATAAAAGTGAATAAATATGGGATAGAAAGAACTTACAGTAGCAGCACGTCTCTCGCTAAAGTATTTACACTTCTGAAGTTCCTTGTAAAGTTCACCCTTGGCTGCATATTCTAGTATCAGATAAACTCGTTTCTGCAGCAATTCCATGAAAAGAAGAATAAAGAAGCATTATAATCATTTTGCCTGGGTAATTTCCCACTTGAACCACACATTGAAAATGTTGAAGAGAAAATTAGTAAACCTGATCGTAGAAGTAACCATAAAGCCGTAATATATTGGGATGTCGAAGATGACTCTGTATTTCAACTTCTCGTCGCAGCTGATGTTCAACTTGAGACTGCTGCAGCTGGCTCTTAAATAGTACTTTTAGAGCCACAATGTGATTGCTCTGTTGCAATTAAAAGAAAAGGAATCAGAATTGAGACACAAATACCAATCCCTTTCTGCCTGTGCAATCCTACAAAATACCAAATAGGATGTAGCGGCAGAGCAGACACTGTATGTAGATCATTTGAAAGTAAAAAAAACATGACTGTACTAGGTGCAAGTGCCAACCATATGTAACTTTTCTCCTCTTGGATCCTGATCTCTAATTTAACAAGAATAGAAAATCACCTAAATTAAAAAAGGATGCTGCACAATTAAGTATAATGAGCAAAACACACAGAAAGAATGACATCTCAGCAACTGAATGCACGACACACTTGAGTGATCAAAAAGTCACTCAACTTCATAAGCAAATTCTTTGACAACAGAAACACAATCATAGTCATCAGATTTAGTATCACAAAAGGAAGAAGCACAGTTTCTACCATCAATCAAGTTTAATGAATTAAACGTTTGTCTATCTATAAGTAGAAATTGCTATTGATTTCTGAGAACAAACAAGTAAACTTACCCTTTTTTCTCTGGCTAAATACACGTGACCGAACTTTCCTCTACCGAGAGGCTTTCCTATGTCAAAGTCATTAAGTGTCCATCTTTTTTTCTCCTTTGCCGAAACCTCTGAACAAGCCTGTAGAAAAAATAAGCCACAAAATTAAAATCCTTAGCATAATCTAAAAATGATTTTACTTTTTTTATTTTTTATTTTTATTTTGAATGCAAGCTAATACATTAACTCAGATCATCAAATTATCCAGATTAAAATAAATGAAAACCAACGTAAATTAAAACTTAAAACCCATCAAAATCCAAATCTTTGTATAAAATCAAAGCATACAGATCATGAATCAGCAGTCTCGTAATCCAAAAAACACGACCTAAAATCATAATTCAATCAATTCTGCAAAAATCTTGCCTGTGAATCCAATGTACGTAACATGAAAAAGGCAAACATTGTCATAATTTAAGGAAAAATAAAAGAAAACAAAAGAAACCCCATTAGATTTTCAAAAAAGAAAGCAGAAATTTCTTATAAAAAAATGCCAATTGGTTTAAGAAACGACGTCACGAAAAAATAATAACCCTAGATTTCAAGATAGGATGATTCAAGAACCCAACGCAATCAAAATTAAAAATTCTCTTCTAAACAATTATATTAATTTACCTTCTCTTGCTCTGCAGCAATCGCCATTGAGAGAGACGAAGAAAGAGTGTGTGAGTGGGGGGATTTGATTTATCGTGTGGGGATGAAGATGGACAAAGAAGGAAACGGATCTATTGAGGCATTTTTCAAAAGTCTTTACACACAACGGTCGAATTAGTACGGAAAGCCACGTGGTCCAATCCCGCTCAAGACGCTTTTTCAAAATTTTCATTTGTTTAGAGGAGCGTCTTCGCTTGATGCTATTGTCACTGACTGTTACCTAGTTGTCAGAGTTTGTTATATCAAGGTGGGTTTATTCTGAGGGACCCACGTCCTTAGATTAGTGGATTTCCTTTTTGTTTTGATCTGACGGTGGACGTGGGGCTGTGATATAACGGTGAACTTGTGTAGTTGGATTTGCAACTTGTCTTGGACATTTCAGTGGGACCTTACATTGTGGCACACCTTCTGATTCCAAGTTGCTTGTTGCGTACAAATAATTGATCAATTCATTCATCATCTGCGCGTAACAAGCGGGACTCGTCATCTAGATTCGATTTAATTGCACGACTTGTCGTTCACATGCAATTATGTGTCAAAAACTAAGGGAAAAGAATTTACCATCTTAAAATCGAAATCCTCTCTTGCAAATAATTACTTCATCAAAATGATTTTTCATTTTCACAAGTAGCATAAGGTATCTTAATTTCCTCCTTTTATTTGTGTTTGTGGGTTCAAACATCAAATATTGTGTAGTATCATAAAAGATTTTATTAGTTGGATCACTTAACACTCATTAAATACGATTATTTAATTATAAATTTCAGATTATTTTTACATGAAGTCAAAAACCTCTATCATGAGATACTCCTATCATTTGTTTATATACAGTACATACAAAAGAAGGAAAAAAATGTATACTACTTATTTATTCAAGCACAATACATTATTGCCTGTTTATGTTAATTTTTTTAGATAAAATACATGGAAACACAAATATTTACAATTAAGTAGTTTATATCAATTAGCCAATTAAGTGTCCTTTGTAAATTGTTAAAATCTACAAATATTTTAAAAAGAAAAATATTAAGTGAACTAAGTGTTGATAAAATATTGATAACTTAAAGTAGTGTATAACCTTGAGCGGGATTACAATATACGTAAATTAAGTGAGTAAATCCATCTAAATTATATATATTTTTATCGTTATTTTATTTATTTTATTATTTTTTTGGTCTAAATGGAAGTGCTCTTTTAAAATTGTAGGTGTCTTAGGGATGTTTTTTTAACGGTGTATTAGGATTTGGAACTCTAGAATTAAGTGCTATTTTTTATCCCTTAAAAAAAAAACAAACAGTGTTATGTGACTTATGTCTACCGTTACCGTGTTGGAGAGCCCAAATGATTTTTTATGAATCCATGGGCAATATATACACGCTTATAATCGAAGGCCTGAGAGCGCAAACAACCGTCGCGCATAAGAAGGTCTGCAACAGAACAGTATCCGCCAAGTGCTTCGACGCTATGAATTCATACCCATGCAAAGCTGCCAACCAAAAAACACGCGCCAAATCATACAAGCAGCTGCGCTTTCTTCTAGACACCAGCTTCATCAATCCCGATCATGATACACATCACGAGAATATTGGCGCTAAAATGCAGCCACGTGTACTCTCCACACCTCCTTTTACGCCATGCAGCCTCCATTCCATCCCCTCACCTCAAATTCTTATCCCCTTACGAATCTTTAATTTCTTTCTTTATTGCTTCCCCGGCCCATTCTTCAGATCATCATCATTCATCACCAATCAATTAATTAACAATAATAGTCATCCATCATAATATCATGTCATGTCTGATCAATCAAGACCAATGACCCAGCCGCTGTACGAGAAAGCACCGTCTACACGGCAGGCGGTGAAATTCTTGACAGCAGCCACAATAGGCGGTACACTGTTATTCTTGTCAGGATTAACCTTAACCGGGACAGTGATAGCCCTGATCATGGCTACTCCGGTTCTAGTCCTGTCCAGCCCAATCTTATTCCCAGCTGCAATACTAGTGTTCTTGGCCACTGTCGGATTCTTGTTCTCCGGGGGGTGTGGCGTAACTGCAATAACTGCGTTGACGTGGATATACAGTTACGTGAAAGGAAAGCACCCACCTGGGGCGGACCATCTGGATTATGCCAGAACCAGGATAGCTGACAAGGCCAGGGATATGACGGAGAGAGCTAAAGAGTATGGGCAGTTTGTGCAGCAGAAGGCTCAGGAGGCTACTCAGGCTTCTTAAATATATATTGCGGCTAATGTTCTTGACGTCATTAGCTGGTTACGCTTTGTTTAATTTCATGCGGTGATGTGTTTTGTTTGGTGATTTTTTCATCATATTTGTGTTTATGTAATGCATGCTTGCTTGGGTATTGAGGTGGTTCCGTCTGTAACTCGACGATTAATTTTCTTGTTAACAAATGTGTGTGTCTGTGGGTTTTTTCTTTTTAAATATTGATTAATAATTAAGCCTATAATGAATGATCCATCGACAGTGATGGACTTTTTTTTTTGGGAGAAAGGAATTGATCCAATTAATTCGTTGTTTTCCGTTCTAATTTATAAAAAATGACAAATGAAAATATTGTCTACGACAACACGTAGGCAGATGATCTGTCTCTCGAAGTCGACGTGGCATTCATCGCATAAATCATGGTGCACAAGGATCGCAAGCACAAATCCCCAAAACGGCAGCGTGTTTGCCCATAATCCAAATCCGCAACACCAAGCTCTAATGCTGGGAAAATGGCAATTATTTTTACGTATTTTTATTTCAACTTTTAAATGCATCTCCAAGAATTGGAAACTAATGACTAAGGAGTGGGCGAGCTGCGCATGTAATGATTCTCGCATATATTTGAAGTTGTATTCGTAGAGAGAAGCTAGAAAGATCTCTATATCTAGTACACGCAACGGGCGTTAAACGATCCTCACGAAACAAAACCAAAGTACAATGAAATGAATAGGCCGCTACATGATACATGACGCAGCCACACTTCGGAGGTTCCAGAGTGATTCATTGGCTAACAATAGTGAACATGTACATATGTACATCCCACTGTAGGCAGATGTGTGACACAATCAACAAATTGTTGCGTGTATATCTGAACCATCGCAGAATTAATAGCAGAATTAATATTAGAGGTATACCTGCTTTGATAAATATGAGCTTTAGCTGTTTATTAAAGCTAAAGTTATACAGTTAATATATCTGTAGTAGGGTTTCAAACGGATTCTACAATGAGCTTTAGCTGTTTGGGAGGGTGAAGAGCATTTGAAGTATCCTATGACAAAATATATGTAATTAGTTTCTGCAGATATCTAACATAAGAAATAAGGGGTAACGCAAATTTATAGATCCTGTATTCCTGTTTATACATGTACATATATATCAGACTGTATTTCTCACTATAAATTTCTAAATTAGGCTCTTTTCCGAAAATCCCAAACCCCGCACAAAAAGAACAACATAGCGGTTATAGTCTGCGCAACTCCAACCCGCCTAAGCTCTGAAAGGAAACAAACCAAATTACAAAGAACAATTGCAGAAAGAAATTAAAAAATGGTATGATCATGAGTTTGGCTTTTCTTCTGATTCCTCCAAATTTTAGTAATTTCGTTTTCTGGATTTTGATTCAAATTGTTATCGAATTTCATTCAGTTCTCAATCGCGGCTATCAACGATACCGATTCCACAGGTCAGTGGGAACCATTGGCTCCTACTAAAGAAGCTCAGGCGCGTCTAGTTCTCTCTCTATTTCTTGTGCGCGTTTTATGGTGCTTGTTTGTATCAATTTCGCCTCGTCACTGTCTTCATTTGGAGAAATTATGCTTGCTCTTAAATTTTCTATGTAAATGTTCCGGTTTGCTTGTTTTTAGGGTTTCTGAGACTAATGTAATTGAGATTTTTTTTTTTAAAAAAAGCACAATTAATGAGGTGTTATAATTTTACAGGAATTTCATCTTACACAAACTTATCACGAAGGACTTCTCAAGTTACAGTCTAAAGAATACGCCAAGGCTCAGGAATTGTTAGAATCTGTCTTGAAAGATCCTCTGATAGCAAATGCTCAAGTATTTCCTTTTCTTTTCATGGAACTTTTATGTGCTACTTTGTTTGTTCTGTGATTGATTCAAGTTTGTACTTATTGACAATGGTTCTTGTTATTCAGGCGGCGGACGGTAAATCCAGTGATGGTCATCTATTGCAGCTAAGGTTAACCACAATGTCCATACATTTGCCCCTTTTTTTTTTTGAGTTATAATGATCATTGTGTATGCTGGTTAATTACTCCTTTCTTATATCAGAATTTTAACATTCACTCTCATCCTGTCAGCTTTTAGATTGAATGATTTAGCTGTTGGTTTTAATGTTAAAGAAATGTTTAATTAATTGTGGAGCTTTCTTTTGTAGTGGGAATATCTACATCAATCATTTTTTTTGGTGTCTGTGTATGTATATATCTTTTCAGATTTTTGGCTTTGAAGAACCTTGCCACTGTCTTCCTTCAACAAGGTTCTGGTCACTATGAAAGTGCTCTTCGCTGTTATCTTCAAGCTGTAGAGATTGACACCAAAGACTCTGTTGTTTGGAACCAATTAGGAACATTAGCCTGTTCAATGGGTTTGTTGAGTATTTCACGTTGGGCATTTGAGCAAGGGCTTTTATGTAGCCCCAACAATTGTAAGCATTTATTTATTTCTTTTGCTATTTAATAATTGTTAGCTTATTTTATCAATGTTATTTACTGCTTTTTGGTTTCTACTTTTGTGTGTATGTCTATGTTTTATCCTTATTTCCTGACTTACTCTGGTCATTTTATCAATTCTCCTGGATGACTTGTGCAGGGAATTGCATGGAGAAACTATTAGAAGTCCTCATTGCTATTGGTGATGAGGTTGCATGTCTTTCTGTTGCTGAGTTAATTTTGAGGCATTGGCCATCACATTCTCGTGCCTTGCATGTTAAAAATACTATTGAAGAGACAGAGCCAGTTCCATATGCACCAAGAGGTATAGATAAGCTGGAGCCCAAACATGTTCGACTTAAATTTAGTGACAAGAGAAAAGCAGCTGCTGAAATTCTTGATGAGGGTGTTGTGTGTAAAAAGCTGAACCATAACATAGAATTGCGTCTGGCAGAAAGTTCCTGGGCAGCTCTAGCTGACGCACTTTTAGATATCTTGCGTCCATTAAATGGGTGTGGTTCTGAGGTGAGAGTTGAGAAAGCTCCCAAATCTGGGGATGTCAGATTAGCTATTCGCTTGCCTTCTAGTTCAGAAATTGTGATGGGGTTTGGGGAAAAGAAAGAAACTAACTCATCTGGAATTGGGGAAATCATGCGTGTTGGTGAGAGTAACTCTGAAAGATGTATCACTAAAGAAAAGGATGCAAATATTTTTGAAGAACAACCACTGGAGAGGCGGAGTACTCGACTTGAAAGGCTTAGGAGTCGTAAACCTGGGAAAGAAGAAGAAGATTTTGCTAATGATAAGGATGTGCCGAAAAATGTACTTCAATTTCTTGAATCTTTTATCATTGGCATGTCAGAAAATAAAGATTGTAATCATGCAGCTATTTGTTTCCTTTCATGTCCAGATCATGCTAATTCGTTGGATACAGAATGTTGTGATGTTACTACATTTGTGCAAGAAACTTCAAAAAACTATGGTGCATACCATATGGGTCACTTGCTTTTAGAACATGCTGCAAGAAGAAGCCTTACGTGCCATGATGCATTTCTCAAGTTCATGGAATTGGAGAAGTTGACCAGATATTCAGGGCTTGATAGGACCCCTGAATGTAGTCTATTTCTGTCTGAGTTGTATTATGACCTCGGGTCTTCTCCTTCTAATGTTTCTAAGCAGTCTGAATTCATGTCAGAGGCTTCCTATCATCTTTGTAAAATAATTGAATCAGTATCATTGGATTATCCATTTGAATTCACCTGTGCACCTTGTAATGTAAACTGCTCTTCAAAAGAGAGTTTCCAAGTTACAAACAGAGTGTCAGCCAACTACTCAACTTGCCGTGATTCACTTTTGGACAGTTCCTCCTTCTGGGTTAGGTACTTCTGGTTGAGTGGAAGATTATCTATTTTTGATGGTAACAAATCGAAAGCTCATGAACAATTCTGTATTGGTTTGTCACTGTTTGAGAAAAAGGAAAATATGAATGATTCTATACATTTAATCTGCCTGCCACACTGCAAAATTGTTAGAGAGTTAACTATTGGAAGGATTCTTCATGAAATTAATTTATTAGAGATTGATTTCTTTCTGGAGAAGAAACTAGATGAATTGATTGAGAAGGAAAGGTATTCTGAATGTGTGAGCCTGCTGGCTCCACTTCTATTTTCTACCAAAGATGTTCATCTTGATCTATTGCCCTTACCTGCTGCTGATAAGAGTGAAGGAATTAAATCTGTTGAACTATTGGCTTTAGACATTTTAATCAAAGCTTGTGAGAAGACAGAACCAATGAACACTGAGATGTATCTCAGTTGTCACCGCCGTAAACTACAAATACTCATGGCTGTTTCTGGAATGGATGAGAGTCTTGCTTCTTGCAAAACCTTCTTCCAGAATTCAAAGTTGAAAATGCATTCTGCTTCTGATACAGTATCAACAGAAAACTCAAGCAAACAGTGGTATCACTTGGTTGCAGATGAAATAAAAGCAATCTTGGAATGCATATTGCAAGTGAAGAACTTTATTGATCAGTCTAGAGATTATGTAAGTTATTTTTTACTTTTAAGAATCAATGTTTTCTGTGACACATACTTTGAGGTGTTACCCTTTTGCATATCAATTCGTTATTAAAAATAACTAAAGCACATGATGTAGTGGATATTAATATCGTTAATAATTATGACCACTTATTGTCACTCCTTTTAATTGAATTTTTAAAAGACCATTACTCTTTCTTTTTTACTGTATTAACTGTATTATGGCTGAAATTTTATATCTTTCCTTGTAAATGCTTATCTAACTTTGCTACATTTCCTTGAATTCATAACCAAAGAATAGGTTGAAATATGTTGGAAAGAGATCCTTTATTGATAGTTATTTCTTCGATAGAAGAGAGACTGGTGTTGTTCTTTGTTTTGAAATAGCCAAAGACTGCCACCTCAGATTTCCAGATCACCTAATTTGATGTTTGTTTGGCCTTTTTTCCCCCTCCCTGGATGAACATCAACCATCGCAATGGGTAACGCTGCTTAAGACGTGAAAATTAGAATAATACTTCCGTGGGGCATTTTTGTGAAGGGATCTTTTCACCACCAAGCAGGTGTGCTAATTTTGCATCATGCATATCTGACTTTGTCTTGTTTGTAACAATCTTTTTATGTGAGTTGGAAGAGAAAACTTGGAATGTTATTTATCCTGGAGAGACGTAACTATCTAAGTTATCAACTCTCTTCTCCACATGATCAATGTCAGTCAATTGGAAACTAATAGTCCATCTAAAGCACTTTGGAATATTTTTCAGCTGTTAAGATCTAGTATTCAACCATCTGGTGCAGATGCCACATTGTGTATTAGGTAGGTGTGGTAACATATTTTTGTTTAGATTCTAATAATTTCCATTTGTTTGTGGTTGACATTCTTTGAAATTAATGATATTGAGATAAAGTCATGATTTTGGGGCTGGTATTGCATTACAGGTTTATATAATTTGGTTTTCTTGATTCATTTTCTCTCTTAACATACTAATATTAAATTTAAAGATGTTATTACCTGAGTTATATTTGATTAATTTTCTGCTTGCAGAATGGTTTTAATGTTCTAGTGAGCAGCATTTGTGATATCCAATGTTTGCTGCTGGCGGTCATGTACAATGTGGCAAGCAATTTTCTCTCTAAAAAATTTTCTGGGCCTCTAAATGTTGATCAAACTGACCAGAAACTACAATGCTGCTTCGTTGATGCAGCCATTGCGTTCTGCAAACTTCAACACCTTGACCTTGCAGTACCTATTAAAACTCAAGTGAATATCCTTAATCCTTTCTGTTGAACATTTAGTAAATAATTTTCATTTTGCCCTTATCCTCTTTCTTTTTTCGTTGTTTCCATTTTTGACTTTATTTTTTCTGTTCAGGTAACATTAATTGCAGCAATCCATGAATTGCTTTCTGAGTACGGACTCTGCTGTGCGGGCGAGGGTGATGGAGGGGAAGAAGGAACATTTCTGAAATTTGCAATAAAGCATCTCTTGGCCTTGAACACGAAACTAAAATCTAACTTTAGCTCTTCAAACAAGGAAAATGCCGAATATTATAAGCAGTTTTCTCTTGATGATCACGTCAAAATATCTGAAAAATTAAGATCAGATGCAATGGATTTGGAAATGGTAGGGGCTGAATCATGTGAAACTGTTGTTGGCAAGAACAATGATTCTGAAGGGACAACTTCTATTGGAATGCCATCTCATTTAGGCCTAGAGAAAGAAAATTCGCAAGTAGGTTCTGATGGGAACTGTGATGATGAGGACAATAATGACAAAAGAGAAAAGAATCGTAACCCATGCATTCGATGTGGAAATGAGCTCTCAGAAGATGAACGGGAGGAACTTGAGCTCATAATAGATAATGCTTTGGACCAGTGCTTTTACTGTTTATATGGTCTAAATCTCAGATCTGATTCATCGTATGAGGATGATTTAGTAACTCACAGGAATACTAGTCGAGGAGACTACCACACCAAGGAACAATCTGCTGATGTTTTCCAGTATGTGCTGCCGTATGCCAAGGCTTCTTCTGTGAGTATTCTCATTCTTCCTCGTTCACATGTTGCTTCAAGTTCTACTGTATATTAATGTTTGCTTTTCATATATGCTTTTGTCTCAGAAAACTGGATTGGTCAAACTCCGTCGGGTGTTAAGAGCTATACGCAAACACTTTCCACAACCACCCGAAGATGTCTTGGCTGGAAATGCAATAGACAAGTTCTTAGACGATCTTGATATATGTGAAGATAAATTCTCAGAGGAAGCTGGATCTGATGGGTATCTTGGGAACATAATGAAGATAATATTTCCTGATATAGTATGGGTCAAACAGTTCAAGGCACCATCATCTGGGAGGTATATGTTAGCTTATTCCTTTCATTCAAAAATGTGGTTAAAATCATAAATCTTTTTTATTTCTTTAGGAATAAGCTGTATCTACTTGTGTAATGATAATATTACAGCTCTGAGCCATATCTTGAAGTATACCGCAACTTGTATTATTACCTAGCACAGGCGGAGGAAATGAGTACGACTGATAAATGGCCTGGCTTTGTACTCACCAAGGAAGGAGAAGAATTTGTACAGCAAAATGCTAATCTATTTAAATTTGATCTGCTGTATAATCCTCTGCGCTTTGAGAGTTGGCAACGTCTTGCAAATATTTACGACGAGGCAAGATTTTGTTTATTGTTTGAAATATGATTGTGGCACAGATTATATGTATCTTATTTTGGGATGTTGCAAAAACTTCCTTGGTCGTTATGTGATTATTTTTTCACTAATCAGTTTCACAAAAGCAGGAGGTCGATTTGTTGCTAAATGATGGCAGCAAGCACATAAATGTAACAGGATGGAGGAAGAATGTTACTTTACCTCAAAGAGTTGAGACAAGTCGAAGGAGGAGTAGGCGTTGTCTTTTAATGAGTTTGGCTCTGGCGAAAACATCAGAGCAGCAGGTTCACACTCTATCTGTGCTTTTGTAAACCGTTGCTTCTATGTTTGTTGGTTTGGGATCGCAGAAACGATCCTTAGATATATGGGATGTACCAAAATAACACACCTCACAAGTGTGATATTGGAATTAGATTCTGTAAGACTGCCTGTTGATGCACTTTAACACTAGATACATCTGTCTAATTACTTGAATGATGATAATAAAGATGAGGGGGCTATTTTGTAGTTGATTTGGTACCTATCTATATTTGTAGTGACTTCAATGAGTTGTTCTATTATCAAGTGAAATGGTTTATCTTCTCATATAGCATATCTAACCATTCTGATTCTAGTGCGAGATACTCGAGTTACTGGCATTAGTATACTATGACAGCCTGCAGAATGTGGTGCCTTTTTATGATCAGCGATCTGTTGTTCCCTCAAAGGATGCTGCATGGAAGATGTTTTGTGACAACTCATTGAAACATTTTAAGAAAGCCCTCTCCCACAAGTATATCTTCTTTTCTTAATTGATATTCTGAACCTTTTTTTTTCTTATTTATGTTGCACAATTTTGATATAATTTCCATTTATTACAGGGAGGATTGGTCATACACATTTTACATGGGGAAGCTATGTGAAAAGCTGGGATACTCACATGAGACATCATTATCGTACTATGATAAGGCTATTGGTTTGAATCAGTCAGCTGTAGACGCTCTTTATAGGATGCATGCTTCTCGCTTAAAGTTGCTTTGGACTTGTGGAAAACAGAATGTGGAGGTTTTAAAGGTCCCTCTTGAATCATGTTGCCAGTTTGAAAACCTCTTTATGATTAGTTTTCCTTTTTCCCTATAATCTTAAAATTAGAACATTTTTTATACCTGATACTTAAATTATAAATAATTAGCAATGTGTCGGCATGTGCGTCTGGTGTTTCCATTACTGTGAGTTATGTGTAGTTCAATGATTTTAATTCTCTAGATTTTTTATTTGGCCGCCTCATGTTTATCTTATTATTATTTGTTTCCAATTCTAGGTTCTTTCTGCATATTCCTATAATCAATCTTCAAACAATGCTGTTATGAGCATCTTCAGCAAAATGGATTCTGAAATTTCTCATTCGCCTGAAGCTAAGGATGGAAGCCCTCAATTGCAAGCTGAGGAGAGAAAAGACAAGGAATCAACTCGAGTTGAAGAGGTCTGGCAAATACTTTACAATGATTGCCTCTCTGCTCTGGAAGTTTGTGTTGAAGGGGATCTCAAACATTTTCATAAGGCTAGATATATGCTTTCTCAAGGACTGTATAAGAGGGGCGAGGTGGGGGATCTGGAGAAGGCAAAGGACGAACTTTCTTTCTGTTTCAAGTCTTCTAGGTCATCATTTACAATAAATATGTGGGAAATTGATGGACTGGTCAAAAAAGGAAGGTATAATCAGGTCCTGAATTCCATTCTGTGCTTAGATTATGCAGGTTTTGAGTTGAAGGTACAAACAGTGGATGCTAATAACTTAACAGAAGATATTGGGCCTAGATGGAGCTGTCTGGAGTGTTCATAGTATTTCAGCAGTTCAGACTTTTGTCTGTCTTGATTTCTGTTGCTGTTAATATGCAGCAATGATGTGAGAGAATGTGATCTTAGTGCAATGTAGAGACTGTAAACACTAAAAGTTATTCATAGGTTCAAGAACAACTTTAGAAATTCTAACCCTGTAAATGCATGCGACAACATCTCCCTTATGATGATAATATCAATAATAATAGTAATAATTATGACTGTTATAGTATTCTTAGGTTGGGTTGGGGGAAGCTCATTTTGATGCTGTGTAAAACAAAATCTAGTTATTTCATTATTTTGCTGTGCCAGTTATTCTGTTATTGACTATTACAATGTATACTGTTTAATACTAGGCATCTAATTTCTTTCTTGCTTTGTGTATCAGGCGCAAGACAGCTGGTTTGGCAGGGAATAAAAAGGTGCTTGAAGTTAACTTGCCAGAAAGCTCCAGAAAATTTATTACTTGTATCAGGAAATACTTGTTGTTCTACTTGAAACTGCTGGAAGAAACTGGAGACATCTGTACTCTTGAACGTGCTTATGTTTCTCTACGGGCAGACAAAAGGGTAACAAATCAATCGCTTGAAATATTGGCTAAAGTTATAACATTTTATGGAAAACTTTATTATTGTTTTATTAACAATGCATCAGTTATTGCAGTCTTTTGAGCTCAATATCACACTTCTGTTGGCTGCCTTCAAACAAACATATCCTAGATCTGTCATAGTAATAAAAAATATTCAATGGATGTGATTTCCTGTCAAGGAGCTCAAGCTTCAGTAACCGGGAGAACTTAGTTATTATGAAACTTTGTCATTGAAAAAGGCCTGTGTGTGCAGGCCAGATTAAATGATCTTTTGAATTTAAATATTACAATGGCAAGGGAGTGCTACTCTGAATGTTGCATGCATTTTCCAGAAATTCAAGTGGCATCTAACTTATATTTTGAACCCAGTTTTCATTGTGCATTGAAGATCTTGTACCGGTGGCACTTGGGAGGTACATCAGGGCCCTGCTTTCTTCCACGCATCATTCTGAGATCACTTCCTCAGGTGCCGGAAGCAGTTCTGAGCCGGTACTGGAAAAGATATTTGCTTTGTTTATGGAACAGGGGAACTTGTGGCCTGAGATATGTGGTGCACCTGAGATAATGAGTCCAGACATATCAGAGAGCAGCTTATACGGGTAATTTGCATTCTCCGTAATTTCTGAAGTTGTTTTTGAGAAACCCTTCAATGTTATTCATCAGTCAATATAATAAACGATCAATTGTACTGGAGTCAAATATCCCAAATTAGACAAGTATTACTCAATAGCTTAATCCAAATATCATTAGAATAACATCATTTTTTTCTCCCTAACCTGCATTAACCAATGCTCCACCTGAATAAAACGGAAAAGAAAAAACACTTTCAATCTTGGGCGGTTTTGCATAATTCCTTTATCCTATCCAAGGATTCATTTTCTTTCCACCTAATCTTTCTAATATTTCAATCAAGTCTATTCTGTATAGCCACCAACATTGTTTGTTGGACATCTAATTCTCAAATTTGGAATTACCTGAGTTTTCAGCAATCTATAGTCCTGAGAGACAATGGACATTTACTGCTGCTGTTTTTTTGTATTGCCCTTAAATACTGTTACTGCTGAGTTTCATGAGTGCAATTCTTTTTTCTGATAGTTATTTATATTTAAAGCTATATAAACCTTTGCTCCAGTTATCTCCATGAATATATTGTATCGTTGGAAAGCAAAGGCAAGTTGGAAACTCTTGAGGCAATAAATGAGAAGATTCGAAAGCGCTTCAAGAACCCAAAGTTGTCAAACAGCAATTGTGCAAAAGTCTGCAGGCATGCTTCAGTTGCTTGGTGTCGATCTCTTATAATTAGTTTGGCATCAATCACTCCCTTGCGTTCTCTGCCCCTAAGTGGGAATCAAGCTCCTAACTTGATGGATGGTGGTCTGGAAAATAGCCAGTTGCTTTGTGTTGATCTGCAAGTAAATGAGATTTGGAATTCATCATTTGAAGACAAAATTCATTTGAAAACTCTTGAAAAAAAATGGAACCCAACATTGAGCAAAATTAAGAATGTAATAATGAAGAAAGCTGCGGATGAAAATTTAGAGACTGCCTGCGCTATGCTCAGAAATTCTTACAATTTCTATCGGGAAAGCTCCTGCGTAACACTCCCATCTGGTGTCAACTTATATTTGGTGCCATCTCGGTTAGCATCAGAAGCTCAATTTCAACCAGGTATTGATGGGGTTGAAACTGTTGATCTTAGCATTCCTAGGAAACTTCTTTTGTGGTCTTACACATTACTGCAAGGCCGCTGTGCAAGCATCTCAGCAGTTGTAAAGCACTGTGAAGAAAATGTGAAGGTATGAAAGCAAACATCCATTCTTGTGGTTTTATTTACATCCCATAAATTATATAATTTCCTTTAGGGGTATTTACTTTGCTCCAACGATTGCTTCCCTGTTTCTTATAGTTTATTTGGACCTAGAAGTAGCGAGGTCTTAAGGCTTTGACCATTGAAAAAGGGGGACGGATTGGCACTTCAAACATACACATCATTAACATGAAAACATGAGCCAGGACACTTGGTTTGTTCAATCTTGTCATGTACTGGAAAACAGAGTATTAATATCATGGACTTATGGTTGTTCTTTGCAGTCAAAGATGAAAAAGGGGACTGGAACTTCACCTGTGCCTACAAATACAAGCATTCAGACTGCTACCATAACTCATACAGGTTAGACTTACCCCAGGATGGCATTCTTTCGACATTTTTGCCCGTTGGTTTTGCAATTGGGTTCCCCTACGTTTCCCTTCAAGAAAATAGACCTTATGAATAATTTTTGGTTTATGAGGTTAGGAAACTGGATTTTCAAGCTGTTAAGTTTAATAATTGTGCGCCTAGCAATCTCTTCTTGTCATGCCATACAAGAAATCTGCAGTTATTAAGACATTATCCCTCCCCTGAACTTAATTTCATCAGTATCAGATTTATTGAATTTCTAATTTTGATGGTTGTTCTAAAATACTGTACTGTAGGTGGTGTTAAGGATGGAATGGGCTACACTGGAGGGACGGAAGCAGAGCCAGCTTCTGTAACTGTAGTGGCACCTGCTTCACAGTCACAATCACCTGCAGAGATAACTCCGTTGACCATAGCACCTACTTTGGTGACTCCTGCTTCAGTTTCTCCAAGGGAGAATGCAGAATACGTCTTGGCACTGCCCTCTTCTGCTGAGTCTCAGAAGACCTTGATTAGTGCTCCTCCCCTACAGCTATGTAGTGATACTGCTGCAGAAAGGATTCCTCAAGTGCAGGAAGGAGATAATCAGGACAGAGACTGACTACTTTATCGTCTTTGATTGTTTTACTAACCATTTAAAGCTTTGCAGATCAATCCCCTTGTAAATGGAGACATGATTCTGAATTTTGTAGAAAAAGGAAAAGAATATGGTTAGATGTGCAAGGAATTTTTAAGTTATTGTGGAATTAGGCAGCCGCCCATACGATAGAAAAGTGAAAGGGAGTATCTGAGTTTTGACAAAATTTCTATTCGAGATAACAGTTTGTAATTTTCTGACATAGCTCCTTTATAAGTAACGAGCATTGAGCAGAGTTATCATTTCACACCCCAGCCCAAATTAAGCAACTGCCCAAACCAATTCCATTTTGATTGAGTTTACCTTGTGAACGGTTGGCTTTGATCGTGTAAAATCTGTTACATTGATGTTGCGTTTGCTTGCTAATAAGAAATTGGAATGGATTGAAATTGAAATGAGTTAGAATTAAAATGGATTCGAATGTAAATGAAGAATGAGAATCAGAATGGGATGAAATAAGAATCAAAATAAGTTATTATTTATTAAACCTGAAAGAATTAGAATTGTAATGAGATCCATTTTTATTGATATATTTACTTTATTTTAAAATTAAAATGAACTTTCATGATTTAGTAAAATGTCTTTTGTTAATTGTTATCAATTGATGATGATGATAATAATAATAATTATTATTATTAATAAATTATTATTATTATTATTATTAAATTATTATTATTATTAAATAATAATAATAATAGTAAAATTAATAAATTATAACTATAATAATATTTTAATAAATAATAATAACTTATTATTATAACAGTAATTATTATTATAAATTTTAATTACAATAATATTCTCATTATAATTTATTAATTTATTATTATTTATTAATTTCATTATTTATTATATTATTATTATTTATGAAAATATTATTTTTATTATTATTTATTAAAATTTTTTATAGTTATAATTTTTTTTATTATTATTTTTAATTATTATTTAAATCAAGGATAAAATGGGTATTAAAAAGTTTGGTTAAGGGTACAAAGGTTATTTATAGGAATGGAGTTATGATTCCCAATAAAGACTTGGGAATTAGAACTCTGATTCTCAAATTTATGGGCCTAACACTATTTTGATTCCAATTCAAAACTTTAATTTTGAAAGTAAATGTATCATTGATTATGATTCCAAAATTCTTATTTTCATTTCTAGTAAGTAAACACACCATGAATTGTTTTAGGGATTTATGTGTTAAATTTTAAATTTTAATATAAATCATTTTAACTTTAATTAGATTTATGTGTCATAATTATACATTATGAGTGAAGCTATAAATATATTGATACACATCAAATAATAATTGGTGACACATCAATTCAATATATAACATAAGTATGTAATTATAGTATTGCTCGTATATTATTATTGAATTTTATGAATTAGGTGGGTTATAAGTTTCATCAATCCAGATTATTCTACAGTACTTTAGTAATTTTTATGTTGTTATGGCTGTAGAATATATATTCTTCATCTTTGAATTTTAATGTATATTTGTACGTTTGTCAATAATTAGATTAAATTAAATTGGGTCAGCGTCAGTTAGTTTAATTAATAAAATCTCTTGAACGGAAATAATAGATTTGTTATTTAAATTATGCTCAATGTTTATTGGAGAAAGAATTGGATTGCTGGCTATAACTAATTAGATTGAATCAAATTGAACAAATAATTATAAAATCAAATGTAAGACTGAATCATATTGAATTTGACAAAAACAAACATTGGATTTAAACCAACAAACACTGCTATTAATAAGTAATATGGTCCAATCATAATAATTAGTTTAATCTGATCTCACGCGCCAAGCACAGCCTTAGAGGACAATTTCGTCTATTCAACAGTTGTTTGGGTTAAATTTCGAGTAACTTTCAATGCAGTGCCTAACTGATTGGATAAGAGTTTGAGGAAGAAAAGAGAAGGCTGAAAGCAAAACCGCCAAAGCGGAAAGAAGTACCAAAAATGGCGAGCAAGGGTTTGCTTCTGCTGACAGGAGCCCCACCAAAGCATCTCATTTTTAACAGCACAAAAAGAATTATTTTTTCTTCAAAGATGCCCATTCATTATTATTATTATTATGATTGTAATAACAGAACCAGAAACTGCTCAACAACGACCACAAGGTCCTCTCTCGAACCTCCAGATGTGCCTCGTTTGGCGCTAACTGCTCGAATCTCTCTCACCCCTCATGAGGTTTTCATTTTTCTTTTCTCCTATGCTTCCATTCACTTTCCATTTTAACTTTTCTTCTCCAATTGTTAGTTTTGAAGTTGTTTGATTATGTATTTTTAATAAAAAATAAATAAATGCATAAATTCCAATGGCAGGTTGAAGAATATGCTCCTAAAATTCGACAAGTTATAGACTGGTACGTTGGGCCGACTACTTGAAATTTTGTTTCTATTGTTGTGTTTTGGTCTAACTGAAACATTGCTATTTTGTTCAACACTTTTGAATTTACTTGTTTGTTCCAAGCTTTCTTGAATGGTTTGGGGTGTTTCGTTTTCTTTTTGGGCAGGTTTGGACAACTCCAAGATGTTGATCTTGACAGTGTCGATCCTGCCCTTCGAGCAGGTTTTGAGAACCCTTTTCGACTCCCTTTTTCTTTTTGGGTTGGAAAATTTTTTTTCTTCCTTCTGTTATTCGTCAAATAATATTGTCTGCACCATTGCACATATGGTGGTAGTAAAACAAAGATATGGTCGACTGGAATTGACACTTGCTTCTTTCATTCCTATGAAACCAATTTGATTTACCGGATTAAGAATTTAAAGATATGCAAAACGTTTTCTAACATAGTCAGCAAATGGTAGTTATATAGACTTGCTATAGGATTGCTTGATGTTGGCAAATCACCCATTGATAGCATCTGCATTGACTTTATATGAATTCTAGCATAATGTGCTTTTGTGATATTGTAACTAGTATTAGTCTTCTTAGTGATGTAGTAGTGGTACGTACTGAACTGAGGACATGTGTAGAGATATGCGGCTTTCTTGATTGCCCCTACATCGAGCAAAGTTTTTTATTTCTTTCTGTTTCAAACATGTTATGTTAGGCTCAAAAAGGGGGAAAAAACACCTTTTGTTATTATCCCGGAATTTGTGCTAGTGGAACTTCTTTGATTATTCAATGATTCTGCCTTCTGTCAGTAAGAGTGTACTGTAAATGGAATGTGTCTGGCATGTTATTCCTATAACTGAAGTGATCCCACGAAATGGTAGCAAAATTGAATGTCCTAGCTGCTGGCAGAAAGCATTAGCTGGTTACTGTGCAATGTATAGCTTCACCGGCTTGATATTTCAAAATTATCCAGAAGATACTTTGTTATTGTACCAAAATATGATTATTTGGTATATTTACAGATTTGGTGACATTAAGTCAAAGACAGGAGGAAAATAAGCTTTCCTAGTTGGTGATAGTCCTCAAGTGGTGTAGCTTAGATCTGTAGTTCCAATATGTTTTGACATTCTCCATTGGATTTACAGGTACTGATACTGGCAATTTGAGGGAAGATAATCCTGAAACATTCAAGAACACGTGAGATGGTTTTCTTCTTCAAGGCTATTGCTCTGTTGTGTCTGTAGCACAAAGTCTGATCAGATTAAAATTTGTGCAGGGAATCCATGATAGCTGCTGTTCCAAGTTATGAGGAGCCTTATATCAAAGTGCCTAAAGTCTTAAACAAAGAGTAATGCCGTGTAGGGAGCTGGTTCCGCTTTTTTTGGGGTTCTTAGCTAATCCAGTTGGGAAAGACCAAGAAGACAACTCTGGTAACTTCTCCTGTTCTTGAGCCCGTCCATAACACCCCCCCCTCCCGGGGGGCAACAAAAGAGAAAAATGCAAGAACAAAATTGTACTTATTATTCATCAATTTTTTGGTAACTCCGTTGAACCTATCATCGGCAAATTTTGTCGCCTTCTTAACACAATCGATCAGATTTCTGATCTTCCGCGACCAACTTTAACAGGATATGGTGTTAGAATTATCACAAATGCAATAGACCTCTCTGTATCTTCTAGCGATGAAGGACTTGCATCGATGTGAAATGAAAGACAACAGAGGAGAGGCACAGCTCTGAAATGATAACGGTCATGGGTAGGATTGGATGTAATTTGTGAAAATTTAACCCAATATATTACTGAATGAATTGATTCAATCTAGTTAAATAAATATGTTTAATCTAATTTAATTCAACCTTTAAATTATCAAGTTGGATTGGGTCAAAGGTTAAATCAAAACAAAAAATTAAATAAAACAAGAATGCAACTTAAAATGACATTTATTAAAACTAAATATAAATTTATGATAACATAAAAATTTACTTACTAATTTCGACAATGAACTTCTAAACATGCACGGCAAAATAAATAAACCAAATCATGATTCTAAATTAAAGATATAATAAAAAACTAAGAATAAATAAATCAAAGAAATATTTTGACTGAGAATTTACACTTCAGGAAGTTATTATAATTTTAGAACTAAAATCTATAACAATAGATACGAGAATTAAATGAATTCTTTTATGAAAAAGTATATATATTAAAAATTTAATCCTTCAAAATTTTGTAATTGAGAATTAACATATTTTTACTTTTATTATTATTTATATAAGTTAAGTTAAACAGGTTCATCATAATTAATCCAATTCAATTCAATTACTAATTAAGTTCACAAAACTGGCACAATAACTCATCCAACCAATCCAAATTGATTTGAGTTACATCACATCGATTGGGTTTGATTGAACTTGCCCGACAGTAGATAATGGTACAGAGGAAGCCGCGAAGAAAAATTCAAAATTCTATTATCAGAATTATCAAACACCCTACACGCTCATGACAAGCTTTTAGAATTTGTATCAGGACAAAATGAGAAAAAGCCCTCTTAGGCTCTTAACAAAGCAATCATGATAGATCTCCATAAATCACCATTTTTTTTTCTCCCCCTTTTTTAACATTTAAACCCATCTATTCCTCTCCATGCACAAAAACAAATTCACCTTTAGAATGGTTAAAATAATGAAGATAAGGTTGCATGGAGATAATACAGGCAAATAAATGAAATGAACTCTCTAGACATGGGTATTCCCTCCCATTTCTATATTTACATTGAACTTAGAAACAAAATGTAAAGAAGAAAAAGCAAAACGCTACAATCAAAAGGAATTACATGAATGAATGCCTCACGCCAATTATAATCTTTTTTTTTTTTTTGGGTGTTCTTATACTTTCTGCTATTTCTACGTCCCTGTGTTAACCACTCAGCTAGTACTCTCAAAAGATACTGGAAGATAATGTTTAAGTATCATCATGACTGCCAGAAGAGCTCAAAATCATTGCTGTACAATGAGCGATCCTGAATCTCCAAATTTGCAACATGCCAATTAACGAGTTGGGATTGGAAAATCTTACACAGAACCAGTCCACCGGGAAAAATCCACCATTCACTTTCATCCCTACACAAACAAAGAAAATGGACACATGACTATATTAGTCTGCTGCATGTGATTCCTGTCAAAATAAACTTGTTATAGAAACAAAAGATCATCTCACATGCTAAAATTCCAAGGCTGAAAGTTTGGAACTTTTTTACTAGGTGATGATCCACTGCTATAGTGAACATATCCACAAAGGAATGCAACTCCCTGGTAGTAGATCAAAAGGAGATTAAAAAAGATTCTGTTGTTTCAAAGAATGGAGAAAATTCTGTCATTCTACCATCCAATTGAGAGTATAGCAGGGAGAAAAGGATCTGCAATAAATAATATAATTTGAACCCAAGCAAATAGAAATCTCTAATTTTTCTTACTCTCAAAACAAAAAAAAAACTGCATGACAGTTATAGTCATAAAAACAGCAAGATATAGGGCATTTCAAATAGTCACTTAGGTAATGGTTAGGGGAAACATAAAATATGGTTGGTGACCAAAAAAATGAAATGATAGTGACTTCTGGTCCTGGTGATGCAATGAACTATACAGTAGTAGTAGTGGCATCATGATGTCTGGTAGTTGGTGACGCAATAGCAGAATGACTTCATAAAATTAGTGTTTCACCTACTTCTAAATTCTTAACTAGATATGAATTATGATTCCTGTGCTCTTTCCTAGGTCTTCTCAGCCAAAAAAAAAATTCCAATTTAATAGAAATGAATCAGTGCAAAGACACGTTGACTTACAACATTAATCAAGGATGTAACATTCCACAAAGCATAAACACGTGCAAGACCAACAGAACGCCTTGGTCCATGGCTGAACAAAGCATTGATTCCAGCAGGAAATGGAAGAAGAATGCCAAGAGGCAAAATAAACAAAACAAGAAAAACATCCACCAAAGAAATTGAATACAACTGGAGCAACGTAAGCAACACTAAGCTAAAATCTCCTAGAAGTAGCACTGAGATGACCAAACCAACAAGATCCTGCAATCAAGCAAAAAAGACAATAAAAGACAGTTAGAAAATTTTAAATTCATAGTAAAAAAGTGTTGCCAAATAGACCCACATCAAAAGCATGAGGATACCTGGAGGCCAACAGGTTTAGTATTATGAACAATAAAAGAGAGAAAATAAAATATATCTCTCTTCTCCTCAAGCATTTGCACATTTTTAATATCTATAATCCCTCCATGATTCCTTTTACGCTTCATGTAACTTTCACTGCTTCTTTGGTCTCGGGTTAAGAGCATATCTTCTCTCAAGCGACCAGATGGATTTTCCGTGTCTATGCTCTTCACACTGTAAAGGCAAAACAAAATTAACAAAGACAAACTTCAGTGTAGTATGCATGTGAGCATGAATAAGGTACAATCATTCATATATATAGATGCATTATAATTAACAGTCTGCTGAAGGCTCGTTGGGGTCACATGCATGTGTTATAAACCACAACAGAGTGGTGTGCTCGTGAGCTTTTATACCCCTATTTTGTTTTAAATCCCCCCGATGATCCCACATGCCAAAAAGTTTCTGACACAATGTTATTAGTCCCCAAATTTAAATTTTAAAAATTTCAAGTATTGCAATGTTCACCACCATTACTATCTTCTGCGCACTCAATATGGATTATGGTGCTCTAGTAGCAAAATACCCTACGTTTCTACACAGCTTTGCATCATTATCTCAAGAACAACTATTAAAAAAATAGCATAACCCAGAAAAGGGCAAATAACAACAAACAGATATTAGCACACAGAAATATCCAACACCATTACCGTGACTCTCTCTCCATTAGTCTTCCTCTGTCAAAACGTTCAATTGAAGTCGGTTCATTTTCTCCTCCAACAGCATACGCCAAAAGTCCATACTGACAATACCCGCAAGCTGTAGCCTGAAACCAGGCAAGATCAACATGTAGCCCATGCAATCGTAGAGTAGGATTGGCGTGAGTTTCAAGCCACCTAAGCACAGGTCGAAATGTTGCTCTCAACCTTCCACGGCGAACCAGGCGTAACTGTGCATTTAAGCCAGCTACCAGTCTATACCAAATGGTTGGTGGGACCGACTGCATCCAGACAAATAAACATTAACTAAAAAAGAATTTACAATATTAAAAATGTTGACTCAGCCAGATCCGTCTCACAAAAGTACATGCTAAAATTATTAACCAAGAATTATCATGCAGCAAACCTGGCTCATCAGGCTAGTTAGAATATTGTCATTTTGAAGTGAGAAAGGTGCCATGTAACTTCCATCACCACCAAATATTAAAGACATTGGAAATCTGTGATGTAGGCGAGGTGGCAGATCTGTTCTCTTCTCGTCTCCACCAAGGAAAAAGTCCAAGTATGCTAGCATTAGATCAGGTGTTGCAGCTACCTACAGAAATAAAAAATAGCAGTTCAGACAGAGACAAAAAGTATGAATGAATATCTCATGAATCAAGAGCGCCAAATTCATCAAGCCCAAATGTTACACTCCAGTAACATCAGAATTTACTGCTATTCAAAAGAGGAACATAAATGTATAAAAGAACATTCATGAAGCTGAATGAAACTAAAGGAAGGGAAACCAAGAGTTTCAACAACATCAATGCAAGCAATTAGTGAGGAACTCTTAACGCTTTCCACACCCCAAAAAAAATAATTAGTACATTGTACTTAAAACAGTATACAATATGTTCAACATCAGAATCAGATAATCTGGCAATAAGTATTTCACAAGTTACCATTGCAGTATCCAAACCAACATAAATAGCAGCATACCCAAACCAGGATTGATTTTGTATAGTTAAAGAATCTAAACAAATAATTCTGAGATTTCTTTATGTACCCAACATGCACAAATACAAAATACATGTTCTGTAGATACATAAACACCATGCACAAGATCCTGCGACAAACCTCTCCATCAGCCCATAATCAGAGATAGACTTCTGTACAATTAACACATACAGAATGTACTAGGAACGATGGAGCATGCTACAAAAGACCACTGTTTTAAACGTCATCCGAAACAATAGTACTAGAACTGATCAGAAAATAAGTTCTCTAAGACTAACCTTAAGCCCTTCATAGAGAGCCCGAGAACGACATGAACGCAAGCAAGCATGGTCATATTCTGATCGTACATACTCACGCAGTCGTTGCAATTTCATCCTCCGGCGCCATTGCTGCCATGAACATGCTAAGGGATATGCAAGAATGGCAAGAATAGTGTAGATTGCACCCTCCCACCAATGATAAGTTGCAATAGCATTTATCTCATCCACAAATGAATTAAATGCACCCTCATACCTACAGGATCAAAAAATCAGGTGAGCAATTAAACACTAGTAAAAAAATGTCAATAAAAAGGCAAGAAGCCAAATAACCAGAATTCAATTATAAAATCAATAACAATATAACCATGACGATAATTTAAGAAACCCAAACAGCCAGGGATAATAAACGTTTAACTTACACTATCTCTTTTATTTGTTCTGGAGGTGTATGGGGGAGGTGCCACGGTTCACTGAAAGTATTGGGGCCCATAAAGTACATCCTATGTACATGACTATGGGACTCCTCAGCTCTATTCGTCTCCAAAACCTGAAAAAATTGAACAGCATCTTCTCAACTTCCAATCACAAAAAGAAAAATGGATACGAAAACTACAGGGAAGAAAGTAAAGTTCTAAAGATAGACTCTACCTTGATACAGTAAATCATAAGCCATAAAATTTACCTCATTCAGTGACTCCAGGAAAGGAAATGAGTGATCAATTTGAGAGCCATGTTGAGTGGGAGCCGGGCCTGGTAATTCATCAACCCCAACAAATTTCATCCGAGCAACACTAAGCACCAGCGCCAAGAGGATAAGGAGACCAACAAGAAGAAGACAAAACAACCAAGGCCCACCAAATGTGTAAATCAACTCCTCAAGGGCTGTATAACAGTGTGGCATGTGATATCTTTCGGAAATGCATCTGTAAGGACAAGGGGTTTTAACAATACCACCTGTTACGACAGACAACAAAAGGTTACGAAGATCAACTTATAGAAGTTAAAAATTATATGACAGATTTTCAACAGACATAAAAAGTTGGCAAACATAAAATGAAAAATGGAAGTAGCATTTCAAGTATTAAACAGAAAACCATGAGAGCTGCCCTGTTTTCTATAGTGGACAACCATCCACAAGCTTTTTAACATGTAACACAGATACTGACTGAAAGAATAAATACCTCGGACGGAAATATAAACGGCACGGTGGGGAAGCTCTTGAGGAGGGCACTGAAGACAGAGAGATCTATCAGATCCAGTAATGTTTTTATATGTGCCAACGGGACATTCCTGAAGAATTACAAACAGATAATTTAGAAACATTATAAAGGTTCTACTAAGGGATACTAGGACACGATTGAACAAAAACTAATAAAACTTTACTTTTAACAGTAATGTATTTGAGCTGCAGTATAGTAACTTATTAATACGGGATTAAAGGTGGGACACAGAGGTAGCAAAAACTAGATATACAGAAGTGTTTGTATTTTGTAAGAGATATATAGTACCCGACTTTTTTTTTTTTGGGGGTGGGGGTGGGGGTGTGAAGCCACAAACCCAGGAAAAAAGCCATTCAAAACTAACAAGAAAGAAATAAAAGAAATGAAAATGTCATAAAATTGCAACATCACCTCGCAAAATATCCCATAAAGCCCTTTCGGGCAGGCTTTGCCAGTGGTTGTTCCACTTTCTCCAGCACCAAGCTCATGTCCACCCATTCCACCCCTAAAAAAATGACAGACAACATCAATAAGATTTTTATTTTATTTTATTTTATTTATTTATTTTGGTGCTAAGAAACAAAAGATTATATAAACAACCGTATCAGATACGTACAAGGATTGGTGGGACGTCAACATCAATAAGATATGAAAAATACAATACCACATATGAACCCAACGGATAACAGTAGTGTGACCTTGAACATTTAATTTCATGATGTCATTACAATGCACATGAAATACACCAATACCATTAGAGACATAAAGTACTTGGAAGATTCAACTATATACTAACCCAGTGCTGATGCTTCCTCTTACACTAGCAATGGGCTGGTATACATCTCCTGTAGGAATGTCTGACCAATGAAAGTGAATCCTCCCACCACCACCTCCACCACCCCCCATATGACTACCATATCCTCCGACACTAGAAAGAACCGCAGAGTCACCAATATCCAGTGCACGCAAAAACAGAAGTATTGTTCCACCTGAACCACCTCCAGCACCTCCAATTGAACCATTTCTTACAACATAGTTTTTCTTTGTTGAAAGGTCTTCAAAACTTTGTCCATCAGCTTTTACAAAGCCTTCAACAGACAAACTAGACAAAGGATGCTCAAAGGAACCCATCACTGCTCAGACACACAGAACGAATAAAAATAAGTAATTCCAGGGGGGAAAGGGCGGGGGGAAGAAGGAACTAAAATCAGTCGGCTCTGAAAGATATTTAAAAGTCAAAGTGTCAAACAGACCAGTTTTATTCACATATAATAAGTTAATTTGACCATATATAAATCTGATGATCAGATGTACCATTCCCACTCATGGGAACAGAACAGATAATGTGATCTGAACGTAACCAACACAATAACAGCATACACTCATCATAGTCTTTCACACTTCAATTATTCAGAAAGTCAAAAACATGAGTAAAAGAAAAAAAACAATCTTTATGTTCACAAGAGTTCCAAAAGCATCTGTCCAAAGAAAAGGTACGAGCATACCAATGATACCGCCACCAGCAGTCGAATTACCAGAGGTATCATTTCCACTTCCACTGCCAAGTTCACAGGGTAAGTTCACATTTCCATAGGAAATTCCTCCTTCGACGCAGCTATTATTGAAACATCCAAGCCCACCTTTACCACCATGTCCCCCACCACTGCCTACACCATTGCTTATAACTTTACCTCTACCCACACCACCTGTGCAACCTGCAAAACAGAAAAAATGCAGGTCCATCATGATCTTTAACCATGCTATGTTTTCTTTCTTTCAAGACCACAAATGAACTATAAACTGTATGCAAATGTTTGCGCCTAAGAGAATGATGAGAGTGAAAGAGGTAAAGCAAATTATTAGTGGTAAAAGTGAAAGAACAGGAAAAACGAAAAGAGAAAAGTGAAGGAAAAATAATGTGTACCCATTCCAGATGCACTTATAGCTCCAGAAGACTGGACAGATATAGTTCTTGCACGGTGGAAATGGACGACTGATCCTTCTACCAGCCCATCAACAACAATATCCTCAACTCGACATATCTAAAAAATAAACTAATGAAACTGTTAGATAGATTGAAAAGTTGAACAAGATTCAAGTCGTGTAACAGCATAAACTATATTTAATGAACACCTGAAGAGTAAATGATAGAGATGAGTTCACGTTGCAATCCTCAGGGGGATGGAGTAGTTCAACTGGGCAATCTTGGATTTCGCAATAGAGCCTTGGTGTGCTACAAAGTATAAACAAAGAAAAAAGCAGTTTAACTTAACCATAGAGCACAAGAGACCTGACTAAAAGTATGACCAAGCAATCCAAACTTACACTGCATCAATTGTGGCATTCTCTAAAGGACCACGCAAAACAGATTCAGGTCCGACCTTCACAAACAAAAATGAGTGTCACTTAATAATCATGTATGACTAGAAGCATAAACTAGCTAAATACACAGCACCGACATTCTGTCACTATTACTCATAGAGGTCTAGTACTAATGTTCATCACTTTGGCATTTCATAGTTTGTACATGCCTTTACATCCCAATAGTAGTCAATCATTCTGTAAACAGAAGCATTATGCTTAATATGCGTTTGCAGGTGCTGCTGTTGTATAACTGTAGACCGGTAACAGTAGAACTGGCATCATTAACCATTAAACGTATGTTCAACCACTATGAGCTGAACTATTGGTAAAATGCATGCATAAGATTAGAATGCTACCATGGACTATAACTGACCAAACACAAGCTCAGGTAAGAGAGGGTACAAATATTGATAAGTTACTCAGCAACCATTCAAGCAATTTGAAAATCACATAATCATTAAACATACTTAAACAAAACAATACCAGAATACTACAGAGTACAACAGAACAAATATCCTAGAATTGATACTGAGAAATGATAAGGAAACATTAACAGAATGCCAAAATGACTGACAATAAACAACAAAGATAAAACATAATCAATAACAAGCTAGCTTTCTTATAATCTCGTTTCCTTAACAGAATGCCAAAAGGACTCACAATGAGTAACAAAGATAAAACATAATCAATAACAAGCTTGCTTTATTATAATCTCATTTACGAATGGAACAAATATTGTCCTGCTATGACATAAAAGTTATTTAAAAGCCAAGGATATATTATTTGAGCTGGGTAAAAAACAGAAGGCAAAACGTTTAGGCAAAATGCACGACCACTTAATGCTTCTGATGTTATAAAAACATGCTATTTCAAAGGAATAAGCACCACATGCACCCTTTAGAGATCTATATCACAAATTATTACATCAAAGTAGCTAATTAATAGTACAAACACTAAGAATAATATTACTTGTACATCCAAACAGCCACACAGGAAACAGAAAAAATATATATACTGCCAAAATTCCGATATACATCCCACTGTTATAAGTTGCCAAACACCAACTCTTGGTCAGTACTTACAAACATAAACAGAAGCTTACATGGATACTGTAGAACAACGACAGAACCAGACGTTGTGCTTCAATCCTATCCCCTGGGCCTGATAAATTTAGCAAACCTTGTCCACGAACTCCCAGATTTGCATTGGAATGTATGATAGAAAATTCCTGTTCAGAAAAAGACGACGTGTCATGCATAAGCACATCCCAAATTCGTTAAAAGAGATGGAAAAGGTATAAGACGATATACTTTGAGAACAATTAAGTTGCTAGCCTCAAGCAAGGAAGTTGCAACTGTTGCATCTCCACCACCATCTACGAGCATTTTGGAATTCCACATTAAGAATATTTTAACAGTCATGCGCAGAGCCCCATAAACCTGGAGTTTAAAACGCACAATGATCAACCAGCTCACCATAACATTTTTTGAGGGTGATATTTATCTGCTAGTGTTTGTGTAAAGAAACATCTGATAGGGAAAATAAACTTTGCGTCTCTGAATGAAGAATAAAAGGAAAAGAAACTAAGTAAAAACATGAATTTTGGCAAGATTTAGTTGGGCCATGTGTTTAGAGATGGCAAGATTTAGTTGAGCCATGTGTTTAGAGACTAACAATGGCATTCATACTGAACACATAACAAAAAGAAAAAGAAAACAAAGTAGACAACATACTTTTGGCTGTAAGAAATTCAGTTATGTTTGGAAACAAACAAACAGCACCCATAAAACATATCATTTTTATTAACACAGATTCAAAATTGGCAACTGCAAATGGAAATAACAAAAGAATTGAGAGAAAGCAAGCAACATACAGACCATAAAGAAACTGAATCATATTGTTTCAAATATATTTGAAGCAAAAAACGAAATGCAATTTTATACATAAATAAGTACGTTGATGCTCTGAGTATAACTATATGCATCAGAAGAATGAGACAAAATTGAGTACATCAAACTGCAGATAAAATTTCCAAGTACCAACTGCCAAGCAAAGACTGATAATCATGGACATGAATATAGCATCATTAACCCATAAACTGCAGCATGAGATGAAAATTCCCAGTCACCTTGATTACAGAGTCACTCATCAACAATTCTTCTGCCAATAATTCAAACTCTGACGAAGCATAATGAGCTAGACCAAAGCTCAGAACTCCACCACATGAAAGACTTATTTGTCCCTGGACCTAAAAAGAGCATGAAATAGATAACAGAAATAAATTCCAAATGCATAATATGATTTTCCAAAACTCACATACTAGGACTAACAGTAAAATAATAAGAATAATGACTATGACAACAAGAACAACAAGAACTATAATAATGATAATAATAAAGAAGAGGAGAACATTACCAAGGAAAAAGAAATACTCAACTTCATAACACTGTAAGAAAAAATAACTATGATGAACGATTAAATATTTAGTACACTTTCCCAAACTGCTCTTCTGAAAAAATAGGTACCGAAAGGCAAAGAAAAGATCAGTAAAATAAAAAACCTAGTGAAGAGCAACTAAGATCCAAGGCTACCCCACCAGAAATATCGGACTTATACTGAAACACTATAAGATAAATTAATAAATGAAAAATGCTGAATGAGCAAACAAGAAATATAGAATTTTGATGTAACAAATATAAGTACAGATGGTAGACAAAAAGTTCACGGAAGCAATGATCATTCCTTTATGAATGCTTTTTAAACAAGAAAATATCAATTTGAATGGTCAAAAAAGGGGGTTTGCAGCTAAGGCCAGAACTAACTCTCCCCCATCCCAACCAACAAGATAACAGAGAGATATAAAGAGAGAAAACCAATAAAGAAGCAAAACAAAATAGAAAATTTTAGTTGGCATAAAAGTAACTCAGTCCGACAAACCTGGACACGACTCCAAAGCAAGGGAACAGCAGCCCTGGCACAATTTTGGACATAAACATTAGTCCAAAGAGGCTGATTGGGAAACTCTAGAAGAAGTGTCTCTGTATCTGTTGACATATTGTAATTGCTAACGGTAAGAGTTCGCGGAACAGCATCATACAAAGTCCCGGCACCACCAGCATTTTCCGGACAGGCAAAACTGCTTCCTCCTGAAAATATAATAAAGCAACAGCTGAATATTTCCACAAGCAAAGGATGATAGAACAAAGACCCACCAGATAATGTGCAGAACCACTTGAAAAACAGCTAGTGCTTAAGCCCCAATGAATACTTATCAAAAACATAAGTCACTAGGATCACCAATAAAGACGGTGCATTAGAATTCCAATCGTCAAACATAACACAATGTGGACCTGCAAAGATGCCTTAAAGTGAAATTTCAAAAAACTAAATTGTTGCAAAGATGCTAAAATGGCACTCATATTTAATACATTAGATCAATATTACCAAATGGAGACCTAACAACCAGAAGATTAAATCAACGAAAGATTAACAGAATAAGTGGCAACCAGGAATTCTTAATTAAACAAAGCGACTACTTTCGCCTAAGATTTATTTAAGGATTAAAAAGGAACCAACCATCACACTAGAAATTATAAGGCTCACCATGCACAAAAATTTTTGGCTCGTCATGTCTGCTGAATATATCAACTGAAACTCTTCCACCACCACCCCCCGCATAGCCATCACCACCACAAGCACTAATCAAGCCACTTCCTGTCCTGCTCTTCACAGAAAGATAACCCTGACATCAAAGACTAAGAGGGAGCAAATTCTAGAAAAATCAAAGAATTTACAAGAATTCAATTCATTTCTACTAGCAAAATACAGTCTAAAGCAGCTGTAGTCTAATAACTCCCACAAATGTCCAACGTCAATAGCACTAATAAAGAATACATCTTATACACAGACAAAAAATGACAACAAACATCTTTAAGTCTTCCTACAGATATCACAACAGAATGACGAAAGGAAAGACAGTGGACACTGAAAACTACTCTCTCCATCCCCAAGCATTTGTACACTTAAAAAAAAATCTTAAATAAGAATCATTAAGTGGCTACAGCGCTGATATTCTTATAGAGACAAGTATAACTCATAGTAAAATTACATTTATCAGCATGCAGCCTGTGATAATTGATAGCAACTTTTAGTATCCTTGAAACAAATTTTGCACAAGACAGAGAAGCATGCTTTATTGATCGGAACTTGTCGTCAATTTCAGCAAAATGAATATTTCATTTTTTAACTGAAAACGCATACTTTAGAATGTGTTCTATCAATATCTGTTACATTAGTAGGATACCAAATTTCAGGACATCAAAGAGCATTTTCCAAGAAAATCATTTTCTGCTCTCTCTTAAGTCTAACAGTTAACTGCTTAAGAAACCAATACCCTGACATTTTTTAGAAAAATAATAAGAATCATGTGCCTCCTTTTAATGAGCATTAGAGACGATGGGCAATCTTACAAAACTCCATTGAATTTAACAAATGACAGTATGTTTGTGCAAAGATGTCTCCAAGCATAGCAATACTTTTAGTCCTTCAAAGTGACAGAGATGAAAGGTGATTGCCTCCAAATTCCTTCCAGTTAGGACCAACAACGTATCATGGCATGGAGCAACTAAAAGGACAAATCCCTACAGCTTTTAAGATCCATTGTTGAAGAAGATCACTGATCAAACTATTTCAAGCAAGCTCGCTCAATACCCACTAGATTACATATCCTAATACAGGGACAATTAATGCTCAACACCCACATTAAACTCTACGAAAAGTAAGTATAACATATCAGTTAAGTGAAGCTTACCAACTATATATATCAAACCAAAATAAGTGACTAAAAGCAAAATCAAATCTGAATTTCATTTTTTTAGCTATATTTAAAGAAAAACTATTCCAAAGCACAAAAATAGAAAGCCAAGGAAAAAATGAAATAACTAGATAAAGAAATTAATTACATTTTATAGGCTATAAGATAAATGCTACCACCAGAACCACCTCCACCTTTATGCCCTCCATCACCTCCATCAGCCCAAATGCTGCCGTCTAACACCACATACCCATCAACTACCATCTTGACTCGGCCACCGCCGCCGCCACCATAGTCGAACTCCCGGCTGGTGGTCCCTCCTCTACTCCCATAACTCCAAGGCTTCTGCAACGACGACCACGAGTAGGCATCTCCACCCCAAACGTCCTCAGGCAACTTGCTTTCATCCACCAAGCAACACGCGCCTCGCCCTCCATGTCCTCCACCGCCTCCCTCTATCCCCTGCGGCGTCCCACTCGTCTGGGGCGGGGGGTCACCGGCCAGGCCAGTTGTGTTCACTACCGAGCCGTTAAAAAATGACGCGTTTTGAGCTACGAGCTCAAAAGTTCCGGAAACGATAGAGGAATTCACACCTAATGTGAAATTACCGGAAATGTTAACGGTAATTGAACAGCCAGAGATAGGGCAATGGAATTTGACGCCTGTTAAAATTTCAAAATTGCCTTTGCCAGAAATGTATACGTCACGTGTGAGGTTCAAGTCGTTGACAATCTGACAAGTGGAATCGAGCGTGCCGATGCCATCAAGATCGTCTGTGCACGAAACTGACGGCGGGTGAGGAGGCGGCGGCGGAGGCGACGGTGGAGAGTAATCTTGGTGGAAAAGATTGGAATCGAAATCGATTATCGAGAAATCGTCGTCATAGGTTGAAGATAAAACAAAGTTAGGGTTTGTGAAGAAGATAAACAGAGTAAAAAGAAAGGTGAAATGGAGAGTGTAGTGGTGGTGTTGGTGAGAGTGAAATCGAGCCATTCACTGATTGCGAAAGTCATTAGAATCCAAGGTTACGATTTGAATTTGCAGCGAACTTTAACTGACACCATGCCGTCGCAGTCTTAGACGCCGCCACCATCAGATATTTAATTTGCTTCGTAATTTGTGATTATACTAAATTCCTCAGCACTGAAAATAAAAACCCTAGCTAGAAGTATCTTTCTCTCTGCAACAAAAGTTTTAGAGAGAGGTTGTAGAGCGCAATTGCAAATGAGAATAATGTCTTATTGGGTAAGATAACAGAAAAATAATAAAAATAATAATCGGACGTGGTTTGTTTCATATGAGCTTAAGATATTAGTGGTTAATTTTTCTGACATTTTGTCATTCGCGAGTACAGTATTGCCACGTGTGGCCTTGAGCATACTTGAATTGCTGTCTAATAAATCTCAGCCCTGGATTCTTGAACCTTTTAATTTCAGACTCAGTATTAGAAACGCGAATTAACGAAAGTTGAAGAAACAACGTCGTTTTATGAGTGGAAGGAGCGCAGTGGCGAGACGTGGAGGAGCCACAGGCCAATGTTTTTTTCACTTCTAGAACGTTATAATCGGCGACAACAGTCTCTTTTTTTTTTTTTTTGGGGTGCCATGTCATTAACTTGACGGTAGTCTGGTACGAATTAATGAATTTGGATAGTTGATTGAATAGTTTTAGGTATAGAACACTGGTTTTTTTATAATCGTGCAAGTCCGAGTTTAGAATTTCTTAAACACTGGAATTAACTCTTGAAATAGTGCACAAATTTATGTTAAACGATTTTATTCTTTTTAAAAGTAAATTATGTAAAACAACCAACATGATTAACATATAAAACATGTTTTGCGTGGGGTCAAATTCGATGCACACCCAACAGGTCCATTTTAAATTGTGACATTTGAAAATGCGTGCATACTGCACGGCGAGGAATAATTTAGAGCGAGTCTCTGACAAATGTTGTTAGTGTCTCTGGCTGAATGCTGGTAACCGACTGGAGAATGAAGATGCTACGCTGTATATAAAATAGTAGGGCGGGAAACGTGTAATGAAGGCAGGCCAGTGAAAGGTGACTCACGTTCGCTGATTTTGGGTGACCGGTGAGTGACCTGCTCTGCTGTTGTGTCGATTTGTTCATTAACAATTTCTCGTTATTGTTTAAACACGCCCGCAGCTCAGGGCGATTCGAAAACCGTTTCTTATTCATGAATTATACGAAAGAGTTGCTTAGAACGACATCCACGGTTACAAAGTGATTCAATGAATTACGTGTTCTGAGATGATGGCTACAGTTAAATGCCTTGTGTGTTTATTGGCAATTGTCATGTTCACACGAGTTCTGTGTCAATTGAGCTTGCGCTTAACATTAAATTAAATTAACGGTTAGAATTTGTCCACCATAAATATTATTTGGGTCCCAAACAATTCGTGAGAGTTAAGCTTAATACTTAGCACATATTAAATTAAGCACCAAATCTTCATCATTTGTGTGTGCTCATCCAATAATGTTTTAACACAAATATACTCATTGTGAGATTTTTAACTAATCACATCGGAGAGAGAAAAAAATAATTTGATTATGTATTAATTCGACAGTCCCAAATAAATTTTTCTCCCAAATTGAGTTACGATGTTTTGATAATTTACGAAACACTATAGAAGCTTTGATTCGGAAGCCGAACTACCGAACAACAATTCGAAATGAAGCCTAAGAATAACTATTGGGAAGCTTTTACAAAACTATTGTTTGCGGGCAATAGATGAAGGAATGAAATTTGTAATAGTTCAGGCAGGAACGTAAACAGAGGACCGAAGAAATCTGAAATCTCAGTCATGTATGAAATGTATAATGATACATAACGGTATACCATATGCCATTAAATTCATTTCTGAAACTTAGTTTCATAGGAATTGTACAAGAATTCATTATGCTGATGACTACTACAGATTGGTGAACCGAATATACACATGTATAACCTCCAATTCCTGCCCACGAATAAAGGGAGGTAACCAAAATGGAAGTGCTATAAATCATAGTAGTATTTTCATCAAAGAATATGGAAAATTTTTCAAAGGGTAGAGTTGATGCAGTGGATTAAATATTAGCTCCAAAAATGCACGAGACTCATCATAGAATAATTCCAAGCTGACTGGAAAATAAGAGAAGAGAAGCACCTTGGCATTAACTGCTGGGGAGGTTAGCTCTGTGGGTACTCCGATGAAAAGTCATGCAAACCTTCTTTGCATCGAGCAAGTTAAACTGCCTTGTATTTCCAAGCTCAAATCCTCTTTTTTTCTTTTTCCATTTTTATATATAACAAGGAGCTTCTCTGGTTTAATTTAACAAATCCAAATAATGACTTAAATCTCTGCAGGTTTTATTATCCCTTAGTTTGGTCATAGCTTTCTTCTCTAATTTTCTTATCCACTCTTTGCTCACATGGAAAAGCCTCCCAATCTCCTCAAGTGACTTGGGTCGATGGTCATTAAGCCCATATCTCAGCACCAACACTTGCCTCTCTCTTGAATCCAAACTTTCCAAAATACAAAAGATGTCTTTCTTCATGTGTAGCCTCATCACAATTTCTTTAGGACTCTCTACTGATCTATCTGGTGCAAATTCCTGCATCATCACAACACACCTTGCTCAATTAAACCACCTCCAGATGAGTTTTCAAAAATTTTACATTGTCACCATCAATTGTGAATAAATAAGATAGCACCTCCAGTGGTGTTTTATATTAAACTTGCATCAGTATTCTTCCCATTCCCGTATGGTAAAAGAAAAAAAGGATATTCTACAACTACTGGGAGGAAACGAGCAGGAAAATGAACATGAAGATTCTGGCAAGCCAGAAAGATTCTAGTGAAATAAAGTAGGCAGATTTTCTGGAAACCAAATGCAGACTTCATTACTATGGTCCAACTTCAATGAGCCAGGATAGATCACCTATAGCTTAATTATTAAGGTATTTAACATGCATGAAAAAAATAGTTGAAATCATACCAAATATTTAGCATTAAGACAATCCCCAATTTTCTGATCAATTGAACCCACAATTCTTAGGCATTCGCTAGCAGATCTGATTTCAGCCAAAGAAAGACCCGTGTACTTGGCAATTTCAATGTCTTCTGGGTATTTCCCACGGCTGTTGGTCAGGGCTTTTCGAGCTTTCTGAATCTTGCTTATTTCCCTGGTCAATTTGCACTGCAAAGAAAAACGAATAAGAAGAAATTTGTGGATCAAGCGTGGCTCTGATTAAGAACTATAATTATACCGAAAAAACAATCTACCAAACAAGAAAGAGAGATACAGGAATTTTGATTCCTCTAGCATGCCTTGCCACCATCTTTGATATCGACTTCCTTATCCAGTACTGGACATAAGTTGAGAATTTGTATCCCCTTGTGTGGTCGAACCTTTCTGCGCCTTGTAGAACACCAACATTTCCAGCCTGCCAATATGCATACACGAAATTGCATGTTGGTCCGTTTCGAGATAGATTCATCCACAATATTTCCAACAGAAAATTCATATCCATAACAATCATGATAATTGGGGCTAAATTTGTTTACATTCTTGAGAATGACTATTTCAGGACACCAGAGGTTTGATACCATTGCTAATGAAAATGCAAACAGAAACTGACGTCTATTATTCAGGCAGCTTCTATTTTGAAACTTCTCATGAATTTTAAAAAAATTAACGTAAAAGAATTAGTAATGGAGGGCACAGCAACTGTCAATAAAAGCCAGAGCATGTCTTCTAACCTGGAGCAAGTCTGCAAAAGGTATTCCTAGACCCCTGTAGTTTCTTGCAAGGAATAACACTAAGGGGTGACTACTCTTTATCAGCTCCTCTCTGCAATACCAACCAAAAGCTAGATGCTGTTTCAACACCCTCTCACTGACCCCAGCTGCTTGAGCCCAGCAATTCAAGCTGGCTACTTGCCCACTTTCTTTTTCCAGAGTTGTTTTTATCCTCTCGAGGTTGGCAACCACCTGAACAACCCAAAAGTAGAACTGTCAAAGATATCTCCAAGATGTTACCCAACAAAAGACATATCTCCTTGAAGTTAAAAACAACCTGAACTCCCTTTGACATTTCTGCCTCGTTTCTTGCAATCATCAATCGCCTACCTCTAGAGTTCAATGCTCTTTCTGCTGAAGAAGTAGTGGGCTGCTTTAAACCTTCTTGCAAGGCTTCTGAAGGCAAAGACAGCAAAGAAGTTTCAATGGATCCTTCTGATACTCCAGCTGTCCTCAATTTTCTTTTTCCCTTTCTTTTAGAAGGAACAAGAATTTTTCCCATGTGATAATCCCTTGAGTCATTCATCTTTTGCTCTTCGGTAGGAACATCAGACAAGTCAAGACCATTTGAGGTCTTAACTATCCTAGATAGACAGCTATTGAATAATTTTAGTGCTCCAAGCTTTCCTAGTTGTTGCAGAATCTCTCTTTCCAACCTTAATGCATCTGAATCAGCAAATGTCGACTCTAAAACATCAAGATTTTCCATTAGTAATCTAAAATCTGATTTGCTGCCCACATCTTGGCCAATGCAAGAAGTAGATTTCTGCCTAATTTCTTCTGTTTCTGAATAATCATTTTCTACAGTCTGAGTATTCACAAATGAACAAGTATATACTTTAACAGGATCTTGAAGATAAGAGGCACTGTCCTCAGAAATTGTGGACAAAAAAGACAGCCTTGCTGAGTTGAACGAACCGTCCCTACCTCTAACTGCATAAATTTAGAAGCAAACAATCATTCATTTAAATCCAGCCAAATAAATTAACCAAAACCGAAAAATCCTTACTATTTATATATGTGAACTATAAAACACAAATGAATAATTCACTCGATTCATCCATTTTCTGTTAAAGTAGAAAGTTAACCGTATAAAGTTAATCAGTTAAACCAACTTTAAACCCCAAATTTCATGTACCATGCTGAGAGAGTTTACCTGTTGAAACAACTAGCAACCACCACATAAACAAATCTTGATATCTTATGTGACAGTTTAGATTAAACCTAGATCATGACTGGCTTCCCAACTGAACCAATTGGGTGTAAAATTTAGCAACTCAATGGCATACAAAACATTCTTTAACAGAAGTACGGACTTTGGTTGACAGTAATATGTAAATCACTTTCAAGTTTCGGCTAAAATATAGGTAAGAGATTCCAAACCAAACTAAGAAGTTTCTATTTACTTATATATTCATAAGCAAACTTCACATCCCGAAACTTCTGAAATTTGAGCAAATGAACACACCAGAAGTAGAAGAGAGCCTGCAAGAGGAAGTGGTGAAGAAATGAGACCGAACTGGGGACACCCACTTGAGGTTCAATCTGAAACCCATGCCCATACTCGTGACGAAAGCAGAGAAACGGTGTCCATTAAATTTTCACATGCACGTTTCATATAAAACTGAAGTTGATGATAACATAAAGAAGAAATGTTAAGCACGACTGCACATATTGGTCGTGTCACATCTCCACCACTGGTTCTTCATCCCAATTATTTTTGCCTTAACAAATTTTATAGTTCGCTCTCTTGCGTGACAAAGCGAACATCTAAATTTACAACTACACATAAAAATTGCACAACATTGAATATTCCTTTAGCCACCACACAAATATCTCTAACAACTGTCTCCTTCATTTGTGCCAAGTGTTACAAAATGACCAAATGGTCTAGGCCATGTGTACGAAACAATGGGCTTCCACTTGAAGCCGACAATGAAGCCAAGCCCAAAATGTAAAAGCCATCTGATTTTTTCTGAGTGAAGTCCACTTGTCAGTAAGCCACTCGTCTCTGGACAAGTGGTTGGGCTGCTGCCCTCACAACGGTTAGGACAACAATTCAAGCCCCCAATAAAAGTATTGTGAAGGTTTTAAATCTTTCTTTAATTATGATATAATTGAGTAGAAACAGTTTATCTCTTACAAGTGTGAGTGGAGTAGACGTCCCTCGAATATTAATGAGAGTTAAAAATATAAACAATGCTACAGAAGAATCTATTTATACTAATCTCAATAACAGTATCAGTCTCATATAAATATGAATTATAGTCTGATTATACATATCAGTAATAATCTCATGTAATGTGAGTTATAATCCCATGTAATATGAGTTATAATCCCATGTAATATGAGTTATCAAATAAAAAAAAGTCTACTTCTTAATTTTTCAGATATACAACTATTATAATAATAAAATTTATTAACATTCAATAAGTCTGGTGAGCATGATTAGAAGATTGACGCTTAAAAAATTCAAAATTGAATCCACGCTTATAAATATTTATGAGTGAGATTTAAATTCTTCCTAATGCTTTACCATCCACCACCCAGACAGTGATTCGGATGGTAATTTTTTATAACTTAGATTGATTAGATTCACGTATAATTATTTTAAGCCAGAAAGTCCCAATACCTTAACGATTTTCACGTACCCAATTCTCAAAGTCTCAACAGATTACCAATTAATTTGTAGTTCTTCTTGGTCAAGGGCAGGGATCTTGTTTTAAATTTATGAGGGCCATGTTGTTCATTTCTAAATTCCAAGCAACATGTAGGGAAAGAACTCAATAAGAAAAAATAACTTATTATACGAGTATCATGTGTTCAGCTGGTGGAAAATTTTTTTTAAAAAAATGTCCTATTAGTTTCATTTTCAGTTTGTTGAAAATTTCCGCTTTGAAGTTGAGTTTATTTCATTGTCATATCCCTGCGCGGACTTCGTTAGTGAGATTAAAATTGGAAGTTCACCAAAGTGTACATTGCGGAATCTAAACACCAATGTTCTTAGAACCAGCTAACATTAAAAAACCCATCAAACCTCGGACATCAATGAAGAGAAAAACTGACCAAGTGTATACCCATCGATGACAAAGTCTACCCCATCCCTTTTCTAAGTAGCCTTCAATTGTAAATACATTGGAATGGGGGCTTCTCAGCCAATAAAATTATCTTTAAGCCACATGAATAAGTAGCCCAAAACATCAAAGATTCATTAATTGAATGAACAAATACGTAATTTAGGTAACTCTTTCAAAACTGAAACTGTGCCTAGCTACGTTAATTATGTTGACATTATGTTCCGATGTTGCAATTTTGGGCATCATGAAGACAGAAGACCAAAAAACACAATCCAAAAAATCTGCATGCGAACAACTCCATGAAGTCAAGATCATTTTCATTACACAACCTCATCAAAATGTTTACAGATAACGCTTTGTGATTAGGATAGCTTAACAAGAAGTTTAGATAGAATAATTAAGATTTTCTAGGACATCAATTAAAAAAAAAAGATCAAGTGGGACCTCACTTAATCTAAATCATATTCTTTTTGACGAGATCACTCGAAGCTCAAGCATGAGTGTGCTTTGATGCTTATACACACACACACACATGTATATATGTATGTATATATGTTTGTAGGTGCCCTCATATTTTTAGTATGAATACGGTTTAAAATCATGAGATTTAACAGAGTTAAAAATAATTGTTTTAAACTCTATACTTTAAAAATATATCTGCATGAAACAAAAAATGAAGACATCTACACTAAAGAAGAATTATATATATATGTATATATGTGTATGTGTACACACACATATATATTTGTTCCTTCATAAAAAGTTGACCGAACCTATTAAAACAATGTGCGTCCAGCTCCCTTACATAGATCACGCAACTTGCATTATTTAAAATCATTATTTCCTTCATAAAGAAGACTATCCGATTGATTTAAAATAATATATTCCTTAAGATATTGCAACTTGCATAATTTAAAATTGCGATCACAAAAAAGATTGTTAATTTAGGTTTTGTTTGCTACTGAGTTGCTGTAACTTTTAATTTACAGCTATAGGATAAAAAAATTGTAACTATAAAATAAAGATTAATAATACGTAGTAAATATAAATTTTAAATAATCATTTTGATAAAATTAATAAAGATATAATAAAATTTTCAGCATATAAGAATACAATCAAATCAACTTAACTTTCAAACAACAATAACTAACGTTTGCCAAACATTTGAACGCTACAATTGTCTAATTTCAATTTCAAATAAGACCTTAATTTAGTAAATGTTAATCTCAAATAAAATAAAGAACAAATAGTCTTTAGATTTTCAAGATTCTCACATTAAGATTTTAATCAGACTACTTGGTCAAGTTCAAGTGATAGCAAACAGATAAATCAAACAGACAAGGACGGGTTTATCTCTTCAGCACACACCACGTTGTGCCTTCATCCCAAGTTTGTCAAACATTAGATAATCATATTAATCCTCTTTAAAAAAAAATGAAGTGTAGATAACTCTAAAATAGCATTAGTTTAATACTTACTAGTTTCTTGATCAAATATAATAAATGTTTATAGTAAAATAGCGGTCTAAAATTCAAAGAATCCCTAATCTTTCTTGAGATGTAATAATTACATAACATTAACTTGCTCTTATTTGAAAAGTCTTTTTAAACAAAGCTTATTTTTCCACTCTTCTATTTGCTAAATAAATAAGCAAGTAGGTTATAACTCTAAAATTTGAAAAAAAAATTTGCAATAGGAAGTTTGGGAAAGTCCAAATTAAAATTTCATAATTCTCTACCTCTTATTGGGCCTCCATTGGCTAGTCAAATAAAATTTCTTAAAAACTATTCGGTCAAACACATTTAGGGCCCATTAGAATATGAACTTAATAAAGCCAATTATAACCATTATAAATATATACAATTGAGGAAATTTGATTCTCCTCTGCAAGAAATTAGACTTATTCGTTGGAAAAATATTTTACCACTCGATTAATAACCTAAGTCATGGGTAAAACAGGCCATCTTTTACTGCAGGGGTCAAATAACTTATACAAAACTGCTTGATGAATTTCATTATGCTCATTCACAAGAAATCCTAGATCACATTGTAAAGAATTTAGATTATCATCTTTTCTTGATTTAATTCTTAGATATTTAGGGGGACGATACTCTTGGTTAACGGTCAAAGATTCAATATTAGTTGGACTCAGAGTTAAAGAAGTTATATTTTTTTTATGCATATTTTCTTTTAAAGAATGCATTTATAGTTTATTGTGGCTTAACTATAACTTAAGAAAAAATTATTTTTATGTATAAAGGTTATAGAACCACTAACAATGCAATCACAAAGAATTATTATTTATAAAAATAGGTGGACATTTAATTATTTTTAATTTCTAGTAAGTGGAAAGGAGTGTTTTTTTTTTTTTTGGAAATTGGCTAGCTATTAAGTATTTGCTAATGGAGAAAAGTTAGAAACTATAAATTCATTGTTTTAGAATCAAGATAATCATAAACTAATATTAATAAAATCAATGTTTAAGATCAAGATTTACCTTCAATTGAGAAGTTTTGTCAATTTTTTAGGCAATCAAGTAACAACCATGGATAAGAAAGTTGATCATTTTTTTTTAAGTTTCAGATAAGAAAATTTCAATTTTTTAGGCAATCAAGCAACAACCATGGATAATGATAAATTTCTATTTAGGTCTTCTTCTTTTTTTACTATTCTTCTTCTTTTTTTTATTTTTAATTATATGAGCAAACAAAAATGTACAAATCCGCGAGATGGTTATTTTATTGACATCAATTTCTTTTAATATAAAATGTTGAATTTGAAAAAAAATTAATTTTTTAAGAGACTGTAGCCCATGCTGGTCGCTTAAAAAATCCGCCCCTGACCTAAGTGAATCTAATTATGGTAGATAATCAAACTCAGTTTTCTTTTGTTCCTCGATTTTTGTTCAAGATTGCCCCGAACCAAAATCTGTTGAGTCAAAAAATTATAGATGAGTCTATAATTGATCCATGAGAACCAATTTAAAAACTCATAAGTCCAACCCCGATAATGGTTGTACTTTAACAAATAATTGATATGCTTCGTTACAAAATAATAAGTTAATTGGAAAAAAAAAACAAAAAAAAAGCCTGTCAACGTGCAGCCCAATTTATCTGGAAAAGTACCGGCTCGAGTAATTGCTCACCCGCGTTGCGATAACGTTCCCGTGACATTGAATAATCCCACGATGATCTAAAAGCATCTCTCCGTGGCTTGTCAATTTTGAGATCATCAGTTATAAGATACGAGGCACAAATGTCTCTGCAATTTCGTAAGTTGGGTTGGTGGCTTGAAACTGAATTATTGTGTATCACCACTTGCCTAGGATTCATATTTTTCACCAGCAACTTGCAGCTCAGTTGCCAAAACAAAGTTGGCAAAAAAAAAAAAAACATTATTTGATACCATGTGTGTAACTACAACTTTTTTTGGTGAGGAGAAAATTTAAAATATCTCTGAGATCATGTCAGCAATTTAATAAATAATAATATTATAATATATGTATTTATTTTAAAAAATTAATATGTAATTCATGATTATATAAATTAATAGCAGGATCTAATTGTGGGATGTTTAGGCTAATGTACATGATTTTATAGCATAATGTTATTGTGGATGGTGTTGCTCGTGTATGATGAGTAACAATGTAATATTATTATTATAAATTTATAGTTTTAAATGATATTTAGGGAGAGTTAAAATTGTGTCCAAGTGTTAAGTTACCAAAGGACGAACAAAGTTGCTCGTTAGTCGTTAAATCATTCACCGCGTTAACTTCGTCTGATTGCATGTAACGTTGGAACCACCAATCCAGCTAAGATATCAACAGTGGTAATTGTGTACTTGGGTATGGCTGAGGTGTATTTAAAACACTGAAATTCCATTTTGGGCTACTTAAACAAATCCTTTAGGAAAAATATTGGGCTTTAGTTGGGTCTTCTTATGACCCAGGAAACAGATGATTACTGGGGTGAAATCGGACAAAACTGACTTGTACGCGTGCTTTTACCATCGGGCTTCAAATTTTCTTCGAACTTCTCTTGTGCAAACTATTGTTTTAATTTTAAAATAAATTAAGCTAAATCAATTGGTTTGCCAAGTTAAGATAAAATTTGCTTTCTTAAGTTTTGTTTAGTATTGATATTGAGTAACTATAATTTTTAAATTATTGTACAAAAATATTTAACAAATACTAACTATTGTAACTTGGAAGTAAAATCAATTTGATCCACCACTTATATATTGGAGACCTCAAAAAATTATTTATTATTTTTGTCAAAGTTATTATTTAAAATTCATATTTATTACACACTATTAACCTTTAATTTATAATTATAATTTTTTCTACCGCAACTATAACTTAAAAGGTAAAGCACCACATACCAAATAAAACCTTAACACGTTAATTGATTTCTAATGGCTCAACTAGAAGCTCAAGTGCATATCCAGAATTGTGGTGGATTGTCAAATAAATGTTTTGACCCGTTACCTTCTAACTATTCTATTATTATTTGTTTTGAAATAACCTTCAAATTATGTTTGATAATACTTATTTTACGAATGCTAGTGCACTGGGTTGAAAAGAACAACTCAAATCAAGAAGGCTAATTTAAGAAAATTCCACCACGAATCCCAATTCCCAAACATACATTAACGCCATACAGTAATTGCATTGTATGCGGATCTATTGAGCGCAGCTAGTAGTACATGCAGAATACACCGACCGTTGATTAATGTTTACAAAGAAACATGAGCACCCACGTGGAACTTGAAACTTTTTTCTTCAATGACCAAAGAATAACCTTTGCGGCCCACTCGATGGGTTTGGTGGTTAGTAAAAATTGACTCCGAGTGAAAATTTATGAACTTAAATCCGACATATTTTTAATCGTTATGGATGGTTATCAGTTCTGAGGAAATAACTAAAATAGATCGTATTTCGATTAATTAATAGTGACGAAAACAAAGAAGCCCATGCCAAAACACTCCGGAGAGAAAAATGCATTAAAGTTTTACCACTGAAGCTCTAATTTTTGAACTTTAACCAAGGGTTAGTTTCCTATTTTGAAAGTGTAGAGTAAGTACACATGGGTAATTAACTAACTTCAGTTAATTACGAACATATTTTTCTGCTCACATAAACTTTTTCCAAATGTTGTCTACAAATTAACATGCACGAATATCACAGAGAGAATCGTGCAAGACTGAAAGTTATGTCCATTTTGATTTCTCATGCTTGCCAGAAAGGCATTATTTTGCCACTCACACGCGTGCAACAATCCACAATGCCCAATTTAGTTTTAGACTGAGAGTCAACTGGGCTTTGCAGCAGCCAGTGGCTCCAAACGACAGCAACATTTAGGGTGGTCAAAAAGCAACCAACGAGAGTCCCCCCTACGCGTATTAAAGAGATGACCCCAACGCGAATGGTGTAAAAATCATTTTGAACGAGTCACGGCTGTTTTTCTTTTTATTTTTTTTGCCTGTTCTACTGTTAACTTGGTCCATGCATGTGATGCAATGCATGCAATCAACTTATACCTAGCCCCAGCTTTTTCACTTTCAACAGAATAATATATTTTTAAATCCCAAAGGTGAACGCTTTCTCCCACGTGCAATTGACCCTTCGTTAATTACAGTCTCATCAACATCAGAAATATCAGGAATGGTTTTGCAAATTTTAAGAGAATTTGCGAATATATATATATATATATATTCTTTGTAAATTAACTAATTATGGTAGCGGTTGAAAAAGTAAGATACAAAATTTGAAATACAAGACTCAATTTTGCAGTATGCATGATAGTATTTGATAAAGTTTACATCAAATAGCGTACGGTAAAGCCAAATTTCTAAGTAATTTTGCTCGGCGTTTTCATTGATGTTGATCCGGCAACTGATAGTGTGAGCTCCATTGACATCAATTAATCTTCCATATATAAATATCCCTGCATTAAGTTAAAGTCAGGTGTTTTCTAGTAATGGCCTTAATCATTTAATATTAACGACTAATTGGAAGGGAACCATACAATATTGTTTACTAAAACGGGAACAAATAATTATTAATTAGCACCGCCAACGGCTGCTTAATTGCTGATAATTGATGCCATTTTCACACGATGACTTTTTTTTTTCGTTTTTTGTCCTTAAACCAAAATTATTTATATAATTTATACGAATAAAGAACTAAACCAGCGCTTGGTCTCTGTTCTTTTTGAACCGTTTGATCATGCGAACAGCAAACTTTCCCTGAGAATCACCAGCTTGATCAGTGAAACTTCAGAATAATTAAAAAACAATCTGATCAAAATGAAGTCAATGTCACGTGGTGCGATTTTTGACCGGGTCATGCTATCTTAACAGCCAAGAAACAAGCCAAATATAAAAGAAAATAAAAAAAAATTTAAAAAGGGAAATTTATGAAATGGTCCAACATTATGGTTAATTTATAATAATATCTCAACGTAAGCCATTTTGAACAATAAATTATAACCCTAATTTTTTCAGAAAAATAATAATCCTACTCAAGATGGTGCTAATGGACACAACGGACTGCACTCATCAATTATAATACAAGAGAAATTATGTATACTGATTTGTAATAATTAGAATATTCATTGTTAGTGTCGGTTGTGATAAACTGACTTTCAATCATAGCTAACAGACATAATTAGTTTATCATTATATCTAGAGGTATTATCATCTAGATGATTTTTGCAATACAGAAGTAAGAATGTAGTTCAAGTCCGGTCACTTTTATAAAATGACTAAACATCTCTGTCATTTGTACAAAGTTCCCAAAATAAAGAAGTAAAAGGTCATTGACGAAGGGCTATTTATTCATATAATAGTTAGAAAGGGAGTCTTACAAAATGAAGCCCTCAAAGGCGCCATCAACTTTATCTACTTATATAAACCCTTAACCAGAAACTAGCCCATTGTTTGCTTTTCTTTTCTTGATTAAAGAAGCTAGCATCTTGGCTCTTGTTGCGTGTCTCATTTTACCTTCTTTAAAGTTGATCTCTTTTTGCTGTGTGGGTTCTGGTCGGTGTGCACTGAGCAGCAGTAGCGGCCATGGGGAGAGCTCCATGTTGTGACAAAGCCAACGTGAAGAGAGGGCCTTGGTCTCCTGAAGAAGATGCCACTCTTAAGCGTTATGTTGAGACTCATGGCACTGGCGGTAACTGGATTGCTTTGCCTCAAAAAGCTGGTATCTTTTAATTTTCCTCTCTTCCTCTCACAGAGTACCCAATATCACCACCCCAAAAAAAAAACGAAAGGCGTTTTCTTTTTTTATAAGTTATGAACAAGTTTACTCAATACCCATTTCAAGTTTCTTAATTTTTGTTTGTTTAATTTAAGCAAAATTATCCATCTCATGAAATGCAATGTAACCAAAGGAGAGCGTTTTCTTTTTTTCATTTTATTTTTCCTCTAAATTTATTATTATTCTTCCTTTAAAAAAATTGACAGATTCCTCCTCTTCAGCCCATTCATTTATTCTCTGAAGGGGTTTGTTTTCTTCTTTGCTTTTCAGTTTTGTATTTAGGACACACGTTAAAAACGGTACAAGAAAAAATAAGTCTCGCCAGAGGAATTTGTTTGTCTTCTTGTTAGAGATAACATCTTTCTTCTGGCCTCTGGGGACCATTACCAAAGACCCTACACGGCTATACGACTGAAAATTTCACGTGAAATCATATTATTGATCACTAATCAATGATCAATACTGTATGAATGGGTCGGCTTTAAGCACATCACATCTATACATCTTATAAGCCAAAACTTCTTTGTCTTATGCTACATTATTTTCAATGCTGTAACTCATTTATTTGGCTCATTTCAGTCTCTTTGGCTGTTAAATTTTCAGGTCTCAAGAGATGTGGCAAGAGCTGTCGTTTAAGGTGGCTAAATTACCTGAGGCCAGACATCAAACATGGGAATTTCACTGAAGATGAAGACCGTGTTATATGTGCCCTCTATAGTCAAATGGGAAGCAGGTAATTAATTTTGCTACTGATCGTATATAGAGTTAATAAACAGCACCTTATCTTTATCTTGATATTGTTTGCTTTTGGGGTGACGATAAGTTAATTTCCCGCTTGTCGTTTTTGTTATTAGATGGTCCATAATAGCGTCTCATTTACCTAGAAGAACAGACAATGATGTGAAGAATTATTGGAACACCAAGTTGAAAAAAAAGTTACTTGCTGGGAAAGTAAGCCTGCTCACGAGCAACAATGCTAACAATTTCCCAATTATTAGCAGCAGCAATCCTACTGATACTAATCATCTTCATGACTCAACTCCTTCAATATCACTGCCAAAATCTGAAGCCTGTGATCCCCAACATCCAGCTTCACCTACTGAACTCTCTTCTTCTCCATCAATGCCGCTGCTAACTGATCATCATCATCATATTGCTTATGGATTAAGTACTGTGAATCATCATCACTTTATTCCTCCTCACTCTGCTGGAATGAGTTTTACTAGTTCTACTGTTTCTCACCCATTTGGTACAAGCTTGAAGAACAGTCCTGTTCTCACATCTTCTCAAGAGGGCTCAAGTGTTACATTGCCTTCTGGCAACAGTGTTAATGGTGGTGTTGAAGATACCGACCAGATTCTAATGGATTTCGGATTCGGAAGCGGAGACCCTTATGATCAATATTATGTCAACGGCAATGGCACTCTTTGGTATAATCATCAAGAGGAAGCTACTAGTCATCTTGATGATCCGAGTTGGTATCCAAGTTTATTAGCTGCTGATTCTTCTTATGCTGACATTAAGCCACAAGGACTGAATAAAAGTGTGATTAACCCATATTAACACATCATCAGTTATCATCACATTCAAGATACAGAAACATGAGACTTAATTAGATCGTTGATTTTTAGACATTGTTACCTGAATTTGGACCTGGTCTTAATTTGTTATATTCTACGCTACCTAGTGTCTGTAGCTAGATAGGAACATATAATGTAAATCAAATGATGTCATTGTAGGGTTAATTTGTGAATGGGAATTTGGTTTACCTTTCCAAAGAAGATAGAGATGAATGTGAAACAGAGATGGCATCAGCATGTCTGCTTCTGCTTCTTGTTTTGTCGGAGACCATGAAAGTTACATGAGACTCATGTAATCCCCTTTTCAAATCTTTCATATATTATCCATTCATATATTAACCATAAAAGACTGGCTCTTTCTCCCTCTCTCTAAAAAGATTGCTTCGCCGACGCCTACTACTTTTTCACATTTTGAATTGACATCTCCGTATGTTTTTTATGACCTAAAGAGATGAATAGGAGGTTACAGCTGTGACCTCAGCGGCTGAAATTTGAATAGTCCCACGAGGAATTATTAATAAGTCAATATTTCATCCATACAAGTCTCAACTCTCAAATGAATTGTCCCCGCATTCTCTACTAAATTGCTTAATATAATGTGGAAAACTTAAGATGGTGTCTCTTTTAAGTATAACAATAAGGCACCTCAGAGTCATAGGTCGAGTGCAAAAACTCTTCCTTTGTTGAGTTCGAGTCTCTCTCTCTCTCCATATATATATATATATATATAGAAGCATTTTTTTTTAATTTTTTTTTTGGAGAAAATATAGAGGCAGCCCTTAGTTATACAGTACTTGACTACAAATTACTGAGCAATATTAGGAGAGCAATGCTGTTCATCCCAATTTTTTTTTTCAAATAATGTGGTATTCATTCACTAATTGATGAGTTTATATAACTAATTCTCTGAGAATTCATAAAAAAGTTATCAATCACTTTATAAATAACGCATTACATGTCACGTTATTTAAATGAAATTTAAGATAAAATTTTGAAATGTGCTTATCATTGCTCATATTAGAATGATCATACATGATGCAGATTCAGATAATTAAAGACAACGTATAGATTTTGCCATCAATCATGCCTATTTAAATTCAATCACTCCAATTTCAACTTTCATTTAAAACTAAGGTGGCGTGACCCTTAATCCACAGCTACTCTGAAATAAAATATTAACATACAACTATTCCCCTCGGTTACATCACAATCCACCATAGATAAGGCCATAATTATAAGCACATTAAAAGAATCATATGAACTAATTACTAAGTAATTTTGGACTAGACATTAACTTAACTCTTACGATGAAGGTTCGTGTTTATGGTCAAAAGGCTAGCTCTAGGCGGCCGAAAATGGGCAATTATATGTGCTGTTGTCTTATGACCATGGTCGATGTTTTACATAATTATTATATCGCACGACCAGAAATGTCTACAGAGAATTTAAAGCTAGTTTAGGTTCCTTCATTTGAAGGATGGCTCTATTGAATAAACTAGCTAGAATTAAAGTAGAACCACCGAAGCTGGCCAGTCATTTGTTTCCTTTAGTGTCCGCACATTGGACTTTTTGACAATTAATTCAATCACGATGCATCTTTCATCTTCTTCTTGCTGGCGTTATTTGAAGATGAATATTCTCCCTTAATTTCACTTATCCCTATTTGACAAGGCAACCTCATCGACGTTGTGGGATAAAACTCTATTTTCATTCCATTTTCTTCATTAGCTAGAGGTGGGAGGTTTATATTTTTAGTCATAAAAATGGAATAATGCCACAAGGGAACACTCTTTAATGGTCGGTGTTAACCATTAACCATCTAATTAGAGATAGGAGGCCCTTTTAATTTCCACAGGCAAGATGCTGAGCTTGTTGTCACACACACAAGGTAATTTTTATTTATATTCGCACTCAATATTAGGGGCACGTGAGCCATTGTGTTTGATGTGGGACATCTTTTGGTTGGTGGAACATCGATTAGTGAAAATTAAATTATGCCTATAATTTATTGTTTTAAAGTTTGCGTGTGCAAGAACTTCGATTAGTGAAAATTAAATTATACCCATAATATATTGTTTTAAAGTTTGCGTGTACAATAAGTAGTAAGATCAAATTCCATCGTTCGTGAAAACAACAACTTGTTAGAATTTTATGCCCGTATTCAAGTAATTACCACAACTATCAAAAGGTTTTCCAAATGTACTAATGTTCATAATTTATATCTCTAAACTATTTCCGTGTCAACTCCATTTAAGTTTTGATGATGTCACATATATCACACCAGGGAAAAGAAATCCTTTAGTGTTTATAATAATGAATATTTTAATTAACCTATTACTTTAATAATCAACATTTTATCATCATTTTCTTTGAATCTCCTCTTTCCAGAGTGCGTTTGGGAATAATGTGTGGTGGCTTGGTTGCCAAAGCTCAATTGCCATGGTGTTTGGTAACATCTTGTAACTAAATTTTTGTTAGTTTAGCACGTTTTTTTTTTTTCCCAATACTACTCTATATCCATAATTTTTACTCCACAGCAGCTACAGCTTCAAAGTTACAGTACTTTACTCTTAAACACATTTTAAGACTAGAGTGACTAGTCTCACCATATATAATTTGAACTCTATGATAATGAATTTTTTTTATTACAAATGTGAATAAAAAAGTTGCAATATCTTAATTCTAAATAAATTCTTAAGTATGTGATTAAAAAGTTAGTAAAAAAAAAAAGAAAAAGAAAAAGAAAAAGAAAAAGAAAAGCAATCATCACATTTTCCTTGACTCTTGGTGTTGGTCAATCGATCAACTTAATAAGGCTTTGCCTGCTTCAGTGTGGCAGAAGGCAGCTAGACAAAATCACATTGTATTCCATTCTAATTTTCAAAGAAGAGTAGGGATGGCAATGGGGTGGGGTGGGGGTGGGGTGGGGGTGGGGAGGCCCACCTCATTCCCCATCCCATTAAAAATTTTGCCTCCATTCCCCAATAAATTTAGTGGGGTGGGGATGGGGAATGATTTCCTCATCCCCACCCCATTCCCCATTTATTTATTTTATAGTAGATATAGATTTATGATTTCAATAAATTAAAAATTAAAGACTTAAATAAAATCATTACCATATTATAAAGTATTTAAATTATTTAAAAAAATTTCAAAATGTTTGAAACAATATCTTGAAATGATATCAAAATTGAAAAATGTTTGGAGAGAGTAATATTTTATGCGAGAAAAGAAAACATAACAATATTTTAGGGTTGAATAAAAATTATATTGTAGGGCTTTCTTTTAGTTATAACCCATTTATATCAAGTAAAAATAAAAAGAAAATTTATTAATTAACATTGTAATTGATAAAACAAAAAATATTAAATAAAAATTAGAAAAAAATATCTATATATAATGGGGATTGGGGTGGGGCTGGAGTGGGGAGTACAAAATCAAACCCCACCCCATTAAGAATTTGGGAATTATTTTTCCTTCATTCCCCACCCCATTCCCCAAAAATTATTTAAAATTCACCCCATTTGGGATGGATCCCCATGGGTCCCCAAACCCATGGAGGATTTTGCCATCCCTAAAAAAGAGTGATATAAGCCACTCGACCTTTGGCTATTGGTTCGAGTCCCCATGAGGTTACTTTCATAATTAAATATGATTGTAGAGTTGATTTACAAAAAAATCCTTCTTTCTTGCGAAATGTGAAAGAGGTAGTGACATCCCTTATTTGGAGAGTCATTTATCTAGGTAAATACTTCATAAAGAATTAATGTAATATTTGTTTGCGACAGTTATTTATTTGGGCAAGCAAGTTATTTGTCTGAGCAAACACTTTATAGAAAATAATGTAATATTATAAATATTGTAAGGCTCCATTTGATACAGCTTTTTAAGTAGAGCTTTTATTAGTAGAGTTTTTACCCAAAAAAATTTAGTTGTTTGATTGTCAATAAGAGCTTTTATTAAAAATTTATGAAATTACTTTAATAGATAAAACTTTTAAAGTTATGTTATGAAAAGAATAAAACAAGATTGTTAAATATGTAGATGATATTTTAGATATTTTAACATTTAAAAAAAGCTTTTCAACCTATACTCTCAAAAGCCCAAAATTTTAATTTTTGTTAGTAGAGACAAAATAGCTTATTTAAGCTTCAAAAGCTCTAATAAAAAAATAACCAAACAACAACAAAAATTATAATAAGAACTTAGAAGATTAAATAAGTACTTATGACCATAAAACAAGCCATATCAAACAGGCACTAAATCTTATGTATAACCAGTATTTAAAAAAAAAAAGAGTGATATAATTAAAAAAAATGAAAATTTAACATATTTTGTACAATTTCTACTATTCATAGATTTAATTGCTCAAATTTATGTGTTCAACGGTACTTAAATATTTTGAAATGGCCAGTCGCTCTCAATTTTTTCTACAAAACAAAGCGTGTTCCAATTCAAAGATAGATAATTTTTTTCAAAACCGTCATGCCAATTAATTAATTTATCTAATTTTTTAAATTAAAATTAAATAAACGCTTAATACCAATGTTTCCATCAAAGCAATAATGATACATAAATTAAATCATAGAACTATATTAAATTAATATGCATGTTGGTCCCTCTTCTATTGAGAGAATCTTGCCAATTTTCTATGAAATAGGTTCTTGTAATTAATTACGGTCGTTGGTTGCATATAATCAAAGTTCTATTGTTATTTTCGACATTGAACTTTCATAATTTGAATATTATAATAACAAATTGTTGGTGTTTTCGAAAAGTTTACATGCCTCGTGTAACGTGTTTCTCGAAGTCAGTTAGGAGACTAATTACCGCTATGCACCCTTTATTAATCGTGTACAAGATGTCAAATAAATATGTTAATTAACTCAGAATTTTACAGTCAGCGATTGTAATACTAATATAATATAACCCCATTTTCAACTATGAAGGGTAGGCTTCTCTTCTTCCGACTTTTCAACACATTTAATTATTTATTAAAAAAAGAAAAAAAAACCCAACACTTTTATGTGGAGAAATATCCAAAAAAATAAAAAAAAAAATTAGCGAACAACACAATCTACCAATGTTGAGCTTGTATAAACTCATCCTTAGTGATGTATCGATAAATTAAAAGGATTCTTATTACCACCTGAAAGTACAAACATTCTCATCATGGGTAATTTCAAATCTAATTTTGTGATGTTCTTTTACAATATATAAGCTAACATTAAGAAGTGACGTTAGAGACACTAACTGTCAGTTTATATAAACTATTATGTGTAAACTGATGTGTCGTTCAAGTATTGGTTTAAGAGAATATAAAATCCAATGTAATTGCTGGAGAATAAATTATGTGTGCACATATGACAATCATCAATACAACGTTGAGATACACGTCAGATTATGCAATGCCACTTATATAATTGAAAAATATTAAAATTAATAGGCCGAAGTACTTTGGGGTCTTGGGCCGCAATATTTCGATTCTTACATGGCCCAAATATTGTTAAGTTACTACAAGTGCAACTGGACGAAAGTCCATATGCCAATGTCAGATCCATGAGCCCAATGGCTATGAAATTTAAAAGGCCCAACCCGCGAGTTCATGTATACGCCAATGTTTTAAAAAATGAGATGGCAAAATGAGAGCCACTGGAGGAAGGAGTGGCAGTAGTATCGAGAGGACGACTATTATTGTTGTTGTTGTTGTTTTTTGTTTTTTAATTTTTTTAAGAATTTAGGGATAAGATGCAAATTAAATTTTCAATCTTATCAATAATAGTAATCTATTTTGAGTGGGACTATTGGCACCCCTCCAAATACCTCTTAACATCCTTTTTGGTTATTTTATAATTTTAACCTTCATTAAAATTACATAATAAGATAATTTCTAATTAAACCCCCACTCAAAAGAATTTTTTTCCCTTAAAAATTCTTTATACAACATATTTTCATTTAAGAGTTTTAAATTCTTTATATAACATCTAATATAAATTCTCTTTTCTTTCTTAAACCCTAATTTAAGATTTTCAAATTTATGAGAAAATAATCATGTAAACAGATGAAGATGATAATAAAAAAGTAAGTTTATTATTATTTTATTGTTATTTTCGAATTATAATAATAGGGAAAATTTGAATAATTTTGAAAATATATCCCCTTAACAAACATCAATTGTTCAATTGATCATTGTTGAATAAATTCTTTAATTGTTTTGAATAAATTCTTTATTGTTTGAGTTTTGTGTTTCAAGTTTAGTTGTATTAATTTATGTAATGTCTATACAATGATTGTGAATGAGAAAAAGCTGGAATTATTTGTTTTATTGTTACTCAAGATGATAATCTGACTCCAATTTTTTTTTATTTTTATTTCTTTTTTAATATTTCCAAGTTTACTCCAATTGCAAACTAATTTATGGATTATGATCTAGATAGTACAAATTTAAGTAATGCTACAAGTGATTGCAAATATTAAAATGTCAGCAGAAAAATAAAAAAATAACTTGATTAAGAGACAAAATGAATATCACCTGAAAATTGAAATTAAACATTTTGGAAATTAAAGAATATTGACGCAGGTAAAAATAAATAAAAATTAAATAATAGGGTTTATATTAATAGATTTTAATTAAGGGTATTTTTATCATTGAAAGGGGTGTTAAACGAATTTTATAATATTTTTAAATATTTTAATAGTGTTAATAAAGAAAAGAGGTGTTAAGAGATATTTAGAGGAGTGCCACTAGTCCCACTCATCTATTTTTTGGAAACAATATAAAATCTATTTAATTAATAATAAATAATTTAAATCTATAATTAAAATTTAATTTATTAATAATAATATGACCAAATAATAATGTAAAAATTTTCATAATAATTAACCATAATTTAGTGTTCAAATATAAATAATAAAAATATCCTCAAAGTGTAAATAATAGAAATATATTGGACTTATGTATTAAAATTTTAAAGCGTATAATGTTTTTACTTTTCAACAAATAAGAGAAACTCTAAAATAACTTATATAGTAGGAGTACTGTGCACCCGGGGCATCATAACTTCGTCCCAATTAAATAAATATTTAAAAACTACTGGGATAAATTCCTGAAGACTTCCAATGATCTATTATTTGCATTGCATACATAGTAAATCAATAAAAAAATTTCGCAGTTTGACCTTTTTTCCCCCTCTTTTTATCCTTAAATTTTCATTTCTATTCTTCAACTTTTGACCAAACATGATTGCATCAACGACCTTGTCACGAACATTATTTTTTTTTCGGGGGGGCTACAATTAGAGCCTTATTGATACTCCAATTCAAACCTATGCACAGTGTTAGAAACTCAAATACTTCCTATAATTTATTAATACAAAATTAAATGCAATTAGAATTGGTTATGGGTTGAGAATTGTCAATTCCAATTCCCATCTCTCTGTTGAATAAAAAATGTCTAATTTTCATCCCGTTAACTATCTCTATTTTTTTTTTCGAATAGTCTTGCATAAGTAAAATATTTTGATTATTTTTTCTCTCTTTAAGGTCATTAATCATTAAAATTTAAAAATAATACTAATTAATAGTAAACTGACTCGAACAAGGATAATAGGTCAACATAAAATAATAAAATAACTAAAATAGTATAGTATAAATGTTATTTTTTATCCGCAAATGGAATTTTTTGTTTTAATCCTGCAATCAAATTAGGACATAAAAATAAAATCTCGCCATCCCTAAATTTAATTATTAAAAATAAATTGGGCCCCACCTATCCCACGAAGAACATTACAAGTGAAAAAAAGGCCAAAAAAAATGGAAAACGACATTGTTGCCAAACGTCGTCGTTCTTTTACTTGCGTAGTATATGAATGTCTACATTTCAATCGCGTTTCCGTAATGAATCCACAGATCGACGCCTGATTCATCATCATCTAATAATCTCTGCAAGAATCTCCGAGATCTGAACATTTAACGGTTCATTGTATTCACTTCATTTATTAGTTCATTATTTGATTTATCATTTATTCAATTCCACATTTCACTTACTGCAATTCGCTTAGATCTATATAAACGGCAATTTCACTATTTTGATTTTACATATAACATCATCTTTTGATACAGATCCATCATGGATTTCATGAAGGTCTTCGATCAGACGGTTCGTGAAATGTGAGCTTATGTTCTTCTTTTTGCAATTTTTACAATTCCATTAGTAACCGTGCAGAATGAGCCATTTATTTATTTATCTATTTTCATTTTTGCAGAAAGAGGGAGGTGAATTTGAAGGTTTTGAAGGTGCCGGAGATCGAACAGAAGGTAAGATATTCATTTTGTTATATATTTACTTCGACGATTTGCTAATGCTTAATGTGGATTTTTTTACTTAACTATGAGATTTAACGAAGTTGATTGTATTCGATTCGTTGGAAATTCAAGATTTATATTATAACAGAAAATTAAATATAGGTTGCAATTTGGTAAGATACTATATTATGCTGAATGACTTTGCTACTATGATTCACTTATTTTCAGTTTGATGAATTGATTTCATTGAAACAATGTTAATATTGGAATTTCCTAACTGATCCTTAGTTTTTGAACTCCAGATTTCACCTTTTAGTTTAGGATTGTAAGTTGGTGCAATTAGAAATGGTTTTTGGTGAAATTCTTAAAGACAGTTTACCTAAATGATATTTAGTTTTTGTGTCTGTAATAGCAAGTGATGTCAAGTTTGCACTTTACATTCATTGTTTCTATTCTAAACTCATGTTCTTATTGCTTTTTAAGGTTATGTATTTTTAATGTTTTTGTTTCATAATCAGATGGGCCGATTTGAAATTTTGGGGTGGTGATATGCATGTGTTAATGTGTGCTAATCATAGCATTGGTTTCTAGGTTTAGATCAGGCTTAAAGTTGAAGGCTTTAAGCTTCGGAGCATATGCATCACTCCTACCGTTATGAGATTACTTTTTCTTTCCATTTTTTTTTTTAAAACGTGAATTTTGTCATTACTAATGCAGGTATTGGATGCGACAGACAATGAACCTTGGGGTCCTCATGGCACTGCATTGGCAGAGATAGCACAGGCTACCAAGAAATTGTCAGTTTCTCTAAATTTCTTTCGAGTAATGTTGTGTTGAACGTATGATATCTTGCTTTGACCTTATTAGGTGCAATGTCTTTTAGCTCTGAATGTCAGATGGTTATGAATGTTCTATGGACAAGATTGGCTGAGACTGGCAAGGACTGGCGTTATGTTTACAAGGTAGCACATTACTAACTACTCACTTGATCAATGTTGGAAATCATTTGACACATAAAGCTTTAATGGCTACCGCCCTAATTTATTGGTTAATAGGTATTTTAAAGCACTCAACATCTGTACCTTCTTATTTATCAGGCATTGGCTGTTATAGAGTATCTGATATCCCATGGATCAGAACGTGCAGTTGATGACATAATAGAGCATACTTTCCAGATATCAGTAAGGCCTATTCTAGTATTTTTTTGCTGAATGTGTCAGCACTTTTCTAACTGCCTCAGAAAAGAGTTTTGTGTTGTCTGATTATGGTTCATTTTGTGTGGTCATTCGTAAGTCTCTATCAAGTTTTGAGTATGTTGAGCCGAGTGGGAAGGATATGGGAATTAATGTGAGGAAGAAGGCAGAAAATATTGTGGCCCTTTTGAACAATAAAGATAAAATACAAGAAGTAAGAAATAAAGCTGCTGCCAACCGTGAAAAGTAAGTTATAATCTCAAAAACTGAAAATATATGTTTAACTTCAGCTTCTATGAATTCAACTGTTGCATTGTTCCCTCTAACTTAACTGTGTGCTTGCTGCAATTATTAGGTACTTCGGACTTTCATCTACTGGAATAACATATAAGTCTGGTTCAGCCTCCTTTAGTACTGGTGGCTATCGAAGCGGTGATCGATATGGCGGTTCAGGTGACAACTTCAGAGATAGTTATAAAGACGGGGATCCATATGGAGAGGAAAAGACTGGAAAGGATACCTTTGGAAAGTCACACGGAGGGGCTGCAAGTGAGAATCAAGGGAACACCTTCAAGAAGGGGTTTGCACGGTATGGCAGGATTGGGCTTTATTATGTTCTGACTTTTATGTTTTTGTGAGACGGATTGAGATTGGCATATGTGCTAAGATTTTAAAGGTTTTCTCAGCAATATCTCCATGTATATATATATTTTATATTCGCTCCATTGAGAAGAGAGTCATGTTATTGCTGGGCATGCAATGGCATTAATAGTGAATTTTATATAGTCACTTGTGATAGTTGGTGAAGAGGATGCTGTACCAGTGCTTTTCTCTCCCTCTCTAAATTTCCCTCTTATACACACCCACTGATACATGATCACACATGCTCCCTCTTTAAAGTTTGTATTTTGTTTTATGTATGATATTGTTAATTTGACAATGATAATTGCAGCAAGGATCAAGATAATATGTCATCCAATGCTTCAAAATCAGCAATAAAGTCAAATGACTCTGATAAATACAGTTCAATTCCTTCTCAAAGCTCAAGCGTTCCTTCAAATAAGTATGATGACGATTTTGATCCTCGAGGAACTTCTAGCAATAGTAAGTATTCTGTGTAACATGTTATGTTGTGCAGTTGTCTGCTTCAATTGAGTCTAAAGAACCCTTGTGGAGTATGTATCTTCCATAAACTTCTATTTTCAATCAATTACCTCAAATAAAAAGAATGGACATGAATAGATTGGAAAAAAAAAAAATCTTCTGACCATTCAACATAATGTTCCTTGATCATGAAGAAGTGATTGAATGCATAACCTTGGGTGGATTTTTTTTCCTCTCGTGTTATGGGTGGGGGAGGTGTAGGGAGGTGTTTTTTGGGGATCTGTGATGGGTTTATGACGTTATTTGAAGTCCAGAGAGCTCGATCACTGTTAGCAAGGCATGGATTCATTGATAACATACATGATTGTATACATCCTGTGCCGGAAATTTGGTGCTGCTGTGGAAACCTTGTGGTGCCCAATGCCATTTGTGCAAAACAGTGTTCGTATGGTAGTTGTGGAAAGAATTTCTACCAGATGCGCTTCAAAATATTATAGTGAATATGTACGATTAGATACTTGGTGCAAACCAAATTTCTGCTTCATTGAATGCAGAAAGTATTACCAGAGTTGATACTAATGATTACTGCCAGTTCCTTTTCTAATAATTCATATTGCAAGGTGTGTCTCACCATATGTTGTGGATTGGCCTATTTGACAGAGTCTGCTGCTGGGAACTCTAAGCAAGTGGATCTATTTGGAGATAGTTTGATTGGTGATCTCATGGATGCACCAACTCCAGCCCCTGCTCAAACATCTGCCACGAATGGTAATGCCTCAGAGGTTGATCTTTTCGCTGATGCAACTTTTGTGTCAGCACAACCTGAGCAAGGAATTGGAGCAAATTCTCAGACTAAGGTCAGATTCTTTTTCCTTTATGTTTTTAGAATTGCTATATGTTATGTGTTTGCATGTTTGTGTTTGTGTGATGTTGAGAAGGCATTTGATGACTTGGGAATTACCTGCAGAAGTCTGAAATAAATTTTTTCCTCTACATTACCTGGATGAGTTATTACTGACCTGGCAATATTAAGAGCATAAAGAATGTACAAAATTGTTTGATTAATTAAATTGAAAGATATTTTGTTTTACCTTTGGAATTTTAGAGGCGTTGGTTTATAGTAAGCAGGAATCAGGTTATATTAATTTTCCCTTGGTTAAAATCAATTTGTTTATGTGCTAATCTTATATTTTTTAATGTCCATTTATGCAGACAGAAGTTGATTTATTTTCTTCCCAACAGATGGATTTTTCGGCAGCTCCTGCACCAGTTGACCTTTTTGCAGCCCCTGAACCAGCTGTGCAGCCAGAACTGAAGGCTCCAAAATCTGAGCCGACAATTACTAATATTGTTGATCCATTTGCGACAGTTCCGCTGAACAATTTTGATGGATCTGATTTCTCTGGAGCATTCACTTCTGACTCTAATTCAGTATCCACAGGAGCCACACAAAATGCTGCCAGTGATTCTAGCCTCAATAACTTGGTTGGAACATCTTCAGCTGTCTCAAATCCTCCAACCAAAAATGATGCTTTCCGGGTGAAGTCTGGAATTTGGGCAGATTCATTAAGTCGTGGGATCATTGATCTTAATATATCTGCTCGTAAGTGTTATTTTCCTAAGTACTGTAATTTCCTAGCATAGTCACATGTTTACCGTTTCAGATCTATTACTGACATCTGTATTTGCATCATATAACCGTTTTTTGACATGTCTTCCTGGCTTCTGTTATTGTGAATTAATTACCTTAGGTTTCTCTCATAAACACCTACTTTCCTGCTCTTTGCAGCCAAGAAGGTATCACTGGCAGATGTTGGGGTTGTGGGTGGATTAAATGACGGTTCAGATGAAAGGGAAAGGGGTCCACCAACATCATTTTACATGGGGAGAGCGATGGGCACTGGAACTGGTCTTGGTAAATCTGGGTTCACATCTCCACAGTCCGCAGGAGATGACCCATTCTCAAACTTTGGCAGCCAGCAATATCAATTTGGTAGTTTTAAAAAGTAATTTTTTTCCCCATGTTCATGTTCATTTCACTACTGTATTCTCTATTCTTTGCCTATTCGGTTAGGATATTCAAAGCGTTGAGCATATTGCATGCCCGAGTTTTTCTTGTCCATAAATACATATTAAACAATACAGTCACTTGATTATTGTGTAATCATGAGCAGACAGTTTACAGGACTTTTTTGTTGTTAAGTTAAACCGAATTGGATGCGAAGTTGAATATGTTAAGTCATGCAGAGTTTTGGTGGCTCCTTGCTTGGTTATTATTGGGAGGAATTTTCATCTACTTCGTTTCGAATGAAATAAATTGGCAATTTGAAACTCTGCTGTTCTAGTACGTTCCAGTAGGGGATGTTGCAACGTTCATAAGTGTTGGCAATGTTACAAGCATGCTAGTTATTAACCGCTTTGCCATTGGACAGAAGAGTTAATTTGCAAAGATTGTGGTTTTGTCTCGCTTCTAGCATCTTCGTTTGTCGCATGTCCCTAAACAGAAAATTTATGCAACACAAACTAAAATTTCTTCGGACTCGAAAGATTTTTGTCACAATGGTAGTCAACCGTCGTAGGACAAAACCACGGGGGGGTATAGGAGTTCAGACTAATCTGCTCAATAAACAGGTTAAATTTGATCATTCTACAACCATTTTTATTAGTCTTGTAGTTATTCAACTTTGATTTCATTTATGGTTTATCTTGACATATTGAAGAGAACCATTTCACTAAATGATCGATTGGAGATTTTGGTGCTTTGCTATGGAACTTTCACATTCAACCACTGCACCACATGAATTAAATATAAGGTCTTAAAGACTATACTACTAGGTGAATGATCATTACTCTATACCATATAATGAAGAAGGGCCACAACATTAAGAAGGAAACTTAATCCACTGGAACTTATGATTATTATTGTAAAGAGTTGCAAACAAGCATAATGACATATGTTCCTTAATACATCTCCAGCATTCTTCCCCTTAACATGGCTTCTGCTTTCCTCACCTGCTTCACCGGTCCTATGATGAATACCTGCATGAACCCACTACTTATCAGGCTCTTGAAAGACAGATTTCTACACCTTATTTTGAAGGGTCACTTTTCCCAAACATGCATGAACCTAAATCCATCAGCTTAAAAGTTTTTGTTATACTTTGATAAATGATGGCCGAAAATAACAAAATAAACTGTAAAACAAAATTAATAATAAAGAATTGACGAGGTTCCGCAGAATAACCTGATCCAGCATTTCAAAAGTCCCTGAACTCAGAGAAGGTAATAAAGTAAAATAACTTTCAAAAGATTAAAAGAGGTGAGCAGTGTTGAAAATAACTCAGAGAAAGTAATCAATGCTAAGGAGGCTTAGGAACTGTCCACAATGCTTCCAAAATTTCTCAAACCATATAAATCAGCTTCACAACCATATGCGTTTAGATTGCATGCTGTGGCCAGAAGAGTGAGAATACTAATGCTTAGTCATTTATTTATTCTTATTTTTAGAAAGGAAAAACTGACAGATCCTGTCACAAACGCACTTTTGTGCTCCATTTAGCATTGCAATCGAAAAATTCAGTCATACTGCCACATCACAGTATACATGTAGGCTTTCATCCTAAATCAACAGAAACTCTTTGAGTTTGCATGAGGAGATTAATGCTTTTGTGTGGGTGAAAATTTAATTATTCAATAGATTTTGAGATTTTGTAGACTAACCTTGTCAGGTGGGCCCTTAGCACCTCCAATGAGAATTTCAGCACTGCAAAATTGAGACCAAGATAACCAAATTTAGCATTTTCAAACATGAAATTATGATATGCATTACACAGAGAAAAGAAAGAGGTATATATACTTGCAAGATTCCTTTATAGCCAAAATAGAAGACCCTCTTCTTCCTATTATACGTCCCATCTTTCCGGGGGGTACATCAAGGATTGACAGAATTTCTTCTTCAGGAACATCTCCCTCCACTATCAAGTAATCTACATAGATGAACAGCACACCTAGATCAACACATTGAAATCCTAACAGCAGGTTTACCAAAGCTTATGGAAAAGAAAAAACAAAAAGTTGCCGAAACTTTACATATAGTGTTATTAATCTAGATACCATCCAAAATAACATTCTGTAGTGAATCAATATTGAAAATCATAAGCTGCTTACATACAGATTTTTCTAACCAAGGGGTTGCACAACTAATGCACTATGTTTCCCTCTAAATATATACAATATTTCAACCATCAAGAATCACTCATCTTCTCAGAATTTAGATAATGACTTTAACATGCTCTTGTATTAAACTGAAAGCCCAAAGTCCTATTGATCATAAAAGAGAGCAGCAAAGTAGACATAAATCATAAGAAACACATTGGCTAGACCAAACTATAAGCAGATACTTTACAAGACCATAGCAACACTTTATCTTCTTTGGTAAGTTTGTTAATAGAATGCTGGATCATTGATTGATTAAGGGCATTGATAATAAGAAGTTTGTGAGTAGAGAATTCTATATTGAAACGCAACTCCTGCATAAGTGGGCATGATATCTGCTTGGAATTTGCCTCATGTATTTATAATTCAAATGGAATCAAGGTAGAGAAGTTTCAGAAACCCAAACACCAGGCTTCCTCCCTATTTTGACAGTTCTTCCCATGTGGCCTGCTCAACATGACTAATTGCAAGGAAAGATTCCCTCGTGCAAAATGATAATTGGACAAAGTCCATTGACAAATTTGTTACACTCCGGAGAATATGCAAACAAGGGGGGGGTGGGGGGGGTGGGGGAGAGGAACACTAATCTATAACAGTATGGAAATTGGCAAGATATAAAAACCTGGAACAGGTGGGAGAGATGGCCAATCCACGTAATCATTTTCATTGATGCAGAAACATCGACAATATAGTGCGCCACGAACTGCAAGGTACCATAAGGATCGTTGGCTTAGTTTCTTCATCATATTGTGATAGATGTACGGTAGAAAGCGGACATCATCTGCAGCTGCTCGGACCATCAGTTCAGTTAGTGGTCTGTATGTCCAAAACTGGGGGTCCTGTGCATGACAACCAGCGGAACAATTAGTGTGGTAACAAATGTTGGATCTTCCCTTTATCAGTAATTGTGCACAAAATTGTCCTAGCATCAGAAATGGGAAGTTGTTTGGGCGAACATAAAATATAATGTCAGGTGTTGGCACTGCTTTTCGTGAAAATTATCAGTCTGCATTTGTAAGTTTTTAGGCTAAGAGTCAGCACTGATTTTCATGAACACTATCAGTCCGATTTGTTTCAAAGTTTAGGTCCATGTCTCATTGACCAACATGGTCCTATTTACAGTAACTTTAAACATAATTGTCTAAGCATCTAGGATGGTGAGTACGCAGGCCAAGTGTCAGCACTGATTATAATCAACATTTACAGTGTACTTTGTTTTAAATTTTGAGGTTTAAGTCTAATAGCTTGCAAACCGTTGTAAAAGAGCACATACTGATATCCCTTCTAGCTGGAAGCCATTTATTACATTGTGAAATCTATCAAACAATCTTCCAAACAACAGAATTTGGCTTCCCAAGAAGCCACATCCCAAACAATTTGATAGAATCAAACCAAGGCAACAAGAATACTTTTAATTCTATGATGAACAGTCCAAAAATTTGAACTACCATAGCCCAGAATTTCAGAATGAATTAGACTTCAAAACTAACCTGCCTAAGGAGTACACGAACCTCTTCCTTCTCTTGATAAGATATACCTACATTTAAATAAAAGCAACACATTTCAGCAACTTAATACTTAATGCAAAAATTTCAGGAGCAACTTGGAGACAGCCATAGACATTAAAGAATAGTCAACAAATCATGTCTGATGATGAATTTGAAGAGTCTAGCAACACTAGCAGGCAGTATCAAACAGTAGTAAAATATGAATAATAAATCAAGTCTATAACAAAAAGATGCTTGTAAATCTATCAAGTCACAAAACCAAAAACTTAATCCTGAGCAGAAAGGCAAGAAAAAACCTTATTCATCAAATCTCTGCAGAGATAGGGCACAAAAATCAAGTAAAGAACTAAAAAGTTTAGAGTCCCACTTTACAGCAGAGATCGGTAACCAGATGAATAGAATATGATTGTTAAAGCATTAATACAGCAATTGACGAAACTAATGCATCTTCTTTGCTTCTTATCTATATTCTAGTCTTGGTTGGCTTAATTGCACACAGGGAAAAGTAAATTGTCTACAAATCCTAACTTCAAAAATCGGGAATACATAACTGGCTTAACAAAAGAAAGGCATCAGGGTAACTACTAAGAATAAAATATTGGAAGCAATTTAAACTCTGCTCACTAAACAGTTGACCAAACAAACAAACAAACATTGAGGAAACAAATTTACTTAAATGGATACCACGACATATAAATACCACAATAGCGTGGATCTGCGAGAAGACCAACAAATGATATGTAGTCATCTGATGATCTTTTCTGACCTTCCTGCTCCTCTATTAAAGAATAAGCAATCTGCAGTCCACCAGGAGAAAAAGGCATTCTTAGAAATATGTTCACTGATTATGTCAATAATAAATTGACGGCTCCAAAGTGAACAAGAATTTTGCTTTTACAATTGATTTCAAATCTAATTGCTGTTCCCGTAACATAAGTGTAAAAGTGGAAATTGATACTTAAATTGACAAGTGATAGCAAAAAGTACAAGTCCATGTCAAGTAAAAGCAAGTTTAAAAATCAAACCAGGCTAACGAAAGAGAATTTTGTTTCTATTATTGATTACTAAAAAGGAATATTGTAACTCATCAGCCACATCTAAGGACCAATCCTCTCTACCTTCATTACATTTTGATGTTGAAGCACCACATCAGTCTAATGGTGGTTTAACAGGTTTCCAAAATAACTCCATAAACCATTTCCAAAAGTAAATTACAGACTGACAATGCAAAATTTCTTTATACATCTGGGAAATGTTTTTGGTTTTTCCTTCTACATGTACAAGATCTCTCCAGCCGATAACAGATAAAGTCAATGATAGTTTAACTGGCATAGCCAATAATATGTGCAAGAGGTTCAATCCGGACATGTCCATAAATGAAGGCAAGTCAAGCGTCTAGGTAAAAAAACAAAACAGAAACTTTGACATGCTCAAAACTTCACTTGTTTCCATTCCTAATATCTCCACAAAAAATCAAAATAGGACACCTTTTCCTTATCTTGAAAAGGTACTAAAAGGGCACACAATCCTACAATAGTTTTCAGTTGGTTATAAAGGATATTTACCTGGGTATCCACAACATTGTGCAACTTAATGCCAAATTGAAAATATAATGCCTGCAAAAACAAATAAATAAATTTAAAAACAGAAATAACATACTGTCAAGCATATCATGCATGCCACAATGCAGAAGTAAACAAATTCAATAAGAGACCTCACTATCTCGTTTGCAATCGTGAATAACTTTTGTGATGTAACTAGACTCAAGTGCAGGCTTACAGGCTTTCACAACTGTCTCCCCACCCTGGATGGCGTCAACCAGATATATAGTATCCGGAAATGCTAGCTGCCAACAAGCACAGAGCTTAAGTTTATAAATTGTCTCATAAATCAAATTCACATACGTATAGTAGATGGGATTTGGTTCATTCCTATTAAAACAGAAACAAAGATATAGGTGTATTTCATTTAGCACAAATATAAGATGGATCAGACAGGAAGGCGAAACATATTATACCTGCATAATACAAAGACTTCCATGGCGACAAAGGTCAACTCCCTCACAGTCAAAACCAATGACCAATTGCCTCTCAGACGATGGTTCCAGGAATTCAGCAGGAAGTTGAGAAGCATTCGTCACAATATGGATTGGAACCACTGAATCTATGGGCTTTCCATCTGAAATATAGGAAAAAAGATAGGACAAAAAAAAATGTTGCAACTCAATAAAGCTTCAACCAATAACTCAAAAAAGAATATATCAGTTGCTTATAACAAACTAAGAAAACAAATTGTGAATGTGATTCTAACATATTAGTGCGTGAATTTGAAATTGGTTCCAAAAAAAATCTCCATTTCCACTTAGATTCAAGATTCTTCAAGAACATAATTTTTCATCTTCGTATAATTTCTAAGTAACCAAACAGAAAGTAAGCTCAAAATAGAAAAAGCTAAATAAAAAACGAATCTAATCACATGAGCAAAGGAATCCCGAGTTAACGATTCGCAAATGCTCAATTGCAACCGAAATTTTAAAAATTAAAATTCTAGATCGAAATTTAAAAAAATTAAATGCAAATTAAATTAGTTAATTACCAGGGTCTGAAGAGAGGGGAATATGAGTGTGATGAGAAGGAGACGAAGCCATGTCATCGGGACCATCCAACCAGATCAATTTTATTTTTTTCCTTTTTCCCTCAGTATTGTACCCTGTTAGGGTTTTTATTCTGGCTTTCTTTTTTCTTTTCCGGAAATAAAATTAAATAGAGAAAAAGTTAAAAAAAGAAAAAAGAGTTGGCTCTGATATTAACCGCAGCAAGAAGTCCGCAAGGAGTACACCATTCACTCCGCGCCACGTCATTGAAAGAGATATGTTTCTTTTGACATGTGACAGATCGTTTATTTGTGGCACAGAAAAGCTGATTACGAGAAACGCTAATTAGGGAAGAATCAATATCAAATTGGAAAATGAATACACAGATTACAGGCCCCAACATTTCAAGCATTAAACAGGTGAACGCCGCTCTTGCGGCTCCTTTCACAAAATCATCGCGACCGCGAGCAAGATTTTTGTGAAGAAAATCTCCTTAGTCCTGAATATCTCCTTAGTCCTTAGTCCCGTGTAGAAAATGATTAATAAGGCACGTGGCATTAATTAAAAGATCTTTAATTAGAATAGTATTTATATGAACGAGATTAAAAAATGCAAAAGCGATGGTTGCACTTACTAAAGAAAAATCTTGACTCTAAAGTCCACCCACAAGATAAGTGAAAAACAAAAAAAAAAAATCTACAAATAACCTTAATAAAGTAGAGAAAAAAATTTTCACATAAGAAAATAGACAAAACTCTTAAAAGAAAAACAGAAAAGAGAAAACTATCGCAAAAATAAGATAGAGAAAACCATTTTTGTCAACGACAACCATTTTATTATTAATATGAAGATAAGATTAAAGTCTCTTTTGGTAGTAAATATTAAAAACGCTAATAAAATTATTGATATTACATAATTAACAAATATTGTTGTTAACACCGAGAGCTCATTAAATAATTAATTATATTTTTAATGAAATGGATAGAAGCATTTAGGATTTAACGAAATTTGCAGCGAAATAGCCAATTAACTGGGTAATAATATCTAACGTAAGCATCTAAATTAGTGCAAATTGGAAAATTAAATAAAATTAAAATAGAAAGCTGGCAGCAAATCCAGATCATAGTTTCTAATATACAAATGAATTTGTGCTATGCCTTCTAGGTCTATCGAAAGTGGGCCCCGATCCAGCACTTTTCACTTTCCCTTTTTCTAAAAGTCGCTGAACTTCTCAGGAATCCCTAAATGAGCATGAGCCCAATCCCTTCTTTTCTTCTTATTGAATTTGTTCGATTCCCTCTCTTTTTTTATCGATCTTGTATGTGCTTTCATAATTTGCAAATACCCTAAAAGAATTCGCCTTTTTTTTCATTTTCAGCATCAATTTCAGCTACTAAGCTCCAACTTGTGACTGAATTGTGTGTGTTTTGAGCTTTGTAAGTTGGTAGAGATTTTTAGTGAAAGAGCCGATTTTGGCATCTGCGTTTGTGAAATTTTGATTTTTTTTTTCTGGTGAGTTTTTGTTTTGAAGGCTTGAGTAGATTCTGGGTTCTGTAAAGATTTGAGTCTTTATATTTACAAAGAACCGGTTATGATCTCTGGGGCTGTTGAATTGTGAGTTGTAACTGGTGGGTTTTGGATTCGTAGGTGAATTTCATGGGATTTGTTGGTGAATTTGATGTGAAGAAGCAAGTTGTTTCATTTTGGGTTAGTTTTTGAGTTCTGTTTAGAATAGATAGGTTGAAAAAAAAAATGAAGAGAGGAAAAGATGATGAAAAGATCATGGAACCAATGTTCCCTAGATTACATGTTAATGATACTGAGAAAGGAGGACCAAGAGCACCACCAAGGAACAAGATGGCCCTTTATGAACAGCTCAGTATTCCTACTCAGAGGTTTGGTACCGGTGTTTTGTCTCTGAATCCATCAAACGGTAGTAGTTTGGTTCCTCCAGTTTCTTCAAGCCAGGTACCTTCAACAACTTCTGTAACTGATTTGTTAGAGATAGGTGAAAAGTTCACGAGTGATCTTCTAGGTCTTTTGTTGATAAAGTATTGCCAATATTGATAAATTAAAAGGTACTATTATGTATTTTTGTATTGGCTCAGTTGAATTATGATAAAAAAAACTAATTATTTTGTTTTTTTCCCTATTGTGATGGAAGCGTCTTGTTTTAGTAGCTCTTAATACGGTCATCTAGTATTGGACTTTGATGTTGTGTTTTCAAGAATTTGTGAAATTCTTATATTCTTCCAGGGGAATTGAAAGATTCATTTGTTGCAGACTAGTCATTTCTGATTTTTGTCATATTGGTGATGGCCAGTGGCCTTCTGACTGTTTATATGTCCAACTGGTGAATTGTGATCAAATGCTGATTCTAGGTCATTCCGGTTTCTGCATGTCTGTGCTTGCACATCTGTTTTTGTTTACATGTGAGGGAAACTTCATTTTTACCTTTGTTAATTGGTGATAAACATATGATACATCTTGATTAATGTGAGTAACTTATGTCTGAGTGTATGAGTGTGTGCTTTCTTCGTATGAGTATCTGTGAGGGACCAGCTGCATTGCAGTTTTATAAATTATTGTTGTACTTGCAGGGGAATGGCCTTGAAAGAAATTTGCTTTTCACACATCCTGTACATCATTCAACACCCACTCACTTGGATGAGAAGTTTCATTCTGACCAGCCTGCCGGAGCCACTTTGAACACTCCTTTGCCACATCATGAGCAGAGTAAGAAAGTAAGCGATGAGGATGATTTTGCAGTTCCTATATTTGATCAGGCAGGGATGGGACAATGTCATGTTAAATCTCAAAGTGATGTTGATAAGGGAAACCTCTCTCCATTTAACCTGTCTAATACCTGTCAGTCTACAAAATTCCAAAATGCTTGCGATAAGAATCCAAAACGCAGTAGCACCTCTGGTATCAGTTTAAGACAAGAGGGAAGACACCATTGTCAAGAGAACCCAAAGATTTGCATCTCGATTAGAGATTTTACAGCAAAATCTTCCGTGAATTTATCAATTAGAGAAAAGATTGATGGGATTGTGAAGGAAGTGAGTGCATCTCCTAATCAAGAATGTAGAGAAATCCCAGGATCTGATTTTAGCAGAATAAATGATAGTGATGCTTCTTTACGACTAGAGTCTGGAGCTGGCTTGCCACCAAATGGTTGTCGTCATGATAATGTCGTTGAGTCCACCATGGAGTTTCAGAAGGGAGTCGTTCCCCAGCCTAGAAGTGACACTCGTTCAACAGAAGTCTGTAGCCATCCCAGTGGGCTTTATAATGACAGCAGATACCATGTAGACAAGCCTTGTGGGTCACTGCAGTTGGGAAGTGGAGATAAAAGTGACGATGTCTCTGAAACCTCCATGGTGGATTCTATGTTAGGCGTGGATATATCTCCTGATGATGTTGTTGGAATAATAGGTCATAAACATTTCTGGAAAGCAAGAAGAGCAATTGTCAAGTAAGTATCTGTGCTCATTAATAGCTTCTTATTCTGTTTTCTTTTAGATGGCTTTAGGACTTGAAATTGTTCCCAATGCATTGTATGTTGTATAAGCATTTGATGTACCATATCTATTAGATGATGTGATATCTTTATTTTATGCAAATGTAAGGATGCTGGTATGCCATAAAACTAAGGGGTGCAGTAGTGAGGTTCTGCTGGGACATAAGTACAGTGTATTATCTTATTTGGCTGTGACAAGTCTAAAAGTGATGAACCATAATTCATTTCCTTAATTTTTTTATTACTTTTAGAATTTTTGTTTTCATGTTAGACTTATTGTTCTTTTTATAGATGCAAGTAATTTGCAGTGGTAGCCTCCTCTCAGTTATCTTATTGAGATCCGCTGACATGACTTAGCTCGTGGTCTGGGGCTGGGCCTACTAGTGACTTCAAGATGATTGTAATAGATGTTACTTTTAGAAACTTTGACAGTTCTTAATTTGTCTAATGTGAAGTAAATTTCAGAATATGAGAATTTCTTTATTGGAGAAGAGATGCAATAATTGTACTATTTTCACAATATAAAGCTACACTTGTGAATTAAGAGTTGTACTTGTGACTTTGAGGGAGAGAAGGTTTATGGTGTGGAGTTTCGGGATTCCTCTTAAGTGACCCCTTTTTTGTTCAAAGGCCCTCAATAACGTTTTAACAACGGATCATCTTACAGCAGGGAAATGGACAATCCTAATCGAGGTATGCAAGGAGACCCTGAGACAGTGGATCATTTCACTTTTCTTTGTTGTCTTGCATCTGCTTTTCGGATATATTCCTGTCTCGTTGTGGTGTTGCTTTCTTTTCCCTGTGATCCTGGGAGTTTATCTATCCACAGCACTTGAGGGCTTGGAGCAGGAAAGGAAATATCGGTGGAGGATGATCCCTGAAGCTTATATTGGGTGAATCTCTGAGAAACGGGATAATTTTTTACAGTACTCGGAGGTGAATGGGATGTTTCAGTTGGTGTCTTAGTATTTTTATATTAGAAGATATTGTAGGGTTGTGATTCATAATATTTTGTGCAATGTGTTTATGATATATGTTAGCTGTGTACAGTTTGTATGTGTTATACACGTTTTCCTTATTTCGAACAGAAAATCTATGCTTCATCTCTTTTAGTAGATGCAAAATGTACATATCTCCATTCTGAATCTTTATCTAGCATGCATTTTCCTCATTCCATTCTATTGTAACATGAAGGTGATGTCTAGTACTACTTCTAGATATTTGTACATCTTTGTAGCTATTAATTGAGTTCTCAACTTTACTTGCTTTTCCCAAGAGAGAAAATGTACAAGTTTTGAAATGAAAAATTCCAGTCTTCTGCTGGTGGTATTTATCTATCTGGTGATATCACTGAAATTTGCCAAGTGATTGTTGTTTGGGAACTTGTTACAATTGTGTGTATTGGAGTCTTTGACCATATTCTAATTTTTTTTATTTTTTGTCTCTGACTTTATTGGAGTGCACAAGGATTGCTGGATTATGATGGTAATTTAGACAGCTAGGGAGAGATTTTAGGCTTCTTTGGCGCTCAAAGGTGCGCGACGCTAGCTGTATGTACAGTAGGCATTGGATAAAAAGTGTGGTTATGGTCTAAAGAGTTTGTACTTGGTGAAACTTTTTGTTGGATTTTGTAATTTTAAAGCCAACCCAACTAACATCTTGCATTTGCATGTATGTGAGTAGTTTTGTTCTGCATGCTACACCCTTCATAATTATGGTATACGATGTCTGATCACACGTGGATGTCCATTGGATTCCTGTTAGTCCTATTGCTGTGCTGTGTTTGTTAAAGTCCTTTAATGATTTCTATGGAATTTGGTTCTTGATGTAACTCCTGTTACTCTATACAGTCAGCAAAGAGTGTTTGCGGTTCAAGTATTTGAGTTGCATAGACTAATAAAGGTAAGGATGTCTTAACTCTGTGAAGTAGCTTATACTTCTCCTGGCAAGGGCTGCAGACTGTCTTGCCTATATTTTTTTCCTGTTGAAAGGAAATTAAATTAATCTGTATACTCAAACAGGTTCAACAACTGATTGCTGAATCACCAGATGTTTTGCTTGAAGAGAGCGCCTGCCTTGGCAAACCATCCGTGAAGGCATCTCCTGCTAAAAAACTTCCTTCGGAGTATATTGTAAAACCACTGCCACACAGTGTTAAGCGCAAAGTTGATTCTGAGAAGCCTGACCATAGGATAGAATGTTCTGCAGAAAATGCTGTAGGGAAGACATCACTTTCTTCTGTGAAAAATGGTAGTCAGCCTTCAAATTATGGGCCTTACTGTGCAAGTCAACCTCCACTAACAGAAGCCGCTAATTCCAGAATGGGTCATTGGTGTTTTCATCAATCGCCTGGGCAGCAGTGGTTGATTCCTGTTATGTCCCCTTCGGAGGGGCTTATATACAAGCCATATCCTGGACCTGGATTTATGGGAACAGTTTGCGGGGGAGGATGTTCACCTTTTGGCCCAGCACCTCTGACAGGTAATTTCATGCATCCAGACTATGGGATTACATCACCTATTCCTCTTCAAGGAAATGGGGTTATGCCCGGTGCTCATCTAGTTGGTCATGGTTACTTCCCACCTTACGGCATGCCAGTTATGAACCCATCCATGTCAGGTTCAGCTGCTGAACAAAAGAATCAGTTTGCTGTACCAGGTTCTCGTGATCAATTTTCTCATGGAGGTGCTAATTTTTACATGCCTCACGAGAGCTCCTGTAATGTTCCAGCCCAGAAGAATGGAGCTGTTCCACCAGTAAGGCAGTTTCAGGCATCTAAAGACACAGAGTTACAAGGAAGTACAGCAAGTAGTCCAGGTGAGAGAGTACAAGGTGATGGGATGGGTCATGCTGCTGAAGGTAGAGATGCACTTCAACTTTCTACTGTGTCTCCAGCTGTTCAGGACGCAGCCCCTCAGCCTCATGATGCAGACCAGCCAAGAAAAGTGATCAAAGTTGTGCCTCACAATCCTAGATCAGCTACTGAATCTGTGGCTCGAATTTTCCAGTCTATACAAGAAGAGAGGAAACAGTATGACTCAATTTAGCTTTTTAACTTCAAATAAATTCCGGCTGGTTAAATTCTGCGATTCTCTCTTGCAGTGTTGCTTGGTCCTTCCCTGCTCTCCTTTTTTGGCACGATATAATGTATTTTCTCTTATGGATTGTGATTATAACTTTTATTCATATATAGGTATCTCTGCAAGGATGCAGGAAGTCTGTATAGTATGAAAATATCTTGTGTTCAAAATTATTTATAGGCAGAGGGATAGATCTCTATAAGGGAAGGGGACAACGGTTTTTGCACTGACAAAACTGTACTGCCCTCTAATGTTGTAGGCTATGTACTGTCACAGCTGTAGCAAGAGAACACTTATCGTCAACTGAGCTTTTACTATGCTGTGTTACTGCAATTTCTTGACATTTATTTCACTACAGTCGTAGGCACGTCACATTAATTACCAAATATTTTTGTGTTATTGGCATTCATGCCAAGCTCCAAAACCGCCATAATAGTTTTTTTCTCCTTCTAGACTCAAAGCATAGCATCCCAGACCACCCTGTTTTCAACTTGTGCCACCCATATTTTCTGGAATCTGTGACTCTCCTCCTCCGACCACGCTATTGGCTGTGTCTTCCAGTTTTGTGAAAAAAATGAAACTTGTACTTGGCCGGTATCTGATGCTTACATCTTGATATCTTAACCACCAACTTCCCGAGCCTATGTCCTGAAACATTTGCTAATTTTTATGAGCATGCAATTGGCATAAAGCATGAGTAAATTACCTTGTCAATGGCAATAAAAACCTCGTATGAGTGGTTGTAATCACCGTCGCTCTAGAGCACTGCCAAGATAGTGTGTGCTGGACACTTGAGCGAAACCAAAGCATCTGAGATCATAGAAACCTGTTTTGTTGAAATTATCCTTCTGAATTTGATAAAAATAAAGAAATTAAATCCTTCTGAATTTGATAAAAATAAAGAAATTAACATGCATGTTAAGCAAAAACATTGACAGTTTATATGATCAAGAGAATCTATGATAATTAGAGCTCACCATTCAAAATGCAACTAGCCGCGTAAGGTTGTTTCCATATATTGTTGGATTCACCTAAAAACGCGAAAAAAAAATACCCATAAACATTCAATTACACTATGGTCAAAATAATAAGAGCGACAAAATATGCTCCAAGTTCTGTTTTCAACATTTCTACATATTTAATCATATTCAATTTGGAAGAGAATGTATCAAAGGTTAAATATGCGTTGAATGTATACGTTGAAGCCATGAATGCATGTTAAGATGTTAATAACTTACGCTCCATCCAGCAATAGCAATATTTAAGGCTGCATCAGTAGTGGAAATTAATTGCACCCAAAGATAAGATCCACTGACCTCTTCAGCCACATCTGCACATTAGGACTCCGTAATTGCATGAATTCCTGAAGGCCTATGTAATTTTCTCCAATAGCTGAAGCGAACGCATCCTAATCATATACGCATAAACATGAAAATGATTAGCAAAATGTGAAAAGTATTATAAGCGGCATTATTCATTGTTACATGTTATACTTAACCTCATATTCATTGCTGTTAAAGCCAAATCCATAGGCAGCACTTCTGCTTAATGTGAGTGTCCATCAGATTACCATCTGGGGATTTTCGAGTTCTTAAAATGGGGACTGTTCCTTCTGGATGGAGCGTAAGTTAAATAAGCTGTGTGTGGGAATTGTTGGGGGCCATGGCTTTCTTTTGCTCTGGGTATGAAGTAGACTTCATATGTTAATTAACTCAATAGAAATCAGAAACAAGAGCATTTACTGTGTACTAGTCACTTGAAATAATAACAATTTCAAAGCAGTTTCTAATATGTAGCTTATAAATTTGCTCCAAGTACTTATAAAACAAAGAAACTGTATGTTGTGATTCTTGAGAAGATGATTAAATGCCGGTTGTTTGTAGATGTCAATGCAGTTGACAATATGTCCATTTTTTTTCTGCAAATACATCCCTATCAAATCATCCTACCAAATGAATTGAGAAAAGATTATGTTAATTACAACCTTAATGGTTTTAACAGCATATTTATGCTTGATAAGCTTCTCTTTGTTTTTCATCATTGCAGTTTTCTCTTTAGCAAATCCATGAATCAACGTGAGACCGGTGATAACTAGAGTCAAATGCAAGCAACAGTAGATTGAAATAGCGTTAGCCATTGCAAATTCAAATCACTCATCTAATGCTAAAGAAACCTTATTGATTTACTATGACTACTCAGATTGCTTCAAGTGGGGATTATTCATATATATGGAAATACAGCAAGGGTCATTGAGAAAGCAGCATTTTTCTTCCTCTTCATATGGCAGAACTTCCTTTTCTTTCCACAAAATCTATCCATTTAACATGATTTTAGATGTTCTCATTGATACAAGGAAGAAAACAGATCACAACTTTATTGCAAATAATTAACTTCCACAATTAGCAATTTCGCACTGTAATATTTCGTTTCATTTTCATTCTTATCCTCACATTACATACAGTGAGGATTTTGACCAGGCCCTCCGAAGAAAAATATTGGTTCAACAGTATATCCTTGAATTAAATTATATGCATCATAGCAATCTTCTTCATCACCCCAAGTGCCTACCGATTGTGGGTACTTGAGCCGGAGAGAATAATCAATGATTCTAATGTGGTCAATGTAACACGCAGATGCATAGAGGGAACTTGCAAATGATCCACTGCCCATAGCAGTCTTGGTGTGTGGAGTTTTCTTCACATTTGGACTATAGACTTGTCCTCCCCATTCAACAAATATTGCACTCTGCTTCAGGTAATCGAAGAGAGCTCCAGGCCAGTACCCAATAACAGCATCACCATATGCTAACCACCAATTTCCTGTTTGAGGATCCTGAAATCAATTAAAATGGACTCATTAAATATTTAATGCTGATTTATAACTTCAAACCATCGAACTTAAAAGCAAATATCAATTGCTACCCTGGACATGGCAATGGGAATATAATATTGAGGTCCCGCAGTACTAGACCAAGGCCTAATGGAAGCACCGAGGGCTATTTGAGTGCCTGTTTGCACAAAACCAGTGCAGGTCAGGTCGAAGCAGCCAGTTGATTTGTAAGCATCCCTCTAAAAAAAAATTGGGATAGACACGGAACAAATTAGCTATTGTACTTACAATGCAGAGTAGTTTAGAAAAGTTTTAGTAGAAAATGTACTTACAGTCCAGTATGCAAAAAATCGTGGGAGTTTATCACCATATAACTTGGGATTTATCTGAATATAGAAATTATAGTGAAGTTAGAGAAAAACATAAAGATGCTAAATTGTTAGCAATATGATTGTTTGTGAAGCATGTTTTTGGTAATTGTACAGACCATCCATCCTGACTCCACACTTTCAAAATTGTCACCAGGCCCACCCTTAAGCCAGATTTGAGCTGTGGTATAATCTTCTGTTGATTCAACATTTGGACACCAAACATTTATATTTGCTTGAGCTCCTATGTAATTGTATCCTACTGTAAAAAGGACTGCAGCCTGGTACATGAAGTGCCATCAAGAAAATTAAGAGAAGGAATGGAAATTAATTGAGGGCATGTAAAAGCTCTAGCTGCTCACTGAACGGTTAACCAGACGATCAAGGTTGACTGTCTTGTTGTTTAGAGACGCAAATTTGCTGTGTTTAGCATCCGTTCTGTTAGCTGCATAGGAAATTTCTGGGAATTTTCTCCCAAACTGCTCAAGAGAAGCTGCTCTCAATAAGTCTTGCCTTTGAATTCTTCGGATTGGAACGGTTCCATTTGGACAACTTCCACTCTTTTGCCAAGTTTGAACTGCTACTGATCTAGAAGACTCATTTCTTCGACCCAATTTCTCAGTTGGTATATCAAAACTGGGCCTCAGCTGCACATTACATGAAGCAAAGACAAGTGAAGAAACAACCAAAGTTCTTGCAAGTGCAAAATTCTTTGCATTTTTTATAGAACTTTCTAGCTTTGGTTTTTTTCACCAGTGGCTCAGAAATTGACAAAAAGAATCGATCAATGTACCTGAATTGTGTGGTTCTTTAATGCCGGACAATCAAATGCAGGCTGTTTGTAGATATCAACACAGTCAATAATATCTCCATCTTCACTCTACAGGAGGAACCATCACATTATGTTAGGAACTTATCACTTTAGGGAAGAAAATGGCAACCCGAAATCTGATTTTGTCACTATCTTTAAAACAAAACTGCCAGTAACGCTCTATTAAACATTTGACAGGCCAGTGTAATTTTTAAATTCTATTTGTTTAAGAAGAAAACTACCCTTAATCACTTTTGGACTCATTGATGCAACATTGGCCAGCCAAGTTTAGAACTTAATAAGATCCAAATATTTATTGTATGCCATACCTTGATACTTTTTACCGCAGGTTTGTTGATAAGCTTCAACCTCTTGTCAATTTCAGAAAGGGTTTCTCTAGCTTCAGCATTCACTTCTACTCCATTACACAAAATAGATACAGACACTGCAAGCAAAAGGACATAAACTGTTTTCTCCATTTGTGCTTTCTCACAAAAGCCAATAGGACTTGTAGGAAAATCCCAGATGACGAAGATAGTGTAAAGCTAAATTATCATCCTCCAGGTGCGATTATATAATCATTGGTGTTCAGACACCCTGCTTCAAGTTATTGGAAAGTCGATTAATCTTTTAATTCTGTTTCCATTTCAAGTAGGTTCTAGCAAAGTTCCAGTCAAGTTATTTAATAATGTAGCCTAATCCAAACAAAAGCAGTAGATTTTCTTTTTCTTTTTCTAAAAATGGAAGACAAATTTGTCTATTCAGGAAGAATTCCCAGACAGATCTTAAAGTTACTCCTTAGTATATATCGTAATATGAGATGTGTTAAGTGTGATTACACCTATAACGGATAGGATCCTCTCCTCATCTTGGTTTTCACCCTAGCAATCTTATGCCACGTGTACATTATCAGTCATGTATCTATAAATCTCCATAGCTAACATATTATCTGTAAAGAATAGCTATCTTTCAGTTCATTCCCATCTGTTGTATCTGTAAATCTCTAAAGCTAACATATTAAACAATTCCATTCATACTTTGCAACTTCAGATTGCCAACCGAGTGATCGTTAAAAATATTTTGGATTTCACAGCTTATGATGGATCCGTTTTGGGCATATCAGCTCAATTAATCTTGACAGCAACATTATGGGGTGAGTGGACACGTGATGCTTTTCACCAATTTGATGCATGGTAGCAGCGAGGGAGCTCTGAAAATCAGAATGTTATACTATACTGACTTCATTATGCTTATTGCTTTAATTCATAATTCTCAATTACAATTAGGATTTTGACCAGGCCCTCCAAAGAAGAACACTGGTTCAGTAGTATACCCTTCAACAAAATTGTACGCATCATAGCAGTAATATTCGTCAGCCCAAGTGCCTACCCATTGAGGGTACTTGAGCTGAAGAGAAAAGTCTATAATTCGAACGTGCTCGATTGAACAAGCAGAGCCCTGAAGACTATGTGCAAATGATCCGCTCCCCATGGCAGTTTTTGTATGAGGAGTTTTCTTCACATTTGGGCTATAAACTTGTCCTCCCCATTCCACTAATGTTGCACTGTGCGATAGGTAACTGAAGAGACTGCCAGGCCAATAGCCAACAACAATGTTACCGTTTACTTTTAGCCACCAATTTTTTGTGTTAGGATCCTGAAATTGAAAAAGAAAAAAATATATATGGAGTTTTACATTTTTAGGTGCATTAAAGGAAAAGAAAGGAAAAAAAAAATTAATGCCATCATACCATGGATATGCCAACAGGCAAATAATACTGGGGTCCTTCAGAACTCGACCAAGGACCAATGGTTGCACCAAGGGCTACTTGTCCTGTTTGCACAAACCCAGAGCAAATGGCATCGAAGCATCCTGTCGATTTGTAGCTATCCTTCTGAGATGAACATGTTTCGAAAAATTTGGTAAGAACCATAATTCACTTCTGGGGTGAGAGTTTTTAATGAAAATTGATACACTTACAGTCCAATATACAAATAGTCGCGTGAGTTTATCACCATATAACTTTGGATTTACCTGCAAAATAATAATAATAATAATAATAATTAGATTAGGAAGAAGGCATAAATATGTAGAACTGTTAGCATTTATATTTATATTATTGGCAAATGTACTGACCACCCATCCTCCCTCTACGCTTTCAAAATTGTCACCAGGCCCACCTTTGAGCCAAATTTGAGCAGTAGTGTAATCATCTGGCGATTCAACTCTCGGATTCCAAATGTTTATATCGCCTTGAGCTCCTATATAATTGAATCCGACTGTAACAAGTGTCGCAGCCTGGTTCAGGAATTGTAATCAAGAATATCAGAATGAGCTTCTATGCTGTTGTATTGTACTGTAAGCAGGGCTGCAGTCTGGTACTTAGCACCATCAAGAAAATTAGGAGAATTTGAAACAACAAGAATTTATTAAGGGCATGAAAAAGCTACAGCTGCTCACTGAACGGTTAACTACAGGACCAAGGTGGATCGTTTTGTTGTTTATAGACACAAATTTGCTGTGTGTAGCATCTGTTTTGTTAGATGCATAGGATACGTCAGGGACTTTTCTCCCAAACTGCTGAAGAGAAGATGCTCTCAATAAATCTTGCCTTCGAATTCTTCGAATTGGAACAGTTCCATTTGGACAACTTCCACTCTTTTGCCAAGTTTGAATTGTTACCGGCAGCCCAGAAGACTCATTTCTTCTATCCACTTTCTCGGCTGGTATATCAAAACTGGGGGTCAACTGCATATTGTATCAAGCAAGACTAGTAAAAATCTAACAAAATTGTAGTTAGTCCAAGTTTCTAACTATGATTTTTCATAAGTGGCTCCGGAAAAGAAGAGAGAAATGATAAAAATGCACCTGAATTGTGTGGTTCTTCAGTGCAGGATGATCAAGTGCAGGTTGTTTGTATATGTCGACACAATCAATAATATCTCCATCTTCGCTCTACAGGAGGAACCATCTCATTATGTGCGCTTTATGAAAGATAAACTCTACCATACAATGCTATTTTTTCAGTGTCTTAAAAGGAAAAACAACTGCTAATGCTCTATTAAATTTTTGACAAGCCAGTACCATTTTTAAGTACTAATAGCAGTTACAGAGTGAGTAACGAGAGTGGTTGGCAGCAAAACTCAAAGGTTAAGGAAGTGAGTACCAACAACCCAAACCAAGTTTTTTTTTTCTTTTTGGGGTATATTAAGGATGTAAATTACTTTTGCTCACTTATACTGACTGATACAATATTATCGACTAGTCAGGTTTATAAATTTCATGCCATACCTTAATGCTTTTCACTGCAGATTAATGAGATGAAAATATTTATTGTATGCCGTACCTTAATGCTTTTTACTGCGGGCCTGTTGAGAAGCTTCAACTTCCTGTCAATTTCAGAAAGAGTTTTTCTAGCTTTAGCATTCACTTCTACTCCATTACTCATAGCAGATATAGCCACAACCAACAAAAACAAATAAACTGTTTTCTCCATGTTTGCTCTGTTACAAAAGCAGCTTCGGAAGCAGAAACAAAAGCATCGAGAGTGGTTGGAAAATCGAAAATTCCTGATGACACAAACAATGTAAAGCAAAAGTGTCATGTTTCAAAGTGCAATTATGTAATATTTATTGCTCATTAACCCTGGTTCAAGTTAATTTGACAAGTCAAATTTTTGCTTCCATTTGAGGTAGGTTCTTGCAAAGTTCCATAATTCCATTCAAGTTATTTTATCCAACAAACCCAAATCCAACTGATTTGTTTTTTTTTTCTAAAAATGGAAAACAAAATTGCCTTATTCAGGGAGAATTCCCTCGCAGGTCTTAAAAGTTATTTCCTTAATATATATTTTGTTATTAATGTTTAAAACTGCTAGTTATCCTGAAAGTTTATCCTAAACTGACGTGGATTTCATTTCATCATGTTGAGGGTAAAATGTTGAATTAACAATTTTGCAAAATCATAATCGCTCATTGAATGCCACATCGCATGACAACTAATTTGGGATACACTTATTGAGATATCTGTCATTAGATCATTGTTAACGTTTGAGTTGTGAGTATGAACACGCCTACAAAAACAGGCAAAAGAACAAAGTTTTTGACTTACCATTAAAGAATTGCTTTCTGAATTCATTCCTCTCTGTTGTATCTGCAAATCTCCAAAAGCAATCATAAAAGGAGTATTTCCATGCATATTTTTCACGCTTCAAATTGACAAATGATAGTTACTTTGAAATATATTGGATTGCACTACTTATAATGGATCGGATATTGGCACATGAGCTCCATTAATCTTAATAACAACAATATGAAGTGAGTGGATACTTTGATGTTTAGCAGCAGCTGGGAAGCTGTGAAAATTACTTCGTTACATTAAATTGAATACATACGCTTTTGCTTTAATTCATGATTCTCACTTACAATTAGGATTTTGACCAGGCCCTCCAAAGAAGAACACTGGTTCAGTAGTATATCCTTCAACAAAATTATATGCATCATAGCAGTAGTATTCATCAGCCCAAGTGCCTACCCATTGAGGGTACTTTAGCCGAAGGGAATAGTCTATAATTCGAACATGCTCTATTGAACAAGCAGAACCTTGAAGACTATGTGAAAATTCTCCACTGCCCATAGCTGTTTTTGTATGAGGAGTTTTCTTCACATTTGGGCTATAAACTTGTCCTCCCCATTCCACTAATGTTGCACTGTGCGATAGGTAACTGAAGAGACTGCCAGGCCAATAGCCAACAACAATGTTACCATTTACTTTTAGCCACCAATTTTTTGTGTTAGGATCCTGAAAATCAACAGATTTGGAGTTTACACATGTAGTAGCACCCAAAAAGGGAAGAAAAATGTAATTATAAATATTACCAGGGTTATGCCAACAGTCAAATAATATTGGGGTCCCCCAGAACTGGAGATAGGACTAATGGTTGCACCAAGGGCTATTTGTCCTGTTTGCACAAACCCAGAGCAAATGGCATCGAAGCATCCTGTCGATTTGTAGCTATCCCTCTGGAAACAGATAGAAGATGAACATGCATGGGACAAGTAGTTAAGCATTGTAATTCACTTATGGGATGAGATTTCTTTCTTTTTTTTCCCCCGGGGGGGATGAAAATTGGTGTACTTACTGTCCAATATACAAATAGTCGCGTGAGTTTATCACCATATAACTTGGGATTTACCTGGAAAACAGTTTATAATAAGATTAGGAGCAAAGCATAAAGATGTAGAACTGTTAGCATTTTACGTTTGTTTCTACTAAATGCACTAACCACCCATCCTCCCTCTATGCTTTCAAAATTGTCACCAGGCCCACCCTTAAGCCAGATTTGAGCAGTAGTATAATCATCTGGTGAATCAATATTTGGGTTCCAAATGTTTATATCTCCTTGAGCTCCTATATAATTGTATCCGACTGTAACAAGTAATGCAGCCTGGTTCAGGAAGTGTATCAAGAATATTAGGAGTCAAAAAACAAAAAAATGTGTTCAGGACATGTAAAAAGGGAAGAAAAAAAAATGGCAGCTGCTTAAAGGGGGCTTACAGAACGGTTAACTATGGGAGGAAATCCTAGTGGTTTGCTATCGTTGAAAGACATAAACTGAGTTTCTTTAACATTTGTTTTGTTTGCTGCAGAGGGAATTTCTGGGGCTTTTCTTCCATAATTTTCAAGAGAAGCTGCTCTCAATAAGTCTTGCCTCCGGATTCTGCGAATGGGAACGGTTCCATTTGGACAACTTCCACTCTTTTGCCAAGTTTGCCTCATTACAGGCCGCGAAGACTCATTTCTTCTATCCAATTCCTCCGATAGCAGATCAACACTAGGTTTCAGCTGCTCATTACATGAATGAAGACAGTCCACTTAAGGCTTCATTTTTCAGAAAACAAATGTTCTCCAAATCATAGAAGGGGTAAGAGTAATTATAAATGCACCTGAATTTTATGGTTCTTCAATGCTGGGTGATCAAAAGCAGATTGTTTGTAGATGTCAACACAATCTATAATGTCTCCATCTTCACTCTACGGGAACAATCTCTTACATTAGAGTGCCAGCATAATATATGACGAAAATTGTCCAGGGGTGGTAGACTAGTGGCGTATGACATACCTTAATACTTTTTACTGCAGGCTTATTGAGAAGCTTCAGTTTCCTATCAATTTCAGAAAGAGTTTGTCCAGCTTTACGTTTACCATCGACTCCATTTCCCAAAACAGATACAAACATCACCAGAAAAAGCACAGAAATGATTTTGGCATTCTCCATTTTTGTTTCAGAAGCAAGTGTGAAGCTTATGAAAGTTTCATCTTCAACATAACAATTATATAATATCATAATGCACTGGTGTGTATTAACCATGCTTCAGGTTGATTTGGAAACTTATGGTGTTGCTTCCATTTCAATTTAGACCCCATGCTTATCAGCCAAATGATTCATAAGTAATACTCTAAACCAAAGACGCCAGCAGAAGTTTTTCTCAAAATGGAAATAAGTTGTCTTACTAGGACAGTCCGCATATGGTATCGAATTTGTGGCGTTATTATTTCGGTTGTAAGTTCCCTAATTCTGACCAAGATACAGATTCAGAAAGTTACATTTGGTAAAAGGGAAAAAAAAAAGGAAAAATGAAAACTCTGGATAAAACTGCAAGGAATAAGCAAAAACAACAAAGGAAGAGTCAAAACTCCACATTAAGCTATCATTTGTATTTCCATTTATACTTTGCTCCACTCATTCTGATGTTTACTCGCTAATTGTATTTTATGGTGCAGCATCCAAAAGAGATTATTCGCAGAATTTATTCTTTCGGACCACTGAATAGCTGAATTATCAAATCTTCAAATATGACCGGTCGTGTTTTGCACGAAGTAGCAAACAATCAAAATAAAGAAGCATCTAAAATATTAGCTTGCCACCCAAGAAAGTGGTGGCAAATTAGCAAGCATCCATTTTTAGCTAGAATCTGCTACAAGAGTTTAAGGGCACAAATCATTTCTTCCAGGTCCTCCAAAGTAGAACTCAGGATCTACAATGTAGTCTCCAACATAATCAACACCGTAACAGTTGTACTCGTCTGTGTAACCATATACCCATTCGGGAAACTTCAACATATGAGAATTGTCAAGAATTCTAATTCTCTTGACACTGCCTGAATTACCTGAAATATAATCAGGAAAATGCCCATTTCCCATTGCTGTTGCTGTGTGAGGAGGATGCTCCAACTTTGAGCTATAGACCTCACCTCCCCATTCAGCACTTTCTGCACCACTAGGTAACAAACTAAACAACTTAGGGGGCCAGTAACCTACATTGATCTTTTCTCCGTATTGCATCCACCAGTTGCCTGTGTCCGGATCCTGAAACATAAGAGATGAACCAATAGGAAATTGCAAGTAAAAGAACCTTCCATCAGAAAATGTGAAAATCCATTATTGCTTCCCCTGAAAACTATTAACTAAATCAAAATAAAGTTGCATTTTCTCTGACCTTAAAGAGGTATATAGTGATCTGATATGGAAGCCCATTAGGATTTGAGATGGGATAAATTGCTGCACCAAGTGCAATCTCGTTGCTCACTTGAACAAAACCAGGGCAAGTGACATCAAAGCACCCTGTTGTCTTTGATGCGTCGGCCTAATACATCAACAAAACATTGTTTATTGATACAGCAATATGCATTACAACATTTTAAAGTCATGGTTGGCATAAACCTACAGTCCAATAAACAAATAATCGAGTTTTTCTGTCCCCGTACGCACTTGGATTTACCTGAAAATTTAGGCAAAAGAATAAATAAATAAAAGAAAGAAAGAAATGTGGGGATTAAGAGATTCTTCCATGAATGATAATGAGCTTGAAGACAATTGAGTGGCTTCATAATTAGTACTAACCGCCCATCCAGACTTGATGCTCTCAAAGACATAGTAAGGGCCACTTTGTAGACTAACACGAGAAGAACTATACTCATCATCTGATTCAACAAAGGGGTTCCAAACTTTGATGTCTCCTTTTGCTCCAGAAAACACGTACCCTACTGTAAGCAGTATTGCTTTCTAATATTTTTACGCAAAGCCAAGTCAGATAAAGACATATTTGCAAAAATTAAGTATAGTTTTATCACTCCATCATGCATGAGTGTATCTTACTGAATGATTTGGTTGCTGAAGGTTTGGTTGTTTAATATCATTAAGCTGCGTAACACGATGATAGAAGCTTGGCTGCTTCCTGCCATAACCTTCAAAGGAATTCGAGTTGTGAATTCTTCTCACTGGTATTGTTCCTTCAGGACAACTTCCATTTTTTCTCCACATTTGAGATGCCGTAACAGTCGTGGATGTTTTTGTATCAGCTGATCCTGTTGTCACCGTCTCCCCATTTGGATCATAAGTGGGTGTCATCTGAATCAAATATGTAGCCGGAACATCATTGAATTTTGTTATTTAATTAAAAAAAAAAAAGATTACTATAAGTGTTGTACTTGTACCTGGATAATATGATCCTTTAAAGCAGGATGATCAAATGCTGGTTGCTTGTAAATGTAGACGCAATCGATAACATCTCCATCTTCACTCTACAAGGACCAAGAAGTTTCAGTGATACATAACTTAAAAATATAGTTCAAAGCATATATATATATAAACACACACTCATACATATACCTGAATGCTTTTCACTACATGGCTGTTGCTGTTGAGGTGATTTACTTTCCTTCCATGATAGGAACTCCTTTGTCCGGAGATGATCTCGCCCTTTACAAACTCATAACTTATTACAAAAGTTACTACTAGTAGAATTATGAACCCTTTGTATGCCAGCATATACTCCATGGGATCACAGAACCTTTTCACCACTTATTATAAATTCACAACATATAAATGTAATTAAGTAGAAGTTAGAATGTTTTTCTAGAACGATTTTTCACATAACAATGATTATTGAATATGCAACAACAACTCCTTAAAAGACAGCACATATATACCTTCGGTTATCAAACAGGAGTGACATAAAAATTTCTCTTTGCTGTTAATTTTGGTGGGAGCGCAAATTTGAAAAGACGCCAAATTTGCATGATTCACCATCTACTCTCATTCGCTTTACGTTTACTTGCATGACGCATCTTCAATATTTTAGATGCAGCGTGTGCCATTTCAAGTGGCTGCTGCAGGTGGCGCCTTCTTAATTTGCATGCTGTGCACATGCAAGTTTAATTTGTTTTGTGAGTTCATCATCATCGGCTGGCTAGGAGAAAGGGGATAAACAGACATTTCGAAGAACAACAACAGCCATAGCACTGAAAACTGCATGCGGAATAATTAGCTAGACTGGCGAAGAAGACATCACTTGCATGGTCTTCAAATTCACCTCCGCTATGGATGTCGTTCACCTATCAAATATAAAACTTGTCTCTATAGACTATAGCGCAAGTAACAACCAATAAGCCTTGACGAATATTCTAGAGCTACAAAGTTAAATATTAAATCGTTAGCACCGCATAACAACATTCCTTGTAATGTAGTTGTTAATACAAATAACAGAAACTCTGTTACAATTATTTTTATACATTTAATATACTCTATAGATAGAGTAATACATAGAGTTGAATATAATAAAATAAGAATATAGTTGAAACTGTCCATTTGGAAATTTTTCGAATATCATAACATTATCTCCAGCTTAGATACAAAGTACGTACCAAGATATTTGTATATGCATACCAAATTCTATTGATTTTATGCGACCCTAGTTGATCCTACTCATCCCAATTACAAAATTCTTGCATTTTCACCAAGTAAAAACGTTTGGTCTATTTGCTATGCAAGAAAAATGCGACATGTTGTTCAAAAAATTAATCGTATCATACAAATAGTTGGACTATTCGCACCCCTTCATTAATTTTATAAAACCCCTATTATATTATAATTACATTTAAGGACATATATAAATAGGATTAACTCTATTTATTTTTTCTGTTTCTTTTTAATTTTATTTTATTTTACTTGCACAATATAAATTTCATTCATTATCATTAAATAATCTAAATTTAAGAAGTAGTAACATGGTGGGAAAATAAATTAAATAAATTTTATTTCACTACAAAAAAAATTTAAGGATTCTAAAATCTAAACTAATTGTTGCAACCAAAATTTATAGGTACGATAAAATTCTTTTAGACTCCTAAAATATTTTTTTTTTTTAGGTTTTGCTAACTTTTTTTTTTAGATATTTTTCTTTAAAATTAAATAATAAAAAAATTTTGAAGAGAGAAATATAATTATTAAGATTGCAAGGATAAGAAAATTATTAAAAATTATAAGATTTATAAATAAAAAAATATTTATTAAAAAAAGATATTTTCACAATTAAATAAAATATAATTAGAAAAAGATTTTTGAGAGAATTTTGGAGAGGGTGTTAATAGCCTAACTCAATCTCCGGGGGCAGGCAACATTCGCCAATTGCCACGCAGGTATCGTAAATTCCCTCGATCGAGGGGGCATGCATTTACCTCGTCTCTCCCAAGTCTCAACCTATCCCTCCATCCGGCACGCGGAAAAAATAGAGAGAGAATATTTTGGCACTCGAAAGCAAAGCGAAAATGGTGAATTACATGCTGATGATCAGCGCCGATCTCGAGAACCTCACCAATCTCCAACCTCAAGGCGGCTGCGACGATCCTAACTTCTCTTACTTCTTCAAGGTCCCCTCTCTTTCGCTCCCTCACTGTTACCTCCGTTTCGCTGCTCTTGATTCTTCTTTACTTTCGTATTTACTTCTTGCACTGCTCGCTTTGCTTCACACGGTGGATGAATTTTGCTACAGATTTTTCTTTTCTGTTTTTATTGCTCTCTCTATGCGCTTGTGAACCGTCGCTATTTACGTTCTTGTGCTTCAAATGAATGCGAGTACCTATTTTTAGGGTATCTGGCTTTAGGTTACTCATTTTACTTGATTTTCAAATATAGATGATTATTGTGACTATGATCTCTTGTATTGCTCTTCACTTTGCTCTGCTTTGGATTTTTTGTTTTGATTCTTTTTCTAAGTGTTCAAATTTGTTATCTCCTGTTATGGGTGTTTGTGTTTTTATGTGTAATGATTATCTTCAGTTCAATCTCTGTCACTCATTATATTATTTTCAGATCTGATTTATATATGCTTATGGATGTTTGTATAAGTTGATTTTCAGTAACATTGTATATCACTCTCATCAAATTATATTCTATGTTTGTTTTGTTGATTCTAGTTAGTTAATGTTGTAATTGAATTTTAATCTTGCAATGCTCTCTGAATGAGATGTTAATCTGTTTATTTTTTGTGAGGTGTAGTTGAAGTGTGGATGTGGAGAACTAAGCCAGAAAGAAACTTGTGTGAGCTTGGCTGAAACTCTTCCTACTCAAGGAGGCAAGGGAACCACAAATCTCATTCAAAAAGTAATCTCTCTCTGTCTCTCTCTCTCTCTCTCTCTCTCTCTCTCTCTCTCTCTCTCTCTCTCTCTCTCTCCGTGTGTATGTATTAAAATGCAAGTGAGCATGTTTGTCTTATTGTGAGGACTTTAAATAGATATATGCTCTAACCAAATGATCAAACTGTGAAAGAAAAGCTGTTGTACTAGTACCTCAGGCTTAGTTTAGTGGAGTTACATATATCATTTAATTATTTATCTTTGGATAACAAATGATGCAATTAGATGGTGTGCAGTCATGATACTTGCACCAGCTATTGCTAATGTAAATTGTTTCAAGTAATATTCACTTGCAGTCGAGACTAAAATAGGTTGCAGTGTATCACGGTTGCGCATATATATATATATATATATATATATATAGATAGATAGATAGATAGAGAGAGAGAGAGAGAGAGAGAGTTTTCAATCAGGGATCCCTGAACATATTAAAGTTAGGGATAAGCTAAAAGACAAAAAACACAAATTTTGACACAATATGGAACAAAATACACTGCACTGGAGTCTTTGTTTTTTTGTCTATTAACTTGTCCCCGACTTTAATATGGTTAAGGATCTTTGATTAGAACATATATATGTACTGTTATTTTCATTAAGCTAGTTGAAATTGGTGCCATTTGAGCTTAGATTTATATTGTTGTTTGTAGTCAAACTGGAGATGTTTAGTAGTGGCATAATGTAACAAATCAATGTCTTAGACTTAAAGCCAAGGCTTTTCTGTTGCTGTTGTTGTGAACGAGTTCATGGACTCATAATAGAACATAATTCTACAATGTATCCTCATGATTCCATGTGAACTTCAGAGCATTTTTTTATGATTTGAATGTAATTCCTCAGTTCTTTTGATATCTTGTAAAAATTGCTTGCAAGTGACTAAGCTTTCAATATATAGTTTTTCTTGGGACTTCTAGTAGAAATTGTATTTTTTGCTGTTCAGTTACCTATATATGCTTTTGATGCCTTGGATATAGAATGGAAAAAGAATGATTAAGTTTCTTTTGTTGAGTAATTATTTTGATTGTGTGGGAATGTGGATCTGGTACTATGGATTTCTTGTGTATTTTCAAGTTTCTTGGGTAGATTAATTTGTTAGTGACTTGTAATATAAATTACCGTGACATATTGTCTGTATTTTCAAGTGTTGCTGTGACATATTACAGATGAAATTTTTTCGCTTCTTTTATAAAATGACTGTGTTCTGGTTGTTGGTGATTCTCTTGTTCCATTTCTTTCTTCACAGTGCAAGTTTTGTCGGAGAGAAGGAACTATTACTATGATCCCAGGCCGGGGTAAACCACTGACCCAGGAAGCTTCTCAATCTGGGGGTTTTAGCCCCTTGATGTTATTCGACTGCAGGGGCTATGAGCCTGTGGATTTCATCTTTGGTGGTGGATGGAAAGTTGAATCTGTAAGATTCTATTCTTGCCCTTTCCCCATAGTTTTTGAACACAAAACATTAGACATATTTCAAGTGGTGGATGGAAATGACTTGTGAGTACTGCATTGTGTTATCAGAGCGCAAGTTGAGTGTTTGTATTTATAATTATGCACGAACATCTTCATTTCTGATACATCTTATCCTTTTTGATGCATTTCCCAGTTGTGGATATTTTCAACTTTGAGCTCTTAGTTTACAAATTCTTTCCAGTTTTTTCATTACAATGTGTTAGCATATTGTTTGATTATTTGCTCAGTGTAGCCTTTATGGTTTGTGCCTCTGTATTTAGGTGGAGAGCATGACAATAGATTTATGCTTTCTCAGTTTCTTATAGGCTTACTCTTGACTTGAATGGCGAAGGGGTGGCAGACTTTGGAATGGAAACCTTGTTTGAAGATTCTATTTGCTTACTAACTGTATTAAAGATGAACTGGATAAAGTGTAATTTGCATTCATTCATTAAGAACAGGCAAATGCCTTACATATATTTCTCTTCTTTTTCTACTGTGCTCCTAACTATCTCATTCCCATGCAGACAAGCTGTAAATGCACTTGGTACTTTTTGGTGTTAATGTTTTGATGCAGCTAAGAAGATCCATCATCAATATGTATCTCCTTCTAGTTACTGTTGATGCTTTTTCTTGTGGACATTTTGCTTCTATTCTTATAAACATTTGTTGTTACTAAAGCCATCTATTATTTGTGCAATGATGATGAGTGAAATTAATCTCGTCAATCTGAGAGATTAACATGAGGGAAAATTCTCTATGACCCAAAAAAAAAAAAAAGAATCTATTTGTTCTGGTTTTGCTTTATCCAACTCACTGTAAGTTATTTGTGTAGCTTGCTGGGACTCAGTATGAAGACATTGATTTGTCAGGAGGGGACTTTGCAGAGTATGATGAGAAAGGAGAGTGCCCAGTCATGATTTCCAACCTCCGCTGCAAGTTTGAAGTGGTGAAGTATTGAAGTAAAGCTCTTCTCTTGGTATATACGCCTAACTGTTCCTTGTGAATGAGGTAGAAACATTTGACTGGATTGCATCTAGTATGCAACATATGGGAGTTGCTTGATGTAATATGCCTACTTCTGATTACGTGCATAAAGTGCTGTCATAACAGCAGTGAACTGATTAATGGCTTGCTAAATGTTGTTGTGTTTTTTTAGGAAAGCTTGTCTTCGGGATATAATATCATGATGTGTTAACAGTTCTGCTGATGGAGTGCATCCATGGGATGCAAATAGCCATTGGTCAGAAAATATATGAATTCAATTTCTTATGCAGCACGGCAATATTATGAATGGTGGAAATCCACATTTGTTCGTCTCAAAGCATGTCTGTGCAGGGGCTGTGGAAATGATACCCTATTTTTCTCAAAACGTTCATTTGCTTGCATAATCCTTATTTTTCCAACATTACGACTGTATTTTAGTGGCACTTTAGAAATCTGTACCCGTTCATTTTCCATGTAGCTGCCACGTGGAAAATAATTGCCTGAGTTGCGTGAGTTTTTGCGAATGGCATTGTGCTCACCAACATGCCAAGTGTTAAACGTGCAACAACTCGAGAATTCTCGTAGCATTGGAGGCTGAATGTTCTCCAGTAATAAACTAATACTGCTACGCGTGCGTAGCTTCAAAACTTCCAAAATCAAATGACATGATTTTGGCACGCAATCTCCGGATCCGGTGGTCGGTGGGTCCTACACGTTAATCATTCAAAACCAAAAAAAAATCAGAAATGCCTTAATAGCGCACGACCGTGGCCGGGAATCACTGGGTTGTGAGACTCGTGTTCAATTGTGCATCTAAATACCTATTTGTTCATAAATTCTTTTAGAAATTATATTAAAAAGAAGAAGAAGAGAAAAAGACCTATTTCTTCATGATATGGAAGGGGAATAAACAGAGTGCCGAATCTGAAATAATTAGAAAGAAGTGCAGAACTGGTTTTCGTGCTTTGTACTTATTTTCTCTTAGTTGTTACACACCCTATCTTCTTGGTCACAATTTATGACAGAGATAAAAAAATTCTTCCAAATATCTTCTTATTCAATTTAAAGACCGATTAAAAAGATTCTGGATAAGCATTGTCATTAATTCTGCACAAATGACAGAGACGTATCCTGTTTAATTAAGAATTGTATTACGAACTAAGGGGGTGTACCCTTTTTTTTATATATTTAATGACGACTTAATTAATTTAGTCAATTATAGATGATTATTTTTATAATTTATTGAGATTTTTAAATAATTTTGATGAAATAAAATAAATCTTTTTTTTTTTACCTTCTACTGAATGAAAAATTTTGAATAAACCAACTAAAATTCTAATATTAAAAATATCTCTATTTAATTATTTATTTTCTATATCTATCCCAAAAACCATGCACATATGCCGAACAAATAAACTCGTCTTTATAAAATCTTATTTTTTTCTATATTGGATTTTAATTCCTTCTGGAAAGTATGAGTTTGGGTTTAGGCCTTTAGGTTAAAAAGTGCTCCATCATTTTTCAATTTATATTACTTTCGCTAGAATTTATTACAAGCTATTATGATTTCTTTAATTATTTATTGACCGCAGCGTGCTTATCTAGACTCAATATTTTGGTTTGAACAAGTGACAATTTATTTAGGCCTTCAGACTTCACTATTGTGAAAGGATATTCATGCATGAGGCATAATTAGACATAATTTGGCATGCAGTGTTGTGTACGGTAAGTTTAAGAGTGAATCGGTTCCTTTGATAGTCCGCAATTGATTCTATCGATGGTCTTTTCTTGGTAGAACTTCTGTTCAGTTTATTTTTTTTCCATCCCAAGTACCTTGTTAGTTTTTTTCTTATATTGTACACTAGTATTGTGAATATGTGGTAATTTTAAAGTACTTTTTATATTATAATTTCATAATCATTTACTTGAAGATGATTTAAATTATGGTATGAAAAATGTAAAGTAAAGAGAAAACTGTGAGAAATAATAAAGAAAAGGATAGAAAAAGAGTGGGTGGATAAAAAGAGAAAGGACAAATTTTTCTCAACTTTCTCTCATCTTCCTTTCTATTTAAAATCACTCTTATTCTTTTAAAAAAAGAAAATCACTCTTATTTATTTTAAGTCATTTTTAAAATATAATATTTATTCAACAAGGAAAAAATATAAAAGTATAATTTTTTAATTTTTTTAAAATTAAAAAATAAACAACTTTATATTTATTTTAATAATTTTAAAAAATAAAAATATCATTTAAATTTTGACTAATTCCATTGTATTTAGATTTAAGTTAAAAAAAAGGGGGGGCCCACCTTAGAGGGCAAATGAACCAGGGTAAATTTAGATTTTGTCTTTCAAAACGTTACAAAATGACAGCGAGACACTGCCACGTGATCTTGCAAAAACCGCCCCTCATATGGTAACGGGTAACCCATGAAAGACAAAGCAGACACTTCCACTGTACGTGTTAAATCAAAAAACATTCTTTGAATTCTCCACATTTCACAATTCACCTAATTACAAACAATTCTATGATTTCCTCAAATTCAATGTCCTGTATATATATACACTGAAAATTTCTTTGATTCCCCACTCTCTTGGCCCGCCCTTTCTCTCTCCTTGGATGTCACAAGGCCTTCCCTCGTTTTCTTTTCTTATTTTCTTTGCCTAACTTTGTTCATTTATTTGACCAATCTATTCTCTTTCTTTGGCGGCGTAATTCGAGCTAAAGCCTCAAACTTTGTGTCTTCGTATAGCTCCAATAAATTTACATGGTGTGTTGAACGTTCTAGCTCCAATAAATTTACATGGTGTGTTGAACGTTCACTATCTTGTACTGTTTTTTCGTCACTCCACCAATCACGTTAATGGTTTCGTTTGATCTAGAGACCGATCTAGACTTTTGATTTTTGCTAAGAGCTTCTTATTCAAGGAACCCATGTGCTGTGAAAGGTGATGATTGTGCTATATCTGTTAATACTTGCCTTTTGAGTACTGTAGTGTCAGCTCTAGATCTAATTTAGTTATTGTTGCTAAGAGAGGTTGTTGTGCTGAAACCTATTGAATTCCACAAATTCCAAATATTTAAAAAGCTGTGTTTTGCTAGCTCTGGTGAAAAAATTAGCTGGTATTTTGAGACTTAGTAGTGTCTTTGATGCTAGGATGTTGATTTGGATCTGACCCAGAAGGTGAAATTGTGATTTGATTTAGAGTTATAAAGATGCAAGCAAGGGTTGTTCCACTAGAGGAAGGCAAAGACCCCGCAGTTATAAACAAGACAAATCAATTTAGGGCCTTGCCACTGAGATTATTTCAGATGTTTGGTTTGTTTCTGGCTCTGTGTATAGCCTTTTCGTTGATTAGTATATACTCAGTTCGTCGATTTGGAGTCCAGAATGTTGTGACAACGGTTAAGTCCAGTTTTGTGGCATGCCCTGAAGTACCGAATGGTTTGGATTATTGGATAAATCCTCCGTCAAATTTAATGCACACAATGAGTGATAAGGAGCTTTTTTGGAGGGCGTCATTTGTGCCTCGGGTGAACGAGCATCCCTTTAAGAGAGTTCCAAAGATTGCATTTATGTTCTTGACAAAGGGGCCATTACCTCTTGGACCTCTATGGGAGAAGTTTTTCAAGGGGCACGAAGGGCTATATTCTATCTATGTTCATTCTCTGCCAACATTCGAGAACAAGTTTCCATCTTCATCAGTTTTTTACAAGAGACAAATCCCAAGTCAGGTACGGCTGACATTACATCTATCTGTTGCAGGTTTTTTTTAATTCATTTAAAATTCTGCTAGATACTTCATCTGATCATCTTTGTTGTACTATTGATTATATGATGATGTGAGTTATGATCTTCTTTTCTTGAGTGATGGTGAGCAATGTGATTCATGATCAAACTCTAGAAACACTTTGATGAATAGGAGGATGCTGATTAACAGATTCTGTTTGTAAACTATATATATTCTGTTTTTGCTTAGCCAATTTAAAATTTTGCTCCTTTTTTTCTGATTGGCTTACGGATTATTAGAATCCATGAGAAAATTGCCAGGAATCATGCGTGATGAAGGAATATATATATATATTATTGGCAATCCATAGATGACATGATGGCATTCTTGAATGTTACCTGGCAAACATTTTCTAATTAATTTGGTGGCATATATTATAACTTTCACCAGCAAAACTGGGTTAGGGAGAATGATCAATAATAAGAGTTGGTCATTTTTTGAGTTGAATTTTGAAAAGTTGGGAACTGGAATATTTTAAGTTTATCAGAGGCTGATAACTACTGCCATATATTGTGTGCAAGTGAAAAATTTGGGATCCTAGAACACCAAGGGGGAGGGTTGAGATTTATGTATGTACATTAGGTCAAGGAAGTGTGTTTTATTTGATTTTTTTTTTCTACATTTTTGTATTGGACAAGTAGGAAGACATTTTTGTTCTTGTTTTGCCCTCTTGTAGTAACTAGAATAGGATGTAAATCCTCCAAGAAATGGAGATCTGATTTGGTTGGCTCTGCTACAGTGCCATTTCAATGACAAGCAGCTAACATAATCCAGTCCCAAATGTAAAATTGATACTTGATGCCCTTGGATCCTGGAAAATAACAGGTTGTATCATTACCTTTACCAAACATCATCATTACATGTTCTAGGTGATGCATTTGGTAGTGGAACTGTCTTGCACTCTTCTCAAGCCTTTGATGGTTATGCCTTATCTGCTTATCTTGTTTACTTTAATACATAGCTTTGAATACAATATTTTCCAAAATTTAGAGGAGATTGTAATGTCTGCTGTATCTTCCCTTTGCAGATCTCTGAATGGGGAAAAATGAGCATGTGTGATGCTGAGAGAAGACTCCTTGCTAATGCATTGCTTGATATCTCTAATGAATGGTTCATTCTTGTCTCTGAGTCTTGCATTCCTCTTTATAATTTCTCCCTCATCTACCATTACATAAAGAGATCCAAACATAGTTTCATGGGTTCATTTGATGACCCTGGACCGTATGGGAGAGGACGCTACAATGAGAACATGGCACCTGTGGTGAACATTACCCAGTGGCGTAAAGGATCTCAATGGTTTGAAATCAACAGAAGGCTTGCAGTCAACATTGTGGAAGATACTACATATTATCCAAAATTCGCAGAATTCTGTAGACCACCTTGTTACGTAGACGAACACTATTTTCCGACCATGCTATCCATTCAAGTGCCAAATCTCTTGGCAAATAGAAGCGGCACTTGGGTTGATTGGTCAAGAGGTGGGGCTCATCCAGCTACCTTTGGAAGAGCCGACATCACAGAGGAGTTTTTCAAGAAAGTTTATGGAGGTCGGCATTGCAAATACAATAACCAGCCCTCTACAGTTTGCTTTCTTTTTGCAAGAAAATTTGCGCCGAGTGCTTTAGAACCTCTGATGAATATATCATCTAAAGTTTTGGGCTTTTAACATATAAATTTATTTGCCTTTCAGTTCTAACTTTTGAGTGAATGGTAGTAGCAAAGGAAGAAAGATGATTAGGAGCGTTTCGGATAGACTTGTTGCATAATACGAATTGAGAATATTGTTATATAGGTTTAGCCTCTTTGATGAAACAGTGAGATTCTTGTATGTACAGAGGAATGACTGCCAATGTGGTATATGTATCCATTATTCAGTTTAGATAAATGAATTTAATAATTTTGGATGTTCTTAACTTTGATCATTTTCATCCAACTGATAATAATTAAGTGATAAGTACCTGAAGATATTTTGTTTTCTTTAACCGTTTATAAGTTGATTTGAATTTCATGCTCATCTGAAATTGCACTCAGCCCTTGAGCCAAATAGAAAAGCTGTGATTGGTGATTAGTAAATAGTAAATGCCAGTGTATGCATTACATTCATTCTAATTCTGAGGTTACTTATATTCACAAGTCAAACTTTCATAAAATCCAACCAATTACTTGAGAATTTACTTTCAAGTTTTATTTGATTCTCACTTATTTGATGATTATTGGGGTGATATGTCTAATAGAACAACTCAAATCAACTATGTGTGATAATAAATTCTCAAATAATCACTTATTTTGGGAATAAATTACAATCCCAAATATGTTCTTAAGTTAAGGAGTGGTTGACAACAACTATTGGATGGTTCTCGTTTATATGTCAGTGATACATAAGCACGTCTCTGAAAGAACCAAAATACCAAATCAAGCAGATAAAAATAAGGCATGAGCAATTGTATTACGTAAATAAAATTGCTTTCTTTATTGCTGCTGCGTTGTTACAGGCTGCAGTCCACAGCCGCCCAAGGCTCCCATATGCTCAGCAATATTAACGAATAAAATACTAAGCTTCTTAAATCGTTTTTATGCTTATTTTGGGATGCTATTAGTTTAGTCCAGTTGCAAGCAGACACTGACGGATTAGAAGGTGAGCGATTCTTTTTCGGCCCGTCATGTGTTTTTGTAAACGCCTTTTCTAAACTGCCCTCGTGAGTATTCATCGCATTTGTTTGCATAAAGGGAAAGTTCTGGTCAAGTTAGGTTTTAAAATGACTTATTGTAGTTTTTTAGTGCATATTACGAATGTCGCTGCTTTTATTGGATGAATCTTTTTGACACAAACTTTATAATATGTGGCACCATTCTTTTTAATAGACCACTCATCTCATTTCATTAATCCTTTTTAATTTAGCTTACTGATAACCCAAAACCGTCCCTGCTCACCTAATCTGATTTTAAATCTCCTATCTCTTTTTTCAATACAAAAAATTTTACTAGCTGAACTAAACTTACTGATGTCCTCATTTTATGAATCAGCATAACCTGAATTATTTTTTACAAAATTTGATACGAGGGAGATCAATTCCTAACTGACCTTTTTTTTTAAAGAATATTACATAAAAAAATATACATTGATATTTATAATCAAAAGTATTAGTTGTAACCTCCTAATTTTTTTATGTGATAGCTTACATATTAGAGTTTAAAACAAATCAAATCTAAACCAATTATATGATGGCGAGTGCAAATATCTAATATTTGAGCTTAAAACTAGGTGACTCTAAATCAATTTTCAGATAATGCATCTTAAATATATGATTTTTTTTTTAATATTTGTTATACATTAGTAAACGACGGATGTTACTACTCCACTCACATTTCGTAAGGAAGAAAGACTTTTCTTGTAAATTAACTTCCCAATCATGCTTAATTTTGGAGGTGAGTTCATGAGGACTTGAATCAGTGCTTTCACAACTACTTGGCCAAAGGTCTTGTGGCTTAAATATATGATTTTTTTAGTCAAAATAAACTGAGTCTAAATTAACTTTGCAATGATACCAATCAAATATCTAACGCAAAGATTAGTTATATCACTTCTTATTATTTAAAAAAGAAATCATGCTAATATCCATAAGAGCAGTTAAAACCTTTTTTTTTTCATTAATTAATAAGAAGTGTTTCATGATCATTTAAAAGAATAAAAACAGAAAGAAGACGAAAGAACGGTCAAACTTAAAATTAAATTTTTAACCTTCTATATCTTGTTGAGGATTCAAATTTGAATGGTTAATTAAATAGAATTACAACAATGCAGCCAAATCTTCTTGGACTGATTAATGATATAATTACAGAAATTAAAGATCTACGTTTTTGAAAAAAAAAAAAAAGGAACACAGATTAAAGGTTGATTGATATTTTCTTTCTTAAACATTTTTAAGAATTTAACTCTACTAGGGTAAACAAGTTACTCCATTTTCCTTTCTCATACGTTTAACGTTCCTAACATCTCACATGTGGCTGCCAATCAACATACACGCCAAACGGAAAGTTCTGGAAACCCAAAAAATTCACGATCATTTCATACTGTCCACATGTCCACATCTGATTATTCAAATTCAAAATTCGAAAATAAAAAGCCCGTGTCCTTTCAGTTCTCCACGCGTCCTCCTTCTAATGGTCCAACCACCGCATCCCACGTGGGCTGTCTGTGGGCGCTTACAAAATGTTGTAGCGGGATCAACTGCACAATTACTGACCACCCCTAATTATTAATCCCACCGTTAAACATTCGCGTCTTCAATAATCATCATATACAAAATCCCCCCACTCTCGGGTAGTTTATGAACACGCGTCAACGAATCATCCTGTCCGCATTAAAAATTATTGGGAATTTACAAAATAATCACCCCAAGATTTCGTTCAATTTATAAAAATGACTTAACATTTTCTCATTTATTGCAGCTACAAAAGGCTTGAGTGCAAATGGAACTCCATACTAGCTTTAAGAGATATTATCAATTTAAATTATTCAACCGTTAAACAATACAATGTTATTATATGTCATATCAATTAAAGTAGATGGCTATCAATTATACTACAGACTGCGATATTATAATTCCGATTAGTATTGTATAATTTCTCTAACTACAAAATTAAAAAATTATAGTATTTAAGATTTTCAGTTTAACTATTTATGTGAATCACGGAAATTCGTTGCTCTTTCTGTAATTTACTTTGCTCAAAATTTCCAAATCCCAAAGAATCAATTATTTCCTAGGCGAAGAAGACACTCATAAAGCGACACGACGTCGCTTCGCCGTTCGATACCCTAAAACGTCGCGTGAAATTATAATTATCGGGGACCCACAAATAAACGTATCTGTCAATAAACCAAATCGACAGACTGGAAAATCCGGGCAGCTGCCCAATCAATTGTCACGGTGCCCGAAATTCTCTCTTCCCGTCCACACTTTTGAGTCTATAAATAAACCTCACTATGTTCTGTTCATGCCTTGCATACTAAAAGCTTTCTCGGCTTCTTCAGTTACACTCTCAAAACCCTGAGAAAAGGCTTCAACAATGGCATTCTCAAAGGCTTCAACGGCTCAGCTGATGATGACCGTTGTCTTGGCCGCCTTGGCTCTCGCAGGCTCGGCTCAAGAACTCTCTCCCGCTCCGGCTCCCGCTTCCGGAGCCGGCTCGATCTCGCCTTCCTTCGCCGCCGCTGGTGTTGCTCTCCTTTTCGCTCTGGTGTTCGGCTCAGGTCTCAGGGTTTAAGAGGCCGATTCTCTTTCGGGTTACGTGTCACTAGCTGATTGGGTGTGTCGAGTGGTTTCTTCGTATATTTTTTTTTTTTTTGCGTTGTTTCGACGTTCTGTGGGTTTAGTAGCGGCGGATCTAGTGGGTTTTAGTCTTAGGGAGTGAGTCTTATTATATATAAATTTATAATGAGAGAGAGATATCAGTTATGCTTTGTAGCTCACAGAGATGTGATGATATGATTTGATTTATGTTTGTTAATTTGGAGACTATTATCATGATTAGTATATATTAAGAGATTCCTTTGTTGTTATGTTATATATCATTCATTATTCGCTTTTCGTTTAATTTTTATATAAATTAATTCAATTTTATTTCACTCGAATCGCTGGACGACAGGAGAAGAAACACATTTCCCACGAGAATCAATGAAAATAAAAATTAATGCAATTGCAAACTGTAATTCATATTTCCCCCGAACGAAAAAGTTCAAGCGGTAGGATACAGCCGACACGCGTACTCCTTGGCTCACTGCACTCCCAATCCCTCTCACATGACCAACAGGAACAATTTTTTTTTTCTTTTTTAATTATTCCAAGTCTGAGTCATTGGGTCTGTGGCACCTTCGTGAAAACTGAAAACAACAGCGATCAAATGCGCAATGATTCAATTTGTTGTTACAGGCGTGTAACATTACACTTGGCGATGACTCAGCAGAAGTCGCCGGTATGATGATTTTCGAAAAGTTTATGTCGTACAAGGCAGTCTCTGCGAAAATGACTCAGTGGGCCCAACTAACCTTTCGTAATTAATGGTTAAGCGTGATTAGGAACGTATTTCTTGACCGAGTAAGCTGAGGTAATTACCCCTTTTCATTCGCCTCCTCACCCACCTGGAGTTCCCCAAGACTGCTTAGTTTGTACGAATATTGTAGTTTTTTGTGGACCCTACTGTGTAATTGTTGATTCGCGTTTGCTTTGTGTCCCATTATTGACATAGAATCAATAATTCTTGGAATATGAACTCTTTAACAAGCAACAGCACTACTTATTCCATTAATGGAAGTTTGAGATGACATTTTATATTACAGCTGCAAGGTTTTATGTAGCTTATTATTTTTTTAACGAAAAAAATAAGAGATGTGTGTCTCGTCGTATTAACTTGCACAATAAAATTTGCATAAATAATTTATATTACTACTCTACATTTATCCAGCGGCCAATGGGCTTATTTATGAACTTCAGCTCAAGTATCTTGGTGATGTGCGAAAATAGCGTTGCTTTGTCTAAAAGCAAAGCTAGTGGCACACTAGTCACTCCCACTTTAGATAAAAGGTAATACGAAGTTGGTAAAGTAGCTTTTAACTTGTAAACCAGGAAAATAGACATAGCCCACTATTGGACCTAAAGCGTGACCAGCCCAGTCAACCAGCACCGAAATAAAGCCGAAACAAAATATAAATACATACAAGCAAAACACAACACAAGAAAGGTGTGGATGCCTGATGCCTCTATAATAATAATAATAATAATAATAATAATAATAATAATAATAATAATAATAATAATAATAATAATAAAATAACCGAGAGAGGAGAGAGAAGATATGGCTGAAATTTTATCCTTTCATTCATCTCAGAGGGAGGGACGAAAGGTAATGATTTACAGAGTGCCAACATCTTGTCATATTCTCAACAAACAAAAAACAACAGCTATCAACAGCTCTTCATCTTCCTCTTCCTCTACTCTGAGTCTGAGTCCACGTTACCCATAGCCTTCAATCCTCTCGGTCTCTGCATCAGATTAGATCCCGCATACAAACATTATGCTCCATTAGTTTTTAATTAAAACGCTTCTCCAATTGCAGAGTTGTAATACAAAAGTACCTTCTTGGAGATTTTCTTCTCTCTTACTTCATAACGTTCAAGGGTCAGATCACATAGCCATGCACCAGGACTTACCAGCTGCAGAGAAAAACATAAACTCAATGCAACTTTGGACTTTAATTTCAGATTTTGATTTGATTGGGACGCAATATAGAGCATCATCCTGTTGAGATTCCTGTGCTTTTTTTTTTAAACAGTTATGATTTCAGTTAGTTTGTAAAAAATAATTCTAACATTAGCAAGAAAAAAACTTGCGACTTTCAAAAAAATGAAAACTCGCAAAAGGAATCTTCAACAGGTCCTGCGTTTAAGAAAATTATCGAAGAAAAATTACTTGCAATCTTTGCTTTCGACGCACAGTCAGTGTGGTCCAGCTTGGACCACTACAAGAGTCACGAAACCACCTCCATTGTTTATCACAAACTATTCTTAATATTATTTCAATTAAAAGAAAATTAATCAGAAAAAACTATTAAGAGCAGAAAAGTTCATTCACCGAAAAGCAATGTCCATATTACAGAAATGCCCCGCAATAATGGCCAAAGGGCCCTTCCGTTTCCGTCGGTTAAACTTTTATTAGTATTAAGACCTTTGTTTCTAACCAAAAATACGTATATATATGAAGACCTTACTTTGTTGATGGGTTTAAGTGTTATCGATTGAATCGCTATCGTACACGTGTTGCAGACTGACCCCTCCATCTCAATCCGAAACACTCATAATTTTTAACCGGTGAAAAAAGCAGTTTCCAATTCTGTACTAACACGTCCTTGTTGGCCCCACGTACTCACGTTTAAGGCATTCCGTTACCCTTCAGATTCTTGTATAATGATATAAACCCACGAATAATTTTATAATTTACACGATTAATGACACATAAAAATTAGCTGAAAATAATAATAATCATTAATTTCTAATTATATGAACCCATAGTAATTTTTATATAACTAATTTCCTCATGTCACATCAATTTATATACACTTATTTATACAAAGTAATTATCACTCTATTATTACTTATTTTCATATATCCAACATTTTCAACGCTTTCTTTACAAACTTAAAAAATTAAAAAAGAACTCCCCGGGGCTAAGAAAAGTAAAATAAATTCAAAATTACTGTATCACCATGATAATCTCTTATGATAAAATCTCCACATAAGTAAATTATTAGTTGTAACAATATTTGATTTTGATAAATTAGAACATAAACATAAAAAAAATAATTAAAAAAAAACTTGATGACAACTCAATTGTCTCTTGTTTTTCAATTATCTCCCCCACGAAATAAAGTATGAATTACTGCATTAAGGAATGCCACGTTATTTAAAATTAAAAAAATTAAAATGTGTAGCACTTCCCTAATAAAATTTTCCAACCATACCAAGAAAATTTAGATTATCAAATCACAAAACTAGGGCAAGCGTAATATTCCCACCACAGATTATTATTAATTTATTTTACACCCCGCACCCAAACCAGGACTCGGTCACTGAGAGACTAACGTTACTTCAGGTCATTTTTAGGTATACGTCCACGCCTTTACCGACACGTGGACATCTATATCTCACTTGTCACTTTACACACAGCCCTATTTTTAAGCCAAAACAAAAATTAACGATTAATAAAAAAATAATAATAAAGCAGATCATAGTTTCACATAAATCGGAGTCCGACCCAACAACTATATTTGTAGTAACAGCAACATTCTTAAAAACTGTGTCCTATCCCAAAATATCATCAAAAACCCGCAAAAGATCTATTGTACCTGGTGCTCCTAACCGTTGTACCCCAATAAAATATTCCTACAGATGATTATTCACGATAATTAAATTGCAACTAGAATCGAATTCATTAAATCTAAATTCTAAAATAACTAAAACAACAACGTGGACAAGTCTAGATATCATGAAGGATTAAACGAGGAAAGAATAAGAAAAGCTTACATTGACTGTGCGTTGAATAAACTTTGCCCTCTTTTTGGGTCTCTGTGGCAGCTTAGACCCTTTAATGGCCATGAAATCTTCCTCTTTCTCTTTGTTGGTTAAAGCAATCACAAATTTCGGGGGCCACACGGGTGGTGCCGCCTCGCCGCTGGCTGAAGAAGATCCACCTTTCTTGCTATCATGGGCTGTTTCCGATGATGCCCCTGACTTGTTATAATCATTGTTGTGGTGGTTGTGATTGTTGTTACGGGTACCTCTCTTATCGTGCGCACCCCTATCTGGTGAAGCAAAACCTCTCACACCACCGTTGCTTTGGCCTCTCATGGCACTTGAATTCTCAGAGTTCCTAACAAACAATACACACATAACAACACATCAATTTACTGGACATAACATGTGAAATAAAAATGAAATTTAACACAGTTAAGTAGAGTGTTATGGAAAAAGTAAAAAAAGTGATGTGTTGAAGTGAATTTTGATGTAAGTACGAAAATAACCTTGGGAGTGATCTGGTAAAGTTGGGCTAAATTTGAGAAGAAAATCATATACGGTGAGTTCTTTTTCCTTTCGGCTTCTTTGGAGAGACTTTGGGTTGCGCTTTTTAAATAAATTGGAAGTGTTGCCATTTGCAAACTTCGGTTTCCATGAGAAAAATAGTTTTGATTCTAATCTCGATCTAACAAGCCCAGCTGGTCTTATGAGCGGGTTGTACGGCCGTTGGATTAATTTCTCCTTTTCTAAGGTGTGGGCTACGTGTTGATAGATGGATTGGCATGCAGGAAAAAGTGGACCAGATTCCTAAAACAACTGTGATCGACGGCCAAAATTTGCTTGAGATGAGACTTGGGTATCATTGGACACGTGGCAGGAACTTGCTAATTCCATGTTTCCTAGTTCCAATTTCCAATGAGTCCACCATGCAAGGACGCTTTGGCAGCGTTATTGGCTAAAATCAGGCGTGATGAACTCAAGACAAGTTGGCTACCCTCTAGGCAAATGCAAAAGGTCAAGAGTAGCACAATTGGGTAAGAAGAGTAGTTTGATTAGGAATGCCAATCAGCCTAATCTTCTTTTGCGAACTTTGAGCAAAATCAGTCCAAGAAGATTGCAATATAGAAAAAGAAAAAAATAACGCATAAATTTTGAGACTTTTAACTACTTTCAAATCATCACTTTCAAAATCTCATATTACCTTCATTTTTATTCAAAAAAATAAAGGAAAAATGATAGTTGATAAATTTATTTTTATCTTCCAAAAAAGGAGTAAATTGAGATTTTAAAAAATAAAAAGATGATTCAAACAATGTCAATTTATAAGGAGAACAATAAAAAAATAACCCCATATAAAACTACAATTTGCAGCCGCAAAATCAGTCAAATAACAAAGCAAAGATTACAACCAATTTCCCAATTAAGAATGTAAAACTCCACCAATTATATGCTAAAGTCCAGAAACTAATCAAATTTATAAATAAATGAAACTATCCCCAAATCTCAAGTGCGTTATCCATAGATCACACACTTCAAAATCTCCTATTAGATTCTAAGGATCGTGAAATGACATGAGCAACCCCCTTTAGGAAGACTCAAATCCTAAACAAGGACTCCCGGACCTTATGAACTCACCATCAGGCATCAGCTCTCCTGAGCTCTGATTTGCACCAACCTGATCAATTAGCGAATGGACAAATGTAAGCCTCAAAAGTAATTACTTAGCCTGAATTTTGGAAGTTTTAAAGTTCATCTTGTAATGAACAAGCAGATCCGACTAACCTCCACTTCAGCGGAAACAAAATAATTTGATGCTGAAATGTTATTAGGCATCCAGATTCAGACGCCAACTCGGTATTCTTATGATCTTATCTATTCCTGGAACAATCCATTCCACTACCAGAAATAGACAAATGTATCAAACAATATCAAGGGACGTACTATCCCAGACTATGAACTAATTATTCCAATTTTTAAAATAAGCATAAAGGCTTCAATTGGAATCTATAAATTTAATAATATCTCCATAATTATTCCAGATTACTAATATTACACAAACTAATTATGCGGACAATGACCGTGTACCAGCGGCGACTAATGACTAAAGGCGATCCAAACTATTACTGAAAGGGGCAACTGACTTTCTCCAACAATAAATTAACATATACACCAATTCAATTGAAGAAGAAAACATAATTCACCACGGTAAAACATATTTCTTGTGACAGAAAATTATTAATTAAGGAAAAAGGCTAAAAAGGGACCCATCAAAAGAGAACAGATCGAAATCTTTTTCGGCGCCAATGTGGATTATAGAAATCGGACAATGAAGGAACTAACACTAAACTGCGAACACGGACACAAAGCGCGTCACGGGCCCACGCGCAACCCATTCAATTATCTAAACGTCACACACACAACACTACAATTGCCTCGCAAACACCACCGAAGGTTCAGTCTCAGACCCTCAGCGCATACAACCCCACAGCTAACAACAAGATCCACCATCTCAGCCGACAGTGTTTAATACGCGCCGTAAGCAAAAGCATAAAAATCTCTGTTTTTATTCAAATATAAAATCAAACAAACGATAATAGAGAGTTATTACCTGAGCACACGCTGAGGTGGCGGTGGCGGAGGCGAAGATGGCCGTTGACGGAGATTAAAATAACCGTTACCAAAATTTTGGTTAGCGGTGGCAGTACTCGGCTGATTGGACGTGTCTTTGTCGGTTCTTACGACCCGAACCGTCGTCCGATGAGCCGGAGCGGCCGAGTCGTCTTTGACTTGAACTTTCATGCACCGAAGTCGCTTCCTGTTCCCCCACTGTAAGACGAAATCAGACGACGTCATTTGCCTAGTGTTGATCTCTGAACTCGCCCTTAATAATCCACCATCTTTGCTAGTGCTCCCATTATTACTGCTTCTCAACAAGTCCTTATCCATCTCCTTTCGGAAACCTATCCCATTCCGATAAATTAATTACAGTTACTCATCCTAAATAACCGTTAACTTCCAGAATTATACCAAAAAGAAATTAAAAAAGAAAAAAGAAAATGAACAATTTGGATACGGCTTTTTCAGCTCTCCCGGCAACTTCCACGCCATTCAAAACGAATGATTAAAACTAAAATTTTAAAGCAACGGCTAAGAATTTTCCCAAATTTTAAGAAGAAAAGTACGCTTACCATAAAAATTACATATACTAAAATGCAACAAAAATATTGAATACTGAGGAAGACCGAAGACCGGAAGAGGAAGATCGGACAGCCAAGGATTTTTCAAAATGAAAAAAATACAGAATTCTTCACAGGGAGATGCTGTTATAGTCATCAGTCAGTGAAAATGAGAATTTTAATTCAAAAATAGATCATAGATGTACTCATTCCGGAGGATCTGACGAAGAATACGCATAGAAAACAGAGAAAAAATTTCTCAAGCTCCATGCTTTTGCTCGGCTGCCGAGAAAATGTTCGAAAAAGAAAATAAAGAAGGATAGTGAATTGCAACAATCAGAACCAATTCGTTGGTTCTAAAGATCAATTCGAGAATGGAGTGAAGTTCTGAGATGTTATTTTTCTCTCTGCTTTCTTTCTCAGTAACCAAACGTAGGTAATTTGAGAAAAAACTGAGAAGCAGCCACAGCTAAAACTCAAAATAAGATGGGACTGACAAAAATTTTAAAACTCGAATAAGATGAGACTGAGAGATGGTCAAAAGAACAAAAATCAAAACGAAAAAATATGTCATCAATAACAAGTCAAGATTTTCATGGAACTGAAACTTTTTTAAGACGCTAATGATGAATTCTTGCCAAAGCCAAACAGCTGAAAAAACAAGAATCGGAGTCGAACTTAAGTATAAGCTTCGTAATATGAAGCAGATGGAAACCGATTCAAAACTGAAATGAAAGAGAACCGGTCCCGAGATAAAAATCGATATCCTTGTTTTTTTATACCTCCAATATCTCAAATTCGCCGATATTTGCTTCTTTCAGTCGGCAGAATACAAATCGAATCTATATAAGCTTCTATACGGAATGATTGACATTTCAAAGAGTTGAAAATCGCCTGCTCTAATGAGAGATTATGATCTTCCCCTTACAGAAATTTCTCTATTCTCTTAAGAAATGTATCTGCAAAACAAATAAAATGACTATATCAGAGGATGAATCATACGGAATTAACACTAAGCCAACTAAACCATGCCGTTTTTTGTCATTTTGAATTTGTCTGTAAACTAAAGCATGAAACAAACAACAATTATACGGGCCAAATTTTTTAAATTGATCTTCTTAACAATAAAAAACAAAAGTGTATTGGTAATACACACCTCTAAATCTCCTCTATCTCTCTATTGGATTCAGATTCTCAACATTCCGTTATCAAATTCTCGTCAATTCTCAACCAAAATAGTCTGTTTGGCTTCTGAGAAAACGGAAGAAAGTGAATGAAAATTCGCAGAGAAACCAGAGAGAGAACAAACAACACAAACAAAGTGCTCTCCTTCCTCCTTCTGATGAACGAAATTCTCTCTCCCTTTTAAAACCAGTTTTATACCCCTCATTCATACTCTCCGTTCGACACCGAGCATTAGTGACCTTTAATCAGCAATCAGACGGTCTTGATTACTCCTCCTTTGAACCGTCTACTCCCGTCTATCATCAAGTTACCATGCCCCCGTGGCAAAATTTTTATCACCTCACGGACTTAATCAATCTAACGGAATCTTTAACGACGTTGAATTTTTGTTGAATTATATCATTATTTATTCTGATCTGTTTTCTATTATTTTATTGTTGCAATTTTTTTTTTATGCCGGTGTGGTGGCGCTTATTATTAGAGAGGATTGAGTTACATACAATAGGGTTAGTTAATCACGTGACTCAGCAAACCACGGTTATTTTTTTATTATTAGTTTATTGCTGAATATGTTTTTTCCCAAGCCGGTGTGGTGGTGCTCATTATTAGAGCATTGCAGTAACACTAGGATTAGTTAATCACGTGAGTAAACTAACCATGGTTTAATTTTAACCAGACTTCTGAGGCTAGCTATCGGTATAAGGGCAATTCTGGTATTTTATCGCGATAAATAACATTTAAACAACAATAATAAAATGACCTGCACGTGTTCTAATGTTCTTTTACCTTATTTTATTTTTAATAACGCGGTCGTTATTCATGGTGGTCATTTATAATAATTTTGTCATTTTTCTAATGCTAGGGTAATTTTTTATAGGTAATGTAGTTGTTTTAAATTTTAATTATTATTTCTAGTGGTACATACTTTTTCATTAACGGGAGCATTTTAATGATATGATCTTAAAATTGCTATCGATTTTTTTTAAGTGATTACTTAAAATAAAGTAATGAGAAACTTATAAATTCTAATATTATTTATTTTACACTCATTTTTGTGGCGTAACATAATTGGTTGAATGAAACCAACATATTGTCCACATAATTTATTTTTATTATATTATACTTCACTCAACCAATGATGTTATGTTATATCAATTTATACAAAAATTTGTAACTCTATTATTATTCTTTAAATTTATATTTTAGTGTTTTTAACTTTTTATTTTTCTTCGCAACAATCCCGTGGTAGGATTGGTTGGTACCTTTTTCCTTTAATATTAAAGTATAAAGTTTGAGTCTTCTCATTTAATTGTGAGAGTATACTATGTTTTGACTTTAATTATATAAAAAAAAAATCCTCCAATTAAAAAAAAAATGTTTTCCTCAAAAATAAAAAAGAATACATGCAATTTTCAACGAGACATTTTTATAAAATCCCTTAACATATACACAAACTTCGCAAATTAATTGTGTATAAGATTGAAGTTAAAAAGCAAAAAACTAAATAAATTTGTTTAATGTTACAAATAAAAATATAGTTCTTGTCTTTGATTTTGTTATGTTAATTCATATTTTAACATTTTATTATGCATCAGCGTCCTGACTATCTAATGAAAAGGACAAATAACCTCGTATTCATAGAATTCACATTAAGCTATTTTGGATAGTTATGAGAAGTATTCACTCTTATTAAAGCAGGATTTCAGGATTAGACATGTTTCTAGGGATTGTAGTAATACGTGTGGAGTGTACTTCTTTTTCCTCCAATTAGAAAAAAAAAAAAAAAAAGATTGTTTCCTCAAAAAGTGAAAGCGATGCATACATTTTCCAAAGAGATATTTTTATAAAATCCCGCAAGTCCTTAACAAGTACACAAACTTAGTAAATAAAATTGTTTAATGTTACAAATGCATATATAGTTTTTGTATTTGATCTTATTATGTTAATTCACATTTTATCATTTTATTATGCATCAAAGGCTTGACTATCTAGTAACAAGGACATATAACCTCGTATTCATTGTATTTGTATTGAGCTATTTTGGATAATTATGAGAAGCATCTATTGTTAATTCAGCAGAATTTCAAGATTCGCTATGTTTCTAAAAGTTATAATAAAATTTGGCCAAATTCGTACAAGGGTGAAGATTTTCTACAACGTTTAACTTGTTTACTTTGAAATTTTATCTTGCAATAATGAGAATCTATTTGGGGAAAAAAACTTGTATTTTTTTTTCATTTTTGGATGAGCTGTTAGATTTGAAACAATATAATTTAACTAGCATCATTGAAAAGAGTAAATACATTATTGAAGTGTGCTACCGTCTTAGGGTGTGTTTTGGATTGAGGTACTGTAACTTTTAAACTATAACTATTACGGAAAAAAGTTATAAGTATAAAACAAAAGTTAATAATATATAGTAAATAGAAATTTTAAATAATAATTTTGATAAAATTATTAAAGATATCATATAAATGAAAAATCATATTAGCACAACTTCCAAGTTACAGCAGTTAGTGTTTACCAAACACTTTAGTACTATAGCTTAAAAGCTACAACTGTCCAACTTCAATCTCAAACGCACTTTTAATCGGTCAAGCATATATTATTATTATTATTATTATTATTATTATTATTATTATTATTATTATTATTATTATTATTATTATTATTATTATTATTATTATTATTATTATTATTATTATTATTATTATTATTATTATGACAATGACGACGACGATGATGATGTAGAGAGCATAGGATCATAGATCTTAAAGTTTGGTTCTCATTAATCCAATTGCTGCAACATTTGTTCCAAGGCTTTGCGCTATCAGTAGATCTATGCTTGATTCAACGCTATGTGCTATCAATAGATTTGAAAAGAATTCTCTTAGGTAATGTTTGGTTTTTAAAAAATATAATAAAATGAGAGGAGAGGAAAGTGAAGCAAAAGTGAGAAAAGGAGATAAGAGGAGAGTGAAACCTTTTTCTAATGTTTGATTTGTTATAGAATTATACAAAAAAAATGTTTAATTTGTTATTTCAACAATCTTAGCTTAAGGATTAAATTTTCAATATTTATCATAAATATAATTCAAAAAATTTACAGTAATTTTATTTGATATATTTACATAAATAACTAAAAAAATTATTTTAAGAAATATATTTATATTTATAAGTAAATTTTATTTAAAAAGTTTATTAACATAATTTTATTTTATTATTAATTTAAGTAATTATAATTAACACAATTTGTTTCTAAATAAATTATAATACAATGTAAATAATTTCTTTATCGATATATTATAATTTTAAATTTTCATTTAAAGAACCAAAAAAAGCAAATGGAGCTGCTATACTCCGTCGCTGGCAGTCACCACACCATCTCATATAAGCTCGTGAATGATATGAAAATGGTCATAAATTGACGCTCTCTATAATGGATGAACCCATTTAACCAAAAAATTTGTTTTTTTCTTTTTCAGATATGTGGAAGTTAAAAAATTTCTAAAATTTTTTAACTACATTCGAATAAGATACATTGATTTTTTTACGTGAACAACAACATAATGATCTTTTTGGTCAGTTGACAAGTCCAACAATATTGGCAGTGAGACTACACATGCCTATGACAGTGGTTGTGCCAATCCAGCGACTATTAATTTATATTCCTATATTTATATAATTAAATAAATGAATAAATTTATTCATTTTGTTAAGTTTTTTAATCACTACCTAAATTTAATTAATATAAAATTATTTTATAGTATTAATTGATAAAATAAAATTATAAATAATAATTATTTGATGACATTAAAAAAGTTACAAAATTAAAAGGGTAATTTTGGAAGCTTTAGTTTCAACTCAAAATGAATTTGAAATCTTCGCTCCTTGGTGTAGAATTCAAATTATATATTATGATGGGCATTATAAATTCTAATATAAATTAAATTGTTATACATTTTGTCCATCCAAACAATAAAAATAAAAAAAAATCAAATTACTTTTCTCTCCTTCATCTTCTCCTCCCAACCAAACATCAACTTAATGCGAATTATTTGTTTTGACTTTGCTGTGATTCTTGTGAGTAAACAATTTTTTTTCCAAAATCCTTTGTATAACTTGATATAAGATAATGTGAACGAATCATAATTAAACTCTTATAAAAATTGGTGTAACATAACATGATTGTTAAATGAAAATACCATATGACCTATATAGTTTATTCTAGTTATTTTAATTTTTATTTGACTAATTATATTATTATATCTCATCATTTTATGAAAAAAAAAAAATTAGTATCTATAATATTTTGAGGCAATAATATTACTCTCGAAATAAAGTCATGGGAGAACTCTTGGTTATGTTGAATTCTTTTGTCTTTAGAATGTAGCTTGTCAAAGTCCATGCCCTTGAAGTTGATGTCCTAGCTATGAATGTGTGCTGGCTAATCTTTAGCAAGCTTTATGAACTTAAGAAGTTGTACTAAGCCAATAAATGATTCTCGTTGCTTCGATCCTTTCAAAAACTGAAGGTTTCAAAATTATTCCAAATATTTTTGAATTGTGGCTGTACTGGCACCGAATTTGCAACACTATATCTCGACTCATACCGTCACCCGTGGCTATTATTCTGCGAGGCATTTTGACGAACAACTTATATAAATCCCCTTCTTCATACCGACTTAGAAGAAATGGCTTCCCATGCGGTTGCGTTGCGCTCACTCGTACGTTTTGCAGAAGCAGTTCCGTCAACTGTTTTTTGCTGTCTCTCTTTAACCTCACAGTTTCTCCTTTACCAATTTGCTCTTTCATTTACGGTCATTTCTGTCATCTTTCCCATCAACGAACATCACGTGGCTATTTTTGGTCCTTTGGATTTGTGCGCTTCAAACTCGACGGTTTTGACGTGGCCTATCCAACGATGCCTAAAGTAATGTCAGTATTTGGTCAATTTGTCACCTTCTCAAGTCGATGCAGTGTGTACAAGAGCTGAACACTCGCCAGAAAATAAAGAAATCGACGGAAAATAAACAGATTGTTCATTTGTTTGTAATGTCCATCTAAGTAATTTCATTGAAAGAAAATTAGGTAATAAACAACTTTCTTTTAAAATAAGTGATCAAATAAATTTTAAAGTGTAAATAATATTAATATATTTATAAAGTTTGAATCTCAATTAACATGACGTTTAAATAATAATTGATACATATTAATAAGGGAGATTGTCAATTTCCCTATACTAAAATTAATATATATCACTTATTTCTTATTATTTTCATAACACCTAATAGCTCTTTTGCACTATAATTTTACAATATAATCCTTATTTTTAAGTGCACTTTGTTGATTTAACTATAAATTGAATAAATCATATAAATTAAAATTAGAATAAAAGATTTAAATATTAAAAATAAAAAATATAGATTTTAGTGTTAATGAAAAATTAATAACAAGATATTTTTCTTGTATTTTTTGTTATTTTTAAAATTTTTCTTATAATAACTATTATTTAATATTGCTAAGAGAAAATATCAAATAAATAACTTATTTATCTCTATTTTTATTTAAATGTTTGTACCAAAAGTTTTTTAATATTATAAATATAGTAAAAAAAAAAAAGAGTGGTAGATAATGATTTAAATAAGCAGAACGCTGCCAATCTCTCAATTAATAATCCCCGTTGTCAAATGATCTCACGAAATATTATCATATCATCTACATCACCAATTTGAAAGCAAAGTTTGTACTGGCCCGATGTGAGCTTATTAATTATTATAATTGGTTGTAATACCCCTATAACTCATGAATGATAAAAGTGATATGTCATGAATAAAGTTGAGATTTTGAAAGTTTAAGGAATTAAATTTAATTCCTAAAATCTAAGTAATCATTTACTTAATCAACAACACCATGAATGGCACATTTTTTTTTATTAAGCTTAAAAATAACATTTTCTCTAAAATTATTAATATGTACGGATGTTTACATCATATATTGAATATCTGCTGCACTCACTATTTAATAGAAGAGAAACTTTTTACTCAAGTTTTAATTGAGAAAAGAAATAGAAGTGTCTTGTGGGGACTTAAATTGCAGCTCTTACATATATTTGCTCTACCCATAATTTAACAAGCGAGACATTAATTTATACCCAATTTTTAATCGGGAGAAGAAATAGAAATCCGCAACTCTCACAGTGGTAACTTGTGAGAGTTGCAGTTTACCACTCGACTATTTTAGCAATTTAGCGGAGTGCCTCGAAAATACTATCTGATATATCTAACAATAGAAACTTGATATAGTGCGTGACATCATACAGGTTGTTATGGTGTGTGTGGCGTGCATGGCGAACTCCCACTAAGAGAGCTCCACTGTAGCCCAAAAGCCCCTAATAAGAATTCATCACGCATGCCGTCGCATCTTATAACATATGAGCCAATTGTGCACTATAACATACGCGACCGCGTGCACAAGATCAGCTCCCTCTATAATTGTTCATAACAACTATATTTTTGTGATACAACATCTCATAAAAAGACAAAACAAAACAAAACCGACATGATATTAATGTCGGTGTCACGATTGCTTATGGATTATGTAAATCAGTATTAAAAGAAAAAAAAATAAAATAAAAGCAAAGAAAAGGTCTATGTACAATCAAAAGGTCTATATCAATCAATAGGATGATATTTATTTAAACGAGATAAAAAAGGATTCAGAAAGTTTAGTTCAAAGACAGAAACAGCCCTCGTATCTAAGGCTAAATTGGCCTCGAATGAAGGACGTTATTGTCAAAGCAAATTGTCCCTACAAGCTCTAATTGATCAGATTAGGGTTTTGCTCTTTGTCTGAGTTGACGAAAAGAAGAATCAGAGTTTAGGGGAAAGAAGAAAACACTAAATCCATCAGATATCACGTTTCACATCAACCGATTAATCACTGGTGTGTTTCATTTGCTTTCCAATTGTTCTATTCTCGTGCTTTTATTTGTGAGATTTTTTTCTCCGATCGAATTATCACATGCATATGAATTAAAAGTGCTATATATATATATAATCGGGATCTTGAAATTCAAGATCTATAAATTCAATTTTGCTGAAGATTGAGAATTGGTTTGTATTTTCGTTAGATGTATAACGGAATCGGCTTACAGACCCCGAGGGGGTCCGGAACCAACGGATACATACAAACGAACAAGTTTTTTGTGAAGGCCAAAACGGGTCGGGTTACCGACAGCGTCAAGGGATTCGAAGCGGGTCAGGGAACGGCAGGAGTCACCAGAAAACCGAACCAGGAGATTCTCGAGCATGAGCGTAAGCGCCAGATTCAACTCAAATTGGTGGTGCTGGAAGACAAACTCGTTGAACAGGGTTACACTGAGGCTGAAACTGCCGAGAAGCTTGAGGAGGCTCGGAAGACTCTTGAAGCCGCCTCAGCTTCGGAGGAAAGTGGCGGGCCTGGCGCTGATGCAAAGTAAGTAATTCTTGCTATGAATAATAAGATACATTCAAATATTCATTCTCGAGGTGACATGATATGATTGGAAGAGTGAAAAATAAAAAAGTACAGATCAAGTACTCATGCCACTTCAGTTTGTAGGGATGATTTTTTGTAGACCTTTTTTCTTGCGTGTAAGTTTAATGTATTTTCACTGCTATAATATTATGAATGGTTAGTTTTCTTGTACATTGTTTTATATGTGTGATAAAGCTATTGATATGTTTTTAGTATGCGCTGCTTGTGTTTGAAGTTTGCAGCATGTATAATTAGGGAACCTGCAATTTTGCCCCTAGTTTCGGCTGCAAGGGGATTGTTGAATCACTTCCTTGATGGCTTTGTATTGGAGGCATATATGTAATTCTGAATGGCACTCATTAAAGGGGAATTGCTTTTTTCTAATTTCCCTTGCTCTTGTTTCTTGGAAAATCTTTCATCCTTGTGATAGTTGTTCCATTTTCAGGGTTATTTTACACTTGAAATTTCGGTTACCTGAGTTATTTTAATTGATTAATCATGTCTTCTCACTGGGAAGTTTTCATATAGGTTACCTAGGAATTAACTTTTAATTTTCTCCTTGCTTGTTCAGGGTATCTGAAACAGAGACCCACAAAATTGCTGCTAGAAAGGAGAAACAAATGGAAATGTTTAGAGCTGCACTTGGTATAGGTACGATTGAAGCTAGTGAACAAGGGGCTGAAGGAAGTGATGATGCACCAAGAAATGGTAGAAAGAATGCTTCCAATGATGATGGCAAGTGGCATGAGAAAAACGAACATGCCTTTTTGGATAGAGAGAATGTCTGGAAGAGACGTGTGATAGAAGATGGGGAAATTGTGGAGGACGATCAGAAAAAGACTGTTAAAGATGAGAAACTTAAGAAGGATGAGACCAGGCACCATAAGGGTAATGGCAGAAAGAGAAGACATGCAGAGGATTCTTCTGATTCTGATGGCAGCAGTAAGCATGCAAGAAGGATGCCAAAGAAGAATCGTAAGGTTAGCCAGAGAAGTGACGGTGAAAGTGACAGTGACAGTGATAGTGAAAACCCTAAAAAAAGGAGGAACTCTTCAAAGAAGCACAAGAAAGGCAGAAAACATTCTAGTGATGGTTCAGATTATTCTTCTTCTGATGACGCTGGTAGCAGTAAGCATGCAAGAAGGATGCCAAAGAAGAATCTTAAGGTTAATCAGAGAAGTGAGAGTGAAAGTGAAAGTGACAGTGAAAGTGATGGTGAAAGCCCTAAGAAAAGGAGGAACTCTTCAAAGAAGCACAAGACAAGCAAAAAACATTCTAGTGATGGTTCAGATTATTCTTCATCTGACGACATTGGTAAGATTAGCTCCATGAAGGAAGTTGAGAAATATGGAAAACATCATAGGAGACATGATTCAGATGACGGTTCTGATTTTGATGAAGATTCATCTAAGCACCGGGCTCGGAAGGGGAATCGGCATGTGAAAACAAGTTTACGTCATGATTCTGATAACAGTATTGGTATGGAAAAGAATAAAAGTCATCTTGAGAAAAGGAGCAATCAGCTGGGTGGAAGCCACAGAGGGGAGCGAGAAAATTTTGCCTTAAGGTCTCACCAGAAGAGCGACTATGATAGTTATGGGAAAAATAGGCAAGGCTATGATGTTGATGATGCAGATGTGATGAAGAGGAGACCAAGAAGGAATGACACTGATGATGATAGTGGCAATAAAATTGAGAAGTGCAGGAAAAGTAGGAGGCATGATTCTGATGATGAAAAGTCAGATTCCAGCTATGGGAGGAAAAATTATAAAGCATCCCTTGGAAGGCCTGAAGCAATTGAAAATGAGTCTGCTTTGGACTATAGCAATAGAAATAGAAGTGAGTCAGACAAGGGAAATGGTGACAGAGATTCAGACAGCAGTGCAAGTGATTGCGGACGTAAGATAACTGGAAAGAACCCTGTGGATGAAAACAGAACTGGAAGTGAAAATGTTGTGAGTGGTAGAAGTGGACGAAGTGGTCATGAATACAGTCCTGCTGGAAGTGATAGAAAAAGAGAAAGAAATGGTCGAAAAGATGACGATATGTTAGACACACCGAGGAAATTAGAGGAGCAAAGTCTGTGCCAGTATGAAAGAGACGCTGCAGATAAGGGAAGGTCTAGCTATGAACATCAGGAAATGAGGATGGCCAAGAGGAAGTATGATGAGGCAAACAGGGAGGAGCGACCAGAAGCAAGGTTAAGGAGTAGTATCGTTGGGAAGGATGCAATGCATGAAGGCCATCATGCAGATACGAAGCCGGAGTTTGAATTGAATGCCAGACCACGTTGGAATGAGGATGATCGTAGGGGGGATGATGAGGGTTACAAAGAGCATGCAGGGTCCAGAAGGCAAAACATGAATGAAGAGGAGGCTAGAGGGGGAAGGCACCAGAGAGTTGAAGAACACAAATATAGAAGGCATGGAAAAGGTCATGAAGAGCTGCAGCAAGAAAGTCAAAGGCATGGAAGAGGGGAGGAAGAAGAGCGAGGAAGTCGGAGGCATGGGAGAGGGGAGGGAGAAGAGCGAGGAAGTCGGAGGCATGGGAGAGGGGAGGGAGAAGAGCGAGGAAGTCGGAGGCATGGGAGAGGGGAGGAAGACGAGCGAGGAAGTCGGAGGCATGGGAGAGGGGAGGAAGACGAGCGAGGAAGTCGGAGGCATGGGAGAGGGGAGGAAGACGAGCGAGGAAGTCGGAGGCATGGGAGAGGGGAGGAAGACGAGCGAGGAAGTCGGAGGCATGGGAGAGGGGAGGAAGAAGAGCGAGGAAGTCGGAGGCATGGGAGAGGGGCGGAAGAAGAGCAAGGAAGTCGGAGGCATGGGAGAGGGGAGGAAGAAGAGCGGCGTAGTCGAAGGCATGGAAGAGAGGAGGGAGAAGAGCAAGAAAGTAAGGGAAATGAGTGGGACAAACAAGCGGATTACTCCAAGAGAGTTAGATATGATGATTCTCAGTCAAGTGACAGAAAGAGGTATGCATACAAGTGTGAAGATGATCGGGGCAGACGTCAAGACTGAAGCAGCTATCTGATATCTGCTGTATTGCTGGTGAGTTTATTTCTGTTGTTGGAACTTACTTTTTTATGCTTCTGCTGGTGAAAAGGTTTTAAATTCTTTTAGAAAGTAAATTGAGATTTTAGAAGTTGTTTTATCTTTGTATGTTTAAGCCTGTAAATTCCAATATTTTAGCATAGTCTGTTATTATAAGTATAGACTGACCTAAGCTGATGTCCCCAGTTGCCTTTATGAGCTCACATAAATTTGCAATACATGATGGCATGGGGAAATTGCTTTCGCAATGCAGAGAAAGAAAATGGAACCCATATGTCATGCTGTTAAGTCATTCATGCACTATGGTGGTTTAAATGTTTCAAGTTTTCTTTCTTTTGTTAGGTTTTTGGTTATATTCTACATATTGGCAGTTGAAATGCTAACTACACATAAAGCTTGGGTATTTGCGAATTTTAGCATCTAAGCATCTTGGATTTGCATAGACATGCCTGAATGACTATGATGGTGTAGCCTTTCTAGGTGTTTTTCGTCAGCCTACCTAGACCAATTGACTTTTGTACAAAGAATAAAATTGATGACAGGATGGATTCATGGCAACATCTGAACATAAATTGTTATTTACTTTTATTTTATATGCGTCTTTTATGAAAACAAAGATGACATTGATTAATACAATAATGCGGGCCAAAAGTCTATGATTGTTTTATTATGCTACTTGCTTCCTCTGATTGCCAGTAAATCAGTTATTACAGGCTTGCCGGATCAATGCTGACAAGATAGGCAATCTCCAAGCTAAACCACTTGCTGAAGTTATGGAAGGGGGTAGTCCTGCTACATGAATTGGCTGATATGATTGGTGGTGTTTGCACAAGGTTCTCTTGTACAGGTTTATGCATTGATTTTGTGATGGGAGTATTTGCTATTTGGGTCTGGATTTGTATTTGCTCGCTCTGTGTACTGGAAAACATATTGTATAGGAGCTGGTATATCACAATGTTAGAAGACCATAATTTCCATTTTATATTTCCGTGAGTGAATTATTACTTTGTTTTTGCCGCTGACTAGATGATCGGCGCCTGTTTATATTATTGTTTTATACCAAGGATTTCCTATAGGCAAAGCTCTGAGGGAGAGTTTCCGTTAAAAGAAGATTGGGGTGTGAAATTTTGGTTTTGAAATTTGTTTACGGAAGTGTGGAGGACAATTATTTTGATTTTCAAGGAGACGAAGGGGAAAATGAAGCTGAAGGAAACACTTGATCCTAAGCCAACGTGATCAGTTATGCAACGAAGAAATTAACCAATTTAACGATCGTAAGGATTTTAGGGTACTGTTGTCAGTATCATAATTTCTTAATAGATGTAAGATACGTATGGGTGAATTAGCGATAACTGTTAATTATAGAATAATTTTTAAAAATAAATAAATACGTATTGTACGTGCATAAAATGAGTAGTTCAAAAGAGATATTTTAATTTTTTTTAAAAAAAACCTCGATTTGCTCAAATTTAGGATTGGTTTGATAGTTCTATTGGGAAGTTGTAACTTAAAATTTTAATAAATAATAACAGCAATAATAACATATTCAGTAAAGTGATTTTGTTCCACAGTTGTTAGATAAAAAATTTATAGCACATGTATTACAATAAAATTTTTCTTTAGTAGTACTCTATAGATGAAAATAATCTCTTTATAGTCATAAATTTATGGTCTTAATATGAGCTAATTATAAATAATAATAAGCTTCGCATTATAATAAATTATAATTTTTTTAGATCACATTCTAAGGAACTTACCTCCGTATAATCAAAATTATTTATATATTGTAAAAGTATGTGCTATGTTATATTAAAGGAACTTGCTTCCACATAATATAATAAAATTATAATAGTAAAATATTGAAGAGAAGACAAATATTTAGACTTTACTAAATGCATACATCTGATAGTTTCTTTTAATTACGTTCATCTTTTTAATCAATATTTATAAATTGAATTTGACATTCTCTATTAATTAATTAATAATGTAATGCATATCTTACGTCAATATTGCTGACATTAAGGATAATGAAGTCAAAATAATAATTTTTTGAGATTGTACCTCTATTAAATAATAATTTTCTCGTAATAATAAAATTAGTTTAATCCTAATGTTACAACTATAAAAAAGTTTTAACTATAGTTGTAAAAAAATATTAGTTAAAAATCACATTTATCATATAGGATCAATTTTAGTCTCTACGCATGAATGTCAAATGGACTATTAAAGTCTGATTTAGAAGTAATTACGGTTTAAAAAACGCTTTAAAGTACCAGACAACAATTACAACTATGAATTGGAAGTTGAAAGTAAATTTCTTCAATAATTGTTTGATGAAAATTCTATGCTGTGCTTGCTACTTGAATATGATTATAGCATTAGCATGCATGGGCAAAGCCAGAAAAAAAATTTTGGTGCGCCGAGTTTTTTCCAAGTCCAACTATTATTGCAATTAAAAATATAAATTTTAATGAAAATTTTATTAATACATAAGAAAATATATCAAATTCAAAATTCAATTCAATTTACAATTAAAAATTATTTAAGTTATGCCTTGTAATATTTTTGAGAATTAAATTCATCTATTACCAAATTTGAATGGATAGTGTTTACAAATTCTCTTTTAATATAGATAACCATACAATCTTATATAAATCCCTTATTTCAAAGTGGTATCTTGATAGACTTCATAGTAATGTTGTCACTTTGAGATTCAACTCTTCAACACTTTGTTCATCTAGTTTAGGATCATTAATATTACATGGAATCTCATTTAATGACTGACTATCATTTTTTTTTCTTAAAAAATGTAAAAAGAGTTTGTCTAAGCTTTGATAGTTAATTGTTTGATATTAATTAATACTTAAAAAGTAAAGAAGTTTACAAGAATACTTGATAGAAAATTGCTTAATTTAATCAAAGCTTTTCTTAAATAAGCTTCTTAAGTGCCATAGTCGCAACCCAGCAATGCATTACATGGAAAACCCACTAAACCGGGAAATTTGATTCAGCCCCTACATTTTTTCTTCTCTTTTTGGGAAATAACTATGTATCTCAAATCTATGATCTATCAATAATCAAACTAAAAATTTGATTGCTAAAATTCAATTATTTGACCTAACAATAATTTAATCTTTACACAATAAAATTAAAATAAAAAGTAACTAAAGAATATGAATTTTAATCCTTGCTACCTTACAATTAATCAATATATTATAAATGATTAAATAAAAAATAAATTTGTTATATATCCTTATGAAGAGAAGCTGAATAACTGAAGAAGAAGCAGAGCATGTCAGCACGAAGAAGCCAAGAGACAAAGAGAGCACGTTCTGGAAGAATAAAGGAAATGCTTTTTTTTTTTTTTAATTATTTATATGAATGGCAGATTTGTAAATTAATAGAATGGTAGAGTTGTAAACAAAAGTATAAAACAATGACATTGACAATTTTGTAAGTTTTGCACAATGGTATTTTAGACGAGCTGTACACAAGTAGCTCCACGCTGTTAGCATACTACAACATTTTTTCCGATTAATTTAAATTATATTTTAAAAAAATAATATTTGTAAGTATTTAGAAACAAATAAATATAGAAGTTTTAAATTTTATAAATTTAATATTATTTTTAGTATAAATATAAAAAAAAATAATACTTCGTAAAAATCAAAGTTTGTGACCTTAAATTTTCAACAGCATAATAATTATTTTTTTAACATTTTTCAGTGTATAACTTTTGAAATAAAAATTAAAACAAATATTCAATCAAATTGACACGACTAAAAAATGTTTAATTTACTTCTAAGTATAAGAACGTCTTGTTATAATATAACTTAATGAGTTCGAAATCGATCCACAGAAAACAAATTTAATTTGTTTATTTTAATTTATCTAAAAAAAATAAAAATAAAGTTTAAATATATGCCACTTAATTTAAGTAAAATTATTAAATTAAATTAGTTAAAGTTATGAATCCAATCTCAATAATAATTACAATTTAATAAATTCTTATTATTTTTATTTTATTACCCAAAAGATTAATTGTATAAATTACAATTATTTTTTTATTAATTTTATTATGAATTAAGTACTTAGTGTGCTAAAATTTAACTTGTCTATAATAAGTTAAAATACTATTTTTTCATATTTTACACAAAGATATTAAGAATTTATTGTGGCAAACTCTCATATTTGTCTACAATAAATCAAAGCTTCAAAATATAAAATATAGATAAAATTAGATAGAAAATAATTTAATTTATATAATTAAAAATAAAATTTGATTAAATTATTTTTTTACTAAAAGTTTCACATTCCCCTAACTATTAATATTTAGCTAAGTATAATTGAAAAAATAATAATTAAAATTAAATTATGCATAATTAAAAAAAGTATTTAAGAATTGAAAATAAAACCAATTTTATTTATTGAAAATATATTATAAAGAGAGATGAGAAGAAGAATTTAAGGGGAAAGAAGTGAAGAAAAGTGTGTTCCCTGTCTTTATTTATATTAATACATGATTAATTCACATCACAGACATAAATAAAGTCAATTACATCATAGCCATACATTTATCTCAACATAAATCTAACTTAATCCATTCAAACACACCTAACTCATTTCACTAACAATTAACTTACCTAACATAATAAAAACTTATAATTTCACAATTACCACATTTAACGTGATAAAAACTTATAATTTCATAACAAAAGTCACAGATCTTCCTAATTTCTCAAACCTTCATAATTCAAATTTGTCATCCATGCATTTGTTTGGAGTTTCAAATTATGTCAAATTATTATTTTTACCTAATAAACATAAAAAAATATACAAAATCAAATATTTAAAAAAATAATTAAAAATTCATAATATATTACATAATTATAAATATAAATTATAATATAAACCCAAAATAACATTTTTACCCCTTAATGAATATACAATTTTTAACACTAATTACAAATAACCTTTAAATACAAGTGAATTTGAAGTGACTTACCTGAATTGAAGAACAACGATGAGTATTTTTTTTTGACCCCTCGCTCAAGACTGAAAAACAACAATGAATCGCAGTTCATACGTTGCTGCTACATGTACATTCCCACAAAAATAAGTCACGACGCAAATGAAAAATAACAGAACTGCAAGTCTGCACTCGACCGAAACAAAACCCCCAGAAAGTTAACAACAATTCTCTTGAGTCCATAAGAAAACAACAGGCCCTTACTCATACACTAGACGATTCCAACTTATCCAAAACCAATTCAGTCTTGTTGTTGTTGAACCAACTCACGCCTCTTTACATACAACTCCAGCATCCGCAGCTCCCTCTGGTGGCCCCCAATCTCATTCACTTTCTCACCATCCATCACACTCTCATCCCAGCATCAAGTGCCACAAATCCATTTCCCATTCCCAGCTTTAACATCTCCCGTCTCAGTAACTCACTCAATCGTTTCGAATCCATCTTGCTATTTGCTTACTCTTTACCTTTGGCTCTAGAATCCAACTTCGTTTTTCTACTCCGCTTTTTATTACCTTCGTTTAGGCAAGGCCAAGTTATTATCTTTTATGGGCAAACCCAAAACTATAAAAGGAGGAGACTCGAATTTCTCCTTCTTTGACTGGGTCCGGGACCCACACCACTCGGGTTTTTCGCTTCTGGATTTGAATTTGGAGAAAAACAGATTCAAATCCAACTTCTTTGAATTTGGAGATGGGCTTTTTCGCTGACGATTGGCTTGATGATGAAATCGGATGTGTTGGGAGACGGAGTTGTGTTTTCCGATTAATCATCTTCTGCGTCCTGAACTGATTCGCGATCTTTCAAAGGTGATTCGGGTTCGTGCTCTTTGAAGGCGTCATTTTGTCATGATGCCTCTTCCTCGCCGGAGAATGGCGGAGGAGGGTGGTTTGTGGCTGGCTTTTTCCGAGCCATTGAGAGAACGAATCACCGATACAGACGAGAGGTGAAACGAAGGAATCAATCCAGAGGCGCTAAGTTTTTGCAATCCCCCCCCTCCCCCCTCAAAACAAACCCGCATCAGTCGGGTTATTTTATGCGGGTTTCACCGCATTAAAAGATGTGTTAACTGCATTAAAATACAATGAGTAATTAATAAACATAATATAACAATATTTTAATACCGTGGGGAGTTCTAATACCAGAGAATGAGGAGTGCCAACCAACATGCCCAAATTTTCATATTTGCTGAACAATGCGATCTTTTTTGATCCAAAACTAGAGCTTTTATTTCAATATTTAAAGCAACACCAGCGAACAGATGAAGAACAAATTTAGCTACATAAGCATAAAACAGCATCACATACCTCCAAAATATATGCTATCAAATTACAACTGCGGTCTGGCAGGGAAGAGCTTTTAAATATAATAATTACATGGAAGCAATCACCAGCCAAATGAAAATAGATATTGCCATATTGGCGACTATAATGAAAACTAACAGATTTCAAGAACTGGCTTATCATATTCGCACGGTTCTTGGCTTCTTTATGCACTGAATCCTTTGTGGAGAGAACTCCAAGGACCAGAAGGAATATTTACACAGGCTTGTGCTGATGCTTCAGTCATCTTCTCTTTCCCAATTCCTGCATTACAGATGTTTGCAATAGAACGCATGTGCTTCATTCCATATTGCGATAGAGATCCACAGTGCGTCTCAAAAGTCCTCACCTGCACAGAGGAATAGACAGAAAAGAACCTTGTTCATGATGTTTTAAGTGTTGTCAAGGGATCAAAAAATACAAAAATTGATGATCAGGAATTTTACCAGTGATTTGAGGCAGCCCCAGTCATCAACAAGAGGCTGACCAGCAGGTCGAATAGTGTTCAAGATCTCTGGACCTTTCTCAATTCCAAATAAGAGCTTTCCAATAAGTTTGATGCTGTGGTCTACATGCATTCTATGAGACATTGCTTCAAAAAACTGCTTCTGAGCTTCAGCCTTCCTAGGAGTGCCCTCAGGTGCCTTGCGGTACTGTTAAAAGTAGTAATGGATAGGCAAAGTTAGGTGTATTTTTAAGTAGAAAGGAGATTTTCAGACATACTGAAAAATAGGTTGCTATTTTACAATTCATGTTTTCTCCCCCCCCCCCCCCCCCGCCACCCCCCAAAAAAAAAATCTTATTCCTTTACAAAATCTATGTAGGGTGTTCTGACCGTTATCTCAACAGATAACGTAGCACGGTAACCATAACTTCCACATCTTGAGTAAATACATGTTCTCTAGGGTTTTTGTACCCAATGGCCAATGGACTCCGCTTATACCACTTTGGTTATAATAGAGAAATGGTATATCTGAAAACGGTTCCAAAATTCTTAATAACATGCTACTACCATGCTTTGTTGCATCACTAATCTCTTTTCCTAATTCCAACTTAACCAATCATAAGAACCTTATACAGTTTACACCAGCCTCAACAACGAGACAACAAATTTTCAAACCTGTGTTGAACATAGAATTATTATCCATCCTGAGACTAGGAATTAAAAAAAATAAATAAAATAAGATAAAGTGGCAGCATTCAGTTTAATGAGCTATGTGCATTGTAGGATACATACCTTGTCCCAGAAATGCAAGAGATCGGCATCTCGCTGGTTAACAGCTTTAGATGATGGCCTCAAGGAGTTCTCATCCACAAAAGTGTAGTTATCATTTGCGGGATTTGTACCCATGTACGTGAAGAGATTGTCCTCGCTAAGACTGATATCACCATATTGCATGACATGAGAGCCATATGAATTGTAACTAGCAGTCCTTGCTTTAACCTGAAATTTCAAAAATCAAAAAACTGATGTTAGCAGTTATCAAAACAAGCAGGTAAGAGGAGGAGATTCTTAAAAAGCCAACTGTTACTAATTTTATTTGCATTGAGTTAACCATTATCTGTATATAATGAACATCAATGAAGTAATAAAGTGTCAATGAGATCTCACCAGTTTATACTGCTGGTGCAGAGTTTCTGTCCGCAAGTTGTGCATGTCACTGTGCAAAGGTCAAAATATTAAAATTCACCCAAAAAAAAGTGCACACACACACTGCTTCCCTAGGACAAAATTGCACAAAATGACAATTTTTTAGAAAAGTTTTGTTCGTAAGTTAATAAGGTATATTGAAAGAATATTGACCAAGTTCTTAATGAAAAGAGAAACTTGGTCAAATCCAGTCAAACCAAGTACTTTCTGTTTTCAGAGATTACAGAAGACAGACGTAGGCATGTTGTTCCTCAAGGAAACAGGAAAACATTGCCAAAGTGAAATAAATAAAATCACACATGTTGTCATACCTATCCTCCATCCAAGCAATACTATACAAGTCACCCAAACAAGTGCTATATTCAGGAGGAGGACCAGGAATCTCTCCAGGACAATAGGTCCCCCAACTGCTCTCTTCAGCATTTGAAGCTGTGGTTGCATAGATATTTACGCCCTCAGGAAGAAGACCCTCAAAGATACTTCCAGATTCACAGGCTTCAAGATAAAATACCTACATTTTTAGATATTGAAACCAACAAAAATTTCAATTTACCAAGACTATTATCGAAATAGAACACATGTCAAATGGCAGTTCACCAATTACTTACCAAGCTTTTGTAGGTCCCAGAAGCATGCTTCTTTTTTAAGACGTTGATCAGATCATCAGCATATATGTATCGACTGGTGGGCATCCCTGAAGTAGATCACAAAACAGGTGAAATAAGAAGTCAATTTTACAACAGAAGTTTAAAAACATTGTCGGTTGTAACATATCCACTCTGAATTACTTAAAGGTAAAATATTTCAAGTAAAACCAATACAGTTTTGACCTTCTGAGCAACCAACTTTTACATGAGTCATGTTGGCCTAGGCTTCAAACAACATGCAACAGTATAATAACATATTCAAATTTTTATTCCCAGTAAAATAAAAAATATGAAAATAAATAATAAAAAATAATAGAAGAATTTGTTTATATACATAGCTTGTACCCCAACTGATGTGGCATCTGACGCTGCAAGATTGACACCCTAATGGTAAATAATAAAATCAACCAAAACTTAAACACGACCATTAGCACATCACTTGAGATACAAACTATGAATCTGGACTCACTAAATATCATATGACCATAAAAGAAATGCCTCTAGTGGTTAAAGAAAATAATTTTGAATCTTAAAACCCTGTGAGATGTTCTCCCACACAGCTTTTCTAGTGATAGTCATGTACCACGAAAACTGTCTTGATTTGGACCAAAAGAAAAAAAAAACAATCCAATTCAATGGTGTCTATTTTCTAAAGATCACTTCAGAATCAAAATTAACATTTATGACACACGCTCAACTAAAACCAGAAATTGACCATAGGATGGAAGACATCCAAGCAACCAAGGACCACCACCATCTAATAAGAGCAACTACAGCCACTATTCAAACAACACAAAAACAAATGCATACAAGATAAGAGAGAGCAGGGAACTCATGGAGAATCATGGCTACTAACCTAGCACCCCGGGGCCACCATGATCTGAGTAGAATATGAAAATATGATCATTGGGGCCGCTATCCACAACCTTCCCACTGCCCCCTGTAAGAGCTGTTTTATTTCCCAGGATAACAGCAAAAAAGTTGTCAACAGTAACATCTTCCCCAGTGTAATCCTGCCATATGAAAGAAGAAACCATGAATAAAATAATAATAGTAGCAGTAGTAGTAGTAATAATAATAATAATGAAAATAATAAAAAGAACTTTATCAGATATTCAGATGGTTGATATTTGAAGCAATAGTGAGAATAGGAATACAAGCTCCTGTACAACTCTACCCATACGAACTGATGTGACATTATTATATCACTGTCATATGTTCCCCATTATTTATTTGCTTTTATTCCTTTGAAAATATGAGACATATGTCAATGCTATAAAATTGCCACAACACGTTATATGAGTAGAGTTTGTTGAAGAGTCTGCAAAACCTAGAATTACTCTTGAAGTAAAGAGACCTTTGGAACTCCTTTGTAAACATCCTCGCCATGCGGGTTGTTAATGATGACTCCAGGCCTTGGGTTCTCTTCATTGAAAGCGATGTCATCATACATGAAAACAATAATATTCTCATCCTTCAGCCCACCTTTCCTCAAGAGTTGATAAGCATGACAAATATCAGCCTGAAATAGAAATAAAATAAATACAAAAAAAGACCTATGAAGCAATACAACGAATATGATTATGACATCAATACAGTGTAATATGCTGAAATTCATAATTAAAAAAGTGTGTGTCTTTGTGTGTGTCTAGAGAGAGAGAGAGAGCGTTCTCTAGTGAGAATATCCTCACTTTAGCAAACTAAGGATGTCACTAAAATACCAAAAAACACATATTTCAATCTGTTAATATATTGAAATTTATATTTTTTTTGTTTTTTTACTGGCATTCTCACCTTAACAAAGTAAGAATGCCCTCTATAGATTTTATATATATATATATATATATATATATATATGAAAACTGGACTTGATAGGGAATCAAATCCCCCAACAGCATATTTATGTGGCTTACATAAAAGGTGCAAATACAGTTACCCACTTATTTAAAGTAAGAAATCTTTCCTCTGATTCATACTTCATTGATAGTGTACACAAACAATTGTCACTCACAAGCAAATAATAAAAGTTGAGTTGAACTATTGGCACCCTTTCATTAATCTCATAAATCCCTTTTTATATTGGAATTACATTTAAGGACAAATATAAATAGAACTAAGCCATTTATATTTTCTCTCTCTCTTCAGTTTTATTTTACTTGCACAATATATTTTTTTATTATCATTAAAATAATTTGAATTTAAGAAGTAATCCTCTAAGCCAAAACAAAATTCTTATAATAAACATAACAACTTAATTAAGATAGAATATAGTAGAAAAATAAATTAAATAAAATTTTATCCCATTGCAAATTATTTTGTTAAGGATTCTCAAACTAATTGCTGAACACAAAATTTATAAGTGGGATAAAATTATATTAGATTCATAAAATATTCATTATTTTCTAATTATAATGTTTTTCTTACTTTTTCTTTTAGATTTTTTTTAGAAATTAAATAATAAAGAAAGTTTGAAGAGAGGAATACAATATTAAGACTGAAAAAGTGAGAAAATTATTAAAAATTAAAAAATTCATAAATGAAAAGAGTATTCATTTTTTTTAAATGATATTTTTGTCATTAGATGGAATATAATTGAAAAAAATGGGTTTCAATAGAATTTTGGAGGGGTGCTAATAGTCCAACTCATAAAAGTTTCACTTGAGGTAATGAATAAATAAATGAAATTAGAAAAAAAAAAGTTTTTCAAAGAAATAACCAAAAATTTTTATTGGGGAAAACCTTTAACCGGACTGATACAATTAAGAAAGATGTCAAGCTATGTGATTGTTTGTTTGTTTGTTTGTTTTTATTATTATTATTATTATTATTATTATTATTATAAGAGATAGTGCTTAAGTTGGTCCACAAACAAACTGGAAACTTGCCGAAAATAAGAAATGGATTTCATATTCTTTCATTTGTCTGATTGTCTCAGTTTACTTGCTGCTTACGTAAATCAAAGAGTTACGGGCAAAAGGAGATTCTCAATATTCATACATAATTTATGGCGAGATTTTTAAATACAAGCATCAAAGAAAACCTTAACCTTACTTCACTTTCTGAAAAAAAAAAAAATGAAAAAGAAAAAGTTTACAAAAATAAAAATAAAATTTCATTATAATATTCACGAAAAGAATAAAATTTGGTAATTCCAAGGAATTTATTAAAATAAAACGTGATTCGAAAAAACAAAATTAAGATAGCAGACCTGGTGCCTGTAATTCCAGAAGCCATTAGATCCGGCAAGCAGGACGGCCCATCTCGTGCCCACAGAATCATCATCATCGTTGACCTTTGCCTCGCCCCCACCGTTACGGAAGAACCTATAGGCTTCCGATGGTAGCTTCAGAATGTCACCTGCTATGTCTCTGCTTCCATCGGCGAGTCCTGAAAGAGCGACTAGGAGCGTGATTAACACGCCGGAGGCCAGGCGCGTCATGGTTTTTTGAAGGGGGTTGGTTGCTGGAGCTAGTTATGGAAATGTTGTTATGGGCAGGGAGAGCTCTGTTATTTATAATGGTGAGTGCTGCTGAGACATTTTTTGTTTTGTTATTTTACTTTACATGGGAAAATATCAATAAGGGATAAAAATGTTTTAATTTATTTCAATTGGGTCAAATAATTTATAAAATTCTTAATCAATACCCTATTTATTACAAAATTACGAACATGATTGGTTAAAAGTTAAAACTAACACGTTCATCAAATAGATTAGGACAGAATCACGTGTTCAATAATTATATTTGTGAGTTAGAGATCTTATTATAGGAACTCATTTATAATATATTTAACTAGTTAATTTATTGTATTGGCTAAATTTTTTTTAGAACTATATTGTATTTGTCATAGTTTAAAAATTTATTAGTTATAATTAAAACTAAGTTGATTATACTTTATGCATACATATTCTAAAATATTTATTAAAATCATGTTAAATGGGTATTTATTAAAATAATCATAAAATCATGTCGACCTAATGTATGAGATTCTTGATTAGATTTACACGCTATTCTTTATGAGCTCAAATATAATATGCCAACTCTCATTTTCATTACTTATTAAAGATAATAAGTTATTTTATTATATTAATATTTCAGACTTCTCAAACTCTTGATTTAAATGAAATACATTAAAACGTTTGGGGTCGCATTGATTTTACATTTAAGCCTCACGTTTTTCAAATTCTGCATTGAGAATTTGAGATAGTTTAAAGCGTTACGTTTTTCAAATTCTGCATTGAGAATTTGTGATAGTTTAAAGCGAGCGAGGTTGCAGATGGGACGTATGCGTCAGCATTAGCGAGGATAACTTTCTTATGGACGGTCCAGATGCAACCGATCTTCCCGGAAAAGTTGATGTCTGCTGCACCATGCATCTTGCCCGTACGCCAGCATTGATGGAAGAAAGATCCATGCGGTTCGTGCTGTGAGGTGCAGGGGATGCGGGGTAATTTAGCATGACTGCGGTTGGGTCCCTTTCGAGGTTGGATAAACGGGAGATGGAACGTGGGGTCACTTAGCCGCCCCGGTAATCGTTAGGTAATGTTATTTTATTGGATGCTTCCGTCTGCTTTTTCATCCTGTCAAACAAGAAGAGTTTCGGCCCATCACGTCTTCGTTCTTTTTCCCAGAAAAAAATAAAATTATTCATCTTCCTGGAAAACACACCCGACCGTACTACACAGGACTCAAAATTAGTGTAAATGACTATTTATTTTTGTTATTATTATTAAATTTGAAAATCTTTTGATAACTAATAAGAGTGTGTATATAAAATGGAATTGGTGAGAATACCATGAACCGTGAACGGAATTTGCGTATATAATATGCATGTAGACAATAGACTTATCACAAGTTATGCACGTGTCTTGTACATGGAATATAAAAGACACAGTATTTAAGGATGGCAACGGGGCAAATCTAACCCAAGATCCACCTGATCCAAATCTAATCAGTTCAGATTTGAGTTGGTTTCAAATGAATTTGGATATTGATGTGTGGATCTAAGATGGATTTGAAGCAGATCTAGATCTATCTTAATATCTAGATCCATATCCATATCCACCTATTATTTTATTTTATTTTAAAAATTTCTCAACAATTATTTAATTATAAATGATAATAAATTCCATTCATAGCATATTAGTGGTATTTACCATATATTTAAAATTCCTAAAACTTAAATATTAATTTTATAAATTTAAATAATAATAAGATAAAAATAATTAAGGTTACCTAGCCTTAACGCATGTAGGAAGGGAACAACGTCGAGTTAGTTTTGAAACATTTGTTAATCAAAGTACTAATATTGACCGTGTGAAGTTTGAGCTTGACTATTATTTGGAGGAATCTGTCCGGCCTCGAATTGATACCTTTGACATATTGGGGTGGTGGAAGGTGAATGGATCTAAATATCCTACTTTGTGCAATGTTGCTAAAGATATTTTGACTATTTCTATATCCACAGTTGCATCTGAGTCTGCATTTAGTACTAATGGTAGATTTGTGACACCACATCGCAATAGACTTCATCTAAATACATTAGAGGTTTTAATGTGTTGTCAAGATTGGTTGTTGGCTGAAGATGCTAGTACGAATTTTTATAATTGAATTCTTTATTTTCTATTAATTATCTTTTCTAATTAATTAATTTTTTATTTAATTTTTGTGCTCATAATCAAATTCACGTGCTTCAACACATACTAGATTGACGTATTCAGAAGATGTGGACATGGATGAGGTAAAATTAACTATGCCATTCATATATTTAGTTAAATATAGTCATAGTAAAAATAATAAAGCACTAAATATAAATCATATTTAACTTATGTATCATTATCTAATGTTGTAGGAATGATGATGGTTGTGTCATGATATCAAGATGATGGAGACAGTAGAATATTAGATTGATCACACTCCTGCAATTACTTTTGATGGATGTTTTATTATCTTTCTTATTTACTTGTTTTGATGTAAAAGCATAAGCTACAATATTTATTAGATTTTTGAGACAACTTATATAATTTAATTATTATTAATACATTTTAGTCTTTAATTTTCATTCTTAAAAATTATTACTATTTTATTATTGAGTTTTAAAATTCATGACGGGTCTGTAGTAGATTTGGATTTTAATATTTTTTTTCGGATTTACAACAAATATAGATATTTATTTATTTTTTGGATCTGGATATGGAGCGAAAAACATGGGTCTATGAAGGATCTGGAATAGATATGGATCTCAATTTTTATTATGGATCTAGATCTGGAGCAAAGCAGATCCAACCCATATCTGCCCCATTACCATCGCTAACAATATTCCTTTTCTTTTTTTTTAAGCATAAGACATGTCATTTTTGATAATTCATTGTTGAGTTTAATAACTTAATTTATAAATGCGTTACCTCTCTCTTTTTATCTTGTATTTTTTTTCTACATTTGATATACTGTAAGAAAATGTCACGAAAATAATATATATATATATATATACATACATAGAAAAGTGTTTCGTCCTTTGATTTTCTTGAATGTTACATTAATTTTATTATTCTTACTTTTAAACATATATTAGAACAGCCTTGCTTAGCGCAATAATAATGAATGCAACCCATAAATTAGCTCGAGACTACATAAATCTCATGGAAATAAATTTAGAGAAATCTACTCTACCTAGCACTCGAATTTTCTAAAACATAAATACACTATTTGTGATCTTTTTAATAATTTTTTTAATTAAGTTATAAAAAGAATAAGTTGGGGGAACGGCGATAAGAATCGCTCAATCAAACGAATTTGAAATTATCAAATATTTAATTAAGCGCACACACATCTCCCACCATCTCATTTTTTAAAACCAAAAAGCAGGCGTAATTGTCAAGCGAGATGCTTGTTCGACTTGGCTTCTAACCTTGGAATGGATGTCAAGCGAGATACTTTTTCAACTTGGCCTCTTTGTTGTGCGAATCACTCTGATGGGAATCTACTGGAATCGTGCACATAAAGATAACACAACCATGGGCCACAGACCATAGTCTATGGCCAGCGTCAATTCATTCAAATTTAGTTGGAATCAATTAAAATCATCTATGTCAGACAAAAGGGAATCGGCGGTAAACGACAGGTGACGATGCCCATTTGGTTAAGGAATCCTTTCCCTACTTGCACACTTCAACTACCTCTTGTCCCCTTTTCAACTTCGATTTTGACGTTCTTCAACAGTATCACGAATTGAAATTTTTTTTTAAAAAAAGACTAATTGATCAATTATACAATAAGTGTTTTTAGCAGTAAGGACGTTACATGTATGGTCAGATTCATTAAAATTAATTGATTTTAGTTGAATTCATTAAAATCAATTCGAATTCATTGAATTATTATTACATTCAATGCTATCATATGATAATAGTAAGGGTTTTCATTTTGAACATGTCTATAAATCATACCAGTTGTTAAAATTCATTCTTACACATTTGAGTCTGCCCATAATATATATCAATAAGTTATTTATATTATGAGTAATAATATAAGTACAAACACTTGTACTTTTTTGTTTTATATATAAAATGATGTGGTATAATCGAATTGGTTAAATTAATTATCTATTGGTTTGATTTATTTTCATTATTTTATATTTTTATTCAACCAATAAGTCAATGTCAAATTAATTTATACAAAATAAATTTATACAAGAGTTTATAATTGTATCATCACTCTTATATTAATTGAGATTTGAATTTCTTACCCATGTGATAGTTAGACCATAAAAAAGTCCTTGCCTTAAAGCTTAATAATTGTTCATTAAAAAAAGTTAAAAAAAAAAAAATCTTGCTTGAGAATCATCTCGTAGCCTTTAGTCCAAATATATATAGATAACAGTAGACTAGACGGTTGTGGATTCCGAATATATCCTATGATAAAGTTTTCCACATTGGTTGGCTTCATTTCAAAGTTCTCTCGTTCGAAGAAATCATCTACCTTTCGGTTTTGGGTCACCGAAAGCAGCACACATGAACACCTGGGTTGCCACTTGCCAGTAACGACGCATACGGGTTAATAATAAGCCTCAAAGCACAGAAGAGACAGGTCATGTGATGTTCAATTTCGGACTATTGCGTAGTTTACGATTTTTTCCTTTTTTTTTTTTTTTAATTGATTACCATACTATAAATATTACAATTTAAAATTTATTCGGAATTTAATTACATATATGTGTAGTGCAGCATAAAAAGGTTATCAAATTTATCGTGGCATCGACTGACTAACCTAACCATCCCTTCCGCGAGCAGCATGAATCTACTCGTGACCTAAACGTTTCATTGAGAGACAATTAATAAATTATTGGAGGAAGTGAAAGAGGAGTCATGCTTCAACGCAACAATTTTCCTTTCATTTCAAAAGATTCTGAATCTGGGACAAGGTCCCGGGGAGATGCGTTTGCTGTTTTATCAAATAATTATTGTTTTTTTTAATAATTGAGAAGAGACTCAAAGTAGTCATAATTAGCAGCCGCAGCCTGAGCCTGGGTCGATTTCGTTTTCCAGCTGACGAGAAACCAACGTCATACGCATTTGCAAACATACAAAACAATTGGAATCGGGCGGCGGCTGACTGTCATGTTGCTATTGGCCGGTCGCCATTTACGGTAATTCTGATGCATTAAAGATAATGAAAGTGTCGTTGTAGTTGTCAGTTTCGTGATGTAGTGGCAGACAATAATTGAGCCCCGACGAGCAGGAATCCAATTTGAATCTCTAATGTCAAATTCAAGAATTTAACATATTCATTAGCCAGAATCGTGGGAGATCCACCCACTCTGCTTTTCTAAATATATTTATTTATTTGTTCTTAACATTTTTCGCTTGTATTTACTTCGTGCCTTATCCTATCTCGTTATCGTCTTCAGTTTGAAATCTGTGGCTCTGTGTCTGCTAAATAGCATAACTGGACGCAAGTAGTGATAAAGGTGCCAATCTTTGTCTTCTGCTATTGGTGGAGATTCGAGCTTCGAGTAAAAAGGGACAAGTCTAAAAGATGACTACACTGTATTAGTCTAAAGATTAATGCGCACTATGCTGCGTTGTTAAATATCATTTGAACAAGTTATTGGGAGGTTCCTGCGTTACATAATCTTTAACATACACATTCAATTGGAGCAGAGCACGCATGTTCTTAGAAGAGAAAAAATCCATCCAAATGCACCAACTCAAGAGCTGGCTAAGCTGCATCTGTAAGGTAGTTCCAAGTTATTGGGCATAGTTACATGATAGGAAAGAGCGGAGCTTTTACATCACTCTAAAATCCTTACAACACCTTTTTTTTTTTTTTTTTTTTTTTTTTTAATTCCTAAAATACCACTAGTTTAATTGATAAAATATGTATATATGTAAATAAAAATGTTCATATTGCTATAAAAATTTTACCTTAAAAAGATCTTTCCTTTATGTTTTATTTTATAAATTTAAAAAATAAAAAATAAAAAATTATTTTTTAATTTTATTATATAATATTTATCTCCTTAACTCTAAACTCTTATAAGTTTATCAAAAAAAAATCTTTAAATAAAATTTGGAAATATAATTATAATTTATGAAATAGGATGGGTGTAAAAATTTTGTTAAAGGAATAATTTATTTAAGTGTTAGATTGAATTTTCTTTCCAATCAAAAGATAAATTAATTAACTTCAGTTATTTAGATCATTTCAGTAGAGGAAAAAAGGGCTTTACAAGGAATTTAATGGGGTGTTAAAACCCGAAAGACCCTTCTCCAATAGGAAATTGACGCCCTGTTGATACCTGAGTTTGAGGCTCCAGCGCAAGCTCATTTTTCTTATCCAAATATTTAGCCTCCACTTTCATTATTTCGGATTTTCTTGATTATAATATCAGAGTGCTTAATTTAAGATAAAATTGAATCTATTTTAAACCACCATTAAACTCAGTTTTAACAAACTACTAATATTAAATAGCAAATGGGGTCTACAACTTGGGTTGGTTGTCTCACGTCTGTTTCCACTTTCCTGTCCAGCCCAAATTTTAAACCGAAGCTTGGGTTTTTGATTAATTGGGCTGGCTAAACGGGAACGAGCCCAGGGACACCCTTATTCCTCGGGAACAATTTTGAACCGATCCGTTATATCGGTTCGGATTCAACCCGAATCGAATAAAAACCCGATCGGGTTTGCCCTTAAACATAGAAAATAAAAACAAAAGCGGTATAAAACGCAAAATAAAAAAAAAAAAACAATCCGTAATTTCCTTCACCCTACTGCAACCGCTAACCCTAAGCTGACAGCCACCTACGCCACGCCGCCGCCACTGTCACCTCCTTTCAGGTGCGCCGGTGCCGCCTCAATCGTTGGTCAACCGAAGCTGAAACTGTCGCCTCTGTCACCTCAGTTCTTGAGCCGATCTGCTTCCTTGTTCCTGCTGTCGTCGTCTCTACAGTCTCCCGTCACTGCCTCTGTCTTCGTTGGCCGTCGTCAGCCGCACAAGGTAAGATTATTGTGTGTGATTTGGGACTTTGGGTGCTATTATTGATGGTTCTTTACTGTAATTTGGGTGATGGTTATTTAAATACTGCAATGTTGATGGTTATTTAAATACTGCAATGTTGATGGCTATTTAAATACTGCAATTTGGGTTTAGGGTTCTTAAAGAAATGGGTTCTCAAATACTGTAATTTGGTTGTTTGCTCTTTTGATTCCATAATCTGTGTCGTGGTATTCTTAAAGGAATGGGTTGGTTTGGAAGGTGTTAGTCATCATCAATAATAAGTCAAAAATAACAACTGTTATGAGTTTCTCTTATTTATTTACCTCTCTAATTTCTTCTTCCTTCGACAAGCAGCAACCTTTGCGATTGACCTGGGCAGGAATTTGATTCATATGAAACTGAATTTTGAATTTTAGGTGTTTGGGATTTGATTCATTTGAAAATGAATATCGTATTTTAGGTTGTAACCTGAATTGTAACCCAAACCAAAATGAAAACCCGAATATTTAATCCCATTCTATCTGAAAATCGAATTTGGTTCAGTTTGGGTTTGAGTTGTGAACCTGATTGGATTGAATTTTCCAACCTGAATGGATTGTAATCCAAACCGAAACTTGAAAAACCCGAGCCAAAACCTGATTTGCCCGCCCCTACTTGTGGTTCATGGCCTCATTCCTCGTAGATGAATGCAAACACGAGCTCAACTCACTGCCTATTAGTTGTTTCTCAATGGTGCCTATTATACTATTAGAATTCTAAAAGTTAGCATTACACACTTGCTTGTTCACTTTTCTAATTAGGGTTTTAGTTTGAGGTTTTCAATCTACGATTGTTAGGTAACCGATTGCATGATACAGGGGAGTTTTGAAGTTTAACATGACAATTACTAGGGTTTTGAGTTACATAGTGAACTTTGTTCTTAACATGACTATTACTAGGGTTTTGAGTTATATTGTGAACTTTGTTCTTGCAACGTTTGTTTTTTGTAGGATTTTTGGTTTCTTGGTCTTTAGGCGATGTAACTAATTACTGTCTGTAAAAAAAAAAAAATATACAGCTTTATAGTGAAATTTCTGTTAGCTGCATTTATGTCTTTTTTTTTTTCATCTCAAATAATTTAATATGAAGTTTGTTTGTGGTGGCTTTGTTGTGAGTTGTGTTTATGGTATGGAGTGGGCTAAGGGGGGGAAACAATGATAAGGAAACTGTTATCTTAGTCAGTATTTGATTTCAAAACTAATCTAATTTGTCAGTGTTGTTCCTTTCTAAATCATTGTTTTATTTTGTTTTTATAGTTTTAGGAGTTCACATGGATGAAGGAGAGAGCATTTTAGGAGTAATATATGAAGATGGCGAAGATAACTTAGAAGATGGCGAAGATGTTGATATGCTTGATGTAGAGGAAGGAGAGCTTGTGGAGCATAATTTGAGCCCACAAACCAATGTGGAGCAGGTCAGCAGTGGGGATGTCAGTGCAGGAAATCAGGGGTCACAAAGTAAAAACCACAGGCGGAGGGCAAATAAGAAGAAAAATAAGAAAAAGAGGAGTGGTCCTGGCCCAAATGTTACTGATGTAAACAGGTTATATTCATGCTCTTATGTATATTGCTCAGTTGGACATTTGGTTGTGGGAGTTCATTTTGTGGTTCTGATGACCAAGTAGTTTTTGTTCTCAGGTTTGTTTCAGACACATGTAAGCGGCTAAAAGAGAAGAAATCTTACATGGTATACACAGCTGTTGGTTGTCTCGGCATTCCTGCGCTAAGTGATCTCATTAAGGAGGTATTATTCTCCCTTTACTTCTACCTAATTTTGCTTTTCACAAGAATTATAAAACTAAAAGTGATATTACTTATTATGATTACGATGCTTGGAAATTACTTGTGCATCCCTGGACTTGTACATGGTTTACTTAAAGGTTTCCCGCTGCCTCCATTTTCTTCATCAAATCTATGCTTTACTTGATGTTTATTGTTTTTGGTGGTCTTTGTGTGAGTATCTCCTATTGTGAGATGTACTTGTGCATCTTTTTGTGTTAGAATGAGTGTGTTGTAATGTTATTATCCGAAATTATATCTTTGAGTTGAGATCTTGTTGTGTACCAATTACTTCATTAAACAACTTTCAGCATTATGCTGATGTTGGTCCTGAATCTGTGATTTTGGTTAGTTTTGAATACTACTGGGAATGATGTAACTTTATCTCCTGAAGTTTTTCCGCTTCACCAATTCGATTGGTAATATTTAGAAATCAACCACTCAAGTCTCTGCAAAAGTAAGATTCATTTGGGTCTTTGTTAGGAAAGGTGAGAATCTGGGTTGTAGTTGGATTTGGACCAGCCCAGAGCTGAAATATATATCCACTCTATTTAAAGCCATTCTACCATTCTTGATGTCTGATGCTCTATATCTTTTCCATACCCTTGCAGATCTTTCTGGCAGAAGCCATTTTGCTGCTCATATGTGCTCTGATCTGAGATATACAATGGCTGAACCTATTCATCATTTGCTTTTTGTGTAGGTTGTTATAATTTTCCCTTTAATTTTTTCAAACATTGTGCATGTTGAAATATCTAGATCTACATAGATTTATGTTAAAAATCTAAGTAGGAATGATAACAACGAATAAAGATATGTTGTTGGTATTTTGGGGGAAGGAAAAAAAAAAGAATTTTTCAAATTTTTATGGTAAAAGCAGTTCTCGTATCTTTTGTTTCAATGGATTCAAATTTTGATATGTCAGTGTTGGAAATAAGCGAGTCCTAATACTGTTTTAGGTCTCTGTATCACATACACTGCTTGTGTAAGCTAAGGTTACCCTATTTACCAGTGATATGTAATTTCCTTGCTTTAGGGTCTTCATTGTCAGGTTTTAATATGAAATGAAAGCCTTTTTCTCCCTTGCTTAATTATACATCATCTTTTTATTATATTTAAAGAAATTTTTATATCCATCAAGTATTTTGCTGCATAAGATAAAGCATATATTATAAACTAGCCTTTTGACAATGGGTTTAGTTTGATTAGAAAATGTTGACTGAAATTTGGGAGTTATATAGCTATTTTAACTTGCTGTTGGGAGTGGAAAGTGTGTTACTTATGGGAAGTGTACACAACATGATCTATGTAACTACTTCTTGTAGCTACATACATGGAGATACGGAGTTTATATTGGAGAATTTGGGCTATGGATTGCATGTAGTCTTTGCTTGTCTACATTTTTATGTATTTTTAATCTTGAACTACTTCCCACATTTGGTTTATTATGGATATTGTTGTTTGTCATTAGGAAATTTTCATTTCTTTATGCTGACTTCTGTTTTTTTTTTTGGGTTTTGTTTTTGGGGTAAACATTGCTTTGCCATTGGGATTGTATGACGAAATTTTAATTTTCAGGTGGAGGCAATTCAGGCATGTGGTGGTCAGATGACTGCTGATGGCAGACGTTTTCGGACAGGTGGTGGCATATTGTGGAATATCATTAAAGCACGAGCACCAGGGGCATACAAGGAGATAATGAAGAAGACAAAGGAATTTGAGGTGTGTGTGAAATTTATGCAGTAAATGCTGTTTTAATTGGTTAGTTAGATGCTACTTTTCTTTTCATGCTTATGTTTATGGGTATTAGATCGTACTCGGTGTGTTCCATGGAGGGTAATGAGAAATGTAAAAAAAATGGCAATTAGGATTTGGTTCTATAAAGCTCAAACTGCCCTGGTTCTAAGTGTGTGTGACCACACACACACTCTAAGGAAGACAAAGAAAGCAAACTAAAACAAAAAAGAAGCTTGACGATTTGCTTAAAAATCTTTTCTCATTTGCCAATATGCGGTGCTTTTTGTTTTTAATCTGCCTTTATTATTAGCTTCCCCTGTTCTGTGGTTCATTTACACCAGAATGAGGGATTTTAGCTACTAAAGTTGGATGACCTTTTTCCTACCTGGGTATGGTTTTGTATGTGAAGAATTTCTGGCTTCTTTTTTTTTTCTTTATGTTTTTAATGTTTTTGACTCCAGCTGTGAAGCAGCATCACTATAGCAGTGGTGAAGTTTGTATGGGAAGTTTGTGTACAGTATCTGGATTCCCTAGGGTGCTAAATTTTTTATTCCGAAATTACCATTTTGTCTCTTATTTTTGCAGAAGCAATTCAGGCAACAAAACAACAGTCAGGTGCCAGAACAAAACAACAGTCAGGTGCCAGAGCAAATTAAAGAGGCTTCCAGGCAAAGAACTGTTGGTGCACCCACTGTTGGAACCTCAGTCAGCATTCTAGGTGGTGGTTCTCAGTCTATTCCTCAAGATGAAGATGGAAAGTCTGGTGCTGAAGGAAAATGTAAATCTGTTCATGATAGGATCAGGGTACCAGTTTCATACGGTGATCTGCTAGGAGAGGATCCCAAGAATGATTCCATTTGATTCTTGGGAAATCATTTATGGTTTGTTTCTAATTTTTGACATGAGGAGGCACAGATATGGATGTTATAGAGGCAGCATAACAAAATTTTTATGCCATCTTAGCAGAGAGAATTGAGGGTAATAGTTTTAAATAGTCTTAAAAGAGTGATTATTTTTGGCTAATATGATTTCTTCCATGGCAATCGAGGCTTTTTGGTGTGTAACTCTTGGAGACAGAATGCTCTTATCATTTTATATTAAGAGCTTGTTATTTCAAGTGTTGGAGAGGCCAGTTTTATTTTACTTGTTTTCTACAAACTGGAAGCCTTTTTTTCCCATCTCTCCATTACAGTGGTTTATCAACTAAAGCAACAGCTGTTTGTGATCCTTTTCTCAGAAAACGTTGAATCCGTAGCTTCATATTGAAACAAAAAACAGTCAGAGGAGAATTGTCTTCTGCTGCACCAAGGAATTACAGAGAAACATTGCACAAATTCTTTAACGACTTGATCACCTCTCTTGAAGGAAGAGGCAAACCATGGTGCAATCATCCATCTTTGAAGATGGAAATTTCTTTTTCCATGCAGCGTTTGCTGCCTCAACCACCTTTCTTGCAGCCTCCTGCTGGTTGTCTGCCTCCCATACAATCGTCGCAACCTGGTTGTTGCTAAGCACATCCAAAATCTGTGTACACAAAAGCAATCAGCGCTGTCTATAACTGAATAAAGAGTATGGGATGCTAGCAATTGAGATCCGAAATACTTACCCCATCAGTTGCTAAAACTATAAACTGGTCATTAGATGTTAGGCGGCGATAAGAAACATCAGGGATTGCAATTATGCCATGATTTTTGAGTAGGAAGTCACCAAAAGCTCGAGACATTGCAAGGCCTGGTGTGTCTTCATGAGGCAGCCACACTCGCTGGATGTGTGGCTCTTCCTTCAATGCAAGTACCCGGCCATAGCATTGCTTTATTCTCTCTGCTTCACCTATACATTACAGATGCTTGTCAATCACCACCAAAAATTCAAATAATCATTCATTATACTTTTGAATGCGAAAAGATAGAGAGTTCGTAGTTTCTTACTGGGCAAGCTAGGCTTCAAATCTGTTGTCAATTGAACAGCCTTGAGTTCCCCGTTATCGGCAACTGTCCCTAGCAGAGCCCTCGAGTCACCAAGATTAGCTATAACAAGATCTTCACCCTGCTTGGATTACACATGAATACAGCTCTTCAAAATCCAAAACTGAAAACAATTGCGAAAAATGAATTCATTTTTTGCTTACAGAATCACTTGGTTTAATACCTGTCTTACGACAACAACAGCAGTGGTTCCACTGCAAAAGCAATCCAAATTTTCTTGAAGCTGAACCTCTTTGTCCATAACCTTAAAGGCCTTAACACAAGCCTCTTGCCATTTATAGAAGTCATTGCTGGGCATCATCACTTCTCCATTTGCTTTAACGTTACAACTTGAAAGAGCATTCTTTTGGCTTAGTATGAGTGATGGCAACCGATTTCTCACGAGCTCACTCACAACATGACCATGCTTTCCATGCCCATCAAAGACTCCACAGAATTCTCCATCTTCCATTCCATAGCCCTTTAAACAAACAAAAAGTTTCCAAGTTTTAATAAACACCCCAGAAGCAGTAAAGCACAAAACTCGCAGAAAGACAACGTTTACAAACCTGGCAAAGAATGCCTGCATCTTGATTAAGGCCTTTGCTTCCTTGCTTAGAATAAAGGGAACAAAATTTCTTACCCTCATGAGAAATAAAATTTCCTTCAACAAATATAACATTTTCTTGCCCATTGTCAACCTGATCGTGAATCTCTGAAGATGCAGTGGATACGCAGATTCCCATTTCTCAAAATGGTACAATTTTTCTTTTTTCCCTCCTCCGCTTGAACTTGTAAAATTCAATGACTGAAAATAGTCTTTTGTAACATGGATTTTAAGGATCCCAACAAAAAAAAAAAAGCGCATGTTAGCAAAGATCATAATTGTAAATATGAAAACGTGTGAGTGGCTCCCAACGAGCTGAAAGCACACTCTTTGTTCAATAATAATATTAGATTCATTGGTTTTTTGAATGGTCGTGCATTATTTTAGTCTTTAGACCACCCCAAGATTCACTTAAAGAGGCAAATGAGGTGTTCCCTACTTGTGAGTTTAGACTAGAGTAGCATCTTGAAAGCACTCCTGCCAAGCCGGTTTTAGCTTTACGCGTGCACCGAATTGCTTACTTTTTCCTCGTGAAAATTTCATGGATCCCCCTAAGTTACATTTCATGTAACTTACAGCCGCTTGTCCTTTGTTTGTTTTGTTTTTTATATACAATTTCATTCAGGCCCCTTATACTCTGCATTATTTATAATTTATTCATAAATATTATAAAATTTTTTAAATTTATTCATAAATATTTAGAATATTAAATTTGTCCATATAATTTTTAAATTCTGAAATTTTTTTATTTAATTAAAAAATATAATTATTATTAATAGATTATAATTATAATTTTAATAATAATAATAATAATTATAATTATTATTATTAACAACAACAACAACAATAAAATTAAAATTATAATAATGGATTATTATTATTTTTAAATTCCTAAAATACCCTCCATTTAAATAAAAAAAATATAATTATTATTAAATGAATTATTATTATTATTAACAACAACAATAAAAGATATTATAATTAATTAATATATTAACAATAATTATTATTAATAATTAATTTATTATTAATAATAATAATAATTAATAGTAATAATTATTGTTAACAATTTAACTAAAAAATATTATTAATTATTATTAATATATTAATTAATTATATACGCATCTCCCAATCCACACCCTCTATTTTCTCATCACACACTTTCTCTTCCCTCACCCTCCAATCAAGATCATTCTCATCGTTCTGCACTCTCCCACGCGTCATCAAATTCATTCACTTATCTTCTAAACATTTACACGTACCTCCATTTAATTAAAAAATATAATAATTATTAATGGATTATAATTATAATTATGATTATAATAATATAATTTTAATTTTAATTTTAAATAGATTATTATTATTATTATTATTATTAGCAAGAATAAAAGGTATTACAATTAATTAATATATTAATAATAATTGATAATAATTTTTAGTTAAATTGTTAACAATAATAATAATAATTATTAATTAATTTTTAAAAAATAATAATAATCACAATAATTAAAATACAAAATAATAATTTAAATACACTTATCTTCAAATCCAATCCATAATATGACAATAATTAATAATAATTTTTTAATTAAATTATTAACAATAATAATTATTTTTATTTATTTATTTGTGGACAAGGAAATGAAATGACTAATGAAAAGAAAACGAAGTATTATCATAATAATAATAATTTGATTATTATTAATTTATTTTTATCATGTAGTCCAATATTTTTAGTTAAATTGTTAACAATAATTATTACTATTAATTATTATTATTATTAATAAAAAATTAATTATTAATAATAATTATTGTTAATATATTAATTAATTATAATATCTTTTATTGTTGTTGTTAATAATAATAATAATTCATTTAATAATAATTATATTTTTTTTATTTAAATGGAGGGTATTTTAGGAATTTAAAAATAATAATAATCCATTATTATAATTTTAATTTTATTGTTGTTGTTGTTGTTAATAATAATAATTATAATTATTATTATTATTATAATTATAATTATAATTATAATTATAATTAAAATTATAATTATAATTAAAATTATAATTATAATTAAAATTATAATTATAATTAAAATTATAATTATAATTAAAATTATAATTATAATTATAATTCATTAATAATAATTATATTTTTTAATTAAATAAAAAAATTTCAGAATTTAAAAATTATATGAACAAATTTGATATTCTAAATATTTATGAATAAATTTAAAAAATTTTATAATATTTATGAATAAATTATAAATAATGCAGAGTATAAGGGGCCTGAATGAAATTGTATATAAAAAACAAAACAAACAAAAGACAAGCGGCTGTAAGTTACATGAAATGTAACTTAGGGGGATCCAAATTTCATATATCTCAATAAAAGTGTTGTCATTCTGGAACACCTGGTTAGTTGTTAACCGATTTGATGTAATGCTGCTGCATCGTACACAAATCAAATGTTGAGACTACTAATGTTATTATCATTATAATAATAATGATTATTATTTAATTTATTTTTATCATGTAGTCCACTTTTAATTCAACAATCACAGAAGACATATTCTTTCTAATTAAGTTAAAATTAAGTTAGATTATAAATTTGCTCCTATTGCACCAAGTAAATACATTAAACTTTGATTTTAAAATGGATTAACTTAATTTAAGTTCAAAATTTATTTTAAAAATTACTCAAATATTCACACACAGAGACATCTCTCTCTATATATATAGATGTCAGCCATAAATTTTACCCGCGGATATAATATTCCGAATACGCGACTGATGTCAATTATGTTTTTGCAAATAGCACAAGAAATTAGATGGCTTTATCATGCAAAATGTAAAAATGATTTTTGGTTGCTTTCGCTTCCAAAAATTAAAAGCAAGAAGAATCTGTGATTCTGGACAAGTGGAAGCATATTTAAGGATAAATAAAAGTAGATTTGATGATCCTTGGCAATTGGAATCCGTTAAGTTTGGTAAATCTATGAAAAGAGATTAGATTAATATAGTTTTTTTCCCCCGAAAATAAAGAGATTGTATATGGTTGGTTGGTCACCCACTAAAAAGAATACTTTAAGCAATTAAATGTGTGATCTAGGCTTATAGGTTGTAATTATGGTTTATAATAATTAACGCAAGCATGCGCAGATTAGCAGGAACAAAGCATACTGTTATTTATGGGTGAGCAAAATTAGTATATATCTCTCATATACTAATGAAATTTGATCAGATGATCCTGACCATTTAAATTGTGGATTTTTTATTTTCGGAAGTTGGTTCATCATCATGAAACCTGATCATCAATTGGAGTTGACTTTGTTCTCAAATAAATTATTTAGATGGACTGTTAAGGGGTGGGTCTATTCCCAATCGTGTGGGTGTCTGATTCTTCCCGATCGAGCCATTGGCCCAAGAAACAACATATGACCCTGTATGATTGGAGCAAGTGGTATATAAAATTAGATTATTGCCAAAAAAAAAAAAAAAAAGTCAGATGAGTTTGATTAATTTCTTATTTATAGAAAAAAAACTTTAGCCACAAAGGAAAGGGCAAGAGTGTTGAACTTTTGAATTGAATATAATTGAAAGATTTTATGTTATAATATTGTTATGACTTGATAATGGATTCAATCAAAATTAAATGAGTTTTAAGAAGTATTTCCTCTTCTCAATATCATCAAAACTGTCTCAGCACCCACCTGGCTTGTAATGTTACGCGAATCTTGCCGACCATTACAAGAAATTTTAATCAATTGAGCGACTTGATATCTCATAATTTTCAAAGGATTTAATGCATATTTAAACGAATGTGAATGGAGAAATTTCAAGCAATTGGGTTGAAGGGATATGTTGCCAACTTGTATGGCTTTTGGTCAGCAAGGGAACCATTGACTACGCAATTAACTATTCTTATATATATATATATATATTTCAAAAGAATCTGCCCGATTCTTTTTGTTTAGTATCAATAATTGATCCCGTGGACATTGATATTGATAACAATAAAAACACATACAATTTGTAGGAATAAGAAAAGAAAAGAACCCCGAACCCTTCAAAGCATAAATCTGTGGGTGGGTGTCCAAATGTTAGGATAACAGTGAAATTTATTATGTTTTGAACTTCATCCAGAAATGTTATTTTTTTTTTGTTTACACAGGTTCATTCCTTTTTTTTTTCCCCTGTTTGTTTGCAGGTTCTTAAAATTATTGATCATTCTTCAATTCAAAGTGAAAATTACCAACAATCTCGTCAATATCAGTGCACTATGCCTTTTAATTAATTTGATTGTGCATGTGACATACTAGACCGAATTATAAACTCAATCTTTCGTTAACATGTGTTTTGAAGTGTGCTGGCCTCAGTTGCTCTCTGACTCTCACCACATGCCAATGAAATCTTGCTAATACCCAAATAGCTGCCCTTGCTATGGATTTCATCAATGTACTCAAAGCACAATCATGGTGCTTTTTGTCTGACAAACAATTATTTAACAGTATAAAAACGCCTGTTGTTAGTGGTGATTAAAACATATGTTGCTGTTAAACTTCATGGTAAAGGAGAGATTAAGACACTGAGTTGACATAATTTGGATGGCTGTTGGTACTGCTAGAAACCATTGACTATTATTGTTATTATTTTTCTAGAACTTCTTTGAATCTACAGGATTCCTTTTCTTTATGAGAATAAGTGATCCCACGTATAATAATATTCATATCTCAGAACAAGAAAAGATGGCCTTCAGGCAAGAATCTATGAAGAGCTGACTCAAAATTTATCCAAAATCAGGTGGGCAGTGTCTATAGCATGTGCCTGGTGAGGACAAGATGACGATGATGACAAGGATCATCACAATCCTAATCTCTGTCATCCTTCAGACTTATTTCTATAATCACACTTCAATAAACAAATTTCTTTAATCCCAATTCAATGAACTTCAACAATTCAATTCACATGCTTCAGTTTCTGTACACTTCATCATGTTCCTGGTATTAGACTGGTTTGGGATGAGTATGTAATCTAAATTCAGTAATAGCAACTTCATCTTGATTGGTTTTCTTTTCTAATTGTTTAAAAGTTTCTAGCATATTATAAGCATAATACTTTTTCAATGAAACCAACAATAAGCTCAGAAAATGAGACAAGCTCTGGTCTAGTCCACAAAACTTCACAATAAACTGCAGGGTTGCAATGTGTTGTAATGGGAAAATAATAATAATAATAATAATAATAATCCAAAATCTGATACTGAACATTTCATATTCAATAATCCATTCAGTCTCATGAAGAATACACGATCTGTACAAGAAAGATGGGAGAAAGCCAAAGGGGGTAAACATTCTTATGCGATAAGTAATACACCACCTAAAAGCATAAAAGCGAAAACAGAACTGATTGCTCAGAGGCAAAATGAACTAATTAAACAGGTTGTTCATGTTTTCACTGGCTGGATGTTACAGGAACAGTATCTTCACCATTTGTTGTGTCAGCTGCAGGTGACTTCTTTACAAGAGACTTCGGTATATCAACATCATCCTGCACACAACGTTGTTGAGGGTGTGACAACAGCACACACATTTGCCGGTAGAGGATGCGAGCTAACCCCTGCCCGCTCTCAAAGATGTAGCCCTCATTCTCAGTGACGTGTTCAAGGGCATCAACGAGAGCATCATAGACCTTCTGGGGGCAATTGTCAGGCCCAGGCTTGTCATGGAGGTACAATACATCCATAGTGAAGAGTTTCTGGGTTACTGGCCATTGATGTTGGGGTCTTACAGATGATCTGCAGTATATAAGAATCTACATAGAGCAGAATATCAGATCTCATGTTGAGTTGCAGTTCACAACCTCATGAACTTCTTATGATCTCCATTCAGAATGAAGTTGAAAGAAGATGGAAATGATTCAATGAAATTTTTTCCCAAAAAAAAAAAAAAAACAGCTTCAAATACTTGTCAAAAGACTCAAAACTCTGGAGGTGCCAGTAAATTAAACAAAGAGATTATATGATTTTTGCGAAGATGCAGTAAGGTGTAGTAATCACACTCATTGACTATTCAACTACCAGTAAATTTAAATGAGACAACAAGATAAATAGATAAAAGATTTTGTATATTCAGCTAAAACTTACATAAACACATGTAAAGTAGAGTGAAATGAACTGACTAAATCTTACCACATGGAGAATCCGGTTCTGCACACGAGATTTCTTTGCTTCATGAGATGCTAACTTGAAAAGATGGGTGAGATCTGCCAGACCACAGGCAGAAGTAGCCGAAATCCCCCGGACTGCAGCCGAAGTAGACTCTATGTCACTGCTGAACTCTTTCCGAAGCTACAACATATCAAACACACATCAAGTTCTTAATTTCAACAAAAGAGCAAAAGAATAAGCATGGCTTATTTGACAATACCTCATGCAACATTTCGTTCACATTAAAATGGCTTGCATAAATATACAAGTAGCGCTACTCTTACAAAGTTTGTATCCCACATGATGTGGCAAACATGTAGTCTTCATCCAACAGGGACACGATAAGCCCAGTACACTCTTGACACACGACAATTTATGCAAATGTGTACAAAGCACGTATTCCAACTTGAGTTACAAGTAATATGTTAGTAAATTTGTAATAGAATCACATGCTTCACTTGCAATGATTTGGAAATACATTAACTGCATTGAAGACAATTCTTTACTTTTATCCTCAAATTTGATCATTTCTTTTTTCAGTTTAATCACAAGAATAGCAGGACCCACGTATGTACGACACGTCGTTCAGAATTTCGACTGAAAAATGAAAAGGAGAAAAAGAGAGAGTACCCAGGAAGCCGTTTTGGCGAGAGTGACGAAAGCGAAACGGTGATCGGGGTTGATAGAGAGCTTGGAGTTAACGAAGAGGAGGATTGCTTGCTTCATAGCATCCAGTCTGGTGATTGGTTTCCCATTGAAGCTAGTTGATTTCATTTCCACTAGCGATTCAGCGTCCACGTCTACACAGAATATTATGTCTTCGTTGCTTATGCGCATTGGCGGCAACGTGAATCGCCCTGCTCCTGAGCTTTCTCCCTCTATTCCCTCCATCGATTTCTCTTCTACAGACACAGTGATGATTCAGCTTCGTTGGAGACACAGACGGCAGACACGCTGCGTTTTTGAATCCGTACTAATTGTTGCATCAGAAAGAAACGGCGTCGTGACAATCAAAAAGACCACAACAGCACGGCACTGTTTTTACTTTCAATTGGGAAAAGAAAATATACAGTATGACTAAAATACCCTTAAAATTATTAAAATGAAGGGGCAATGTTCCCTTTTTTTCCCAGGGTATGTTAGTCATATCGGATTAACTCCGTGGTTGTAGGCTCAAGCTCGCATATGGTTGTGTTACGGTGGTAACCGGGGTTTAGAGGCGCAGAGAGATGGCGTGTTTACACGATCATAGCTGTGAAGATCACGATTGCTCTTCTGATTGGTCTCTCTACAAACATATAGACCTTTCCAAGGTTAATTTCTATCTCTTCTCACTCGATATATATGAAACAGCCAGAGAAATAAATGTGTAAAATGCGCCGGTTGCTTGATAAATCATTAAATTGCATATGTGTTCACTTTTCCTGTTATTTGTTTGAAATTTGGGGTTCAGTCAGGTTTGGTTAAAAATTGTGGATAATGCACAGGCTGTGGTTTTGTGTAATTTTCTGGATTCTCGCATCTTTGTATGCCAGTTACATGATAAAATGAGAAAGGGATCATTTGGAAATCGTAGTTGTGATTTGCTTTATGGGTAAGCAGGATAGAGCTTGAATTTGATAGACTTTGGTTGTGTAGAACTTTTTCCAATTTAAGACTCGCCCTATTGCTGTCAAATTGGCTTTACCCTTAGTTCTCTTTTCCCTTTGCCCGGCTGAAAAAACATCAGTGAGCTTTCAAACATAGTCTGTGGTAATTGCAAGGGAGCTGTTTTAAGATAATTTTTCCCACAATGTTTAGCGTACTCAGTGGATAGGTCCGGTTATGGTCTTTTACAGGTCCAGAATGAAGGGCTGCTTCATTTGAATGGATGTTGTGTTTGCTTTGTGACAGGAAGCTACTTCCTTCTGAGCTGTTGTTGGCTCTATTTTCGGTTTATTTCATTTGTCAAAGACTGAAAAGAAAATATTGTTATTCGTTTTTTCAGTTCATTCCATTTAATTGCTTTCACTGATTTTTCCATTTTTCTCCTTTTCTTTTTTACTGGATTGCCTTTTTAGGTGACTGCATTAAATGAGGCTGTTCCTGGGAGTGTCAAGTCAGTTTTCAAAGCATGGGAGCAGCGTCTGAATTCTTCTGGGGTAATTCATGCATTTGTATACTCTTTTGTAGTTCATCTTTTATCTAGACATTGGCATGTTTCCAAGAAGTGTGTCTGATCTGTGGATGTGTACTCTCAGGTGAATGTGCCTGTATGTGATTGAAAAATATTTGTTGCTGCACAGAGTCTATTTGCTACTGATTTCCAACTTTTAAGTATGTTATAAATGTTCAAGCATTGAATCATTCATCAAAGGTTTGGTTGACCTCCTAAAAGTCCTCATCCTTGCACCATAGCCATACACTTTTGTACTTGAAATCTATGTCTCCATTTTGAATTAAAATTACATTGATTGACTTCTACATGTAGTATTCATTTGCTTTCGATTTATTGGTGTGACTTTTTCACATTACAGCTGGGTAAACATTTCTGTTGAAGTGGTTGATTATGCCTGGTTATCTTTTGAAGTTCTACTGAGGATGCAGGGTTTTTGAAGATGTGCCTCAAATGTGCTGCAAAAAGCTGTTTTACAGACCACTGGAAGTTGATTTCTGTTAATTGATTCCCTTTATCCTTAGTGTCATTCTACTGAGATTGGGTTTCACTTGCAAACAAGTGTTTGCATCACTTGTATGCCTCTCTTGTGAAAGTAGTGTTAATATCGCAACGTGTGCTTAGGATAACCATCCTGATTAAGTACACTTGATTAGGTTCTTCTGAAATGATGAGAAAGCTTCAAATAAAAAAATTTGAATGCAAAGCAAAACAGATTTGGTCATGATACACACTACTTCTTGTTACTCATATGAGTAGTGCTCTTTGATTAATATCTATTTCAAACCGGAAAACCGCAGAGTACAGCCTTTTTTTGATGATTGTGTGATTTGTTTCACTTATATCAGTCTCGTCATTATTCTAATTTGCAGTTCTAACCTAGAACTGGAAATTACATCTGAAAAAAAGAAACAAGATGCCAATCCTGTCAGAGAAGTTACTATAAAATCTGCAAGCAAGCCTAGTTGATTAAGATGATGTTTTGGGGGAAATATCAATATTTAACATGCTATATTTTTCTTATGATGTATCGAAACAAGTCTTTCATTACATGCCTTCTTAAAGCTCGCGTGATCTTCATTGTGGACCCAGGAACATTTGGAGAGCAATGATGGTGATCCAGAGTTACTTGTTTATATTCCGTAAGTGGCTACCTTTTGTTTCAAAGTCTTTTACTTTTGCTCTAAGAATAAACAGTAGCTGGGATCTCAAGGGTCAGAGAAATAGACATTAATTTTCATTACACTCATGTCCCCAGCTGTACTTAATTTTGTAGTTTTTCATATCCCAAGTGGCTTTGTCCTTTCTAAAACCCTTTACATCCCACCAATCTATATGTCTAATTATAATTTGTATGAAATTGATGTTAAAATAAGCAGTATTTTGAAATTTTACTGATTTCATAAATAAGCTTGATGGAATGAAATGAAATTTTTGATTAAAATACTAAGGACTTCTGTTATCTTTATTTATACTTTTTCTCATTTAGTGGAATGATAATGTCTCTTACTAGGAACAATCAGAGACCATCTTGAGTCTAAAAGATAATATTTGCCCAACTTTGCATACAAAGTCAATTTTTGTTTTTCTACAAAGAATTTGATGTCCGCATTTCTGCACCTATAATTCTTATACATAAATTTTTTCTTAAAACCTATCTATTTTTTCTTCATAGTAAGATGCTTTTGAAATTATCGTTTTATATTATTTTTTCTTAGGAACATGTTTCCCTAAAGATTTTTTCTGTTCTAAATGGGCTCATTGAGAATCATCCTTCCAATTGATTTTGACAGATTTACTACAGATGTTAAGATTAAGAGCATTTCAATTGTTGGTGGTGCTGATGGAACAAGTCCTTCGAAGATGAGAGTGTGAGTTTGAACTTGTGAATTTTATGTATGCTGTCATAATGCTCCATCAATCGTTAGATGTAATACTATCCAATTTAGAAAGAAACTAAAATAGCATTTTTTCTCATCGTAGTAAGTGGAAAGGATCAAATGATCTTAGAAATATAATTTTTATATGGGATTTTCATTGGGTTATCATAAAATTCTCAATCTATGTTTTTGTGTGTGTGTGTGTACGTGTGTTTGTCTAGTCTGGGTTGGGATTAGATGCTTAGCGGATTGAGCAAAAAATGCTCAATCTTAGTCCCTCATTGCCATGCCATTGAGGCTTTACTCAAATATTAAATTTGTTTTTATTTCTCTACCTTTTATTTTTCTTAAAAGAAAAAGTGGTGTCCTGAGTTTTTTTTTCTTATTTTTTTCATTTTTTAATAGGTTCATCAATCGAGAGGGTATTGACTTCTCAGATGCTCAAGATATGCAAGCTATTCAGGTATGCTTCATGTTGGCTCATCAATGCATTTTTAACAAATTCTTCATTTCAACTTATCTGACACATTTGTACCGTTTGTTCCAAGGAATGGGATTTGGTTGAGAATTTGCAAGGAGTGTTAGAATACCAAACAAGGTAATTATTGGTTACTAAGTTTTTTGACATGCAATAGAGGCTTTGTTTGCAAACACTTCATGTCCATACTTTCATGACTAGCAATTGAGGCGACCAGGCATAATCTACTGAATTTGAGTGCTTCCCATTTATTAGTAACTTACCATTGTCTGGTTGATATTGTATTGTATTTCTGGGGAAAAACTTTTTCATCTGTTATGAACTGTTTTTAATGTCATATTAATGTATACTTTAGGTATTCCAAATTTCAAAGTGTGGCCAATATCACATTACACTTCCCTGGCAATTTTGGTGGTGACACAACTCAGATACACTACATTGGCCTAAAAGGGGAAGCCACCCAGGTAATTTATTGGCTGAGATCAAATTTAATGAATTTGTTATTGTCTTTGTTTTAATAATTTTTTTTCCCTTGTTCTCATCTGTGAAATGTTTGTGCATCCAACTAATACCTTCCTGCACCTCTAACACCCATTTGGTTTGTTTTTGGTCTATTGAGTAACAGTTGAAGAGGGACGTCGTGGCAACAATTGTTTATGAGCTGAGGCCAAATCCCTCTGATCACAAGTAAGTTTTGGTTATCCTTGTAGGAACAGTTTCATATATAGTGGGCTTTTGAACTTATTTATCAATCTCACCATGGTAGAAGGAAATGATGCTCAAAATTTATTCTAATGTTATATATTATAATATCATTTTGTGGGGCATTTGCACAATTATTAAATGCCCATCATTTCATGTCTGATTGTGAAGTTCAATCCTGTTATGTTTTATATGCTACTACATATTTTCTTGTATTTATCAGAACTGATGGCTTGTGCAGAACAAAGTCTGAAAGTGGTGGTGGTCTTTCGCATGTGGGGTGAACAATTCATGTTCTCTATCAAGGTTGATCACTTTAATGTACTTTCAAATTCTGGTAATAGAAGAACTATACAAGCTTCAAGAATTGTTGCCAAACTGCTTTCTTTCTGGGTGGCGTCACTTACTTTGGAGTGAACAATTTCATGTTCTGTATCAAGGTTTATCACTTTAATGTACTTTCAAATTCTGGTAATAGAAGAACCATACAAGCTTCAAGAATTGCTGCCAAACTGCTTTCTTTCTGGGTGGCATCACTTACTTAGTGTTTTAACACATTGAACTAGACGTTCGTTTTGTTATGAATAGCTTCAGGGTGTTGCAACCCGCTAATGTGATGCTTGTAAATTCATAATTATGGGTCCTGTAGTGTTTCGCACAAATTCATTATCATCTGATGTGAGTTATATGTAAAACGTCCCGTTAATATCCTGGGTTCAGTTCAGCATTGCTAATGACTTGAAGAGTACATACCCCACCACAGCGAATAGAGAAGCTGTTTAAATAAATATGAATGAATGAGGCGAGAAATCCGTCCACGACTGAACAATCATTCTAATGGAGTTTATTTATCCTAATATTTTTTAAAAGTTTTCTACTTTTGCAACCTTTTTGAATAGGGGTGGGCATAGTTTGGTTCAGATTGAGATTGAAAATAATCGATTAAAATTAATTATTTTATAAAAAGAATTAAAAAAACACAATAAAGAATTAAAAATGAACCGATTGATTCGGTACGGTGCGGTTCGGTTCGGTTTAATGTTTTTTATTTTTAGTCTATTGAACCTATTTTGAATTTTAAATTTTTAATTCGTTGGGCCTCTGGAATACTTTTTCTCAACAATTAATTTATCATAGTTTCATTACAAATAATAACAATAAACACAAAGTATTTAAAACATATTTATTACTATTGTCTTATTAACTAATACTAATAAAATATGAAATATTAAGATTTAAAAATACAAATCTAGGCTCTAATGATCTATCTAAATAAACATAAAGTTGTAAAGAAAAATAAAAATAGCAATAGTTACAACACAAAATAAAAATAACAATTATGTGTGAGTAGGTTTATTGTAATCATTTTGCATAGCCGATCAATATATAGCACATTGCATGTTTTGGTAAAATTATAAAAGTATCCCGATTTTTAGATTTGATTATTCGGTTCAACTGAATGAATTGAAATTTGAATCGATATTTTGAATTTTTCTTATAAATCAGATACTATTTATAAGAATAAAAACTGATTTGAACCCAAAAGGATCCACCAATTTGGTTTGATTGTTTCTCTGCCTCGATTTTTTTGCTTAGTGCTATCTTTGAATTTGGTTCATTCTTTCTCTGTGGGAATAAAATCCTATACTCAAAAAAGTCCCTCTTATAATTTTCACTCTTTTGAGGTCCACTATTTCAACATATTTGATTTTACAAGTTACGAACTTTATAATTCTTTTTTCGATTGTTTGTATTTACAAATGCTCATTAATGGTCATCAATTTTTTTCCCTAGTAATGTTAGAGATTCTAAATGCAATATTTATTTATTAAATGATAAAATAAAATAATAAATAATTTTATATATAACTTTAAATTCAAATATTAAGGTACATAACATTGTTCTTATATCATTTTAAAATCCAATAGCCAAACCATATGTGTTTCTCAATCATCTTTTGCGCTTTGACATCTAAATTTATGTTATCTAGTGAATTTTTACATGTCATTTTTAACAATTGATATTATATCAAATATTTTATAATTGCTAATAACTGTTATTCCAACAGACACTGATATTTACAATTAGACAAATGATTGGTACTACAATTTTACACTTAATTCCATGAAATACTTGTTCAGACAAACAATTCTTATAAATATTTAGTGGATATCTACTCCACTTGCATTTCATAAGGGAAAAAGACTACAAACTAACTCCACTCAATCATGCTTAATTGAGAGGGAATTTAAGTCCATAAGAACTTGAAGCAAGCAGTCCACCACTTGGTTAAAGACCAAGTTAACATGGCATTTTTAAATTTAGGATTTACTTGCCATTTTATTTTGAGTAATTAGCATTCAAATCCTTGTATACGACTTTAGATAGGAGAGTTTACAAAACTCATCATACTTCACGATCTTCTTTTTTTTTTTTAAAAAAAAATACAAATACTTGTATATTTATATTTGTTTTTTCAAATTCCTTAAAAGTATTAACTTGCTCTCTTCAAATCCAGCCAAAACCCCTTATTACAAAATTATGCAAGCCCCAAGCTAAGCGAAAATTGATTTAAATGTTAAAAAGATAAGTTCAAAAAATAATTTTTTTTTCTAAGACAGGCGATAGCAGAGTTGTTTAGGTTTCTCGAGAGAGATAGTGGTTTAGCTAATTAGTTGTTTTTACACGTAAGATATGGTTTTAGTTCTTTTATTGTTCGAAGTGGGGGACACTAAAGTGAAAGAAACCACAACTACAATGCACAAAGACTTGTAATAATTTCAATCAATATTTTTACATGTCTTTGCTCTAATACCAAATAAGAAGAAAACGAAAATAGATGGCTAGGACAGATTAGGGGAAGACTTGTACATGGCTTGTTATACTACCAGTTCAAACTGATCTAGTCCCTATTCAGATTGACCATCAGAATATATGTCGCTGATTTTCCGCCTACATACAGAGAATTCTCAAAAAGTTTTATGAAAACGGCAGAAGCTGTGTATTGAAAAAACTTGCCTTTCAAATTTTATTTAACTAATTCTAAAAACATGCAAGTTAAAAACACGTTTAACTTTTAACTCACGTCCAAAACGCCTTCTCAACACATTAATGGCTAAACAGGCCAACGGAGATCGTGTTTCAAAATAAGCTTTTAGAAAATCAGCAGAAACTTTTACTAAGTTCTTACTGTTTTTGTCAAAAACAAAAACTTTAATTTTTAAAAACTTTTCCACCAAAATCCTTTGCTCTTGAATGATAACAAGGATCACCTTTTGTTAATGCTTTAAATATAATTTATACTTTTGTTAATTAGGTTAGATTACTGAACATGAAAATTAAATAAATAAAAGTAAAGAAGATAAACTACTTACTTGCTAAAAGCTTGCTAGTTGTTGTCTAAATTTGTTAAGTATTTATAAATAAGCAACTTTTTTATTGAGTTTGGGTTTTAAGGACAAAGTTGCTTCATAACTCTTCTCTAACTCTTGACTTTGCTTACTTAGTGACTCGAGAGTCCTTTATATACAATTGAGGACTCAAGACAATTATTGGCTCTATTTATGACTTTGTGTACAAAAGATAAAACTTTAAAGTTACACTTTACATGTGACGAAAAGTCAACAATTAACTAAAAAAAGTGAAAAGTAAAAAATTAATTAGCTACTATTACTTTGTAGTGGTTCACTGTCTACAAATAGTAACTAGTTATTGTTTTTTATGTTGACTCATTGTTTATAAAAAAAGACAATGAAAAAGATGTCTTTATAGTTTTTTCCTTATCAGGTAGTGAGTAAAGGTCATCTGTATAAACACTTGACTCTGACTACTTTAACTTTTGACTAATACTAGCTGTCTATTGCTGACTAATTCATTTTTGGTAATGTCTTTTATCTGTCCATTATTTCGTCAATAGCCTCTACGATATCCTCATCTAAAGATTGATGGCTTATCGCTTCTGCTCCATCGCTTAATGATGGCATGCCATTGATCTCTATTAGCACCTTTAAATATTCTTCACGTTTTTCTAAACTTTCAACTTTGATCTATAGTGAAGGAATAAGTAGCTGCTCGCAGACAAGATGCTTTTGGGCTATAATTCTGTCATGAGTATTTACCTATTCATAGAAGGCAGCCATTTCATGTATTTGTTTGTATAGATCCTTTGCGAATAAGCTGGGCTTGTCATGATAGATTCTTTTTAGCGCTTTGCAGATAAATATGACATGATATGCCGGGAGGATGACATTGGTTTTGGTTTTGGTTTTATTGATTTTTTGAGGTCTAGGTGGTATAGAACAAAAATTTATTATTAAAGGTGCTGGTCTTAAAGTTAAGTTCTTTGTACAATATATCTTTATTGTCTAATGTTTCTATTATTTTTTCTTTAACAGTGTCTATAGTATCACTAAGGAAAGATGAAATTCGATGGATTTTTGTTAATTATCCAATTGGGATATGGTCAAATAAATTTTCTAATGATTTTTTGTGTATTTGAATTTTTTTGGGCTTTTTGGGTTTTTTGGTGATTTAATAGGAGAATATGATATTTGTTTTGTAATATAATGTTTTGTTTAATTGATTCATCTTTAGCTTTTTCTAATGCAATTATTCTTTATCTACATACTTCAATTACATTGTTTAAATGATATCTAGTTTCATTAAGCTTTCTAATTGTGTGTGTCATGACCTCACAATGATTGTAAAAATGTATTGATGATAAAGATGATAATGCACTGTCTAAAGTATTATTTAATTGTTTATTTGATGTTATTGATGCACTGTTTAATGGGTTAATTAAATGACTAACATGATAATTAGGTATTATTTCCAGTCTTACAAATTATATATCTTCATGAAATGTATAAAAGCTTCTATAGTATGGATCAAGATAATTGATTATTAAATCAACTACATCTTTTCACTGACTATAAATGTTTGATTGTTTACCTTTAACTACTACAAAAAATGCAAAGTGATTACTGTCCATGTTCATTAATTTGTCTAAAATAATGTATGAGTGCATTAGTTATTCTTAATTTATCTTGTGGGTTATTAAGATACCATAAATTATCTAAAACACATTGCTGACTGTCTATTAATTGAAATTTATTATTAAAACTTTTACAATAAAAATATAATGTAATAATATTATAAAATTTTATAAAGAAATGCAAAAGAAAAATTTTGAAAAGAAAAATTATTTTATTAGCAAACGACGGATATATTTTTTACAAGTAATAACAAGACGATGACATAAAGCTAAATTTGAAAATATAGTTGGTAAAGATAACACTTTAGATAATATTCTTTTGAGATTAATTAATTAATAATTATTTTGTAGGAATGGAGCAATATATGAATTTCGATCCAATTAAACTTTGACAGTTCCCTTAAAGAACATAAATAGATGACATAAAGCTAAATTTGAAAATATAGTTGGTAAAGATAACACTTTAGATAATATTCTTTTGAGATTAATTAATTAATAATTATTTTGTAGGAATGGAGCAATATATGAATTTCGATCCAATTAAACTTTGACAGTTCCCTTAAAGAACAAATTTATGGTGTCTTAATAACCCACAAGATAAATTAAAAATAACTAATGCACTCATGTATTATTTTAGATAGATTAATGAACATGTAAACAATGATCACTTTGCATTTTTTGTAGTAGTTAAAGGTAAACAACCAAACATTTATAGTCATTAGAGAGAGATAGTTGATTTAATAATCAATTATCCTGATCTATACTATAGAGGCTTTTATATATTTTATGAAGCTATATAATTTGCAAAATTGGAAATAAGACTTAATTATCATGTTAGTCATTTAATTAATCCATTATACAATACATCAATATCACCAAATACATAGTTAAATAATACTTTAGACGGTGCATCATTATCTTCATCATCAATACATTTTTGCGATCATTGTGAGGTCATGACACGCACAATTAGAAAGCTTAATGAAATTATATATCATTTAAACAATGTAGTTGAAGCATGTAGACAGAAATAATTGCATCAGAAAGAGCTAAAGAGGAATCAATTAAATAGAACATTATATTACAAAACAAAAATCATATTCTCCTATTAAATCATAAAAACCCAAAAAGTCCAAAAAATTCAAATACACAAAAAACCATTAGAAAACTTATTTGACCATACCCCAACCCGTCGATTAACAAAAATCCACCGAATCTCATTTTTCCTTAGTGATACTATAGACATTGTTAAAGGAAAAATAATAGAAAATCTATATACAAATTTTGTTGCTTTAGCTGATCAATTATTCCATAGCCATTTAAACCTTTTACTTCAATTCGAACCTAGTTAGTCATAATTAGAAAATACTACTTCACTTAGACATAATTTTCCTACTACTTCTTTTGATTACTCCTAGGCCAAAACATTAGACAATGAAGATATATTATACAAAGCCCTTAACTTTGGAATGATACGTACTATTTATATCTTTAGCCTAGATAAATTTAAATTTTTTCCCCTAACCTTAACCGAAGCATTATCTATTTTAAGGCCAGCACCTTTAATAATAAATTTTTGTTCTATACCACCTAGACCTAAAAAAATCAATAAAACCAAAACTTGTGTCATCCTCCCGGCATATCATGTCATATTTATTTGCAAAGGAGTTAAAATGTTCAAAGAAGAATCTATCATGACAAGCCTAACTTCTCCGCAAAGGATCTATACAAACGAACACATGAAATGGTAATTTTCTATGAATGGATAGATACTCATGATAGGATTATAACCCAAGCAGAACATTATACCGTTATAACCCAAAAACACCTTGTCCATGAGGAGCTACTTATTCCTTTACTACAGATCAAAGTTGAAAGTTCAAAAAAATGTGGAGAATATTTAGTGGTGCTGATGGAGATCAATGACATACCATCATCAGGCAACAGATTAGAAGCGATGAGCCATCAATCTTGGGATGAGGATATCGCAGAGATTGCTGACGAAATGATGGATAGATAGGAAACATCAGCAAAAATAAATTAGTCAGTAATAGATAGTTGTCATTAGTTAAAAGTTAAAGTAGTATGAGTCACGTGTTTGTACAAATAACCTCTTTTACTCAATGCTCAATCAGGAAAAATCTGTGAAGGCATCTTTTTCATTTTGTCTTTTTTTACCAATAGTGAGTTAGTATAAAAAACAATAGCCATTTACTATTTGTAAACAGTAAGTCACTACAAAATAATAGTAGTCAATTAGTTTTTTACTTTTTACCTTTTTTAGTTAATCGTTGGCTTTTCGTCACATGTAAAGTATAACTTTAAAATTTTGTCTTTTGTAGATAGAGTCATAAATAGAATCAATAATTATCTTCAATCCTCAGCTGTATATAAAAGACTCTTGAGTCACTAAGTAGAGTCAAGAGTAGAGTGAGAGTTAGAGAAGAGTTACGAAGCAACTTTGTACTCAAAACCGAAAATCAATAAAAAATTTCTTATTCATAAATACGTAGCAAATTTAGACGACAATTAATAAGCTTTTAATAAGTAAGTAGTTTATTTTCTTTGTTTTTATTTATTTCGCTTTCAAGTTCAAAAGTCTAGCCTAGTTAACGAAAATATAAATTATATTTAAAACAATAACAAAAGATTGTCCTTATTAGCATTGAAGAACAAAGGATTTTGAAAGAAAAGTTTTTGAAAATTAAAGTTTTTGTTTTTGACAAAAATAATAACTTAGTAAAAGTTTTTGCTGATTTTCTAAAATCTTCTTTTTAAACACAGTCTCTGTTGGCCCATTTAGTCGTTAATGTATTGAGAAAGAATTAAAATTGTTTTTAATCTGTATTTTTTCAAAAGCAATTAAATAAACTTTTAAAGGTTAGTTTCACAAAACTTTTTTGGAATTCTCTGTATGTAGGCGAGAAGCAGTGACGTACATTCTGATGGTCAATCCGAATGGAAACTAGATCAGTTTGCATTGCTGGTATGACAAGCCACGTACAAGTCCTCCCCTAGAGTAACCTTAGACATTGTAGCTTCTGAGCAGTAGGAAGAACACAATAAAATAACAAGTGTTTTTTTTTCTTTTTCTTTACTACCATGTTATATGCATACCCCTGCCATAAATTCTAATTTATATTTATACTAGTGTGTATGCATTCATAGGAATTTTGTGAGGTACTCTAGTGCAAACCAAGGAGAAGAAAAGGCAGTTCAAGAGCCTTGAGCTTATTGCATCTCAAAATTTTACATCCCTGAACTATGATGAAGGCAGTTCATGCCTCGCAAACAAATATTTTGAAGGTCTACCAGGTAAAAGGTAAACTCTCTTCATTTTAGGATATTTCACCTTTTTTTTTCCTTCATATTTTCTTTTCATACAATTTTACAAGGAAGAAATAAATCTTTTTTTTTTCTTTACTTCATATACTATAGTGGTAACGAGTACATTGATGAGCTTGAAACCCTTCGTCAGAAAGGAGCTTTGGCACCATTTAACTTAAATGAAAATAAGTGGGGTCTTAATGTTCAACCCTTGTCCAGTTCCTGTTAATTTTGAAGTTTATACTCATGATCGAATGACAGTTAGTTGTTGATATGATTTCATCTTTTTGATTTCTCATTGAATTCCTGACCTAGAACACTACAAATCCATAATATGTTCCTGTAATTTTCCTAGGATTAGACATTTGTCTCATTCATGACCCCTAAAAGACGGTTATCTGGAACCTCAATTTATTTTGGGTCTATGCCTTATTGACTTGACAAATCTACAGGTTTCGTTAGTTTCAAATTTATTAAGGACAGCATGGCTATTTCATTGGGTCACTTCTGTTTCAGTTTTATACAAGGATATGCTTGAGAAAACAGCTATTCTCCTCCGACCAAAACTCATAATTGCTGGTGCCAACGCACATCCTCGTTGTTTTGACTATCCTCGCATGAGTTAACTACTCTCATGTGAGTAGGCAACGCACAGTTTGAAAACGTCTAGGCAGGTCATTAGCGGCTAGCCACTAGGCATCCACTGCCTGCGTATATTGCAGATGCTGTTGGTACTTTGTAGGTCGTAGAGGCTGCCAATGCTTTGCTCATGATGGATATGGCTCACATAAATGGGCTTGTTGCGGCCTTTGTACTTACAAATATTTGTATATTCATAATCTTTTTCCCCCTTTACCATGGTAAATATGGGTTCTATGAAATCTTTGAGAGGTCCAAGTGGCGGCATGATCTTCTTCAAGAAAGATCCTGTCTAATGAGCCATTAAGTCCAGATCAGACTTGGATATTCAAGGATAGAAAGATCCGGATCCCAAAAAATCCATATACACATTAAAAAATAATATCAAAATTTGAAATCCGCATGAAAGCAAATCCGAATCTCCATACATTAGGAAAACTAAATATCCGGATTTGATAAATTTTATTTTAAATTAAAAATTAAATAAAAATAAAAAACAAAATTTATGTATTTTTTTATGTTATTGTATACTATTCATATTAAATTATTAATTGTTAAATTAATAATTGAATTTCATTTAATATTATTAAATAAATTATTAAATTTTATTTTTAATTAAAGATATATATTAAAAAAAAATAAAAAATAAAAATAAATTTTATTTATATATTTATAATATATATTATTCATGTTGAATTATTAATTATTAAATTTTATTTAAAATACAAAATTAAATTTTATTTAAAATACAAAATTAAATTTTATTTGTATATTTATGAGATTATAATATGTTATTTATGTTTAATTATTAATTATTCAATTTTAATTAAATTTTATTAGATAAATTATTTAATTTCTTAATTATATATTATATTATTGAATTTTAATTTCCACAAATTCGAATATCTGAATATCTACCTACATTCGTTGTAGGGAAAGAAATATAGAATTATAGAATTATGAATGCGGGTATAAATTCTGATACACCTACATCCAAATTTGAATTTTGCCACAACCCTAATCCCGTCATCGAAGTGGAACCGAATACCGCCTAACAATGACGTTTTTCCGGGTTCAAAGATTTGACTTGTTAGTTGTTACCAAAAGGAAAGAAAAGTACTGCTTCTTGAGGAATGGTTACAAATTGTAAACCATTCATCATTTTCCTTCTTAGCAGAAACCATAATTCAATCACTTGGCAGCTATTACTGACATAAATTGCCGGACACCACGCTGTGGTTGATTCACAACGTTCATTTGGTAGCTCTTACTGACATAAATTGCCACCCACTATGCCGTGGTTGAAGCAATTATGAAGATGTTAATATCTTCGGAGTCGGGTTTAATAAGCATAGAGAAATTCATACTCAATATGTAAAATCTTTTAATGCGTGATCAGGAAAATTGTACCTCTATAAGCTTAAAACTTCACATGATTGTGTGACATTCATAGGAACATAATCTACATCACATGACATTCAATAAAAGCGGAAACAACTCACTAAAAATGTCTTAGCATTTTCCTCATAATAACAGTCTATTGCTCATAATAAACTGTAATCATCAAATAAAAATTGCTCATAATAAACTGTAATCATCAAATAAAAAATCAATGGCAAATTGGACTTGAGTTTGGGTGAGAACTCAAACGCCTACGTACTCTATCAAAATAGAGATCAAAGTCCTCGTAGTTCAAATAAAGAATGAAGAGAATCTTCATCATCCAAATGAAAAAAAAAGAAAAAAGAAAAGCAGCTGAAGTTAACCACCTCTTAACACTCCAGAAAAGTTTAGAAACTGCTAATTCACATTCATTATTCATATAAGCATGTACAGAAGACTGAAACATGAAAAAAAAAACACTAGAAAACACACAATACAACCTCGAGCAGCACATGCCGCCGTTTGTCACTTGAAAAAGCATTTGGAGCTCATCTGCATTGACTCTTTAGTCAAGCTGTTAGAATAACCAACAATGAAGAAAATCCAGAATCATTCAGTGACCCAAAAAGCATATAAGTCTTCAAACTAGCAAGCTTGAAGAAAGCACAAAAAAGGATTTTGAAAGCATCATTCAGTAGCTTATTGATTTGGGAAAGAAGCAAACCAGGAACAGGAACATTCCATCGACAGAACAGGCGCAATGTATTTATCTCTACTGCAAGTAAAGTTAGCAAAAATGAAAGATCAAACCATAATCAAACCTAAGATATTCAAATAGACATACATGGAAGCAGGAAACTGGGAGAAAGACTAGAAAACTCATCCCCTGAGATCACATAATACCAATTTTCCAAAAGAAGCCACAATGTTATCACACTGAAGCAGAAAACTGCAGCTGAACTCACATATTATATTAAGCATGGATAGAAGCCAGAAACCAGGAGAAAGAATAAGAGACGTCAACATTTCCCTATCACTTCAACATAAATTCACAAAAAAGAAGGGACATAGTACAAGATGCACTTTTTGCAGGCAAAAGCAATAACTAGGAAAAAGGAAAAAAAAAAAAAAAAACTTCCTGAGTTGTAGTTCCCACTATTCCTCAAAAACATCCAAATGTTCTCCATCACATCAATATAAAGGAGTAGTGGTAGAGCCCCACCATCCTTCAAAACATACAAATGTGTCTGCAAGATAAATTTGCAGAAGTAGATGAGAGAATAATAGTTTGAAGTTGTACAGAAAATCAGAAGCATAAGGCAACAAGCAACTGAAAGGGAGCTGAAAAACTCAATTGACACCCCCCGAGTAGCATACTCCCAAAATTCTTCAAAACCTCAGGAACATTTCTCTGAAACTGCAACACTTAAATTTGAAAAATAAAACAATGAATCATTCAGACAAGAATAGATAGAAGCAAGAAACTAGAAGACACTAGTAGTGGTTAGCTTCAATAATTCTCAAAATTCAGATGACATTGCCATCAACAAATTTGACAAAAATAAAATAACAAAATCATAACTTGAATTTGAGAGTCACATTAGAAGAGAGAACAGAAATAAACTAAAACAATGACTAGAACCACAAACCAAGCCCCTTTAATATTCCTCAAAAACTCAGAACATTCTGCCATCACTTCAACCTAAATTTGCAAAAAATGGAAAAATCTTAATACATATTCCTCTCTAGTAGTGACAAACTAAGAAGAATAAGATCCAAGAACAAACTCAAATAAACCCCCTGATTGTGCAGTAATCCCAACATTCTTCAAAAACTCGTAATCATATCACTGTAAGTCTGCAACAGAAATTTTGCCAAAGTGAAAGACCTAAAAACAATTTGAACCTCAGTACATCCAGATAGATGCAAGCATAAACTAGATCAAAAAATAAAGTGTCATCAGAAACCCCCTGGGTAGTGGACAACCCCAATTTTCCACCAAAACTTGGAACTACATAGAAGAGCAACTCACGAGAAGCCAATATTAGCAAGATCGGTATTCCTAAAAAACATAGAAATACTCAAAATCACCGCCAATAAATTTGCAGAAGTGGTCCAACATGATCATTTGCAATTCTCATATTCAGATAGTTATAAATAGAAGAAATTAACAAGAAGACACCTGCTCTGTAGCATAGTCCTAAAACAACACCTCAATGAACACTGAGCATTTCTGTAAAACTGCAGTAAAAAATTTGCAAAAATTATGTAGACTGACATGCAACCTAAACTATTTAGATAGGCATAGATGGAATGGGGAATTGATAAAAAGAATTCAAGTCATCAGACATCCCCTGAGTAGCAGATAGCTAGCCCCACCACCACTCGAAAACACTTTGCACCACTGTTCAAGAAATTTACAAAGAAAGGAAAGACAATTCTAAAATGAATTGTTAAAAAAGTGTCCGGTTAGGCAGATACAGAAGAAATGAACCAAGAAAAGGACTGAAAAACATGATAGAAAATCCACCGAGTAGAATCATCCTACACTCCTTGAAATGTAGGTCCATTTCTGTAACACTGGAACCTAAACATCGCAAAAAACAACCATCATCTGCCGTAAGTTTGCATAGATATAAGTGAAAAACTGAAAAAGATAAACTTTTTACAGAAGCCTGAGTAGTGAAGTCCCAGTATTCCACAAAAGCTTGGTACATTTTGCAATGCTGCAACAAAAATTTTGCAAAAATAAAAGATCAAAATATGTTCTAGGCATTCATATCTGCATAAATTTAAAGCCAAAAAACGAGGAGAAACAATAACAAGAACCATCAAAAAAACCCCAAGCAGCAGATAATCCCCAAATGCCTCAAAACATTCACCACCACTGGAATATAAACTTACAAAAATGGAAGACTACAAATATGAAAGACAAAATTACAAATTGAACCTTATGAAGAAATGAAAGATACTCTAAGACACCAATAATAAATTAGTAGGAGGAAGAAAAACCCATTGGTCACCACGAGCAGCATAGTCCCACTATTCCTTGAAAACACAGAAATGATATCACGGCAACATATGTTTGCAGAAGAGAAAGAACAAATTTTCATTATGGATTTCATGTGCACAAATTCCAGAATTCCTCAAAAAAATTGGCACCTGTAACACTGCAACACAAATATTGTGCCAAATAAATGATAGAGATACATTCTATTCTTCAAGTACTCAGCTTAAACATAGATAGAAGTGGGAAACTATGAGAGACAAACGCTCATCAGGCACTCCTCAATTTAAAGCCTCAAATTCCTCAGAAAATAAGTACATACTGACATCACTGCAACACAATTTTCCAAAATAGCAAGACATAGGTAGTAAATATCTAGCCCCAATGTATCTTAAATTTTAACAAGATAAGAACATAGATTTAATAAATTAGACAAAAGACTAAAAATCACGGGAGATACCCCCACATGGAACAGTCCCAATGTTCCTGAAAACCAAATTCCTCATACACATGCAACAAAAAATTGTGAAGGAATTAGGGGAAAAAATTTAAGAGCCATCAAACACCCCCTTGATGATAGCCCCAACACTCCTCAAAATTTGTAACATTTCACCATCACTGGTCCAAAATTTTGCAAAAGATGGAAAACATAAGTGAAAACTGAACTGCTAGGATAGAACAAATAAACTTAGAAAAGAACTAAAAAACTGTTGGGAAAGTCACCCAAGTAGAATAGTCCTAATACTCCTTGAAAACTTGGAACATTTTTCCTCTCACTGCAACAAAAAATTGCCAAACCAAAAGAGCACCAAAGGTAAAGTATTCAAAGATAAAGTGATTAAAACTAAGTAAAGGTCTAAAAAATGCTCCATGATACTTCTCAAAAATTTGTTAAGAGAGAAAACAACCAAATACAATCTTCTCTTAAGGATTATGAATAGAAGTGATAAGCTAGAAAAAGGTCGGAAAAAGGCCATTAAAGACACACCAGTAGCAGTCCCAATACTCCTCAAAACACCAACCATTTAAATAACACTGCAAAAAAAAAAAATTGTAAAATGACATTACCAAAGCACAAATATGTTCTCATAGATAGAAAAAGCTCATTATAGACACCACAAGACAAAAGTCCTGGTATTCCATAAAAACTACAAACATCAATTCTAAAGCATCATTCTCTGTAATCAAACAAAAAAAAAAATTGACCACAGGGCTAACTAGCAACTAAGACAAGCTAAAAAGGGAAAACATAGTCCAGGAGGCATAGTACCAATAGGCAATATCTGCCCAACAACACTCGGAATTCCACCACACCAAAACTCTCTTTCAACTAGAGAAAAAAGGGGCAATGCAACATCTATGACAATTCTCTGTAACCAAACAAATCATCGAACAGATCACAGGATCAACTCAAAAAAAGAGAGACCACCAAAGAGAAAAAGGGGACAATAAGTATGCAAGAGAAGCATGCCAGCATTATGATCCCCACACGTGGGCACCCTTCCATGTAGAATATTTGCTAAAAAGTTCAACACTGAATAATCTGATGATAGGGCAAAATAATGACAAACATCAGAATCAGAAGTAGATTTACTTGGTATATGTATAATCCATGAAGGCTCAATAATCAGTGGTAGAACATTTCCCTTACACCCTCACTTATTGTTGCCAAATAGTTGATTTCAGCAGCCGCTTCAAAGTGATAATCAACAAATAGCAAGGAATTTTGTGCCCTACAAACTTGTAGAAGCCTTGTTGTAGCCAATTACAACCCAGATGACAAACCACTCACTATATTGACCATTGGCCAGAGTATTTTCCAACAGAAACCTGAAGCATATAACCTCATTGAAATCAAACAAACAAGATTCCAACACAAACCTGCATGATGTAAGCTCATCAACAAATTAAACAAATAAGATAACAATCAAACCGTAAAACACCAACAAAACTCTTTATTCGCAGATGTCCACAAACAATTCTCAAATGGCTGGCTGCAACAACAATTTGGCAAAATGACTGACCAAATTACACTCTAAAGCAAGGCACTGAGAAGCTAAATCATTTACTAGAAGCCCCTTGAATGGCGTTCTGCAACACTTCTCAAAAACACGAAGATGTACTCTTAAATCCACAACGCTCAAAATTTCAATCTATTGAAAAAACGATCCACAAGCAATTCAATCATTTCCACCTCACTCCAACAGAGATGCACAAATGAAAGAACAAATATGAGACAAACCTCATAGTATTCAGGTAGCCATGTGGAAGCTAGAAGCAAGAAGAAAGAATTAGAGTCATCAGAAACCCCTGCGGTGGAGAGAAAGCCTCAATACTCCAAAAAACTGAACACACTTTGCCATCGCTGCTCAAGAAATTTGCAACATAGTTATACTTCAGAGGATTCAGTTAGGCAGAGGTAAAAGAAACCAACTGGAAAAATGACTGCATAACACAATAGAAAACTCCTCAAGTGAAATGGCACTTGATTCTTCGAAAACTCGGAAAATTCCTCAATCATAGAAGCCCCCTGTGCAACAGTCCAGATATTCCTCAACTACTAAATCCATTTCTGAAACATTGCAACATTAAACATTGCAAAAATGAAATGGCCAGATTACAATATGCTCTAAAATATTCATGAATAGAAGTGATTAAAAAAGTTCAAAAAAATTCATTAGAACAGCCCCTAGAAGCGGTCAAATACCCAGACCATTTCTCAAAAACTGCAACATAACACTTGCAAAAAATCAAATGACCAAAATACAATTGGGTTATTAAGTTTTCATAGATAGACTTGTGGAAGTGATCAACTAAGAAAGGGACAAATGACATCCCCAAATCTGACCCAAAACTTTGAAAAAGGGGGGGAAAAAACCACATGACAGAAGAGAAGTTCACAAAAATGAAAGCTGAACTTATAGCATTCAAACAGGCACACAAATGGAAGCTGCCTACAAGAAGAAAGGACAAGAGAGAGTTGTCAGAAACTCCTGCAGTACAGAGTTGGCAAGTTAAAAACACTTCTCCATCACTCTCAAGAAATTTGCAAATAATGAAAGACAGAGTTGACACGAACCTCGAGGATTCAGTTAGGTAGAGATAGAAGAAATAAACTGCAAAAATTACTAAAATAACACAATATAAAACCCCCTGAGTAGAGTAATCCTAGTATTCTTTGAAAACTTGCTCCCAGTATTCCTTGGAACTTGGAATGTTCCCCTATTGCTGCCACAGAACATTCCAAAACTGAATAAGATTCGCTCAACAATATAGAGCATAAACTAAGAAAAAGTCTTGAATGCCACCTTCGTAATAGAGTCCAAATGTTCCTCAGCTACCCCCAAACCATTTCTAGAACACTGAAATGTAAAAAATCGCAAAAATGAAATGGCTGGAATACAATCTGCACTGAAGTATTCATAGATAAAAGTGATAAACTAAGAGCAGGTTTAAAAAAAAGAAAGAAAGAAAAACTCATGAAACATCCCCAGATGCAGAGTCACGGTATTCCTCAAATACTCTGACCATTTCTTTAACACTGCCACACACAAGTATGCAAAAATCAAATGATCAAAATGCACTTGATTTAAAGTTTCATATAGATAGAAGGGATTAACTAAGAAAGGATGGATAAAACACTCATTAAACACCCTCAAGCAGTAGAATCCCAATCTTCCACGAAAACTCAAAGAATTTCCACATCACTGCAACAGAAATTGGCAAAAATGAAAGACAAAATTACGAGCTGTAACTTTATAGTACTCGAATAGGATGGATGGAAGCGAGACAAGGAAAAACAATAAAGAAGCCATCTAAAACCCCCTGCTGTAGCGAGATAGCCCAATATAATCTGACTAGAAAATTTCAATGAGGGAAGTGATCAACTAAGAACAGGTCAGAAAAGCTCTTTAACACATACTCAGAATTCCAATCTTCCAGGAAAACTCAAAACATTTCCATATTACTGCAGCATATGCAAAGACGCAAGATCAAAATATGAGCTGGATATCACAGTGCTCAGACGAGCAATTATGGAAGCTAAAAAGGAGAAAACATAAAAGAGTCATAAAAACCGGTGGAGAGATAGCGCCACTACTCTTCTAAATCCATGAACGCTATTTGTACAGTTGTACATGCAAAAAAAGGAGCAAATAACAAGTCAGAAACCTCCAGATTACTTGGCAGTTCCAAGTTTATTAATCCACAAAACTTAGAGCCCCAATACTCCTCTAAATGCATGACCACTATTTGTACTGTTGTGCATGCAGAAAAAGGAGCAAACAACAAGTCAGACACCTCCTGATTACTTGACAGTTCCAAGTTAATTAATCCAGGAAACTTAGAGCAGATACCCTATCGGTATCGCAAACCTCCACTCTCCACTCTCCGCACAGGAATTCAAGATTCTGTAGCCAAGAATTGAATGAAAAGAAAAGAAAATTAAAGGCAAAACAACTCCAATCCACAATGTCAGCCTATAACGACACCTCGTCACCAATAACTGAAAAGGAACCATGAAATTCCAATTATATGAATATATAAACCCTCATAATAATGAGTAATAGATCAATTACCAATGAGCGCTACACACAGCAACAAATTGCCGCCTGCCTATTTATTGAACGGCACAAATTTCAAGATAATATCTTCGTTACCAACAGCACAAAAAATATGTACTATATACTCTGTTCGTTTCTCTGCAAAATACATCTCGAAAGCATGAATATTCGGAGATCTCAATCTATTTCACAAACCACCCACAAGCAAGTCAATAATCGACTTATATATATTATCTTTATAATAAAATCGTAACCCTCAAAATTCCTTGACAAAGAAGTTAAGAAAGCCACCAATCAATCTCAGTTCATTAATCCAAGAAACTACAGCGGATGCCCGATCGTTAAAGAACAGCACAGATTCAAGATCCTGTACCCAAAAAAATTGAACAAAGAGAAGCGAAACAACTTCGATCCAATACATCAGTGTATAAAATACAAATACCTTCGACTCCAATAACTCAAAAACAACCAAGAAATTTCAATAATTAATTCTCGATGATCACACCGCTAGAAAAGGACATAGACAAACACGGAGAAAAAGCTTAGGCTAGCGAACCCACGCCCCGTCTACACAATTCCCGACGCGAGGGGTAAATTTATAGGATCGCTGGTCAAGATCGACGGCTATCGCTTAGCGGTGCATGGATGCATCAACGATCCAGATTTATTCCTTTTCAATGTTGGTTTTAATCACGTGCGGCTTATAAGTTGTACGTAAAAGAAAGTGGCTTTACACGTAAGTCGTACGGTTGACTTGATGACATAACTTATCTAACCTAGATTATTTTCTTTATTAAAAAAAAAATATTTTCTAAACACATGGATGTATCCTCAATTGAAAATTTAAACCATGAACCTCATTGAAAACAAAAATTATGACATTAAAAATTACCAACTAATGTAGAATTTTTATGTTAAAAGGACAATCTAGTATTTAATATTTAGTTTATTATTTTTACTCTAATTCAATATATAAACACAGTAATTTTATTTTATTCCACAAGCGTGTGTTTAGTGCAACACACTTATATTGAATTATATTAATATATTTTTTTTAAGGGACCCCCTAAGTTACATTTAATGTAACTTACGGGATTTGTCTTTTTCTTTATTTTGTTGGTTTGTAAAATTTCATTCAGGCTCCTTATACTCTATTTTATTTATAAATATTATAAATTTTTTTAAATTTATTCATAAATATTTAGAATATTAAATTTATTCATATAATTTTTAAATTTTAAAAAATATTTTATTTAATTAAAAAATATAATTATTTTTAATGGATTATAATTATATAATTTTAATTTTAAATATATTATTATTATTATTAACAATAATAAAATATATTATAATTAATTAATATATTAATAATAATTGATAATAATTTTTTAGTTAAATTGTTAACAATAATAATAATAATAATTAATTTTTGAATAATAATAATAATCACAATAATTAAAATATAAAATAATAATCTAAATATGCTTATCTTCAAATCCAATCCATTTGAATTGGATTTTGATACGACACTTCAAATCCAATCAATAATAAGATAATAATTAATAATAATTTTTTGGTTAAATTATTAACAATAATAATTATTTTTATTTATTTATTTAGAGACAAAAAAATGGAGGATGAGGGCAATGGAGATGGTGAAAAAGAAGGGGAATACCTTGGCTTCTTGTGGTGAAGGTGGTGATAGTAAATTTGTTGGGGTATTGTTGATGCAGTATCATGTTGAGAAGATGAGTGAATAAGTTTGATAACATGGTGTTTAAAGAGTGAGAGTGATCTTAATTGAAGGGTGGGGGAAGAAAGAGAGTGTGATAGAAAAATAGAGGGTGTGGATTTAAAAATGAATTTATAATTAATTAATACATGAACAATAATTAATAATAATTTTTTAGTTAAATTGTTAACAACAATTAATAATAATTTTTTAGTTAAATTGTTAACAATAATTATTAATATCATTTATTATTATTATTATTAAAAAATTAATTATTAATAATAATTGTTGTTAATTAAAAAATTATTATTAATTATTGTTAATGTATTAATTAATTATAATCCATTTTATTGTTGTTAATAATAATAATAATAATAATAATAATAATCTGATAATTATTATTATAATTCATTTAATAATTATTATATTTTTTAATTAAATGGAGGATATTTTAGGAATTAAAAAATATAGAGGTAAATTTGATATTTTAAAATTTTATTAATAAATTTAAAAAATTTTATAATATTTATGAATAAATTATAAATAAAGTAAAGTATAAGGGGTTTCAATGAAATTTTACAAAAAACAAAATAATAAAAAAAAAAGACCGTAAGTTACGGTTACTGTAACTTAGGCCAACCCTTTTTTTAAACCACGAAAATGGTGGGGGATTAGGCAGGACCCTACCTGTAATATAAATCATGAAAGAAAATAAAAAACATAAGGAGGGGGATATGAACCAAAAGCTCCTTGAAAAAAGAATACATAAAACAGAAAAGAGAAAAAAGAAACAAAAAGCAAAGCTAACGCCTGATGTGTGAAACTGCATGAGCATCCAAAGAAAGAATCATAGATAAACCCTTAGGTAAGTCCCTCGTAGAGAAGAAATGCCGACTGGATCGAGAAGTGCAAGCCCAGTTGGCCAAAAAATATGTAGCAGACGTAGCCTCATGAAACACATGACGAACCACAACTGAATGAGAGGAAACTAAAGAACAAGCTCGTCGTAAAGACAAAGCATAATCCCAATGGACAGAGTCGCCCGAAAGGATCTAAGAGACCACAGTAGCCGATTCAGACTCAACCTCCAAAACAAGATATCCGAGCTGAACAGCAAGCTCCAACCCCTCACAGACAACCATAAGCTCTACATATAAAATCGGCTGATACCCAAGAAAAGATCCAAACCCTGCCAAAAACATACCCCAATGAACTCGAAGAACACCTCCTGCAGCCAACATCCAAGGGTTACCCCTAGAGCAACCATTAACCGTCAGCTTCACAACCCTAGGAAGCGGCCTCATCCAAGAAACAACTCTGATGGGCCTCCGAGGTGAAGCAAGCACACGCAACCCCTCCGCAAGTTGAGAACCCATGACTCCACGCAACTGCGAAGGTTGAAAGCCAAAAACAGAACCCGTAAGCCTCAAATCTGACACCACCCGAAAAATGATAGCGTCAACAGAAAAGGGGTGTGAATCGAACCTATAAGCATTTCAAGCCTTCCACACATGCCACTAGATGAAGCATGGGAGAAGAACTAAAAAATGAGACCAAGAAGGAGCACATCGCCTCCAATGATAAAGCAAAGCATGGGGTGACAAAAAACAAACCCTCCGTAACCCCAAACAACAGTGAAAATACTCCCAGACCTGACTAACCCGAGGGCACTCAAGAAAAAAGTGACGAGAAGTCTCAATAGCCTGACCACAGATACACCGAGAAACCATAAAGAAACCTCTCAAGCACAAAGCATCATCAGTAACCAAGAAACCATGCAACAGTCACCACAGAAAGAAAGATAATCGAGACGGAAGATGGTGCTGCCAAATGATAGAAAAAACCTCATCTCGCGACTTGGAACAACGAACAATCTCCCAAGCGGAGCGTAAATGAAATGCACCATCAGCAGTAGAATCCCATCGGATCAGATCTGGTTCATCAGCAAAAATAGGGATCGACAAAATCTGCTTAACTACTGATGAAGGTAAAACCTCCAGAAGCTTACCTCGATCCCAAACAGCACCCCGCCAATAAAAGGACACCGGGACCAAAGAAGTGACGCTAGGATTATAACTGGATAATGTGCATGAGCCCAACCAGCAATCATACCAAAAACTACAAGTCCCCACACCAATCAACCAGCGCATATGAGGCTCTGCAACAGAACGAATAGAACAAAGCCGTCGCCAAAGAGGAAAGGTCGGATATCAAAAACTCATCACAGTCGGATGAACAGTCTTGCAATACTTAAACTTCATGTAAAAAGCATATAAAGAACGCTGCTCCCTAAACCTCCACCAGAGCTTTAGCTCGAAAGCCTCAGCCAGATCCTCAAAAGAGCGTATACCAAGACCTCACTCCTCCACCGGATAACAAACTGTCAGCCATCGACACCAATGAATCATCCTCCTCGACCCAGAGTCACCCCATAAAAATCGAGTAAACATTTTCTCCAACTGCTGTATAACAGCTATCGGCAGTCACAGAACGTGAAACAGATGCACAGGCATAGAGGATAGAACATGGCGAATCAAAACCAGCTTCCCACCAAAAGAAAGCAACCGATTAGCCCAACCAGAAATCTTATCCCTGACCTTTCGGATAAGGTCATCGAAATGAGCAATCTTGAGACCCCCCATATAAATCGGGCACCCAAGATAGATAAACGGAAGCTGACGATCCTAAAACACGATAACAGAATGAATGATGGCATGACGCGAAGCAGAAGCTGAACCCCCAATATAGAAGCTGCTCTTAGCCTGACTAATCAGCTGCCCAGAAACTGCTTCATAATGGTGAATGAAGTCCATGAGCCTCTTGAGGCTAGACCGACTCTCATTGGCAAAAATAACAATATCATCTGCAAAATTCAAATGGGAGACGTGGACGGGCCCAGCGGCATAATATCTCAAAGAAGGATACTGAGAATACAGTTGATCTAATCCTTAGGGAAGAAACTTAGCAGCAATAATAAAGAGACACAGAGATAACATATCTCTTTGCCTAATACCACCCTACGACTGAAAAAACCCATGACTGACTCCATTAACGAATACAGAAAACCAAGGACCATAAATAGCCCGCCGAACCAATGAAATCCACTGCTCAGAAAAACCAAAACACCGAAGCATCTGAATAATAAAAGACCACGACATCCGATCATAAACTTTAGCCATGTCAAGCTTTAGCACGACATTACTCCCCCGAGTATGCCGACCAATATCATGAACCAACTCCTACACCAGGAGAACATTGTCATGGATAACCCGACCAGACACAAAACCACTCTCGGAAGGAGAAATGATACGAGACAAAACAGGAGCCAAGCTCATAACAAGTAACTTGGTGAGAACCTTGTTGCTCGCATTGCACAAACTGATCAGCTGAAAATCTACCTAAGAAACATGAGAGTCCTTCTTAGGAAGAAGGACCAAAAGCGTACTCTGAAAAGCCCGGGGCACAGAAGAGCCTAAAAAATAATTGTGAACAGTAGAAAGTAAATCCCTAGAAATAACATCCCAACACGACTAATAAAAGTTACTGCAAAACCCATCGAGACCTGGGGCACTATTAGGGTCAATAGAAAAATCACCCGCCGTAACTCATCCATATCAGGCACCCGACATAAGTCCACATCATCTTTTGCAGTCACCAGAGAAGGAATAAAATGAAAATATGACTGGAAAAACTAACTAGACGGGCCAAAAGTCTCTGAAAAAATCAATCGCAGAAGCAGCAACAGCAGAGGGCTCAGAAATCCAACCAGAAGAAGCATCCCAAATCCGATGAACATGAAACAACTGACGCTTCTTCCGAACCATCGCATGAAAAAATCAAGTGTTGGCGTCCCCCTCCCTGACCTAACGAACACTAAACATCTCTTCACAGAAAAAGTTGTACGGTCCTCAGCAGAACCAGAAACATCATACTACTTCTCCCTCCGAGCTACTTCCGTCTCAGCCTCCTTAACCCGATCAAACACGTTACCAAACACCTCATTATTCTAACCTTTTAAGCAGAGCTTCAACCGAACGAGCTTCTGCTAAAAAGTACGCATCCCGAAACCAGCCACCAGAGCAACCCAGGCCTGCCTCACAACATCCATAAACCTAGGATGTTTAAGCCATGCATGTAAAAATTTGAACCTCGAAGGTCCTTTAGCAACCAATCGATCACAGGATAATAACAAAGGAGAGATTTGAACCAGTGCGATTTAGATGAGTAACTCAGAAAGTAGAAAAGAAAGCAAACCAGGCAGCATTACCCACCACCCTATCCAAATACCTCCAAGTACGCCCATTAGTCCAAGTAAATGAACTCCCAGTAAAACCAACATCCTCCAAACCATAATCCAACAAAGCTAAATTAAAAGCATCAATAGCACCCTAGGGCTGTGTATGTCCCCTCGAAATCTCAGAAACAGACTGCACAATATTAAAATCCCCACATACCATCCAAGGCCCATCACGGCTATCAGCAAAAGAAATAAGAGCCTCTCACAAATCCTCTCGCACAGACATAGTACAACTAGCATAAACATAGGAAACATAAATAGGATCATAAAAGAAAAAGTGACTAACCCGGCAGTGAACCACCTGACCCATATCCTGAAGGATCTCCACAGAAAAAGGCACCGACCAAAACACCTATATCTTCTCAGACTGCAAAGAAAACCCATGCTCCATCCCAAGACGAATCCGAGTACTCTCTAATTGATTAACCGTAAGAAAAGGCTCCAAAATACAAAACAAAGACAATTTGTGGAACCGAATCAATTTTCGCAAATGGTGGACAGTAGGGGCCTTACTAATCCCCCGAATATTCCAAATAAGAGAATTATCATTAGGATGGGGAGCGACCCTGATTCTGCCGATGAGCCTTGCGAGTCTTTCGACCCACAACTACAAAAAAATCTCGAGACGAACTATCAATTTGTTGATCAGTGCTGGTCATAGCATCCGGAGGTAACGGAGTATGGACCTCCTCAGGATCAGACAAAAACCTTGCCTTACCAACATCTTCAGACTTCTCCGAGCTGCAATCCACATTAAAGCGAGAAATTCTAAGGTAGGCCCCCCTGCCATCTATATCAAACTCTGGATCTCAGTACTGCGGATATTAAAACCAATATGCATAACATCCTCAGAAGGTCTCATCTGGCCTAACATAACATCCGCAGCTCCCGGATTACCATCAGCATGACCCGTATCAACAGAAAGCCTCGCTGAGCCTGCCACATTACCCGCTGCTCCCAGAATGCCAAATCATGACTCATATCAACTAACGAAATATCCTCAGTACCAGTCTGCCCCAAAGAATCACTAACTCCACCTCTATCGGGTCGAAAAGCCACTTCAAAAATAATAGTCCCCAAAGGCCGATGGTCAGAAACAACAACATATCGGTTATTAGGAGCAACCCATGGCTAAACATTTGCGGGAAACATGGGCTTTTTGCCCTTAGAAACAGGACGCTGAATAGGTTCCTTAGACTGCGTAGGATCCTTAGACTGTTAGGCCTTACACACACCAGGATTAGAAACATAGCAAGCCTCAGTAGCGTGTCCCAAATGCTTACACGCTAAATAATAAGCAGGAACTTTCTCAAACACTAAATCCTGCCAAAAACCAGAATCCCCCTCTTCAATCCAAATTCGCGGCAATAAAGGTCGCGAAACATCATATTCTACCAATACTCTAGCGACCGATGACCTATTAACTGAGGCCGTCGCGTGGTCAACACACAAAGGGGTACCAATAGCCGCAACAATAGAGAATAAAGCAGACTTATAATAAATAAAATGAACAGGCAAATAAGATAAACTAACCTAAACAAACACAATAAGAGACTCTGCAGAACATCAAAAATCCGTACTCCATTTAAAAATACGCATACCTCGGCCATTGACATACCACGTTTGGCGGACTCAAATACACGAATAATCTTCCTCAATGGCCAACTTAATCAACACATGTCTGTTTTCTAGCAAGAAAACTTGACAGTTTCCTTTCAGCCCAAAAGAAACAAAAAACTTTTGGATGATATCCATGGGTGGCCGCCCAAAAGAAAATTTTCCAACCAAAGCAAGCTTGAAAGGCTCAGCCATGAGTTGCACTTCCTCCTTAGAAAACATCACAGCAGGCTCACCACGATGCAACAAAATCGGCTTAACTGAAATCGAGGAACCACTAGAACCCGTTACTGCATCCAAAAAAGACTTATCAGGTCGAGAGGGGGCCGCAGGGTTAAGAATGACAGCAGGCTTAACCGTGGCAGAATAGGAGCCTACGGGGCGGTTTGACAAAGTTGAAGAGGTACGGGCTTGGGCTTATGAATTACCAGTAGCCGAAGGAATATTAACACCCGCTTGAGAAAATTATTGATGATGGTTACGGGAAGGTTGCTGTGATGGTTGTGATGGCTGGGTAAGAGTGTGGCTGTGGTTAAGAGTTGTTGAAGGTTGTCAACGAGAAGAAGTCGGGGGTTGTATGGAGTCTGCATGGCCGTGAGGTTGGCTCGAGTTAAAGTTCTGAGTTAACTCAAGAGCCGAAGCAAACTGAGTTGACTCGAGGAGAGAGTGGTTGGCCACGGACGAAGAAGTATGCAGCCTTGGAGCAAAACTAGCATGACGGGCGGGTGTTGGGTGGGAGATCGACAACAAGGAACCACCATAGACGGCGGTTAAGAGGCCATGCACCAGTTTCGGATCCCGTACGTGGACACAATGCTTGGAAACAGTCTCATCTTGGGGAGAGACATGGCCATCATGAGGTTGATCAGACGTGGAGAAACCACCATACGGAGGGCCCGATGAAGCAGCGGCTGCACCTGTGGCCAACTCGCGGCAGCTGGAGCTTTCTTCGTAAGTTGCATGTTGTAAGGAAAACGACGAAGGAAGTCTTCGGTCGGCCAGAACAGAATCGGGATTAGGCAAGGAAGGTGCCAACCGCCGACTGACCGCATCTCCGGCATCCATTTCACTGGCGGCAACAGATCTCAAATCGTGGTCAGGATTTCGCATTGTTCGCGCACTGTTTCAAGAAGAAAAAAAGGTCTGCATGGGGGAGCGTCACGGGAAAGATGACCAGCGGCTAGGGGATTGTCCGACAGTGGCAGAGCACCACCACCGGCGGCTGGGGTAACCATGCCGGTGGCCAAAAAGAGAAAAGAAGCAGCAGCAAGTTGAGAGAATTTTAGAGAGAGAAAAAAATTGCCGAATAGTTTGGTTTTTTTTTTTGGATTGTATTAATATAGATTGCATTGAGTTATATAAAATAATGTAAAATTTATATAATACCATGTTTTGTGAAGTATGTCTATATTAATAAATAAAAATAATTTTATTGTAATGTAAATTTTAATATAAAATATTAAAATTTACATTACAATAAAATTATTTTTATTTATTAATTAAAAATAAAATAACCTCTTGTAACCACCACCAACTACCATTAACAACCACCAAAAATTTGCAAACGTTATTTATTTAAGTATTGTGTACTTTGTATCATTGAAATCCTCACTCTCGCTCTACGCAACGATATCAGTATCTCCAACAACATATAGCTTCTGTTCGTCAAAGATGTACTAAAGCTTTGCAAACGTTTTCAGTGATCAAGAGTTGCCGAAAATAGACGAGTTGCTCCACCAGATAATTGGTATAAGCTCAATACTGATGCATCTATTAAATCTTCAAAAGGTATTTGTGGGGTTGGGGCTATTGTCAGAAACGCAAGAGGGGAAGTTAGGGCAGCTGCGGTAAACATAAGGCCTTTTTCTAGGGATGTGGAATTTGCAGAAGCGGATACAGTCTTTCAGGGGGTTAGGCTAGCAATTGACTTGGGCTTAATTCCTTTGACTGTCGAACTTGTTCGCTTACTGTTGCTAGTCTGATTGATGGAAGCTTGCATGGTCGGGAAAATATAGGTTGGCTAGTATTGGAGCTCAAGGGCTTGATGGTTAATCAAGCTCCCATTATGGTTAAATATGTACCTAGATCTAACCCAACTAGCTTTTTCTTTTCCAGAAGGGCACATTTGGATTGAAGATTGTCCTGTAGAAATTGCCAATCTCTTGTAATGTTTCATTCTTTAAATATACTCTCAGTTTTTCGAAACAAACGTTGCCGAAAATAACTAATGATTGATGCTGACAATAAAGAAATCATTGATAATTAAGTTAAATTAATAAATTAGCTAAATAACATTAAGATAAGTTTAATGATTAAAAAATAAATAAAACTGACTGGACCCTCTCAAAAGTACTACGATGGAGGGCAGGTCTCATTTGGCCAGCCTGCTGACCTTTTGCGCATGCCGAACTGTGCACCCTGTTTGGTGCACACAAATTTGCACAGCCTACACATGTTAAACCCGCGTGCCAAACTTAGATGCTTGCAATAATAATAATAACAACAAACATAAATGGTAAAGACAAGTTGCATTTTCAAGTGGTTTTTAAGACATTTGGGGTCTGGATTTTTCTCAGATTGAAACATGGTAGATATTTGAACCGATGGTTTTCTGGTAGGGTGCTTGCTTACCGGATTGTTTGTCTTGGATTATATATTTTTCAATCCAATCCAAATCGTAAATAGATGAAATTCATTCTAAGTGAATTGATTATGGAGTTGACATAAATTCACGTCCAATCTATGTATTTTGTTAATATAAATCAGATTAAGAATTTTTCATTACGATCCAATCCACAAGATAATTAAATAAAAACAAAACAGATACAAACATAAATTAGATTTATTAAATTTAAATTAACTAACATATATAATAACCTAGTTGTTGAAATTTCCAATCCAATCTAATAACTTTTGAACACCTAAAGTATTTTTTTTTTGTTAGACTATCTGACTAAATAATTTTTTCTTTTACTTCAAGTAGTAGTTTTGTGGTTCTGTTGATGTAGGGCGTTGTGTGTTACAAACAAGGTACTTTCCGGAAGCAGTAACTTAGGTTGATAAGTATATGTTTTCAGTGTATATTATTTTGTTTTGAAGCTTACGATGAGACGAACAAAATCTACAACTACCTAAGCCATTCTACCCCATAGTTGAGCTAGAAATTCCATTTGTTTTCTGGTTATTTCTTAGTTTTAAGATTTTTTCCTATTTTTCCTGATTCTTTTAGGATTATTATCTTTTTTTAGAACTCAAATTTGAGTGTTGTTTATTTTTCTTTTCTTATTTTGATTAGTAGAATTTAATTGTCATATTATATTTTGGATTTGCCTATTTTAGTAAATTCACAATATTGAGGTTTGTTATAAAAGGGCCTTAAACCCTAGTCTTATTAATTCAGAATTTTGAATAAGATTTCTTATTATTTAGAAACCTAATTTCTTCTTTCAAGCTAGTTCAATAACGTTTCCATTTCATTAGTTTGTATCAAAGCAAGTTCGTTTGTCATCATGGTGCAGTCGCATGAATAAAGAAACAACCGTCCCGACAATGATGATCAAGGGATGCAGGCACTATCTGTGGACGTTGCCAAAAAAGCAATTGTAAAAGGAGCCTTACAAGCAATGGAAGTGTCTATAACCCGAGATTAGTGGCGATAAAGCGGGCAATCAAGAGTCTTAGACTTTCCATGAATGAAGATTAAAAGAGGCGATAAACACAAAGGGTTGATTGCAAAGGAGAAATTTAGGGAGCCAATCATGGTGAATAGCCTAAAGATTTTAACTGCGAAGTAGTACTTTAGAACTTATAACTTGCGAGGCAAGTACAGCCACACTTATGTGAAGAGTTAAAAAGCAATTCAAAAGAAGAAGACGTTGAGGATTATGATAGGAGGTGCGAGAAGAGTCCAAATTACAAAATTAATATTGATTTTGCAAATTTTTATGGTGGGATGCATGTTGAGGAATTTTTACACTGGACAACGGATGTAGAAAATTTCTTCCAGTATATGGAGATTCTACAGCATAAGTGGGTTAAACTTGTGACATTTGATTTGAAGGGTGCAACATCCATATAATGGCAAAACGTCTAGAATCAAAGAAGAGTTACGAGAAAACCATTGATCAAGTCGTGGACTAGAATGCAGAGAATGATGAAAGAGTATTTTCTCCCAACAGATTATCACCAGCAGTTGTACGTGAAGTATCAGAATTGCAGAAAAGAAAATGGTAGTGTTAATGAGTATACAAAGGAATTATATTGTTTGCACACAAGGAATAACATGGATGAGCCCAAGTTTTGAATAGTTACAAAGTATTTTGGTGGATTGAAACAAGAGCTGCAGAATGAGATTGTAGATGTGATTTTGGAAATGGGTATAACGGTTGCTGAGGTAAAAAAGTTGGAAGAACAAAAGCAATGTACTGTTTCTAGATTTCACAGAAGCAATTCACTAGCATGCAAAATAGACCAAACAGTCTTGAGATGGAAAACAAGCAGAAAACATAAGCTAGCAGTAGTAAGGCACAATAACCAACGTAGCAGCAGTTAAGACAACAACCACCTAGGCAGTCGAGTAATCCTTTTGTAAAGCCTATGCTTAATTAGTATTTGAAGTGTAGAGAACGAAGGCATAGATCAAATGAATGTCGTCCTAAAAATTTAAATTTGATATAAGCAGAAGTTGGCGAAACATAAGTGAATAATGTTAAAGATGGAAATGATAAGGAGCCTTTGGAATTGGAAGCAGATGAGAGAGAGTTGCTGAACTGTATTGTGCAAAATATTTTATTGGCACTAAAGTTTGAAAAGGATAACCAACGTAATAAAATTTTCAGAACACATGGCACCATTAATGATAAGGTGTGCAACGTGATAATTGATAGTGGTAATAGTGAGAACATAATTTTCAAGGCACTAGTTGATGTGATAAGACTTTTGATGAAGAAGCATTCAACACCCAACATAATACAATGGATAAAGAAAGGGACAGAAACATGTGTGACAAAAGTATATCATGCTTCTTTCCCCATTGAGAATATTTATAGGAGTGATGTGGTGTATGATGTAGTAGATATCGATGCGTGTTATCTGTTAATAGCGACACCTTTTGATAATTTTATGAAATGAGAGTTATCTATAGCACTTTTGGACTTAAATCAAGATTACTTAAAGAGTAAATGACATATTTTGATTGCATTTTAGTTATATTTTGCATACTTATCTATTTTTTAGTTTGTTCTAGATAAATTATGTTATTTTTTAATAAATTATGTGATTAGATAATGTGCTTATTTGTAGGCAATTGGAAGTGCAATTTTCAAGGAATGAATACTATGCAGTGGGCTTGTAAAAATGAGGAAAAAAATGGCTGCAGAAAAGTGGAAATGGGTTTGAAATAGTGCAGATGCTGTAGCCAATCCTATAGCAACCATTGTTATAACAATCTTGGAGTAACGAAAGAGAAAATTTTGAGCAAATCTCAGAAAAAAGATGCGATCTGCAGTTTCTAAATCTGAAAAAACACGTGTCCTAAGTTTCTGTTTGCCTTAATTTTTAACTATAAAAAGAAGCACACACACAAGGATGGGCAGAGCCGTCATTCACAAGAAATAACAAGAAAAGAAAAAGAAAACAACAAAGAAACAGGAAATTCCAAGGCTAAACAAAGGAGATTGTAGGCGTGAGGAAGAAGAAAGCAAGCATTACGAAGGGCTTGACGTTTTTATCTTTATCTTTCTTGTTTTTTTGATTCATGATGATGTATTTAATAGCTGAAACAGTTTTTGCTTTTATTTTATCACAAATCATGAACTAAATTTTCGTGTGGTTGAGTGATAAACAAACTTGATGGTTATTAACTGAATTAATGTGTTGCTGCATGATTACTATAGCATTTTGTTTTGATAATGCTTAATTTAATTTATTATTTCAGCTAACCACCCATTTAATGATACTATCTAAGAGAGAGCTACAAAATGGCCTATTTTAGTGGAACATATCAGAATAATACTTGGTTCTAGGTTAGGTTTCCCAAGTTGGGTTAACTTAATTTGAATAGGACCATGTCTAATCTAAAACTAATGATGAAATAGACATAGGGATTCACTTTGTAGGATATTAAGAACTTTGATCATAAAATGTTATATCTTCTATGGCAAAACAACCAGTCATTGTTAGGTTGCATATAAATATAAGAATTCCAATAGGTGACAACTGAGGATGCATTAGCGTTTTGCCCAATGCTATTGTAATTGCTATAGCAACAGTACTGTAACAGAAAAACAGTCAATGCCATTAAATGAGTTAATTCACTCAACTACATTACGTTTAGTGATTACATTTTTGTAGAAAACGTGTTAATTTAGTTTATTACATTTTATTTTTCTGTCTTTTAAATTATTTAGTTTAATTTAGTTGATAAAAGAATTTAATTTGATTTAATTGAATTTGCACCATAAGAATTGTTGTAGCAACTTTAATAACATCAATTCATGTGGAGACGATACTTGAATACTTATCACTTTATTACTTGTTGCGTACACTTGCGCACTGACACCTATATTTTAAAAGATTGAATCAACATCATAACACTTTGGTAGTTTGATGTAGATGTAGTGTATAGAGGAAGAGATAGTGCATACAAATTTTGGTGGAATAGTAAGAAAGTTCGCTTAAGGAGGCTCATTTATTTATTTTTTTTTGGCATACACGTTGGAATATGCACATCCTTTCCAGACCTCAGATTGATCATCTTGCATTGTTCTTTTCCTTCTCTTCTTGGATCTTCTGTGTTGTTGGGTAGACTTCCATAGGGTCTGTTGCTAAGTGCTGTGGCAAGTTGTCTAACTTGATTCTCCAAGTTTCTTAATAATACTACTTGACTTTGGACAACTGCTTCATTCTTCATAATATATTTCTTAATTAAAGCTTCAAGAGAATTGATTTGGTCATTACTGGTGTTTCTTTTACCTTAATTTTGATGATGAAATTCAAGTGGTTGTGCAAGTTTGTTTTGTTCATTAATTGTTATAGCATGTTGATTCTGACTGCCCTATGAAAAATTTGGGCATTGCCTTCATCTTGGGTTGTAAGTGTTTGAACATGGATTGTTATGTCCGTACTTGCTGAGGTTTCCCATGTAATTAATTGAGGTTGGATTCTCGAGACAATTATCAAATAAATGTCCCTCTGCACAATAGATACAAGATACTTCTACAACTTGATTAATTGTTGTTGGAGCAGTGGTTAGAGCCTTCACCATGTTTGTTAACGAGGTTACTTGTGCTAATAAGGCTGTTAGAGCATCCACATTAGACACTCTAGTTGTAGAGCATCTACATTAGGCACTTCAGTTGCACCTCTTGCTGCAGCTTGCCTAGTCGATTGCCACTGATAGTTGTTGTTGGTTATTCTTTTCAAAATCTCATAAGCTTCATTGTAGGATTTAGATAATAAAGCTCCATTTACTGAAGCATCCTTCATCAGTCTTAACTTTGGTTAAAACCACTGTAAAAGGTTTCTAGTTGTATACAGTAAAGAATACTATGATGTTGATATCTTCTTAGTAACTCTTTAAATCTTTCTCATGTATCATACCAGCTCTTATCTTCCAATTGATGGAAAGATGTGATCTCATTTCTCAATTTTGCATTCTTAATGGGTGAAAAATACTTCATCAAAAACTTATCAGCCAAGTCATTCCATGTTGTGATGGAATCTGGTGGTAGGGAATTCAGCCATGTCCGTGCTCAATTCCTCAAAGAAAATGAAAAAAGTCTGAGCCTTAGTGCTTCTTGTGATACTCTAGCAATCTTAAAAGCATCGACTCACCTCCAAGAATAACTTAAGATGAAAGTGAGGATCTTTGAATGATAGTCCATTGAACTGACCCACAGTTTGCAGCATTTGAAACATCACTGGTTTTAACTCAAAGTTATCTGCTTGGACTTCAAGTCTAACTATGCCCGGATGTATATCTTGAGGAGTCAGCACATTATAGTCTCGAATGGCTCTGTCTCTGTCGTTAGCCATATGAATGATATTATTTTCTGGTTGCCCAAAAACATGTTGTCCATTCAATTGTTGTAATTCTCCTTGGTTGTTCAAATTTCTCACATCCTGTAAGTCATTTATTACTACAGCAGCTTTTAAATTTCTTTGCTCTCTTATTAATTTTCTTACAGTTCTCTCAATTTCTGGATCAAAGTAGAACTTAATTTGTTTATCTTTGTGCATGCAACGATTACTTAAACACCCTATCAACCATAGAAAATTAAGTAAACAATAACTTAAATAAACATCACAAAAATTGATTTTGCAAATTAAAATAATCAATCAATCCCCTATAACGGCTCCAAAAACTTATTGCGATGTATGTTTAATCTCTTAAAATATGAGCGTCAATGTGCAAATGTACACAACATGTAATATAATGATAAGCATTCAAGTATTGTTTCCACATGGATTGATGCTATTAGAGTTGCTGCAACAATTTCTTTGGTGCAAATTTAATTTAATTTAATTTAAATCTTTTATCAACTAAACTAAACTAAGTAATCTAAATGACAAAAAATAAACTGCAATAAAATAAATCAACACGTTTCACACAAGAAGATAATCACATAATAATATGGTTGAATGAATCAATTCACTTAATGGCATTGATTGTGTTCCTGTTACAATGCTGTTACTACATCAATAAATAATATGTTGTAATAATTGTTGTAGCAACAGTACTGAGCAGAACTCTAATGTATCGTCAGTTGTTGCCTGTTCGAATTCTTATATATATATGCAACCTAACAATAACCAATTGTTATGCCTTCACAAGATATATCATTATATGCTCTAAGATTTTAATACCTTATAAGGTGAATTCTTATGTCTAATTTATCACTAGTTTTAGATTAAGTATGAGCTTATTCAAATTGAGTTAACCGAACTTGGGAACCTAATTTAAAACTAAATATTGTTTTAAGATGTTCCACTAAAACAAGCCCTTTTATGGCTCTCTTTTAGCTAATATCATTAAATGGGTGGTCAGCCGAAATAGTGAATTAAAATAAGCATTATCAAAACAAAATACTATAGCAATCATGCAGTAATACATAAAATTCAGTTAATTAACCATTAAGCTTGTCTATCATTCAACTAAAAAGAAGTTTAGTTCATGATTTATGACAAAATTGAAATAAGAATAGTTTTAGCCATCATAAACATCATCACAAATCAAAGAAAACAAGTAAAATGCAGATGGAAGCAATTGACCCTTCTAGATTCTTGATTTCTTCTTCCTCACATCTGCAATCTCTCTTGTTCAGCCCTGGAATTTCTCTTTTCTTCTCTGTTTTCTTTTTTTCTCTTTGTTATTTCTTGCAGTTTACGGATCTCTCTTTTCTTTATATGCATGCTTTTTTTATAATTGAAAACTAAGGCAAACAGAAGTCTATGGTGCATATTTTACAAATTTGGCAACTGCAAATCGTGTCCTTTTTTCTGAGGTTCTTGTGAAAATTTCTCTTTTGTTGTTTCAAGATTGTTACAGCAATAGTTGTTACAACACTTGCTACAACATCTGTAATGTTTCAGACTTGTTTCTTGAACCAATTTCTTTCATTATTTTTGCAAGCCCATTGTATAACATTCATTCCTTGAAAATTGCACTTCCAATTGCCTATAATCAAGCATATAATTTATTCTGAAACAACATAAGTTATTGAGAATAAACTAAAAATAGGTAAGTATGCAAAATATAACTAAAATGCAATTAGAATATGTCATTTACTCTATAAGTAATCTTGATTTAAATCCAAAAGTGTTATAGATAACTCTTATTTCATAGAATTATCAATCATCTTTGGGAGAAGTTTAGTACGCAGTTGTAATTTAGTAATGTTTTCCATTCACAAACAGATGAATTAATGCAAAATGGTCAATCGAACTTTGGACAACATGTTGTGTTGTGTTTGTGGTGACAAGCAATGAAACTAGAAAGCTGAATTGCCTTAAGTTGAGTTTGTTTACAATAGCATAGTGAATCGTTCTACTAATAAGACTTCTTTTGAGATTTTCTACACTTATCCCTAGAGCTGGCAAAATTTAACACGAACTGATTACCCGACACGAACACGACACGAATAAATGGGTATGGGTCATCGAATTTAACACGATTATTAAATGGGTCGGGTTCGAGTTGACATGATTCTTTTCCGTGTCAGGTTAGGGTTAAAGTTCTTGACCCATTTACCTGATCAATTACCCAATTATATTTCCTATTTTAAAATAATTTGCATGTTCTTATCATCAAAACTCAAATATTAGAGATAATTTTCTCTTTTATTTCTATTTTTTGAAATGATGAATATAAACACAATATTTTATTTTTAAAATTTATGATACATTTAGAGCTTCAATAGTATAAATGTGTAAATTATTGGTAGACATGTATATTTTATAATATCAATATATGTATATATATATATATATATATATATATATATATAATATTAAAACTTCATAATAGCGTAAATGTGTAATATTTTGGTATATATGTATATTTTATAATATCGATAAAGTATGTACGCGTGTATGAATGACAGCGTATAAATGTTTTATGTAAATTTTATTTAATATATATATATTAAGCGGGCTATTGGGTAACCCGATTATTTTTTCGTATCGGGTTTGGGTCTCAATATTTTGACACGATTATTAAATGGGTCGGGTTTGAGTCGACCTAAATTTGACACGACATGAAGCTGACCCGATACAAACACGATCCGATGACCCATTTTGCCACCTCTACTTATCCCCTTCACCATCGACACAACTCAAAAGTATTATTACTCCCAAGTCTAAGAGTGTTTAGTTATATTATAACTCGGTAAGTCCGGGGTCGAACCACAAGAAATTTTAAATCTAGTAATCAATTTGTTGTAATAAAGAAAATTAACTGTAGGAAAAGAAATTGACAGGAAAAAATGCTAAGGTTACAAGATCTACTTTCAAATTTCAAATTATGATTATAACTACTCTCTCATATTTGTATTTTGCATTTATTGTACCAATTAATTATTATGCCATTTAATTATTGATTAATCATTAATATGAGAAATATGAGATTAAGTACTTAATGTATAACAACTATATTAAAGTATCGACATTATATCAAAATACCATACAAATCAGAAAATATCTAGATTTATAAATTAAAATGACATAAAAGAAACTGGTAAGAAGGAAAAAAAATACAATAAATAAAATAAACTTTAAAACTCACTTGAGAGAGTAATTAATCAATAACTTGAATTCAAGAGCCTCACCTTTTACCTCAACTCAAAAAATTTAGCCACTCATATTAAAAAATAAAACACTCATTTTATTTAATAATATCTGAAATATATTACAAGAAAATTGATAACACAAGAAAAACAAAAAAGAAAGAAAAATTTCTCAACTGTCAATTCATCCCCTAGCTTTCTCTCTCGACTCCTTTTCCTTTTACTCTTTTTTCTCTTCTACTCTTTGGCTCTCCCCTCGCTGCGTTGCATTTCCTTGTCTTTTATAGGTGTGGAATGCAACTTTTTCTTGTATTTTTTTATTATATTGTATTATATATAATATATATATACTAAAAGGTGTGATGGCCATCACACCATACCTTTTTTTTATTTCTTCTTATTATTTTTTTATATTTATTTTTATTAATTACATCTCCTTCATAATGGTTTCCAATGACTTAAGTAATTCTTCTTTGTTTTCACTTTCAATTCCAATTCCTTTTTTATTTCTGAAATATTTACAATAAAAATTAACATACTATAAATTAATTTTAATATAAAAAATTATTAAGGGAGTGTTAAGATAATTTAAGAATAATGAGTGCATTAATCAACACTATAAGTAAAAAATTAATAATTTTAGACTTATTAAATGTACACTTTTTAGTGTTAATCAACCATGTGTATGACTTGGCTATCAAACCAATAGTAGCTGTAGTTGGAAAAAGCAAGGCAACAGATAATGCTGCGGAAAAGGCTCTAAATATTCATGCTGAGGTACAGGCTCTAAATATTCATGCTGAGGTACAGGCTCACTTGAAGGATAGCAATGCTAAATATAAGAAAGTGTTTTCATAAGATGACTTAGTGATGACATAGTTGTAGCGAGTCGTTTTTGTAACATTCATTCTAAATTGGAGAAGCGCAAATATAGACTATTTCGAATGGTACGAAAGGTCAACGATAATGCTTATATGCTCTAATTATCAGATAATTGGAACATCTCTCACACTTTCAGTGTGCTTGATCTATTTAAGTATCATCTAGATGATGAAGAATTGTACGAGCCAAACTTGAAGATAATTTTTTTTTAAAGTACAAGGGATTGAAGTAGGTTGTTGTGTGTTTGTTTTCATTGTATAATATAACGTTTCGAAGCTTACAATGAGACGAACAAAACTCAAAACTGCCTAAGCTGTTCTATCTTGTGATCGTGCTGAAAATTCTAGTTCTTTCCTCATTGTTTCCTAGTTTTAAGACTTTTTCCTATTTTCCTTGATTTTTCTAGAATTTTTTTTTTAGAATTCAGATTTGAGTGCCATTTGTTTTCTTTTTCTTATTTTGATTAGTAGAATTTAATTGTCATATGATATTTTAGATTTTTTTATTTTGGTAAATTCACAATATTTATATTTGTTATAAAAAGGCCTCAAAACCCTAATTTTATTCATTCAAACCTTTTTAATAAAATTTCTTATTATTCAAAAACTTAGTTTCTTTCTTTCAAGCTAGTTTAATAACGTTTCCATTTCGTCATTAAATTATAAAGTGTAAAGAAGTTTGAAAAAACTTTAAAACTATAAAATTTAAGATGCTTAAAATTTAATGTAAATAAATCGCACTATTAATATGTTTTCCCAAACTTTTCGTGTAGTTTAAAATTCTATGTTAGAACATTTCTATTATTTCAAGCTACATGCATAAAGTGGAATATTTGCTCACATCCGGATCCCAGTGCAGATTTTCATGTGGATATCCAGTTATAGATGTAATTAATTAGATTATTCGTATTAATTACATTTAAAAAAGAAAACACACAATCATAAACAGGCCCGCTAAACAATGACCGACTGAAACTGAAAAACAGATAACTCAGTCTCTCAAATCCCTAATCGACTCCGTCGCAGCAGCTTCTTCTGTTTTCTACTATTTTCTACGGCCGCGCATGCATCGACGCCGCTGCTGTTCCTGTTCGCTGCTTGTTTCGCACGCCGCCGCCACCTGTTGCTTGAGGAGTTGAGGTAATAAGCGCCATTCGATCTAAGTCTTGGTCAATATTTATCGGAAAATTTTGAAGATCTGAAAGTGGTGATGACAATAGCATGAAGACTTAAATCTGATTCTTTTAGGACGAAAGTTTTGTATTGTTTTAGAGCATTGTGTCAGTAGCGTTGTGGGTACTTTTGCATGGATCTGATTTTTCTTTCTTACTTGCTGCTGTGTTGGTAATTTGAAGTACTTGAGTTATTTGTTTTGTTGCGTTGGCACGTTTTCTCTTGTATGCTGGAAATTTACGCATTTTCTTATGTGGAAGTGGAAAGTTCTCTCCATCTCTGTTTGTATTACATTTGATGCTGAAAGTTGGGACTTTTCATCTTCTATTTTCTTATGTATTTATTTTACATATTTGCTTATCAACAAACTAATGGCTTTGCAGCTTCAAGTTTGGTTTAATGCCGAAAAAGAGTAGTTCTTTAAAGGCACCTGAAAAAACACCAGAAAACCCAGTCGAAGAAGATGAAAATCCCTCTTCAAAGCCGAAAAAGTCAGGTAACGAGATTGATGAAATCTTTGCGGGCAAAAAGAGGAAGAAGCCTGAGGGGAAAAAAACCAAGAAGTTGAATAAAAATGAAACTGTGGAACCAAAATTGGTCAAGAAAAAGAAAGAAAAGAAAAGGAGTAAGGGAGATACAGAGGATGGGTTAGCTGACCCTCCTGCTCGGCCTAGAAAGCGGATGGAGGATGGACTTACTATATACACAGAAGATGAGTTGGGTATCAATAACGCTGATGCTGGAAACACACCACTTTGTCCATTTGATTGTTCTTGTTGCTTTTAGTTGTGCTGGCAGATTGGTAAATTATCATTTAGAATTTTGCAATTTTGATTCGCTGATTTTAATTATGGTTTTTGTTGTCCTAGCTTGTAGATTATTATGCAAAGTTTTTGCTTGCTAGTTGTAGACAATGAATTTGATCTAAGGAACAAGTGTTAGTTACTCCATCCCATAATGAATTAGTTTTGTGTTCTTGAAAGTGCTGAGGAGCAATCTGATCTAGTTTTGACCCGTATAAATGTATCTGCAAGTGTAATTAAGTATAGTTCCATCATTAAATATCCTACCTATAATGAGTTGAATTTTTGAAGAACTTTTCATGCAGCAAGGGGTATGAAATGTTCTTTATTTAGTTGATTTTATCTGCTAGTTTACAGTTAGGATGCTCTCATGAATCTTGTGATGCATCAAAAAGGTTTGTGTTGTGTGCGCTATTAAGTAAATTGACAATGGGGATAGTTTTTTTGCAGAAACATGGCTTATCGCAGTTTTAGTTAACATAATCTCTGGTAATGAACAATATGTGCAAGTACTAAGTTTGTTCTTACCTCTTTATGTTTTCAGATGGTTCTTATTTCTTTTTTTGTACATAATAAATTTCATTTTCTGCTTGTCTCAAGGAAGGTGAGCTTGATTACCTTGATTAATATTCCCTTTCTCTATTCTCTTATACAAATAACATTATTAGTTTTTGTATGTAACTTCACATGAAATACTCTTAAGCATTTTAGTATTATTTATTATTACTTGTTATATATACCTAAGCAACTTTTTCTATATTTCATTCGAGATCATTGTGTTTTACATTTCATTCAAATCACTAAGTTTTAACCCATGATTTTAGTTTTTTGGAGTGGTTCTTTTTTCTTTTCCTTTTTTTTTTTCGATTTTAGCAAGTAACAAAGATTTGATTTCATTTATTAGAATAACAATGCAAATTACGATAAAATGCTTATGGGATATGAATGTACCAATGTATCATATGTTGAGTACGAGAAAAACTTAAGTAGGATCGGCAACTCATACTTTGTCATTTGGCTGAGCAGTGGACCAATCCCACCATGGCTTCCACCAAAATTAAAAAATAAAAAATAGTGGTCTTAGGATGCACTTGTTCCGCCAAAAGGTAGGCTTGAGTTAGGTTAGCAAAATTCGAGTTTGGGTTTGGGTATTGCAATGCTTGAATCCTACCTCGAGTTTTTTTAAGCCGGCATCGGGTCAAGTTTTTAATTTGAGATTTTGTATTCGAATTTTGTAATTTTTAAATATTATATATGTATACTTTTATAATTTTTAAATTTATTTCAATGAAATTGAACATGAAAATATAAACTTTAAATGTTTAAAACTTTACATATATGTAATAGATGAGTTAAATAAATATAAATATAAATATTTAAAATAATATATATTTTATAACATTTTTTTAATAAAATTTAGGTTTTGGGTCAGCTCTCAAATTTATCAAGTGATGACTAAGACCAACTTAATTTTATATCCACCTAGGTATTTTTGTCACCCTTAATTAACTCGTTCTATCATCTCAGCAGGCTGAGGTAGGATTCACTTGCACAAATTTTTCTCCTCAAGTATATTGCTGCGGCAATATAGTGTTATCACTTGAAACATTTTTTCCCCCTAATTAATTTGTAGGATTGACTTGCACAAATTTTTCTCTTCAAGTATATTGCTGCGGCAATATAGTGTTATCACTTGAAACATTTTTTCCCCCTAATTAATTTGTTGTCATTAAAATAATTGTAGTTTGAGAATAAGATATTAGTTTAGGGTGGGGAAAATCTTTTACTTAAAATCATGAGTTAATATTTTTTATTTATTGAATTTATTCAATCCAATAGTACAAATTTAAAGTTTAAAAATATCATTTAAGTATTCTTCTATCTAGTATTGGATTGAATGAATTCCATGATTTAGCCACATATTACATATGTTTATTTTATCATGCACAATATTTATGAAAAATTTTACTTCTCACAAAATATCTTTTTGATATTTTGAAAAAACATCATGAACTGAAAGAATTTCATATGTCCCTAAAACATTTAACATGCATGAAACAATTTAATATAAGTTACACGATAATTGCCTTATTGTTTGTTATATACTTAGGTTTAAGTTTAGTAATAAAAAAAATAATTATTTTTAAAATTTTTGAAGAAATTAAAATTAGTGCTCACCTGCAACTTTATTCACAATATTTGAAGCTCTAGGACATGTAATAGCATCCCAAGCTACGCATGATTATTTTTTTCATTGGTCAAGCTGATTAATTAGATAGTTAAATCAAAATAATTTTAAAAATCAACTAAGGCAGCTCTGAGAATGACAAAATTTTGTTCACTTCCTTTTTTTTAATTATATGAATCGAACTTGTTTCAATTTTTTAATTTTTAACATGATCTTTGATAAGATTAACTCCATAAAATCAAGTGACTGATTGATATACATTCTGTATTTTAGTTTGTTGTAATCACCCTTTATAAAAATAAGTGATTGATTGATATACATTTTGAGGATTTTGCTAAGTTACAATTACGGTAACTTACAGTCTCTTCAAAATTTATATGGATTTTACCATTGATTGTCGCTGTTCACATAATTTTAAAGAAACTATAAGCTACAACAGTTGTAATTCAGCAGCCCTCACATTTTGAATTCAACTCTCTACGAAAATAAGGGACTGATTGATATATATTTTGTATTTTAGCATGTTGGAATAGGTCTCAACACGACATGCCGTAAAAGATAATTTAAAGTTGCAATTGGACCAAATGGAAGACTTAACCAAATAAAGCCGACTTGCATGTAACCTTTTATAATTAACCTATACATGTGTATGTCAGGAGTACAGGACGTAAAAAAAAACAAATGAGGCGATGCTATGGCTCATTTCACATCATTGCAATGTATGGAGAAGCTTAAGAAATAATGAATGAATATACAAGAGAAAATTTTAAATTTGTCTTCTAATCATATGACATGAAGAGATCTCTATTTTCACGTTTCACCCGTATAAACTTTAAAATACAAATTCCTATGTATTATGTTACAAAACTTTTAATAATTGTATGGAATCTACGGACATTTAGAGCCTACATAGATAGAGATATATTTTCAATCTATTGTAATAAATTCAAATAGAAAAAAAATAATATTTCATTCGAGTCTATTTTAAAATATCTTTAAAGGGTCTGTACACATAAAAGTAAATATAACTCAAAATATTTATACTAAATTTCTTAAAAATTTATAGGGTAAATTTTAGATTATGTTCCAATGAATTCACTATTTTTAAGACACCACTTACTGTTGAAAGTGGTATTTTTGTAATTTCATGATAGGCAACTAACTGTACAAGTCAAACCTATGTTTTTTTTTTAGTAGAATGACCATTATTCCCCATTTGTTTCTCATACTTTAGAGGATAATGTATTTTAACATCATCAGAATTATTTTTTAGAAGAAGATCATTAAAATTAAAATTAAAATAAGCAAAATCTAATTATCATCACTAACAAAAATTCCGGAGTGACGTTTATTATACTCCTTAAATCAAAATATTACTTCTAATTATTTATTAATTTTCTTATACGCCCCATTTTATCCCAAGACTAATTCATCTTCTTCCACTAAAGCTCCTTCCTCATAAACAAATGCAACATAGCTGTAACAATACCTCTGTCCCAAATTCTTCTGTAATAAATCAATTTAAATCCCAACTTGTAATCAAACTTGTTCATTCCTAACCCATTTTAACAAAAGCAACAACAAGCAAGAAAAATTATTGAATAATTTGTTCTGCAATCAAACCTACAAGACAAAACCCTAATAAGCAAACTCACTTAAATAAAACCCCTTAATGCTTATTTTTTACGTTGGGTTTGTGGTTAGGCATGTGCTCCTGAAAGTTACTTCTACTGCTGATTTTTTAGCTAATTGAGCTTGTATTCATCGGGTTCATCAACATTTCTTAAGTTCTTAGGATATTCCTACTGGCTTAGTCAACATTCTTTATTTGGATGTGCAGATGTACGATTCCTCATATCAGGCGTTAGGCTTATTTGTTCTTATTATTCTTCTTGATTTATACTATTTTTCTATGCTTTTCATGTTTTTTATTTTGTTGTAGGAGCCTTTGATTCATGTCTCCCTCCTATGTATTATTCATTATTTGATCTATATTACGATTAAGGGTCTCGCCTAACTCCCCACCATCTTAGTGGTTTCTAATTTTTTTCTTAAATCACTTAAATAAAACCTAACAAACCCTAACAGCAATTCCTCAGATCCAAGCTTATGGGCTGCGTGCTGCCAGACAATAGAAACCCCTTGGCATTGCACCCAAGTCATTCATAAAGAGAGGTCGTACGCGGGCAAGCGAATTGAGATTTCATTGGGTGTTTATGTATTAAGGGTTACGGTGTTTATGAATTAGGTTTGATTGTTTGTGGAAAAATTGAGAAGTCAAATGTTGGAATTGAAGAAATTAGGGGTGTTTGACTTCAAAAAGTTAGGATTTTATTTTTAAAATGAAAGTGAAGATTTGGTAATGTTATTAAATAAGAAAGAAGAAGCAAAAAATAAACAAGAACGAAGAAGAAGAAAAATATAAAATTAAGAAGTGTTTTTAGTCTTAAACTTTATTAAGAAGTGTTTTTAGTTAATAGATTTAGCTAATGTTAAGGGTAGTCCTATACTTTATTTAGTCAACATTAGCTATTATTTGTTAAAATGACTAATTTTAAAGAGTAATTTAATATTTTTAAAATAAAAAAAATATTTAATTCACGATGACGTTATTCAAAATTTATCCAAATTTATGTATAGTACTATCTATAACTTCAGAAGAAAAAGAATCAAGGGGATTGAAAAGACATAACACTAATTTATAGAAGTTACAAAACAAATAGAAGGATAGGGCAATTTGAAAAGAAAAGGAGGAACATTGCCATGAGAAGAAGATCACGGTTCAATTTCCTTTCAACAGACTTCTAGCCCTAGATAATCTACTGCTTAAGCAGCCATCACGTAATAGTAATATTAAGATCAAGATGATTGTTGTCCTCTTATTAACCTTAGTTGGTAACAAAGTTACATATGAAAAATATGCAAAAACAATTTTCAACAATAAAATCAATGTTTGTTAGTTGACAAATCCATATGTTGAACAAAATAACAACTTGGCTTTGATGTGAATTATGATATCGTTTAACAACTAATTTTACAACAAAATAAAATTATTATTTAACCCAAAATACTAACTTACATTTTACTTCACCCAACTCTACAGAGAATAGGTAAAACTTTTTGAAAGTTTGAATCACTAAATTTAAGAAATGTACCAAAAAAAAATTATGTTGTCTAATTTGTCAAGATAACATTGTCTCGTATCTAGATGAAAGCTTCTCTAATTTTTCCAATATTACTGCTCATCCAAAATAGAGACTGTAATTTAGGGTGTTGCAAAATTGGCACAAATTTAGTGAAACAATCAAGCATCACCCATTTTTTCCTAAAACTAGGTAGCCTTCAACTCCAAAAAAAAAAACCCAAACTACAAATAGAGTAATTTTCACTAGAAAAGCTATTTTTTTAACATTAATCATTACATTGATTTTAAATCTTGAAGGGTTTCTCCTTTTAAGAAACCATCAAACATCTTCGAAACCACTGTTAACTATTTTTATTCAAAAACTCATTTATTTTTCTTGTAGCCAAAGACAACATAAATATAGATAATCCTATAATTTCTATTCTAAGACCAATCTAATATTGTTCTTAGGTCATAAAATCCACTAGAGAAAAATTGGAATCATCTTTATTTTACATTTTCATTACACATAAAAGGTCTATACTTCCCATCTATGTAAATAATAGGTGATGGAACTCACTTCTCTATCCTTTTTTTTTTTTTTTTTTTTTTTTGGGGGGGGGATCTCTTGGGCTTCAATAATGATCCTATATCCGGGATTTTTGATGATAACAAAGCTTATATGTTCTTGATTAAAATATTTGAGTTATTAAAATGAATTTCTTAAAGCCATAAACATGTTTAAAAAATCTTAATAACTTGGTTGGAAAATCATTTTTCACAAAAAGTTATCCAAATGATCCTATATCCGAACCGTTTATTATAAAAGGTTTTTTATTAACAACTCCATTAATCTTTTGACGATATATCCAAACTCTTGAAATAGAGGCAAAGCTTCAATCTTGACCTTGAGTTGCGATTTTATTTTTGTTAAACTTCTTTATTTAAAGTTGATGAAACAATAGCTTTGTCCAACTATAAAATAGCTCAACCAAATTCAAATCACAAGAGATCAAATAGTTTTCTTGAGCTTAAGAATGCTACTTTGGAAACTAGTTTTTATTTCAAATAAAATTTGTTTTTTGTTGGGATACACTTGGGTTAAGAGATTGGGAATAATCTCTTGATTGTAAAGGTCCATTGACATCTTGAAGTCAAGTGTAAGTGGTTGTCCAGAAGCCTTGGAGGCTTGCTTATAAAAAGGCATGGACGTGGCATGGTTGGCCGAACCACGTAAAAATCACGTGTTTGATTTCAAATTATTGTTAATTATATTGTTTTAAATTTTTTAATTGTTAAAATTTGTAAAAAAATTATATATCCAAACTCTTGAAATAGAGGCAAAGCTTATAGTAAACTTTTTAAATATTATAAAACTATTTTGTCAAAGATCTCCTAAGAATGCTACTTTGGAATAGCTTTCAAATAAAATTTGTTCAAGTAGAATTTTTATAAAAAAGAAATGTAAATAAAGTAAACTTTTGTATTTTATCAAAGAAATTTATTTTTTTATTTTTTTAAAATGCTTTCCAACTTCTATTACAAAAATATTCAAAATTGGAGATTTTGTGAACAGAGGCAAAATAATTTAATTAATTTCCAAAAGCTTTACTTCAAGTACAACCAAACAATATCAAAATTTCTGAAAAATCTTTGAGATGAAAGAAGCATTTTTGGTTATCAAATAAGGTGGGAGCTTGAGAAATCAAAATGTGAAGCTATAAAAAACATGAAGAAGATGAGAAAGTTGAGAATTTAACTACCCTCTTGGCCTAACATTAAAATAACATAATGACAATTTTCAGTGGGCTAGAGTTAAATTCTTAGATAAGTGTGTAGTACAGCTCTCAACTTTCTCTCTCGAATATAATGCTTTAATTTGTAAATAATGTAGCAATTGGTGTTAGAGCCTATGATTGTGCAATTTCATTCGAAAGAGTTAAACAATGGACTGTTCGATTTCACAATCAATTAACGGCCCACAATTTTTTTATCGATTTATTTCGACAAATGATATAGCCCATAGTAAAAATAAAACTGCCTATTTAAAATAGGCGGGATGGCATGGCGCAGCCCACTTGATGGCAGTGCTAGGTGTCACCGGGCTTTTTTTAAATATGTGTGACAACCTGTGTGATGACACTAAGTGCTCCAATTAGCCAGCCACTCAAACACCCAACAGAAGCAATTTTAAGATGGAAGTAACTTAGACACATAATAGAGGTTATACAGGAGATTTCTCACCAATACAAAGAACAATACACACACAAGCCACAAGAACACAATAATTTATTTTTTACAGAGGCACTAACTCCCAACTTTTCTATTCCGGCAATTAGAAAAGATTACAAATAGTTCAAGTTTTGTATGCTCAAAGACACAAGACTCAACTCAAAACTTGTGCTCCCAACATACATCCCCATCACTATTTATGTACAAGAGTTTGCGAATGACATCTCCATTTGCTAGGTTTAGATGGCGCGCCACTCTCACGCCACCTCAAATTCCCTCCCCAAATTTTAGGCACCCACCAAGCATGTTCTAAGGAGCACATCTCCACTCTCCCTTGATTTGAGCAATCGCTGCCTACTTAGTCTAATGGCAAGTAGATCATGGGATGTAACCACCAAACCCACAATCTTTGCCCCTCATTTTTAGGCACATGATCAACGCAATGTTCACCTATTTTATAGCAGCCTTAATTGCCACTTATGCTTGATTCTAGGCCCACTCTTTAAGAGTTGCAGCCACCATGCTCTATGTCCCACGCTACTGTCCACATATAGCCCACACATGACGCCTCTCATTTTTGCATGACTTGGCCTCACTCGTGCATGCCCTATGTTGTTGTACGTTTGCACGCACTCCGGCACGCAATTTCTGCCACTATCTTGCAAACAGCCCATACAATTGAGCCACAAACTTGCGAGCCACTGCACCTAATGCCTCGCGAGCTTTGTGCCTTGGGCTCATTGGCCACTATGCCTTGCACTCGAGTGTCATATGCACCTTGCGCTTGCACACCCTCGCACCACTATGCCTCACGCTTGCGCACCCATGCACCTCTTGCTCGCGCACCCATGAGCCCATGCACTTGCAAGATATCGCATGCATCACCCTTGCACACCTTTGCGAGCGCTGTCTTGCATTCCCTAGCACCCATGTCACAGAGTACGCTTACTATCACGGCCCAGCCAACACATTAAATTTGCATTGTTTTTGTGGTCGTCCCCAAGCACGGCCACGTTGCTCCTATGACTCAGCATAAGCCACGACAGTTGGCCTTCATGACTCATCGTACTGACACTAGGCCAAACTTTTTGACCCATAATGTAGTGGCTAAGTTACAAAGCCAATTGATTTGAGTGAAAACAAAACCGAATGCATGTGAGGTTTCTTTAAAATTTTGACGTAAAAATTATTCTTTGTTTTTTTTTTTAAATACGCATATAATATTATAATTGATATTTGTGGGGGAAAAAAATGTGCGTATCCAAAATTCCAACGGCAAAGATGAATAGATGATGGGTGGCATTTAAAAAAAATAACTAAAAAGAGATTTGCATTGTCAAATTGGCTGTTTTAGGCCAAGTCAGCAAATATAGCTACTCATCTAGCTGCACAAAGCCCACACCAAAAACATGTATCGAACAAGTGACAACTGAAAATACAAACTTTAATCATGTTTCCTTAATTTTTTGATGAAATTTCCACCTTTAAGCTAGTTCATCATAACAAATGAAACCAACCACAAGTTGATCAAATTGTCATCCTTATAAATATTAAGCTCATGCCAACTAATGCCAACCGCTCAAGTGCCAATTGTTCATAGTTTATTTTGTATTTTTCCCCTTTCAAACCTCTCTCACTATTTGCTCATTTGAGAGGAAAAAAAAATAGTGGAGGGTAGAGAGTGAAGAGGCTACGAGAAGTTGGCTAACTTTTGTAAGCTCTTTATTTATTTATTTTATGCTCTCTTTTTTTTCCTTCTACTAAGGTTTGGATGAAATTTTATAATAAAACAAATTCCAATTTTTATGTATTAATTTCTCCTTTTATGTTTTTAATGCTTATAATTACGGCTTCACATGATTTATAAAAATAAAACTCTTTTCACCGTTAATATTTTGTACTCTTAATAGTTAGGAATAACTTTTAATAAATGTAAGCTTGATTACATATTTTCTCTTTATTAACTCTTTGATTTTATGTTTTTTTTTCAAATAAATATCTAGAATGTTTAGTGTTAATAATTTTGAAACAAAATAGAATTTACTCTAAAAATTTCACATGTGTGTCAAAATATAAAATTTTTCAGTAAACAACGAATTGATTTTTAAATTTTTATTCTAATTTAGGTGAATTAATAAATAAATAATTAGAATTTATGAAATCAAGAATGATTGATTCCAAAAGCCTTAGTATTATATCACGTTCATTTTCAACTCACTTTCAATTATTTTTTAGTTATAAGTGAAATATAATTTTCATTCTTAAAACCATCTTTGTTAACCATGTAAGAATTAATTTTATATAGGTTTGATTTGGTTTTCCATTCTAATCGACAATCTCTAGCATGAACTTGACCTTTAAAAGCATGACAACTTGATTCACATGTGTTCGGTTCCATTTGTATTTTGTAATGAATTTTAGGCTAATTGGGAATGCCATGAAATATGAACATGGTGGAAACTTTTATTTTTAGTTGTCATTTGTTAGGTATGTGTTGTCATTGAGTCGGGCAAGTTGCCATTGTGTGATGGGCTAAACAATAAATGGATACGAATATGAAGCTTCATGAAAAATGGGCTACATTTATGGGCTGTATATATCTGGATGTGAACGTGGTTTTGCAGGCATTAATCTGAGGTAAGCAGACTAATGTGTCGATGACATGCGGTTGTTAGATTCGGGCTTCGTGCGTGAGCTAATAGTAATAAGGACCCCCTAAGTTACAAGCAATGTAACTTACAGGCATTGTCCGTTTGTTTTTTTGTCAAATTAGATTCAGGTCTTTTATATTTTATTTTATTTATAAATATTATAAATTTTTTTAAATTTATTCATAAATATTTAGAATATTAAATTTATCTATATAATTTTTAAATTTTTTTAAAAAATTTATTTAATTAAAAAATATAATTATTATTAATATATTATAATTTTAATTTTAAATAGATTATTATTAATAATAATAAAATGTATTATAATTAATTAATATATTAAAAATAATTGATAATAATTTTTTAGTTAAATTATTAACAATAATAATAATAATAATAATAATAATAATAATAATAATATATATATATATATATATATATATAAGAGACCAATACAGATAAGTTGTCACCACATCCATAAGAACTCTCATACAGACCTCGTACACAACATCTATAAGATGCATATCAATATTTTCTAATACAACCAAACTAATTAAAAATCAAAACGTAAGCACACATAACAAGAGAATACGTATTGTCATAATCAATACAAGGTCTCTGTAAGAATTCTTGTGCAACAAGTTGTGCTTTATATCTTACAACTTCACCTTTTTCATTATGTTTTCATACAAATACCTATTTGTACCCAACAGGTTTGACACCCTTAAGTGTTAGGATTATAGGTCCAAATAGTTCACGTTTGGTTAAAGAAGTCAACTCTGCCTAAATCACTTTTTTCCACTTGAGCCAATTATGCCTCAGTATGCATTCATCAATGGTTTGTGGATCATGATCATTTAGAATGTCAATAGTTATTGTAAATGTAAACACATCGTTGATGATAATTTCTTTATTTTCAACCACTTTAAGAACTTGTGCCATTTCTTAGGCATGTGCCTCTTTAAGAGGTCTTTCAAAGTGTTTGGTCTCCTTAAGAACTAGATGCCATTTTAAAATATTACATTTGAGTATAATCGACAAAAATCTCACTATTTCTAAATTTAAGTACCTTTTCAAGTCCTTTGTTCTTCATAAAGAGTTTGTGCATTATTAGAGTTTTTGGTCTTTTCATAGACCATTTGCTTTTCTAAAGCAATTTTTCCTTTTAGATTTTTAGCATCATTTGTAACAGAACTTTGTTTAATTATTATTTTTATTTTTGTGGAACACTATCTTTTGAACCAATTGATCTACCTTACTTCTGGCATGCCACAAACAATTTATCAACTACATTTTTCATTAATTGTTCCTTACACACTATAACTCGATTAGGTACATTAGCAGCTCATATATATGATATTGGTTATTTTTGCCACATCTCTGAATGCATCTACCAATTCTTCTACAAGTTATTGTAAAAAACTATCTTACACACTTTATTTTCATTTTGAGATGTGCATGGATCTAAATGAGACAGATGGGTCACTGTCCACTTAGAACCATGCCTAACCTCAAGAATCTTTTTTCTTTCCTTCGATAGAGGAAAATTTGTCTCATTAAAATGATAATCCGCAAATTGTACAGTAAATATATCACCTATCAATGATTTTAAATATCTGATGATAGATGATGAGTCAATCCCACATAAATTTCCAAATGACATTAAGGTTCAATTTTATTGCATTGTAAGTCACAATTGGCACTTGCACTACGTAACAAAAAAAATGAGTAAATAGAATATATCTAGTTGGTGTACCAATATCAATTGCAATGGAAAATATTTATGATATGCAGTAGACCTTAAGCAGATTAATGCCGCAACATGCAAAATAGCATGTTCCCATGTCGAAATAAGTAATTGACTTCATAATAATAAAGTTCTAGCAATTACCTATAGGCATATTATGAGAGATTCTATTAATCCATTTTGAGTATGTGCATATGGTAGTGGGTGTTCTACATCAATCTCAACTGTCATGCAGCAATCATCAAATGTTTTAGAAATAAACTCATCGGCATTATCTAGACGTATGGTCTTGATTAGATAATATAAGGATTATGCATATAACTTGATTATTTGCATAAGCAATCTTACGAATACAATATTACGTGTAGATAATAAGCAAATGTACAACCGGCGTGTAGATGTATCAATTAAAATCATAAAATAACAAAATGGGCCACTTGATGAGCGAATAGGTCCACATATATTTCATTGAATTCTTTGTAAAAATATTAGAGATTCAAAACTAATTTTATTGGGTGGTAATTTAACTACTAATTTTTTTTGTAAACAAGCAGTACAACTATTATCATTGGATAATAAAAATTTTAAATCTTTCAATGGGTGTTCATGAGAGTTTTCTATAATTCTGCGCATGATTGTTGATCTAAGGTACCAAAGCGGTCATGCCAAAGTATAAAAGAATTTGAATCATATAACTTATCTTTTATGACAACGCAACTTTTTATTGATTTTATTGTCGTATAGTATAAGCCATATGAAAAAACTAGAGGCATTTCTAATATTTCATTCTATCCACACATATAAGAAGTAAAGTATAGACATTCTACATTATTATCATTTATTGTCTCTATATGAAAATTATTACGACAAATATCTTTTGAAACTAAATAAATTTATTTTTTATTTAGATAAATACAGAGCATTATGAATATATGATTTCGTACCTTTCATTGATATGATTATTGATCTTTTAGTACCTTCAATAATATTTACTGGACCTGATATTGCAATCACATTTACTTTAATTAAATTTAAATTTAAAAAATACCCCTTGTTTCAAAGAATCATATGTCTAGTTGCACTTTTAGCAAAACATATTTTTCCTTCAAACATTTTATCGAAATCCATATGCTTAAAACAAAAATACAAAGACAATACATATTAGATAACATGAAAGAAACAAAATTACAAGAACAAACATAAAACAAAAGTTGAATTTTAATTATAATGACATTTCCATCACTAATCAAGTGATTAATTTTTCCATCTTTGTCTTCAAAGAAATTTGAAACATCAAGATATGTAACATCCATTGGATATGAGTCATCAACCAAGTTTGTTTCAACATTCTATTCTTTTGATTTTGTATCATATAAATTATCTTTTATGACTGTGTAACTTTTTATTAATTTTATCGTTATATAATAAAAGCCAAATGAGAAAGCTAGAAGTTTTTTTAATATTTGTTTCTTTTTGTGTAACTTTTTATTAATTTTATCGTTATATAATAAAAGCCAAATGAGAAAGCTAGAAGTTTTTTTAATATTTGTTTCTTTTTTAACATGTTAGAAATAATGTATAGATATAAATTATCTTTTATGACTGTGTAACTTTTCATTGATTTTATCGTTATATAATAAAAGCCAAATGAGAAAGCTAGAAGTTTTTCTAATATTTGTTTCTTTTTGGACATGTTAGAAATAATGTACAAATATTCTACATTATTCTCATTCATTGTCTTCATATGAAAATTATTATGACGAATGTCTTTAAAACCAAGTAAATTTCTTTTTTATTTAAGTGAATACATCTAATTTTATAGAGCAAATCCTTTAGAATTGAATAAAAAAAAACATTATAACAAAGCTTTATTTATGCTACTATTACATTACAAAGCTTTTCAAAGCTGAATAATAAACAAAAGTATGTTAACTTCTAATCACGCATTTTGCTCGTACGTTAACTTTCAGTCACGCATTTTGCTCTAACTACAAGTATATATAATTGGTGTCTTAATAAAATGAGTGACAAGATATGTTATAAAACCCAAAGTGGTGAACCTATTATTAATCACAAGTAGTTCTTCCATTTGCTTGGTGGAATTCCACAATAATTCATAACACTCCTCCTTGTATATCCACCACTTACTAGATCATATGATAACATTATCAGCACGACTGCACTCTGGTACAGAAAGTATCATATTTCCTTACTTTTTTATTTTCATAGATTTATTTATAATTATCCTTACAAGTAATCTACTTTTTTACATTCTTTTCAATATCTATTATACTAATTTTTACTTATTTGTTGGTGATGATGTCCCACATGACAAAATTAAAATTTAATGCCTTGGATATATCTGGTGAAATTATTTATCCTAGACGTTGAAATTTATCTTGATGCTATGGGCCTTAATAACATAATAAAAAATAATGACTCATCCCTTTGGAATCATGCCAAGATCATGATTATTCTACCTCACCATCTCCACCAAGCACTAGAAACAAAAATATCTTACTACAAAAGACTCATATGTTCTCTGAAGTGACTTGTATGAAATGTATAATCATTTAAACTCAATAATTCTTCCAAATGCTCATAGTTAATGAAACACTCTCATTCTACAAGATTTTAATTTAGTACATAGATATAATTCTGCATTATACAGAATTACTTCATAGTTGTGTGGAGAAAATATTATTAATGAGGATATGTTGAAAAAAATATTTATAACATTTCATGCTTCCAACATGGTTTTAAAATAACAAGTATAAATTATTGTGGAGTTCACCAAGTAAATAGAAACACCACTTGTGATAAATAATGAACTCATTGGTGAGAAAGTAGATTTATCACTTTGGATTTTATAACCTCTATTATCACCCATTCGACTAAGGCACCAACGATATATATTTGTGCTTAGAGCAAAATGCATGTCCTAAAGTTAGCTTACCTTTGTCTATGGTTCTTTTTTGAAAAGCTTTGTAATGTAGTAATAATATAAATAAAGCTTTGCTATAAGATTTCTTATCTAATTGTAAAAGATCTGCTTCTAAATTTATAACACATTATTCCTTTAAATTTATAATATTTTTTTTCTAAAAATGACCAGACATTATACATTTATCACAAGTGTTTTCTTAAATATTATATTGGACAAATGTTCCTTGCTCATTTTTTTCTTTTCTATGATTTTTATAACCACCATGAGATCAATATTAATAATATTTGCTATGACCTCAATCTTGATAATAACCATGACCACAACCACGATTATGCTTACGGCCATGGTTATGCTATGGGTCAGACTCATTTTCATAATTGTCATCACGATAATGTGAGATAGCATTTGTTTTAAGAACTAGTTTTGTACTAGTAAAATGTGCTTGGTGATTTTTTATTAATAACTCATTATTCTTTTCTGCCACAAAAAAGCATGCAATCAAGTCAGAATATTTTATATACTAATGGGCTCTATACTATTGTTGTAAAATCATGTTGGAAGCATGAAATGTTGTAAATATTTTTTTCAACATATCCCCATTAATAATATTTTCTTCACACAACTTTAATTGCAAAGTAATTATGTATATTACAGAATTATATTCATATAGTGACTTAAAATCTTATTATATTCATATAGTGACTTAAAATCTTATAACCTGAGGGCATCTCATTCACTACAAGCCTTTGGAAGAATTACTAACCTTAAATAACCAACCATACCTTTCTTACAAATTATTTCAGAAGACATATGATTCTTTATAGTAAGATATTCCATTTTTAGTACTTGGTGGAGATGGTGAAATAAAAAAATAATAGCCTTCGCACGATTCTAAGGGACAAGTCATTATTATTTTTAATTGTGCCACTAAGGCCCATAGAATCAAGATGAATTTTAGCATTTAAGATCCAAGATAAATATTTCTTGCATATCTAAGGCATTAAAATTCTAATTTTGTCAAGTGAGACATTATCACAAATAAATATTAGTATAATAAATATTAAAAAGAGTGTAAATAAATAGCTTACTTATAAAGATGATTATAAATAAACTTATGAAAATAAAAGAGTAAGTGGATATAATTCTTCCTATAATAGAGCGCAGTCGTGTTGATAACGTGTAATAAATTTAAAGAAATAATGTGTTATAAATCTAAAAGCAAATCCCTACAATTAGATAAGAAACCTTATAACAAAATTCCATTTATATTTTGTTATATTACAAAACTTTTCAAAGAAAATCAATAGACAAAGGGAAGCTATCTTCAAGTCAGACATTTTCCATACATAGTTGGTGCCGGGTGACAACATATGTTGTAAAACCTAAGGCAGTGAATTCTCTTTCAAAATAGTGAGTTCATTATTAATCACAAGTGGTGCTTCCATTTACTTGATGAATTCCACAATAATTCATAACACAATTTTGTTTCTTTTATAAAAAGTTAATCTAATTAAGAGTGATATAAACATTGGCCAAAATTGTTGGGACATCATGCATTAACACTTAACCTTATCAATACATCTCAATCTTGGGAAGTTATTAACACTTCATATTATGAATTATTCATTTAATAAATTATTAAGACTTCCCAAGATTGAGATGTTATTGATAAGGTTAAGTGTTTTTGGCAAGGTTAAGATGTCCATTCATCAGCCTAGTTTAAATGAATGTCCAATCCTTTCTAAACATTCAAGTTCAGTGGTTAATACAACAGAAGTTAAATGCACAAACACAAAATGCATGCCACAAAACTCACAAAGGCAGAACAAGGAAAAATACATGGGACTGTTGCCGAAACATCGTAGCACAAAAAACCAATGTGTTTCATGCTATCTTCTTCGGGCAGCTTTATATTGGCTCCAAGCGGCAGTCAAGGCACCATGCTTTGGCACTTGCTGTTGACTCAAATATGGAGCCTAGACAACCTGGTCCACTTGCAGTAAGAGCTCCTGAGAAAATTGCTTAATCATTAAAAACTACAATACACAATCTTCCTCACATCTAACACAGTAAATCCCCTAAACTAAGAATCTACATCAAGTGTTGAGATAAAAAGATTTACAACTCTCATTCTAATTTGGATTCAACTTTTAACTTTAATTCAACATTCAGTTGGTATATAAACTGGAATATAAAAAATAATCAATAGATGAGTGTATAAAATTTTTGGTTTAAGAAAATAACAAATTAGTTGCATAATTTCAATAAAAAAAAAACATAAATAGTGAAAATGTCACCAGCTATTGTATTTTAAAACAACAATGAGTTTCAAGGATCTTCTTCAGGTCGATTTATATTGATGCTCCGAGTAGCCATCACTATGCCCCTACTGTTGACTCAGATAAGGACACAATGTGTATGCTCTCACAGATAATCAAAGCAAAAACACTGTTAAACACATTCGAAGATGCTTCCATGAAAGTGAACAATGTCTGTGTGAGTAGAAGTAATCACCAGGTGGTGATACATTTCTTGAAAGAGAATTATATTCTATAGCTTTGTTACACCATGTACAATTATTGTGATGGGTAATAATAATTTTGTAATAGGCCTTTTGAACATTTAATTAAAAAAATATAGCATCACACATAAAACTTTTAATTCATATCACGCAAACAAATGGCTGTTAGCATTTCCGATAGGGAGAATGGTTATGCCCAGGACTTTGCTTTAAAAACTTATCACAAAATCTTTGTTTTAAATCTTTTATTTGTAATAGTTACTTGGAAAATTGACATGTTGAGTACAAACTAACTTGATGTCATAATTTTTGGCTTGGTTGGCAACTTGAACAATTCCTAGGCTTCAATTATGCTCAACACAAGATGAATTAGCATAATTGTTAATTGAAAATTTGATAAATAAATGATGAATTTTGCTAAAACATGTTTAAAAACTTGCTGAAAATGAGGGGACAAAAATTAGCCTAAGTGGGTTTCATGTGTGATTTAATAATGGGTCAATATCATTACTATGAAATAAACAAAATCTTCGACAAGGCAGTACATAAGTTTATACATATTTCAGTTGAAGACGACTGGTGGGAAGAGTCATTGATGGTAAAGATTTTAGCTACTGAGCAATCACATGCTTATTGAAGAAAACACTATAATTTCCTTATCATATAACATTGTAGATCCTCTAAACTAAAATGACCAACTTGAAGATTTAAAAAGCTTTACCAGTCCTAAGCTAACTTCAATTTATCATTCAGCTTGCATATAAATTGGAAGTTATAAAATCCTCTATAAAGTAATAGACAAGTATATATTAGTTCCAGATAATTAGCTTGAAAAGTCATAAATAGTAATGAATTTAGCTCCTTTAAATTTGAAGGAAACCATAAAGAGGCAGCTTCCTCCAATCGTGTTAAGTAGCACACTTTGGGCACCATGCAAAAGGTAGCTTGTTTTACATTGAGAAACAATCACCCGTGTCTGACTGAGTGCCCATTTAATACTTATCATACTCTTCATATCAATTATGTCTCCTTTATTTTTTACGCACAAAAAAAAAAAAAAAAACTGGAAACTAAGTGCAAATGTAACCAGGTATTGTGTCTTAAAACAACAATGAGTTTCAAGGATCTTCTTCTGGTAAATTTATATTGGCTCCAAGCGGCAGTCAGATGGCAATGAGTATGCCCCTGCTGTTGACTCATATATGGAGCCACACAATGCTCACGGTTAATCAAAGCAAAAACACTATCACACAAATACATTCAGCAGCCAATGGCTATCATAATGTAGCTCAAAACAAAAACAACCTAAAGAAATAAAATTAACTTCTACACGACACACAAAAGGGACTCGCGTGCTCATAATACCAAAACTGAGAAATGTTTCACGCTGGTACCTGATCCTTTCGCGAATCCAAGTCGATAGAGATCTGTGAACGAAAAGTTCATCCATCCACTAAGCACCGTGCCTTCATTCCATTCACGGACTGGATCATCATCAAATAAAGTTGTTTAAGTGTTTGCGATAGATGAAAAGTAAGCGTGTGTGTGTGTGAGATCGAAGTGCGAATCTGATTACCAAAGAGTGGTAACTAAAACGAGAGAGAGTTTTGTTAAAGAAGCGGTGGCCATTTATTCGGCCTGTTGTTGAAAAATACAGGCGATGCAAAGTGAAGTTGAGACAGAGTAGCCTAAGCCAATTGGAGGCAGAGGAAGCAAATGATAGCTGTGGTTAGTTTAACGCGCTTATATATAACTACTTCGCTAAAACCCTACCTCGCTCTGAATTTAAATTTACTGAAAAAGGCAAGAACGGTAAAGGATTGTTTTTTGGTTTGCAGCGGAGCTCCCATAGAACTGCTTAGGGTCATTAAAGTAATTCACTCACTCCCCTCATGCCTCTTAACAATGGTTTTCCAAAGAAATTGCACGTACTAAAATCTTTTTAATTTTGTTTTTCATAATTACAAATAAATGTAATAAATATTAATATTTTCAATGGGCTGAATTGGGCTGCGACTGTCAGCAATACATCACCTCTAGTAGAAGGCCATCTGTATCAAATATTTAATTGGGTTGGGCCATTGGCATCCTCAGAAATTTATTTTAAAGCACCTATATTCTGTATTTATATTTTTAACCTCTGATTTTATAGTAAAAATAACTCATTACACCCCAATATAGCAAATCTCGATGGTGTTTTCGAAAAAAAAAAATTACTCAGAGATTCTAATCATTTTCCTCTTTCAATCCCATATGGACTTCTAATTTTTGTAAATGAGAAACTTTTGCTATTCTATTTGCTTCTAACCGCCACTGAGATTATTTTTTTGAAAATCTTAAACTTTTGTAAAGTACATTCTTCTTCTTGTTAAAGTGGTTTCTCTATTCTTGTTAAAGTGGCTTCTCCTCTTGCCTATGACCAATTGAGAATTTATTTATTGGTTTCTATTTTCTGGCTGTGAAGCCTGCACGATTTGATCTTTTAACATTTCTAGTATTAATCTTCTAGCCGCATTTTTATTCATTTTCGTGTTTATTTGAAAGGAGGAGGATAAGGACATTTATGGCATTAAAGTGTGTGTACTTAAAATGAGAGAGATTTTATTTTATGTTTTGGTGGGTGTATTTAAAAAGGGGTTTTATATGGTAGCTCTTCTCTTTGTTGTTCGTTGGGTGAGATATTTCTACCCTAATTTATATTTTGTACACTCTAATTTATTATTAAAGATATTGATATAAATCGGATAAATACTATTACTCTTAGTACATCCCGCTAGTAATAATCTCACATATATTTCTCTTAATCGTCTAATCTAATTCATTATAAAAGAAAAATACTTTATTTTTCCCCCAGCCCCAGCAACGTGATTTGAAATCATCAAGCCACACACTTTTTAACTTCTAGTTTCTACTATATTAATAATCATGAAGAAAGGAAGTTAAAAGCCTGTTCGGTACGGCTTTTAAAGGCTTATTTTCATTTTTAGACTGAATTTAAAAAATAAATTATAAAATAAATAATTTAGATTTCACCTTATAGTTATAAATCCGACACCAAATTATAAAATAAATAACAAAACAAACTCGGTTCAACCACTATTCACTCTCTTTTATCTTATATCTAAATTTACAGCCTCTCTCGTGGGATACTCTTTTCTTCAACCATAATTCACCGTCATAGCCATTATCTCCATCATAGTTTTTCAAGCAAAATTGGTTGTTGTGTCTTGGCTCCGTCTCAACTAGTGGTGGTGCTGCTGCTGCATTTCTACTCTGCTTCGGCTGGTGGCGGATTGACTGCTACTGCTGTGTTGAGGATCGGTGCTACTACTTCCGTTGGCGGTGGATCGAATCCTGCTGCTCAAGTGCAAGAGGAATCCACGGCAAGTGCAGCAAAGATTGATGAGGTTAAAGCCAAGAGTTCAATGAGAAGATGAAGAGCAAGTATCGGTAGTGGGTCAAAATTGATTTTGAGGGTTGGGCTGGACTGAAGCCCACTAATGGGGTTGTTACTTTTATATGTAATTTTGTTGTGTTTGGTCTCTGTAGTGCTTGCCATTAGCTATAAAATAATTAATGAAATATTTCATGTTTCACATTAATTAAACTTGGAATATTTCATGTTATATACTAATTAAAATTATTTATTAATTATAAGTATGACTTAAATGTTTAGTAAAAAATGGTTCTAAAAATAGTATTATCAAACACATATTTACTGTTTTTATTCTTGTCAATTATGATTACCAAACACACATTATTATTTTTTATTTTAAAATATATGATACAAAAAATAATATCAAACGCATACTTAAATTCAAAATACAACAACTGTAAAACACCATTTTTATTTTCATTTTTATTTTCAAAAAATACTAATTCAAAAACGATACCGAACAAACCCTAAAATAAAAAGAAAAACAAATCGGATCAAGATTAGTAAATAGCCCATTCACTATTCATATAGAAGAAAATCAACGGAAAACAAGAAGAGAGAAATTAATGTGACCAAAAACACAAAATGTAAAGAAAAATTTTGTAACAAATCCATTATAGAGTAACCTTCAAAATAGAAGGAATATGTATACATAATTGGTTCATTAAAGTAAGAAATATGAATTGAAGTTTACTCTCTCTCTCTATGGTAACTTTTAATAAAGAATTCCTTACTTCTTTAAAAAAATAAATTAAAGAAAATAAATAATATAAATTTTAACACGCAACACTTTAAGTCAAAATGCATTCCATTTGAGTATGTATTATCTTATCTTTTACTTTATTCTTTATTTTAATAAAATAAAAAAAAATTCCCTTACTAAAAAATTATTATGTAATATATCATAACGACAACTCAAGTCGGTTTGGCTCTTTGCACAGCATTAAAATCTGATCTTTATAACGTCATAATATTTTACGAGTTAAAATAACCCCCAACTAAATATTAAAACTAGTTTTATTGTTGGGTTTTGCATGAGTGCGGCGTAAAATTATAATTTATAACAAAAAAGGAACCAATAAAAAATAAAATTAAATGAAATAAATATTAGAAAAATATTGTATCCGCTTGAAACCGACGTCAAACAATAATGTCGGTTTGGTGCCTAAACCGGTCAAAAATTCAAAAGCGGAGTGCGAGGAAGTTTCTGCGATTTATTTATTTATTGCCGATTAAAAAAAACCGGGGAAAGAAAAGAAAGTTCTTAGAAAACGAACTGTACGTCTACACGCCACTGGCGTGACTTTCCCGGTCTCGTTTTAAACACACGTAGTAGGAACCAGGAAGTAACTAGTAGAGTAATAAAGACTCAACTCCACGATGATAATACTCATTTCCATACTTAGAACCAAAACCAAATCAAACATATTAGGTATTTCATTGACTTCGTGTTTCTCCTTTTTAATATTCGGTCTCAACTAACCCTCGAAAATATCTCAACATAAAGGAAAAAAAAAAAAACCCTTTTGTCATTCTCATTTTCTCAATTTTGGTTCTATTTTAATTGAAAATAGAGGTTAAGCATCGACTCCATGGACGCCGCATCATGCTCTGGAGTTCTTTCACGTGCGAAGCTCCCTGTTTCGAATCTTCATAAATTCCATCAAACGTTAGTTTTTTTTTATTAATTAATTTATTTAATTTCTTAAGTTCTCTGTTTATCTAATCTGTAGTGTTGGTTTCCGGGATCGTTTTGAACACTATTAATGCGGCTTGCGTTTTAAGGATCTTGTGATATTTCCACCATGTATTTGATTCTTATTTTTATTTTTTTTTTATTTTTGTCCCAATTTATTATGTTTCATAGACGCTGTAATTTTCATTTGATTTGTTGCATTTGCTTGCATATCACGAGCTCTGTTATTCTTATATTAAATTACACTTTGTTTGATGTATTTTTTTTTTATTTTCGAATTATGCTAGATTTATTGATTTTTCTTATTAATTAATCAATATTATAGTGTTTGAACGCTGTGATATTACCTTTACATATGATAATTGCCATTGCTTAAAAAATTCGAGTCAAAAAAAGTTTCGGAGCTTTCTATATCAGTGTTTCTTCAGAAAGAAACTTCTCTAAGATTGGTGCTTCGTCTGAATGTATGGACATGTAGACGAGGCTATGAGTTTTTCAGCATTTTAGGCTTGTCAATTTTACATTATCCTGTGATTTTTTAATATGCTATACAATACAGCTGTGCTCAGCGGATATTATGAAGATGAAGTTTGTTTTAAGTATGCTTTATTGGAATCTATCAAAAAATTTATATCCATACTCAATGCTGAAGTTGGGTTGTTTCATTGACAGGTTAGGTTCTCACACCAGATCTATCGTATCAATGCCCTGCCAGTCATCTGAGGGATTAAATAATGTCAATAGAGTTTCATCTCAAGTGCTCGCATATACTGTCAGGGGATCATATCTTTGTGGTCCTGTCCAGATAAGAAATCCAGCAGGGATTTGTGCTGCAGGAGTAGCAACATATGGTGAGAATGTTGTAGAATATGAATCTCATGCATGCGCCACAGAAGAGAAGGTTGGGGTGTTGCTTCTGAATCTTGGAGGGCCTGACACGCTTCATGATGTTCAGCCATTTCTATTCAATTTATTTGCAGATCCGGTATGCCGGATTTTTTCTCTTTCATCCCCACCTTTGTAATTTTATTATTGTATTTTTTTTCTATTTTATATTTGTATGCATCAAATATAGAGTTGTACTAATGATTATTGTTTTTGATAAAGGACATTATACGTCTTCCCAGGCTGTTTCAGTTTCTTCAGTGGCCCTTGGCAAAGTTGATTTCTGTGGTACGGGCTCCCAAAAGTAAAGAAGGATATGCTGCCATAGGAGGTGGCTCACCATTGCGCAAAATAACAGATGAGCAGGTGGAATATGTCTTTTTGTTGCTTTTGTCTGAGTACTTTTTCATTTCATTCAATATACTTGTCCCGCAAGAAGTGAATAAAACCTATGCTGTATTGCTATCATTTTGTGAGTAAAACCACAGTCAGTATTCATAGTGTGAAAATCTTTTTGCAGGCGCAAGCACTTAAAACAGCTTTAGAAGCAAAAAACTTGCCCGTAAATGTCTATGTTGGAATGCGTTATTGGTATCCATTTACTGAAGAAGCTGTTCAGCAGGTGGGCTGTCCCTCATTTTCAGTTTCTTAGTAACTGTTTTCTTATGATGGAATTTGATTCGCCTGAGATATAATTATACTCTCTGAAAACTTTTGACATTCCCTAGTCTTATGTTTGTCTGTTCCTTTGATGTGCCTATGTTTTTCAATGACTATATCTGTGTTTAACCTCATATTTGCATAATACTGTTTACTAGTAGATAAATAACAGGGAAAATACAGTTAAAATGATTTCTACTATATGCAACAGATTAAAAGGGACAGAATCACAAGGCTTGTTGTGCTGCCACTTTACCCGCAATTCTCTATCTCTACAACAGGGTCAAGCATCCGTGTTCTCCAGAATATATTTAGGTAGTGTTGTGTAAGCATCAATTCGCAGTTTCTTGCCAGTAGTAACCAATTTTGCCCTGCTTTATAATCTGTTCTGAGTGACGGTAATCTTTCAGGGAAGACACATATCTATCAAGGCTGCCTGTGTCTATTATAAGGTCCTGGTATCGACGAGAAGGTTACATCAACTCTATGGCTGACTTGATTCAGAAAGAGCTAGAGAAGTTCCAAAAGCCTGAGGAGGTGAATTTTATTGTTATTGCATACACCTTTTGCACAGTTCCTTTGAAGAAATTTGGCATGTCCGAGTAGTTTTCATTTGATGAGATTATCTCTTTACAGATGTTCTCTAATTTCATGGAACTCTAGGTTATGATATTTTTCAGTGCCCATGGTGTACCAGTCAGTTATGTTGAGAAAGCTGGTGATCCATACAGAGATCAGATGGAAGAGTGTATATACCTAATCATGCAGACGTTGAAAGATAGAGGAATCAACAATGATCATACTTTGGCATACCAGGTTTGATTCTAAACTTAAGTTCATAACTTCTCTTTTTCTTTTGCAACCTATGGCAAAGACTCATTGAGTATTGGTCTCGTTTCCCTTACACTAGGTTAAGCTATCTGTTAATTGATTGTAATGATCAATTTTCTTCTTTTATTTTTCCCTTTTGGATAGAGTCGAGTTGGGCCTGTACAATGGCTGAAGCCTTACACTGATGAAGTTCTTGTGGAGCTTGGCCAGAAAGGTGTCAAGAGTCTTCTAGCCGTTCCAGTCAGGTACACATTACTTACTGATGTCTTGGCTGTGTACTTTATATGAACTCGAAGGTATAGTCTAGAAAGTAAACTAATTTTCCTCCTGAAATTCCAGTTTTGTGAGCGAGCACATTGAAACTCTTGAAGAGATTGACATGGAGTACAAGGAATTGGCTCTTGAATCCGGCATTGAAAACTGGGGACGTGTACCTGCTCTGAATTGCACCCCTTCCTTCATCACAGATTTGGCAGATGCAGTAATAGAAGCTCTACCTTCGGCATTAGCCATGTCTGCCCCTAAGAATATCTCTCAAGAGGATGACCGTGATCCTGTGAGATATGCTATCAAAATGTTCTTTGGTTCGATCTTGGCATTTGTTCTGTTTTTCTCCCCAAGAATGATAAATGCATTTAGGAATCAGCTCTTTTGAAGGTGATTAAGAGGCAAGCTTCACTTGAGTAATATTACATCTTGAGCAAGTAGAGCTAAAAATACTGATACCGTTCAGGAATTTTGTTTCTTTCCCTCTTTTATTCTTTATACGGGAAACTGGCGATACAATGAAGGAATAGTTATGATTGGGGAGTACCGCGGCTTTTTGTTGATGTGCTCATCATTAACTTGAAAAATAATCAAATATAAATAGCTTTGTGCTTTTCCATATCCAGTCTAGAATTCTATCTGATGTGGAATGTATGTATGATACATTTTGTTTCCATTGGCTCATTGGCTATACCTCCCTGTTTCTGTGTGAATGCTAAGCAAAGAAATTATACGGGCATGGCTCCGGTGCTGCATCAGGCTTTGCTCTAATACCGTAATATGTGGAAATATATTAAGCAGAGAAATTGTCCCGTCATTTGTAGCAATTATCGTTTAGGTGACCTCTCATTTTATTAGGACAGCTTTCATTTTTCTAAAAGGTTAGCGTCTCACTAAGATCTAACAAATACAATACTGCAAATTATTTAAGCAGCCTAGTAGCTAGTTTACTAAATGGGGCAAAGACCAGAAAACCTATGGGGGAGAATGATAACCATTTCAAAGAAATCTAAAAGATAATATTCAAAATCAGTCTCCACAACAAAGTGGACGGCTTCATGATAGGCACCTCCTTCAACAAACTGAATGAACATTGCTAACATCTGATGACCAAAAATTGCCAGTGGTATTTGCAATAGAAGCTGTGCATTTATTATGGGATGGAAAAGAAAGAAAAATGAAAATAAGTTCGTTGACACAAATAAGTTGTCCCTATCTCAGTTCCAATTTTCTTGCAGAACACAAAACTATAGCATGTATGTTAAGGTCGCAGAACAATAACAAAAATATAAAATGCTGGGGAAGCTTTCATCAATTCAGCTTTAGAAGCTGTTTTTGACGCACTTTCAAACATAGTAGCCAGTTATTGTAAATCCTCGACCTATGATCTCACCAGCACAGTACCATGCAAAGCACTCTAGCCCAAACAGTGCTGCAATACCAGCATCCTCTAACTTGAGTTCCTGCCTGTTCTTCCATAAGTGCTTCACATAATCAAGCTCTTTCCAGAATGCTTCGTAACGCCCAGGAATACTGTATCACATAAGAAAAAGATACATCAAAAACATATACAGATAACCTGAATGATATGGCATTAGCTGTTTTTCCCAAAATCGGTGGATCGACAAAATAATGTTTCATGACTTGGTAAACAGTCATCAACAAGGACATGCATAACACAAGAGAGAAAAGAAGCAAATGAAAAATCTATAAAGAACTTTTATCCAGTTAATGAATGGTAGGTTAGGTTAACACAATTCAATCTATGATTCATGTTAGCTAATAAATATATTTATTTATCTCTAATAGAAGAATTGAAATTTTATGCAATGTGATTTTCTTGCTTGGCTTATTTCTGCAATTCCTATATTCTCAATATAGGACATAGCCCTATAGCAGCCAACGCAGTCCATGAGTTTCATAAGCTAATCCAGGACCACAAAAATCAATATGACAAAAACATACTAAAAAACAAATAAGTAAATCATGATAGGAGTTTCGACAATAAATCAACACAATCAGAACATACACAAGCAGACAATTACTACAAAAACAGGATAAAGTGACAAACCTGCTAAGACGAGTGTACAACAATTGCTTGGATAAAAGATTACATTTCTCAACAGTTGGCGGCTCCTGAATGTATTGCTTGTTCTGTTCTAACAACTGCCTGTAGTAAGAAGTTCCATGCTTGGCCACAAACTTTGAGGCCTCAGCAGCCTTGGATTGCAACTGCACCAGCTTGGATGCCATTGATTCCCCAAACTACTCACAACCACATAAAATAAGATACTTAGGCATATATACCAAACTAAAAACAAAACAAAGAGGAGCTCTCCCATCAAAGAACTCGTGAATGTGAGAGATTCTAAAGTAAGAGCCCAAACAAAATTCAGGTAAGTTTTCTTGAGGCACTAATACTAAGCTCTAAATCAGTGAATCAATTAGCTACTTTATTCATACCTCACTTGCAGACCCCCCCCCCCCCCCCCCCAAAAAAAAAAAAAACTCGAAGTTCCAGGTAATTGAGGATATAAACAGTTTCAAGCTATAAAGCAAATCCGCATGAAGAATAAATATTTATCAGGCATATCAAACCCTAATTGATAAATTAGCTGAAACGTAAATGTTCAGAATCTATAACACATACGTCAGAATCTAGACATTACGGACATCAAAATGCATCGGAAATGAAGAGGAGAGGGAATTTCAAATGTCCGTACCTTCGTCTGCGTTTTGAGAGAGAGAGAGAGACTAGGGCCTTTTATATTCGTCTAACAGTCGCAGAGAAAGACAAGTGGTTTGGCTTCGGCGTTTCTACAGTTAACTGTTTCCGCTGCAATCCGGTGACTAATCCAATTTTGCCATGTCATGGCCATCAAGTCGACCTTTGTTCAAAATCTAGGTTCTTTAATTTTAGTTTTATTTTTTAAAAACATTAATGAATAGATAATAAAATTTAAATTATAAAATATTAATATTAGTATAAATATAAAATATAAAATATTTATACAAATACATTATGAAATTTTCAAGCCCAGTTAACCAATTATAATATTAAATTATTATTTGATAAGGTTTTATTCAAAAATATTTAATCCAAAATTTTTATTTTAAACTTTTATTTAATAAAATAAAAATAAAAGTAAAAGTTAAAGGTATAACATCCAAACTTTACTAAGATATATTATCAAATTATGCTTTTATTTAAATTTTATATTTTAACAGATTAAATCAAATTCAGAAACTAAAAACATATCAATTATTTAAGAGTTCTCAAGGATCTCCTTTTATTATTCCTCAAGAGGAGAGAGACTTCCTTAAGCAATTCTGACGAGAACAGGGAGTGGATGGAGACATATGCAGAATGTCAAGGATAGGTAGGGGGATTTCAGTCCCCTCCCTACTCTCACCATTGTCATCCCTCTTCATGAATGGTTGGTGACATTGCATAAAAATGTTATTTCTTTTAAGTATAAAAATATTGAGGAGGGGTAGGGGGATATCAGTTCCCTCCCTACTCTCACCATTGCCATCTCTCTTCATGAATGGTTGGTAACACAACTCAAAGTGTTATTACTCTTAAGCATAAGAATGTCTATTTATAAGTTAACACAGTGAGTATATGATCGAACCACGAGAAATTTAAAATTTAGTAGTCAATTTGTTAAGCAAAGAAAATTAAATTCTAAAAAAGAAATTAACAGTACTCAATTTTAAAATATGTTAAGATTATGTGATCCATTCTCAAATTTCAAATTATTATTATAACTCTCATTTTGGATTTTACATTTATTTTATCAGTTAATTATTATGTCATTTAATTACTAACTAACTATTAGTGTGATAAATATGGAACAAGTACCTAAGATACTATGACTATATTAAAGTATTAACATTATGTCAAAGTACTATATAAATCTGAAGATATCTAAATTTATAAATTAACATGACATAAAAGAAATTGGTAGTGAAAAATACAACAAATAAAATAAACTTTAAAATTCATTTGAGAGAGTAATTATCCAATAATTTTAATTCTTAAACTTCACCGTTTACCTCAACTTAAAAAATTGAACCACTCATATTAAAAAGCAAAACACTTATTTTATTTAACAAACTTCTAAATATATTACAAAAAAACTACACAAAAGAATTTTTTCTCAATCCTCAATCTCAGCTTCCTCTCCTCTCTTCCGCTTTGCTCCCTACTTCCTAACTCTTCCCCCTTTCTCGGCATCTCTCTGCCAGTTTCTCCTGCATCTCCTTGCTTTTTTTTTAGGCAAGGGATGCATTCTTTTTTTTTTTATTATTATTTTTTAATTTTTTTTATAATACACACACACTGAAGTGTGGGTAGTCAGGTGGTAAAATGGTCACCTGACTATCACAACTTACTTTGCTTCTTTTTATTTTTTGAAATACTTATTTTTATTAATTACATCTCTTCAATACTGCATTCTAATGGCTCGAACAATTTTTCTTTATTCCCACTTTCAGTTCTAATTCCCTTCTTATTTTTGAAATATTTACCATATAAAAAATAACATACTGTAAATTAATTTTAATATAAAAATTTATTAGGGGAGGGTACAATAATTTAAAAATAATGAGCGTAATCAACATTGTAAATGAAAAATGAATAATTTTAAACTTATTAAATATACACTTTTTAGTATCAATCGGTTGGCTTGGCTCGGTTCATGTTTCATTACTTTATAGTTTAATAGTACCATGAAATTATTTTAGTTACTTCAACATCACCCCAAACACTTCCCCATCCCCACCCCCCTAAAAAAATGAAATTAATTGTCTAGGCATAACGTACCATGTGCACGAATGGCTAAAACAATGTTGTTAACGGTAAAAGAAATATCACAAACAAACAAATGAAATGATGTTTTAATTTCGTGTGGCTATGTCGCCAAAATGAGGACGTTAGGTTCTTTTTAGGTTTTCGGAATATGTATGTCTGTATGTATATATTCATGACTTCCGCTTGAAAGGTGTTCAGCCATACGACAGCTATATTTGTTCCCAAAGGTAGATTAACTAAGGAATTGGCATGTGTATTAAAAGATATAAGGATGTCTTGACATTCAACATCCTGAAAATCCTTTGTTTTGCTTAGGATTTCTGAAATTTCATAATAAATCTCTATTTTACTATCTTTTTTGTATTCATTAAATTAGCAGTGTTGGAATTGACATCCATGATAGACTAGACTAGCCTAATGAAAGGAAATTTCTAAAAACTTGTTTTAGATAAAGTTTCATATAATAACTGTTGTAAGTCTATTTAAACTCTAAGAGTTATTAAATCTTTTGGTTGATTTTAATTACTTTCATTAGCTTTTTATGCAAACACACATATTATATCCAAAATAGAGGTGTGTGACAAGTGTGAGAAACATGACAATACATGGAACTTATTTAGAGTGAAAACGAGAGAAAAAGGCAATGGACTTTTGCAATATGATGTAAGGAGATTTTCTTTTATTATAGTAATCCTCTAACCATAAGTGTACAATAGCACGAGGATTTTTCATAATATTATCCTCTGTCTTTAATCAGGTTGACAACGACATAACCTTATTGTAATCTGCTTTCGCATCCAAGAAATAAAAGATAAGTTTTTGAATCTCCCATTACTTATATGTTGAATATGCATGAAATCAACAAGCAACATCTTGGAAATTAGTCTCATTGATCAATGATGATAATGTTGCTTCTTTTGCCACCTATGATATGCAAGCAACAACTTCAACTTCTACATCTCTCCGGAGTTGTGCTTTCTTGACACCAATAGCTACAACATTTCCATTTGAAGGCAGTGGCTTCGGTGGAGCTATTCCACCATCAAGTACTAGTGATGACTATCAAATCATAGTAGGAAATGCAGATTTAATATTTATCTTTATAATGTTATGGTTATCATCAATGTTCTACCATGAAATAATTCCAATATAACCAAACCTCCATTTGAATCATTTATGATAGTTGTCAACTCTGTAAATTGATCTCTACATTTCATAATTAAAAATTGGATAGATATAAAATCTATTCAATTAATATGGGTGGAGTAAATATGCTACAATCATAGCCTAGTCTAGCCTAGTAAAAATCATTCACACCCTATTATGTTTTATTAATTTTTATATAAAAATAGAGTTTTTATTTTATTTTCAAATATATTTGTAATTGAAATATAATTTTTTTTCCAATTGGAGTTAGTGACTTATTTTATAAAATGATTAAATTATATATCTATTAAATAAATTGAAATCATTCACTAACTAAAATGTTATTACTACTTTAACTTATTATAAAAATGTTCCAATTGAAAGAATGTATGTCAATATATTACAACATCGTAACTAGTATTATAGTAAAACCTCTCTACAGTGGTACTCTATATAAGAATACCATCCATATAGTGATAAAAAAAAAAAAAAAAACGCTTGTCCTAATTTGAGCTAGTTATAAATAAGAATAAACTATATAATGTAATAAGTTAAAATTTTTCTAGATCCCCCTTAAAGAAATTTGCCCTCCTTTTAGGAAAATTATTAGTATGTTGCCAAAAAATATTTGTTGTATTATGTTAAAGGTTTAAGATAGAAAAAATATTTTTAAAAAGTTGTTTGGGACAATGATTTATTATTTAGAGTTGTTACTAAATCCTTGTATAGTATTTATAGAATTTATATTGAGAGAAAAATATTAAAGAGAATGCAAATATTTATATTTTAAAGATGACTTTGTATATTCCTAATATTCTGTAAATACATGTATTAATTTCTTTAAATTATGTCTATTTCTTTTATCAATGTCTATATATTGGATTTGACATGCTCACCGTTGCTTAATTATTAGGTTGTGCATGCTTTACCTCTATATTACTTGCATTAAGGATAATTGAGTCAAAACAATAATTTTATAACTATATTTCTATTAAGTTATAATTTTTTTATCATAATTAAATTAGTTTGATTCTAATATTATAAATATAGAGAAATTTTGCTGTAGAATTTTTTTAAAACAAGTTAAAAATAGCATATAATAACAATTATTATTTTCATATTTTGATGATTTATTTTTTTGCAGTCATGCTTGCTCATTTACTTGTCATTATATCAAATTTCCAAGATTTCACATTCTCGATCAATGAAATTAAAACGGATTTCAAAAATAATTTTTTAATAGTGCAATTTTTATAGTTCATATTATAAGCTTATTTGTTGTATTGCTAGGAGTTTTGATGTGGCCTTGTTTGATATGTGAATTTTTTACTTCTATATATGCACGGATGTGCACATAAATATTAAGAATAATTTTATAAATTAACTTGGGGTAATAAAAAAAGCTTTAGATCTACTCATGCCTACAATCTTTGTAAGTGTAGAAATCTAGATTATGCTATAATAAAACTTTACACTTCTTTAAAATTTTTTTTTTTTAAAAAATCTTTTGATGAAAAATGTGAACCCTCTTCCAAAACACCACCATCCGTGAAGGCACGGACCATATTACTTATCTTCCTCAACTTAATTAAAAAAGAAACTATTTTGGTTTAAATGAAGAGTAGCAATTACTACTACAATATCACAAAATCTTAGTCCAACCGATCAGGAACCGACACAAGACCTAAGAATCACAAAGAAATATTCAAAAAAAAAAAAACACAAATAAAAACAAAAACCACGAAACCAAAAATATAGAACGTTAAGACAGAACGCTACATTAGATGATAGTTTCTAGTACTAAACATAGAGATAATAATTTCAAAACATTGACTTAGATTCAACTTAAGTAGCCATCATTCAACCAACAATATCTTTACATCTATGACAACTTTCAACATACTCCAACGTTAGCAAAAGCCAAACAGTTTACTGCAAAAGAACATTTTAAGAACCAGATACAGGGAATACACTCCAGAAAAAGGAGTATAAAGGTAAAAGGTTGAACAAAGAAGAAATATGACCATCCATGCTAGTTTTTAAGGGGAAAACACTTTAACTAAAATAAAGTCTTAAAACATTACTAAACCTAACCAGACCTAATCATTCGAATACAATTAACCATACTCAAACAGAGAGCAACAAAAAGTGAATGTTTCCAGCTCACTACATGTGATTAACTTTGTGGTGACTTGGTTACTCCACCCTGTTGAACAGGCTGAGCAGCAGGTGCTGCATTCCCATCAGCAGAGTATACAGGCTGTGAATACCCACCACCATAGTAAGCCGGCGGCCCCTGACCATAAACTGCCTGACTACCCCCTGGTGGCGCACCATATGCTGCACTTCCATAACCTGGCTGAGTTGTAGCACCATAATTGGATGGTGGTGCACGTTGAGATCCTGAATCTGGTTGTGCATAACTAGAAGGTGGTGGCTGTGAATGGGAATATCCAGGCTGTCCATAGCCCCCAGCAGAGCCCGGTGACTGCTGAGTCTGACCATAAGCAGGTGGATTGGCAAGAGGTTTCTGTGCTTGAGGCACCCCATAACCAGTATACCCAGACTGAGCTGGGACCTGACTCCCATAGCCACTCTGCGAAGTTGGAGGCACGCCGTAACTGGGCTGAGCAGCTCCTTGTGGTGGATAACTGGCAGTGTTTGGACTAGGCTGTTGGCCGGTACCATAACCCTGCTGGCCCATTGCAGCAGACGACTGGACCGGTGGAGGAGCCTGTGTTGAATCTCCTTGAGCTCCATAAGAAGGAGTATGACCCTCCTGACTTGTGTTGCTCACATTACCATAACCGGCTGCAGAATTATAGCCTTGTTGCTGATCATATGGTGCTGCCTGCCCATAGCCTGACTGAGGTGCATGGTATCCACCATAGCTATCTTGAGGATAACCTTGCCCCTGCTGATTATAGCCAGAAGCTGGTGGCTGACTGTAACTGTAACCAGCATTATCTGCTGGTGCTGCTGAACCACCAGGGGCTTGTGGTTGCTGTGAAGATGGTTGTTGACTGTAGTAATCATAACCACTTCCCTGGCTAGTTTGCTGTGTTGTTGTCTGGTCCCAATTGCCAGGATATCCACCAGGTGTTGGTTGGGAAGGATAACCACCATAAGGAGGCTGAGACATGTTATACTGAGGTGTTTGCCCAGGATATGCTCCTGGCTGCACATAACCATAACCAGGTTGTTGCATTGAAGGAGCCCCAGGTGTGCCCCAGCTTGTGGGAGGACGTGCTTGATAACCTTGTTGGGAATATCCTCCAGCCATTGCTGGATTTCTAAGACGATTCTGCACAAAATTGTTTCCACATATATAACCAGATTGGACTTATCCACAGTTATGGAATATACATGCAATATACCAGACAGAGGATGCATATGTACGTAAACAACTAGTAAAAAACATCACAAATCCAGATTAAGGGAACACAAAAATAAACAAGTAGATCTGCACAGCAGCAAACCGAGTTCATATTATATAGGGAATGGGTATTATTAAAATAAATGCCTACATACCGTACTGGTTGATGGGGTTATTGAGTAACTCCTGCAGAAGCCCATCCTCTCTCTATTTGAAGTGAATGGGGAAAAAAAAAACCACAAGTACAATACAAGCTTACAAAAGCAAGGCCCACTGCCACTGACCGGCAATGAGTTCAAAGTTTTTACAAAATACAAAATCTAGCCAAAAGATTTAATTGACACACTGAAATTAACAGAAGCATCAAATTAAGAGTAAAGACATCCTAGAAGATCAATATACTTAGACCAGTAAATTGGAGTTCTTAGTAACTCCACTATTAATTGAAATTATGTCAAATGAAGTAAATCTTCGAACCTAACAGGAACAGTCAACTAGAAAACGTGAAGATATGTCAGTGCACTGATTTAGTGGAAGCAGCTCCTACATATTTATTTTCCATAGCAAAGGAACTTGGTATAGCGGACAGCCATCAATAATTAATCAAAAACCTTCAAATAAATGCAATTACAAAAACGATCTCAAGACATATACTGAGAGGTTTTAGCTATTATTAATTATCTATGGACAAAGTTCAAGTACAATATTAAAACCCTTCTATGCAGTCAAATTGTTTCAATCAAAATCTTGAATTGCAACTTTAAAAAATGAAGACAATTGCACACACACGAGGCTTGCCTAGATTAGTTGAAGCTAATACAACTTATAACATTTGTTTCCACCGAATTAAAAAGATTCCAGTTATATAAGGAGCATAGGAACCAATGGCCCAAATTTCAAGCACTAAATTTCAAAAACCTTTCCACAGCAATGTACAGGGCAAATCAACAACATTTGACAACATAAAGCAGATAATGGCTTTAACCCCAAGTACTGATGAATTGAACCTTTTGATATAAGCTTCACATTATGGAAGGCAGTCAGAATACCAGATAAATTAAGGAGCACATACAGAAGAGTTGACCGCTGAAATCTTCTCTAGAACAATCATAACCACCAAAACCAGATTTAATTAAAAGAATATAACTCAAATATTAGCCAGTTACTATCAAAATATTTTCTTAAAACCTGAGGATGTAAAGGCAAGGGACTGAGAATATGTATAAAAGAAAATTTATCAACAGCCAACACTACAAAGGAGATTATCCTAAAGCTCGTGTTCCATTCAAAAATCCATTGCAGCAACCTTATAACTCCAGTAAATATATACTTGCAGCTTCCCTCGAAAATATCATCATTACTAAATATCAGGAAATGGGATATAGAGCCATACCAGAGCAGTGCTGAGGGAACACCAACACTAAGTGATCCATGTTGGTGTGACCAAATAGCCCAAAATACACTAACCCTACAATAGTTCTCAATAACAGCATCAGTGATATGATAGATGATTAATAAGCATATTTGGTGACAAAACAAGTTATAATCCCAAAATTGCACTCCCTTGGTAATACAACTATAGTAATATTCTACTCAAACGGTGATAAGATATAAGCACTATGAAATGGGTAGAAAAACCTAAACATAGAATAAGATGAAAACCTATCTCATGAACTTAATATCCAATAATCAACACTGCACCTCAGAAAACTACTGATAATCACAATTAATCACAAAAATAAGGAAATGCTCTCCATTAAATCCTCAATTCACATAGCTGCGATCCACCTAGACATAATTGAGATCCAAATAAATGTAGTGCTAAGATAAGATATTATCTTACATGCCAACAGAATCAGCAGCAAAATAGGTGTGCATTTCCACAGGGAAGAATAGATGATGATATAGATATACACAGCTCATGTAAAAGTAACTAAATAGCATGTTATAAATATGTCGCCCAGAAAATTTATCTTCCGTCAGCTTTAAATAGATCATACCAGTAACAAAGGAGTCCTGAAAATAGCAGAACAACAGCATGACCGAGAACAATCCACTTCATAATTATTAACAAGAGGGATAACTATGGAAAAGATATGAGGGTTTCATCAACAGCAGTCATATATTGATTTTGAAGAACAAAGATTATTTAATAAATTATTAGTATTACAGGAAAAGGGAAGAGCTGCAGAACCTTTACTATGATATAAAGAGGATCAAGATATAAACAGAGAAGAGAGAAAAATTAGTTGATAATAAAACAGATGACCAAGAAAAATATACATGTACCACACTTTACCTAACGGACAGTAAGACTCACTGTGCCCTGCAGTGACAAACATAAAACAACAACAAGATCCAGTCTAAACAGTAAAAGGGTAGTATAATATCACTAGTGAGCAGAACTAAGAGATTCAATTGTTGCAGCAGGGTAGAAAGACCAGCTACCAAAAAATTAATACGAAAACAAAAGGTACACAACAAAATACATCAATAAAGCATTCATTTGAATAATCCCTTTCTTAGCTATAGATTTAACCACGTCCAGAAAAAGCTCATATGCAAAAGTAAATAAGCCAAAAGCTGCAAACCAGCAAACCACAAGATTTACCTCACTGATAACTTCATTAACCAACTGTTTTGCACTTTCAATCTGTTCACTTGTCCCATCTATCTGTACCGTCCTCTCCGTCGATGTGTCACCTGGAGGCAGATGTAGAGGTATCACCTGTGGAAGATACAATTAGAGCATAAACCATACAAGGTAAATTTGATTCACTGCTGAATAAGAATATTCGGGTGTAAATCCTATAATAATTATAGACGACACACCTGAATACGAGCTCCAGTCCTGGCTTGCATATTTTTTATAGTTTCACCTCCTTTACCAATTACCAGACCAACCTGAGTTTGAGGTGCATCATCAGGGACAATCAGAAGCCCAAACAGTAAAGCTAACAAACAGAGCTTCTGATTACCTTGTTGTTTGGAATTTTCATTGCAAAATGATCAGAGCCAGCTTGTCCAGTTAGCCTTCGAGCAACTATACCAGAGCCACCTGCTTCAGCCTGGCCCACGTTTATGGAATAAGTTACCAGTAATCAAAGTCTAAATCACAGTACACTCCAGAGATCAAAAGGAACATACATTAAAGATCTAAAACTGTACAAAAGGCACAAACTTCGATCAAGTAAATCATTAAATAAATAAGGAATAGCAGAGTGATTAACATGAGAATGCCAAGTCCTACCTCAGCAAGAACATCATTTATAAGCTGCTCCGCCTTAGCAATTTGTTCAGGTGTGCCCATGAGCTCAACTGACCGAGTAGGAGAATTGAGGTCAGCCTCTGTGTCACGAGTCACCTGAATCTTTGCTCCAGATTGAAGTTGAAGGTATTTGATAGTCTCTCCACTCTTTCCAATGATAACACCAACCCTAATATTTGGAATCTCAATCTTTTTGCTTGTACCCATGCTCTGATATCCACCATATGAAACTGGTATGGCTGAAGGAGCTGGAATAGACTTCAAATCTGTATTGAAGCAGATCAAAATCACTCAGCTTTGATCCACAAAAAAAACCATTGCACATGAACAATCAAAAAGATCGACATAAAAACGCTGAAAGTCACACCAACAACTAAGAATCAAAGAGAATGAAGCCCAAATGGAGTCAGAACCGACATAACAGAGAGAATTTTTAAAAAACACTAAAACTCATAAGCAAAGATGCTTCATCCTCACAACAGTAAACGAAACCCTAAATACTATGAAAGGAACTAACAAATGAGATCATAAAATCATTTCAATTCAATGTAGAACACTCGGCCACAAAAGAGATCAAGTAAAAATATAGTGAAAAAGTTGGTACACGTGGACAAGTAAATATACCAGAGGGAGGGGAGCTGAAACCTTTATCGGCGGAATCGAAGCCGCCAGAGCCGTTCTCAACGCGAGGGCGCTTGGCTTCAGCGGGAACCGAGCTGACAAGACGGGCCGCGATCTGCTCGGCCCGGCGCTTGGCAGCCTGGAAGTCTTGGAATTCATCAGCAGGCGGAGGGACGCTGTTGTAGGAGGGAGGGGCAACGGAGGGATCCGGAGCAGAGAATCCCGTGGGCCTGCGCGCACCGGATGACGGAGGTGTCGTTTGGTCCTCGTATTTGCGTTTACCTGGTGTGCTATCTGATGAGTATTGCGGTTCGTCTGCCATTGTTAATGAGAGAACAGATAGAGAGAGAGAGAGACAGAGAAACCCTAGAGACTCGAGTGTTAAGATGAGTGAGGTTATGAAAATAGGGCTGCGGTTTTATATGCATTATATACCCTCTCTCCCGCGGTACGAACAAAAGGCATTCATTAAGAGATCTTTTTTCGCCAGCTCAGATTTTACTCTTGTTGTAAAAAATGTTACAATCCTGCCATGCTTTTTCTTTTAATTTATAATAATAACCGTACAATAATATTTTTGCCTTCTAGAGAATGTTGATGAAAAAAATGTTAATTTATTAAATTAACTTAAAAATAACGTAAAAATTTCTCTAAATTTTTATGTTATTTTTTTACTTTTAAGATTAATTAGTTTGATAAATTAATTTTTATAATTATAAAAGAACTAGTTTTTTTGTACCCATGCAACAATCTCGGTAATAATTTATTTATAAATAAATTATTATTTTTAATTTATTATTGTAAGGGTGTTATTGTAAAAGCAAAGAAAATGCATGGGTAACAACATAACATGTTTGACTATAAAGGTATTTTAAGATATTTTTTTAAAATATGGAGAATAAACATATACTTAAGTCAAAATATAAAGATTAAAAGAACATTTACTCCTTAAATAATTGCCCTCTCCATCACCAAACTCATGATTTTATAAAGTAAGCAAAAATACAATAGACAAGATTGAGTTAAAAAAAAAAGGTAGAAAAAATAGACAAATATTGGAGACATAAGTTAAGCAGAGCAAATTAACTGAGGAAAATGAATTGTATTTGCATACTGTCCTTGAGCACTCAATTCTCTAATAAACTCAAAGTTTTAATTATTTCTTTTTTTAGTAAATTCATGTCATTTACTAGAGTCTTTGGGGATTTTCTGTATCAATTCTTTGGTGTTTATCTCGGTTCTATTCTTTTATGATGCCAAGATTCTACTGATACATATGAAATTAGAGTGAAATCCCAGTCCTAAAATTCTAACGCCTTCAGGAAAATTATATTTATTCTATCAGTCAACCTCAACAAAAAAATTATTTTCACAGAAAAATTATATATATTCTACTATTAGTCAACCTCAACAACTGCTATTTCTAAAGAGCAGAAAATTGTTGTGTCAATCATTTCAAAGTGCTCTCTTAAAAGAACATTAAAGAAAGAAGAGAGTGAAATTTCAACTGAGATTGCCATAGTATTTACAGCCAAGAATTGAAGAAATTAATTACTACTGTCAGTCCTCATATGTTTAGCAAATTAAAAGCTACTTACTACAGAAGACGATTTAATCCGACAAAATGTATGTGGGTTAGTAGGTGCCAGAATTTTATCCCAAATGATCGATGTGGCATGCGACGTGTTATTCATCAACGGGTTGATAATGTTTCACAAATTTCACATGAATTATTACATTATATCACGATTCAGTGGAAGAAAACGCCACATCGCTTGAGATAAAATTTCCGGACCTCAAGCTCTACTTATAATGAGTAATATACGAATTTATTACATTTAATAATGAAATATATATGTATTTGTTGAAAAATATTTGGCAATAAAATAATGCTATAAAAATTTAGGATTACTTGCAAGAAAAAAAATTCACAATTAGAAGTAAAAGATACATATGCAACGCTTTGAGTTTGTTTTATCACTTCACCAAATGGGTTGAAAGCAGAACTTGATAAAATCAAATAGAAATCAAGAATCAGGTTCATTGTTTTCATCTAATATCAATATTTTCGTTTTCTCCTTTTTCATATATTTTACTTTTATCGAGTATCTTACTCAAATTCTTGACACATTTTGTTTTTTAAAATTTTTTCTCCCATTGGAATCCTCCATCTTCTAGTTAAGGGAAGAGAATGTGACAATCAACTCAACTAATCGAGGAATTGTTGGCCAAAATTATTTCTTGAAACTTATCGAACAAAACGCTCTAGGGGCCTTTCCAACTAGCTTTATTTGATTGACAACCCAAGTTCAAATTCTAGGAGAAATAGGTGACACGACCTGTCCTAAACCTCAAGGGCGAATCGGCCTGATTTTATTAAATTGATTGGAATTAATTTAACTAATAAGGATTCTGTCGAAAATTTGGCAAAATCTCCTTTATAATTATCACATAACTAAATCTGCAATTAATAAAATAAATACTCCCAAAATAATTTTAAATACAACCAACTTTGTCCATCAATCTCAACAAAATACCAAGTCATTCAAATATTCAATATCATATCAATTACAAAGATTTGTCCACAATTACCGAAATGTATCAAATTATACAATCCCAAAATATCTCAATAAAACATCTATAACTTCTAACTCTTTCACGTGGCCATAACTCCAAAATAATTATCATTGCTGGGTTGACTATTGTACTTGCGATTCTCCTATGTGGGGGGAAATATAATAAAACAAGATGAGTATAAAACTCAGTGAGCTTAGTGAGTGAATAGTAATTTTTGAATATAACTTTACTTTAAAATAATTGTATCATTTCTAAATACAATTTCATCAAAATATCATAAGAACTTAAAATAACTTATTAAATTCAAATCATATACTCAAATAACATTATCGCAAATATATTGCATAAATCAATGAAATCAATAATAATTATAACATTAATACTGAATATTGAAAACTATCACCAAAAAGTACCCAGAGGAAATAATCTCATCATATCCGGACCTCGATGGATGGGGAATAACATACTATTTAGGTACAATCATGCCTCGGAGCTACATGGATAGACGGGGAAATACCATATCATATCTCAACATATATGGACCTCAACGGACGGGCAATGACGTACTATCTGAGTATAGTCATGCCCTGGAGTTATACGGATAGATCGAAAAATATCATCACATATCTCATCATATCCGGACCTCAACAGACGGGTAATGATATACTATCTGAGTACCGCCACGCCTCGGAGCTACACGAATAAATCGAAAAATATATCATCTTATCTGTATCATCTATATCTCAATATTAATATCTATGTATTCATCATACTACACGCATATGTCATCTCATCTATATCATTATATATGAAGAGGAAAGATATTGTCTAATGATTTTGCAAACAACTTTTATATACATATACAAAAACATATAATCTCATCCGAAATCTCATTTCCTTTTTCATTTAACATGTCTTAAATATGCTTTTCTTTTTTAAAAAATATTATCATGAATATTCAAAATCGATAACCAAAATCATTAATCAAACACATTTTGCATAATAAATACCAAAACATAGATAAAATCTATTTCTATAAAATCATTAAATTGAAGCCTTTAAAACAAATCTCGTAAACATGCTTTACCATATTTTAAAATCATAATAAACTATAATGAAAATAGGTTTTGTATATTCTATTCATAGTGATGATGTTCGAACTCGGTATCGACAACGTCTGCGGGTTGATTCTCATTTGCGAATCCTTCTAATTTAAGGAAATAATATAATTACTATCCGCAAATGTGAATTATAACTAATAAACATGAAATGACATTTATCCGTAATAAAATATTCTTGAATTCATAAAATTACCAAAATACCCTCAACATCAAAATTTACCCAATTATCCTCAATTCTGATTACAAAAATATCCACAAGTTCTGAATTTATGAAATTACCCCTGAAAAATATAAAATTACCAAAATACCCCTCACAACATAAATTACCGAATTAGCCCTGAAATCTCAAATTACCTAACTGTCCTAATATGAAATTACTAAAATATCCACTAATTTTAAAATTATAAAATTACCCCTAAAGTCTATGAAATTACTGAATTACCCCTATCAGTCAATGGTGACCAAAATTCAGTCAACGACGATGGGAAGCTCAGGTTTGGTATTTTTGACCTCGGTGAGTCCAATGGTACTGGCGGTGACCTCCCACGTGCGATGGCTACGGTGGATCGAGCCCCCCAAAATCATGAGCTTTGCAGCGGTTGATCGACGACAATCCAGCCATTTTAGGTGACAGGGTTGGTCATAAAATGATGAGGGGAAGCTGGGAAACAAGATCCAAGAGGTGGCTCGGCCTAATTCCGGCGAAAATGACAGAGGGGAGAAACGAGTTTGGCCGCGGCTTTTTGAGCTCGATTGCCAGCGTTATGGTTGGTTTTCGGTGATGAGGACGGCAAGGAGACAACCGGAGGCTCACAAGCTTCATATCGGTACCAAGATCGGCCGGTGGGGTGGCTGAAAACTCGAGATCCGGTCGAGTCAGGCTGTGAGTCCGATCGCAGATCCGGGTCTGCAGCTCTCTTTCTCTCTCTCTCTTCTTCCTTTCCATATTTGGAAAGAAAACAAAATGCTTCTCTCTCTCATTCTTTTCTTTTATAGAAATCTTTTTTTTTAAGCTTAATACCAGACCCAAGTGCCAAAATATAATCCAATTACGCGGTCATTGAATCGTGTCTGAAATGTCTCGATTTTGTGTCATGACAAATTTAAATTATTTGAGCGCTATCAATTTAATAATCGCGTCCGATTACTCGCAATGATTTGTAACAATTCTGACAAATTTAAAAAAATTTGAGATGAAATTAAAAATAACATCACACTTTGAATTTCGATGCATATGTTACAATAGGATCAAAATTATTTTAAACTTTGCCCACTGTTCCGATTTATGATTTAAGAATGCTTTGTATAGCGTGACTATTTCTAAAGCTATTTTAATGATGCGAAGATTGACCAACCTAATAGTTTTATACAATTTTGTACTTCTCATTATGAAATCATGAAGAATGGTGGGTTAAAAAAAAATAATAATGAGCACTCATTATTCAATTTATAATTTTTTTGCTTTAAAACCTAAAATGTTTATTTCTAACATCTTGATCAAAACTTATTTAAACAACAAGTAAATCAATATTTTAAAATTTTTAACTACAACCAATGGAACTAGGTCTTGGTCTTTAAAATTTTGTGATCTTAATTCTTAAGATTTGAGATATCATTTGTTGTTTTAGAATTTTCTCTTCATGTGACATGTTTGTCTTAGAAACCATACCACTTTCATGCAAATTTTCTGAAAGGCTTGACTTTTATGGTGCGTTTACTAAACTGGAATCGGAATGAGCTGGAATCGGAATGAACAGGAATGGGAATAGGTTGGAATGAGAATAAGGAATGGGAATCAGAATAAGTTGTTTACTTGAACTATAGAAATCGAAATCGGAATGAGCTGGATTGCCATTAATGTGTTTACTTTGTCTTAGAATCGGAATCGGAATGAATTTGATTGTAATAAATTACCAAAAAATACTTAATGAATTATTTTCATAATCATTATTTTATAATTTAATTATAGTGATTATTTATTCAAAAAATTTTATTATTATTAATTATTGTCAATAATATATTGATATATTAATTAATTGTAAAATTAATTAATTAATTATAATAATATACTAATTAATTATAATAATTATATTATTAATTATTGTGATTATTTAGTCAAAATAATGTTTTTATTAATAGTTATTGTAATAATGTATTAATATAATAATTAATAGTAATTTTTATATTAATTATTTATTATTAATAATAAATGAATTAATTATAATAATAGTAATATATTAATTATTGTGATGACTTAATCAAAAACTATAATTATTAATGTATTATTGTTAATAATATATTTATATATTAATTAATAGTAATAATTATATGAATTAATTGATGATAATATACGAATTATATTATAATAATTATATTAACATTATTATAATAGTAAATTAATTAATTATAATAATAACATATTAATTATTGTGATTAGTTAGTCAAAAACTATAATTATTAATAGTTATCATTAATAATGTATTAATATAATAACTAGTAGTAATAGTTATATTAATTAATTAACAATTGTATAAATAATTATTATAATAGTATATTAATTAATTAATTAATTATAATAATAAAAATATATTAATTATTGTGATTATTTATTCAAAACTAAAATTATTAACATATTATTGTTAATAATGTATTAATATAATAATTAATGGTAATTTTATATTAATATATTATTAATAATAAATGAATTAATTATAATAATAGTAATATATTAATTATTGTGATTATTTAATCAAAAACTATAAATATTAATATATTATTGTTAATAATATATTTATATATTAATTAATAGTAATAATTATATCAATTAATTGATGATAATATATGAATTAATTATAATAATTATATTAATAATTATTATAACAATAAATTAATTAATTATAATAATAATAACATATTAATTATTGTGATTATTTATTAAAAAACTATAATTATTGATAGTTATTGTTAATAATATATTAATATATTAATTAGTTATAATAATTATATTAATTAATTAACTATAATAATATTATATTAATTATAATAATAATATATTAATTATTGTGATTATTTATTCAAAAATTATAATTATTGATAATAATGTATCAATATATTAATTAATTATAATATATTAATTAATTCATTATAATAATATATTAATTAATTAATTATAATAATATATTAATTAATTACAAATGAGGACAAAGTGTGTATTTTCAATTTTGGGGAGGGGTAAAATGGGAATTTCAGAGAATGGGAGATTGATTCCCACCTCCCCCATGGGAATCAATCTTCCATTCCTCATTTCCAAATAGTGGTGGGCTCCACGATTCTGATTCCGATTCCGATTTCTGTTTTATTTTTACGAAATAAACGTCATCAATCATTCTGATTTCGGATTCCGATTCCCCAATCTGAAAAGTAAACACAGCATAAGTTATTTCTGAGCTTACCCAGATTTAAAGTCCATTGACTGACACATGTTTACTCCATGGCTTACTTGACTCGATGGCCAGAGAACACCCCCATTCTTCAGCCGCATAGAGACTTTTGTATTATTTTCCTTTGATAAATAGCTAATTAATCACGTTTACAATCTCGATATTTCTCTTGCTTTTCTTTAAATTCTCTGTGATGAAGAGAATTTTGAAAAGCATCCATCGAAGTAACGATGAAAGGGACAAGTCAATATAAATTAGGAAAAAAATTACTTACACTTTTACGATGAAAGGGACAAGTCAACATAAATTAGGAAAAAAATTACTTACACTTTTAGGGTTTGGAGAAATGGTCAAACGTTAAACTCCTAACTCCTAAGTTTTTAAAAAGAATACAAAGACTCTATTTTTATTATAATACCCTTTAAATATAATAACTATAAAAATTGACTTCAAAATTTATTAATAAATACAAATATAATATAAATAATATAATTTGTTCAGCAGAATAATAAAATTATAATATTTTTTAAAATTGAAGAGAATTTTAACTATATAAATTATTGTACTTATTTTAATAATATATTTGTATTTATTGTAAAGATTTTAATGTCTTTGGGTTAAATAGCTTTTACATTTAATAAACTATTACATTTAATAAATTATCTCACATGCTAATATCATTAAAATAATTATTTTACATAATATTCAAAATAATTCAAAATTTAATATATTTTTTTTATATTAGTATTATTTTTTTTAAAGGAAAGTTGCCCAAATTAATTTTTACCTCTCTCCCCACTCTCAAGACTCGAACTCGAGTCCACATGTCAAGAAATAAATTCAGACCGCAACCAACCTTTGGGCCAGCAAAGATGTATTTTGATATTATGTTTCTATTTATTATAAAATAGACTTTGATATAATAAAATATATCTAATAGATCGTAAAATATTAAAACAATTTTTTAATGGGTGTGAGGGGGAGGCCCTTCAAGATCCTTATAATATCAACTTGAATCTTGGCTTACAAAGCCACAACGATAATCATTTGAGCAATCTTCAGAAAGAGAATGCAAGTCGTGTATCTGATGCATTGGGGCTTTTATTATTAACTTTTTGATTCATTTTTTTTTTTTTCAAAAGCAATTTTTTAATTTATTGTCTTGTAAAACTTACCAGTCTACGGTGACTTTTCTTGTTCATTTATATACCAAATAAATGTGAATTCGCATGACCATATGCCCACATCCACATAAAGATTTTTGTTTTCCTTTTAAATAAGTTACAGCATACCCATCTACTGGTTATTTACATGTAGCATTCACTTAAACTATAAAGATCACGGGGGGTGAAAAGGGCCGTGAGTCGAGTTTAGCCATGCTGAGTTTTTTTTTTTTTTTTTTGTACCGATTTGGCTTGATCTTACGCTTCTTAAAGTACTCAACCTTGTATTTGTTTGTTACAATTGAGAAGGCTTGCTCAATTTACATCCTCTAGAGTTTTCACAGGTTTTCCATCATGTTATAAATAGTTTCAAGTCAGGGAAAGATCAAGCGTTACCACAATACTACGAAAAGCACGCACAGACAATATTAGGATTACACACTGATTTTGTGTTTTTGTCTGAAAAGACAATTTTGCTTGTTTAAATTTCTGACGACATTTTATTTGCCTGATTCAATTTCAATCTGGAGGCTGAAGTTCCAGAAGCAAGTGAGCTGAAAGCGTTTGATGAAATGTTGTTATTTGCATTTCTTAATGGAATGGTGTGTATGGTCGTAATAATGTCATCACAACTTCTCTCTTTTCCATATGCATGCCCTTAATTACGCCTTACAATTCATCAAGGGATTACCAAATTTATACTATCAAAATCGCAAAATAGAAATAACAATTGAAAAAAAACCCGTAGTAAAACACAGCCTGCTGGCTGCAATTTCAACCTATTGGTTGCACAATTTCAAGATACAAACTGAAATAGTTTAGAACTTAATTAAAAAAGCTTAATGTGAAAAGAGCCAAAAATTTCTTTGTTATCTCACCCACATGTACAAGGAAGATTGTCAAAATTATATAAAGAAAATCAATAAAATTTCAAGCGAAGAACAAATTGTTTGTCATTTTATGGTTTTCAATCAAAATTTATAACACACACAAGCTTTTGAGATAAACGTCTGCAAAGAGTATATGCTTAGAGTTCACCTGCATCTATCGAACACATAATGTTACAATATTCACACCAAAGTTAGGACCTGTTCGGTATTATTTTTAAATTATTATTTTTTGTTAGGTTTAACTCATGTAGTTCGTCTAAAACCTACATAAATTATAATTAAAGAAAAATTGAGAGGTTAGATCAAATTTGTCATGAAATTTATATAAAGAAGAATAAGTGGGGTCTGACATTAAAGGAAAATGAAGAAGAAGAAAGAGAGGGAGAGAAAGACAGTGGCCAATTTTGGTTTTAGGACAAAGATTTTTAATTTTTGATTGGAAGATTAGTAATATTATCTGTTGGAAGAATACTCATAAATTTGCTTTGTATATTTAATATTTTGATAATATTTTTTGTTGATTAAGTTAGTCTATGAATGCTGACTGGACGATGCTCAATATTCTTGACTCTTGTCTAAAACAAACTCTACATATTAGTTAGCTAATTCTTTATGGCTAGAAACTGAACGTTCATCGAGATGTTTTAAATATACAAAGCAAATTTATAATTTCAGCTTTTTAAATTGTCAAAATGGTCATGTTGTTTAGTAGGTTTGTCAACTTAATTAATCACCACTAATTCGTTAGTTATTTTGTTAAAAAAATGTAAATTTACAAAATTAATTTTGGTCTTGGAATGCCATGTAGACTTAAAAGCCTCTGTTGATTATATCTAGTCTCATCATCTGAACATTGTTTGTTAACATTATGTAGAAAATGAAAACACACTCAAACATTGGGCAACTTCAATTTTCTTTCTGTTACAAGTATCAAAGCACTTCTCTGTAAACTATATACACCTAAGACTAAGAGTGCAACAAAACTCCTAACCTCAAAGCTTATTGCAAGTAGTATTAAAGAAGGAAAACAAAAGTCTTTCATCATACAATTATCTTGCACATTCATTCAGCAACTGATTTACTTTTGAGTTTTTATTCTGGAAGCAGAGAAAGGCCAAATTTTATCTTTTAAATTCAACAAATTAAAGGGTAAATTTTCCATATGAAATATATTAATTCGTCACACGTCATTCGTTGAATACCATCCAAAGGTAATATTTGTATCATCCGTTTATAAATCAGTGAGCCATTTTAATCTGCTATCTAGCAAGTAATTAATCAGCCACGTTGGCACCGTCTTCAGCATGAAAATCATCTGTAGACAGCCGGCCAGATAGGTAATATTAATATTACCTGGTTTATAAAGGTAATATGTATTAATATTATATATCTGTTGGAAGAATAATCATGAATTTACTTTGTATATTTAATATTTTGATAATAGTTTTTGTTGATTAAGTTAGTCTTATGCATGCTGACTTAATGATGCTCAATCTCTTGAATCTTTTCTAAAACAAACTCTACATATCTTAGCTAATTTCATGACTGTGAAACTGATCATTCATCGAGATTTTTTAAATAGACAAAGTAAATTTATAATTTCAGATTTTAAAATTGTCAACATGGCCATGTTGTTTAGTAGGTTTGTCAACTTAATTTTCAACCATAATCACCACTAATTCAGCACTTTGTTAAAAATGTAAATTTACAAAAATTAATTTTGGTCTTGGAATATATGTAGAGTTGAAAACCTCTGCTGATTATATCTAGTCTCATCATCTGAACATTGTTTGTTAACATTGTGTAGAAAAGGAAAAACATACTCAAACATTGGGCAACTTCATTTTTCTTTTCCGTCACAAGTATCAAAGCACTTCTCTGTAAACTATAACCTCAGAAGCTTATTGCAAGTAGTATTAAAGAAGTGAAAACAAAAGTTTTTCATCAAACAATTATCTTGCACATTCATTCGGCATATTATTATCTTCCTTAAATTCTACATTTCCTTTCAGTATCTTATGCAATATTAAATGACAAATGGAGGTAATTTTAAAAATAAATAAAAATAATTAAAAATAAATACTGACGAGATAAATTAACAGTGTCAAGTATAATTACTCGAAGAAGATTTTTTTCTTTTTCGTTCCAGTACAAGCAGAATCTGCTTAACTCATTAGGCCCAAAACTGATCCAAACAAAACTCCGCTACCATGATACGTTCTGTTTTGTCAAGCCGTGCTTTGGTCTCTGGTTTGATGGTTGTACGAGATAAAAATACGGTAAATTCCATTTTGTTTTTCATCTCAGTCTTTTTCGACACTTCAAGTTTACTTCTTTTGTTAGTGTTGTATTAAAATCTAAAAAACTATTACGCTATGCTGTATGGTGTACCAGTGTAATAGCATTATATTGTAATACCATTTGGTGTAACAATGTAATAGCATTACATTATTATACCATATAGCATAATAGATTTACCGCACTTTAATAAAATGTGAAATACTCGCCGGTTAAGCACTCGTGTACATAT